>JALPQD010000005.1:3361318-3961318 GCA_023101885.1 Typhlomys cinereus | reverse complement strand
GGTGGCAGTGGACCCCTGTGTTCCTCACGTCAGAGAGAAACTCACCTGGGTAGATGTGCTTCATCTACATTCCCACCTCCTGGTCAGCAGCCCAGTCCTTAGCAGCAGCATCTCTACTATCTCTGGGGCTGCTCCGGGCAGTCACCTACGACTCCCCCACACCCCTACATATGTGTGTGCACAGACACAGACATGCACACACACACACACACATACACACACACAATCCGTCACCTAATAGACGAGCCCCAAATCTTCCTTTCTCTGAACTGCTCTTAATTCACCAGATCACGTGGCTCTGGGCTACTCTGGAGGGGTCACCGGCATCAGTGACTCTGTGTCAAGGACAGGACCACCTCTGAGCAAACTTGCTCTGTGCTTACAGTCATCCTTTTGTTAACTGCTGTTGTTCCACCTTTCACATCTCAGTGAACCGATGCTGCATTTAAAGATGCTAACTGACCAAACTCCCAGACACAGAGTAGAATGATGGTTATCAAGGACCCGAGCACGGGAGGAGGGGGGGGGTAGAAGAATTGCCAAGGTTGATGGCTTATTTGTGCAACATAAATAAGTCCTAAAGATCTGATGTATAGCGCAGTACCTTTAACTCATGATACCGAACTGCATAATTAAAATATTGTAAGAAAGCAGCTCTTCCGTTAAGCATTCTTCCTACATGCACATACACATGCATGCTTACACACACACACACACACACACACACATACACACAATGATGCGGTGGGGTGGGGAAAACTTTGGGAGGGAACAAATATGTTTGTGATTTTGGGAGATGGTGGTGGTGATGGTTTTATGGCTGATACCTCCAAATTCGTCTAATTGTACATATTAAACCCATGTAGCTTTCTACCAGGTCTTAAAAAAAAAAAAAAAAAAAGTGCTGACCACAGAGATGCCTCCCAGGCACCTACATTCAGAATGAAGAGTAGGGAGGTTTGTTGAAGCCTCAGAGGGAAATGCTAGCCTTGTTACGATCTAAGAAAAGTGACCTCTCATGTGACATGCATGGCTTACGTGGTAGTGCCACATGCCGTACTCACCAAGGTGTCACTTGAGTCACACTCGCAGGCAAGAGTTATTATATGTCACACCAGGGATGTATAAAGAGAAAGCAAGTGCTTGCCTTGGGCAACCACTTAATGTTTAATAAGAAGTTGGGAGGAAGCTAAGGAACCCTGGCTATTGAACTGTACCCCATTAAGCACCTGCTTCCTTTACAGATGCCCTGAAAATGTCTCTTCCAGCTCATGCCTGAATTGAGGGAGACTCACCAGCCAATCCTGAGAATTTCTGGTTCAAAGTGGGCATCTCAGTATAAATCTTTCACTTGCGGTAATCTACTTGGCCAGGAGAGGCAAACATGAGAGCGGGTGGATGGTTTTTCAAAAACTCCAAGTGAGACCTGCAGGTGGATTAGGCTGGAATAACCTGGTAGTGATGGATAGAGGAGTACAGGGTGTCACTTTGACAGAGGAGTGCATATCGAGGTGTGTAGTCCGTGATTCCGTGGGGCCCGTGTGTGGCGTAGGCTGGCTGCCTGGCATAACCATGCATTTTTCTGCTGCCTACACTGCTTTGCCCGGCCCTGCTGCCTTGGAGGCTCTCAGCAGGAGGGCTCAGAATTGCTGTCCCCTTGCTCAGCAGTGTCGTCCATCACATGTGTGAAAGGTTCATGGAGAAGAATTGAGGACAGTCACCAGGAGTCTGTCTGTGAACATGAGCTGACATGGAAGGCCTTTAATCTCTTGTTAACTAGCCCTCCAGGAGGGAAAGATGGAGGACGTCCAGTGGAGGGGATGGAATGTGGCTGTTCTCAGACTCCCTCAGTGCTGTTTGCACCCTGTGGAAAAAGACTTCAGAGGAACCAGTTTAGAACCGTTTTTGAGAGGGACACTGCAAGACTTAATTACAAGTCTTGTTGCTGCGGCGTCCCAGTGACAGAGGGTCACTGAGCTGCTGGAGAAGTCATGCTAGTAACTGTGTGTGAAGTCGGCATCCAGGGCCCGAGTGCTAGTGTTCTCACGGGGAGCCCTGGCAGCCCACACAGCAGTGTGATGCCCTCAGAAGGAGAAGCCAAGGGAGAGTATAAGGGAGGAAACCAGTGAACTGGTTTGTGGGCACGCAGGACATTGGAACTTCTAAGATTCTTTTGAATTCAGCTGGCTCCACAAAACGTGGTCTGGGATCATTAGAATTACTCACAGAAGCGAAACAAGGAAAGACCATATTCATGTTGCCTGGTGGGCTTGAGCTTGGGGGCCGGCTGTGGTTTCCCTAGTCTGGGAGGCCAAGGCACGCCCTGATGTTGGACTTAGGGGCCCACAAGGTAGTTCTTCTCTTTCCAAGGCATTCTAGGTTGCTGACTGTTTGTCTTTTATTTTTATTTGTTTTTATTTTTTATGGCAAGGCCAGAGAACTGGTATCAGTCAAAGATCAGCCCATAGTTTAAGCAAGCCCACTTAGTCCTGGCTTAAGCTAGGGTCCTTTGGTGACAGAATCCCCCTACTGGGGAGTTAGGTATTAATCTCAGAGCCAAAGGTGGGCCACCCGGGAAGACAGAGCAGCACGGCTTGCTCGGGAGCCCAGAGCTGTGACCGGCCTCTTTCCTGAGCCCTCCTAGGCTGGGACTGTTCTCTGGGTCCAGCTCTGTGAACACTCGAGTTGGCCCAGGGGTGAGGGAGTGAAGTCTCTATGATCTCTCTTTCCTTCTCCTTATGTCTCTGCAGCAGAGGGCCGCCAGCTCTGACCCAACCATTTGTGTTAATAGATTTCACTCCTTTTTCCACCTGGAAGCCGCCTCTTGCTCCACACTTCTCACTGCCGATACCCAATCTCAGACTTTAGCCCGTTACAGACCGGATTATTGCTGGGCCTCCAACTGGTCCTTTGGCCTATTGTCAAGTGAATTTCTCTCTGCCTGCTCCTTGTCCCCGGCTCTTTCCTTGTAACGACTCCTGCCCCTCCCCTCCTTTCTCCCTCCCAGCCACCTTCAATGTTCTGAAGCAAACTCCACGGAAGGGGGAGGCCCCCCCAGAATGATAGAAGATTAATGTCAAGCCTCTGATTCTTAATTTGAAATCTCCTCTCATTCAGATCTTCCTACTCGATCTCACTCCGCTATACACACATCTTCCCAAATGATCTTTCTCTGTGGCCAGACAGGAAACTCTAAACATCTCTCTCTGTTATGGTTGGTGCTCATTTATTCCTTTGACGTATGTCGTTGATGCCAGACTCTCTGCCTGGAATGTTCTTACCTGAGTCTGCCTCATACTCTGCAAGTTGCTGATGGACCTGCTGGTCTATAACCCTGCACCCCACAGTGCCTGCTCCAATCAGCTTTTTGGACACTAATATCCCATCTGATATTAGCCTTTTGTCTGTCGTATGTGTCGTTATCTTCTGTTCCAAGTAATTTGAGGACAGGTACTTTCCATATCTTGCCTGAGGTACTTGATATCCAGTGGCTTTTCAACAGACATTTGTTATTCGATTGCTTAAGTGTTTGATGTACTGTGTGAAAGATGAAGAAAATGAATTAGCCTATAAAAGGGGGAGAAATCGATCCCTTCCCCCCAGGGCATCTGTAGCTTTATATATTTGAACAGCTTTTACTCCCCCAACCAAGAAACTTCCTTTCGTAACTGAAGATGTTTAACACAGAGATCCACAATAGGCAATAAATAAATACATACATACAGAGGGTAAATAACTGTGGATTGCGTGGTCCTGTACAGTACATCTAAATTCCATCCAGCCCTACCCTGAGAGGAGGTGGTAAGAACAAAAGAGCCAGAGGGTGGAGAGATGTGTGGCCAGGCGGCATCCTGTAGATACGACAGGGCTGTTGCGCCGTGAACTCACTGCGGCTGTAACTACTTCCACAAGACCTGCACAAGATTGATCTACCCACTGCTCGCCAAATGAGAGGGAAGACTGCATGGAGTTCCGTAGCTCCCTGAGGGACTCCTGAGGATATACGTTGGGTGGGGAAAAGGGAGCTACTTTCCTTAATGGAATGTCCATAGATACAAAGCCTATGTTCTAGCAAGTGCAGCCCAGATAGAATCAGCGGGCTGCACATCCAAAACTTAAAAGCATCCAAGACTTGAAAGCAAGAGGGAGCCAAATGGGAAGAAGTAAATTTTCATTAGGAAAAAGAGGGGGAGATGAGATTGGGTAATACGGGGTGAAAATGACTTAAATTCAATGCATTCGAGTATGACTGCAATAGAATAAATACATGGGGAAAAAATGGGAGTTAGTCACAAAGTCTCTGCGGCGCTCTGCTGCCCACGTGGCTTCCGGGAGCACCTGCAAGAACTTGCCATTGTCCCCAGGGACGCAGCACTGTCCCTGGTCCAGCCCACCAAGCACCTGCCAGCCAAGCTCTGTTCCCTCCTGGGAGCCCCACAAAGGGAGTCACCCTGTGCCCAGGATTGCTTAGGAAATTAGCCAGACGCTGACAGGTTGAAACCTCTGTTGTTTTTTCATGAAGGATAGAGAAACGAGAGATCTTTCCTGCCTGTACTGCGCTTAGCTTCCAGCACTTTCCTGTTTGCATAATGGCTCTTTGTTGGTGGTAAAAGGCTCTTCAGAGCGGTGGGGCAATATTTCGCCCTTGGCCACATTTGATTCCCTGCTGCAGGGGCTGCTAACTGGGCCACAGGCTGCAGTTGCGTCAGCTTGCGCATGCTCCATGAGCTTGGTATGAAGACAATACTGGCTGGGGTGATATCTACCTCTGCATCACAGTGTTGGAAAGAAGAGTGCTCCAGGGCTGAAACCCACAAGCCTGGAACCTTCCTCAGTTCACCTGCCCACAACTACCTCCTTGTGCCTTCTCGGCCTGAGAACAGAGGGCTGTGCAAGAGACAGGCCTTTTCTTCCAGTCCCTTCTCCCTTGCAGCACCTCCTCAGCCAATCACAGATTGCCCCTTCTCCCTAATGGGATGAAAAAATAGACATGTGGCAATGACCCACAGGTGGTGGGCAGATAGCAGTGAATTAAACTGGACTCAGTTAAGTGACTTGACGAGTTCTGACAAGCAGGCATGATTTACTTAGTATTTTTCAGCTCCCGAGAATGTTTCTTCGACGTTCTCTTTCTGGGGTCCCCATTAATCTGCTATGCTTCAAAAATTGACATACACTGGGAGGTCCAATGCAGCTTTGGCTATCTAATGAACTTGGTTAGATGTAGACCATGCTACATCTAATTAGAGATATTTCCCAGATAACATCTTAGCCTGCGCCAGAATCTCCTTTTGGGTATAAAACCAGTCTCCTGGACTCTGTTTCCAGGGTGGCAGCTAGATCATTTTTTGTGGTAATATCAGCACAGAAGATGTTTGCTTTCTTCTAGCTACTAGTTGGTTCCAGAAATTCTCCTCTCCTCACCTGTCCCTTTGTCCATGGATCAGGCCGAGGCTGGAACTGGGACCACTGTTTGATAGTCCTTTTCTCTGCTCCCTGGCAGGACCAAATACTGGGGTGCTGCTCTGGTCTCCCCTCAGAGCAAACTATCTGGCTACAGGAACACTGCCCACTGATGGGGCAGGCTGGTTCACAAGCCCACGGGAGCTGTTTCTCCAAGGTCTCGTCCTCTAGGAGGACTGGATGATCTCCAGAGAAGATGTCTATGTAACTACATGGAACTCGGTCTTTAAATTCTACAGCTAAGTTTCTTTAACAGTCGTTTCAGTACACCTAGGTGCAAATGCAAAAGTGGAGATAAAAGCAACCAGAAACTTCTGTAGATGTCAGTCACACCTCTGAGGAGGAAGAGAGAGGCAGAGAGGCCTTTGGCTAGGCCTGGCTCTGGTTCTCTGGCTTAGTTTCATGTCCTCCACCCCCACCCCAACCCATAACTATGTGTTGCTAAGGATACCCACAAGCCCCCTAACTATGACAGAGCATTCTTTTGCAGAGCATTCAGAAGCCCAGAGGCCCAAACTACCTGCTCCTTAGGCCAGAACAGATCCCAGCCATGACTTTCCTACCTGGGGGCTGAGCTAGAACTGCAGCTATTCTCGGGATGTGCCTGCAGGTCCTTCCTGCCCCTTTTCCAGCTCCTTAACGGCCTAGCAGATCCATCTCTCCTATTCCAGGTAACCCTGGAAGCCCAGAGTATAAATTTGGCAAGGACAGTTACCTCCACATACAGGACTAACTTTATGTAGGTAGCATTTGGTGTAGTGGTTTGCGGAAGCCAAGTACTTAAAATCGTGCGACTCTGAGTACTCTTGGTTCAAAACCATTCTAAATCCATCAGAGGCCATGCCTGGGCATCTCCCGGAGGACCCCTTATGGAAGAGAGACAATGTGCAAAGACATACTTCTGTCCAAGTGACAAATGACCTCTTAATAACTAACTGATGGCCTCTTAGTTTTTGTTAACATGCTTACAATTTGTAAAAATGCGTTTTATGATAAGTCAGTTAAAGTTGGAAAATCAACGTAGATATTAACTTGCTTTATCTTTTTTTTTTCTTTTCCTAATCTTGTGAGATGGAGGGGGAGGGGGGGCAGGAAAAATGCAATGCAAGGTTTTCCATAACTTATACAACATAAGTGGGTGGTAGCTGTCCAAGTTAGCCATTAGACGGATGCCTGATCTAGCATCGCTCCTGGTTTCCCGTGTGAAGGAGGGTCTGTATGATAAGAGCTAGGGGGGCTGCTCGTCAGGCCTGTGGGTGAGATACGGCAGAGACAGAATGATTTGGGGGGATCTAAAAGTCAGCTGCACCTCAAACACAGCCTTCGGTTGACCCTCGATCGGCTATTGTTCTTTAGAAGCGAGGGAACTCCTGCTGCCAAGGGCTGGAGACGCAAGCCAGAGTGAAAACCATTCTAAATCACTACAGCAATTCTAAGGAGTTTGGACCAGGAGATGGTTCAATGGACAATGACACTCACCACCAAGTCTGAAAACCTGAGTTCAATCCCTGGAACCCACACAGTGGAAGGAGAGAACCTAGCTTCCACAGGTTGTCTGACTTCCACACATACACGCCCCCAGTTCCCAATAAACAAATAAATGGAAGCTTATTTTTTTTTCCTTTTTTCGTATCTTGCAAAGTTCTAAAATACTGATTATCCATTTTGTACATTTTTCTATGCTGTTGAACAATTTTTTATGATACACTAAAAGTGTCAGCAGCTGTAGATAAAAGAGTCACAAGTCTGTAAGGGTGTCTTACTTATCAGGGGCAGATGAACTTTAGTGGCAAGCTGGCTCCTGCCTGTGGGGATTCCCTCAAGTCAGTGTGATTCCAGATGACCCCCGAGAGGGGACATGAAAAACAGCAACAACAAAATGATACAAAAGTCCCTGTCACTGGACATGAGCTTGGATAATTGCAAATGATTGAAAGTCTTCTTCCTTCCGCATGTGTACACATCCTTCCTTCAGCTTGGATTTTTAGGGATGCGTTTATCTACTTCCAGCTCTTCATCTAGGTAATGGTAATCAAAAGAAAGCTGGGCTTAGCTTTGCCTTTGGGATGACTTCTGAGGGTCAGATCATTACACGCGCTCTCCTGCAAGATGAAGGGCTACACAATGGAAGGCATCCCCACCAATGACTCTCATTTCATCGTCGTTAGCTGACTGCTGTGCATCTTGCTCGTTATTCAGGTAACAGAGAAGCCGGAGGTTTAGACTTCCTCTCTTTCTCCCTGTGTGGACAAGGCCAAGCTGGGAGGCTATGGCAGGCAGTGGGCGTGTCCGTTCCCTCCCCCTGCCCCCCCCCCACCACAAGGCTGACTGAGCAGTTTTCCAGACATTTGCAAGCACAGGGCAGAATTCCATCCAACCTTCCAACGTCCAGCCAAGAATCAGCATTAACAAAGCCGAAGTTTCATTTCTTGAGCCGTGGGTGTGCTGCGGGCATCCTTTAAGGGCCATTCAGTTTTATGTTCAATAAGCACTTTGAGAAACACTTTCACTGAGAGGTGAGAAGTCCTTGGCTCTACATGACAAATGAGGGCTTTTGAAATGGCTCCATGGTAAAAGCGCTTGTCTTTAACCCAGACTTTACCAGGACTGACCATCTCTGGATTAGATCCCTGGAATCCACATGGTAGAAAGAGAAAGGATTCTCATGAGTTATCCCCTGACCATCTCATGTGTACTGCGGGATGCACAATCACAACACACGTGAGCATATATAAACACATAACGAATAGGCAAACTTAAATAAATAAATAAATGTAACAAATTACAAATGATGAGTGGTGCAGTAAGCCAGGTCATGGTTACTGGTTCATCAGAGGTGATTCCACGGGGGGGGGGGGGGGGGACCATCTAAGAGGATGCCTAACCTAGGTGTGGTGTGCGTGTGTGTGTGTGTGTGTGTGTGTGTGTGTTGGAGGAGCAGACAAAACTCTGAGAGTGCATTTTACCAACTGTTCATCATGAAAGATTCACGGGTTTGAGTCATATTTAAGTTCACATGCAAAGGAGCATAACTGAAGCCTAGTAGCTAATCATAGTGCTACTCACTGCTCTGGTATTTTGACAGCAGGAAGTAAGAGCTGTGGGTTCTTAGGAAGTCACCAATGTGGTTGGTGCTTTTTTGGTTATTATGTTTGCAACAAGGACTTATTATGGAGCTTAGGTTATACCAAAATCGATCTTTCTCCTCAGCTTCCCAAGTGCTGGGAATATGTTTGCACCACCATGACTGCTGTTTCCTTTGTCTAGTCTGGAGTAGTCCCTGTGTGTGTACAAGGGAACTGGGGGCCCCTTCTGCCTAAATGCGGAAGAAATTCTACAGGAGGGGTCAAGGAGAAGATAGTGTGTCTGTACTATAAAAAACCAGATTTTCATGAACCAGTGAGACATCCCATCCCTCAGTCTGAAACATTCCTTTAGATGTCAACCTTGAAGGCGAAGCCAGGTCTTTGTTCCTCACCCTCCGGAAGATGGAATAATACACCTTGACGTAATACAAGGAACACAGGAAACAGAAGACCTGGAGCTGAATCTACCACTCACTTGCCATGGTCTTACAGAGGCTTGTTGGAGGTTATTTCTTCACCCGTAGGTAGGGATAAGACCCATTCCAAGGACCTTAAAAAGGCTTTGAACCTGTTAGTTAGCTTTTTATTGCTATGGCAAAATACCGGAGTAACACAGAAAGGAGGAAAGGATTACTTTGACTCATGGTTTCAGAGTTTCCAATCCATGGTCAGCTGTTTCCATTGTTTCTGGACATGAGGTCAGGTGACACCATGAAAGGGTGTAGATGCACGAAGCTACTCACTTCCTGGAAACCAGAAAGCATAGGGAAGGGTGGGGGCCAAGATGCTCAAGAGAAAAATACAGCCTTCCAGGACACCCCCACCCCCAGAGACCCACTTTGTTATGTTCTACCTCCTAATAGCCCATTCAGTTGTGACCTCATCAATGGACTGACCAGAACGATCCAGTCACCTCCCAAGGCCCCGCCTCTGAACTTTGCTACATTGGGATGGAGCCTTTAATACTTAAATCTCTGGGGACACCTCATATCCAAGCCACGCTATTGCCCAAGTCAGGGATGTGAAAGTGCCTGTCAGTTGAAAGCTCAAATAAATATTGTTGTTGAGGAGGTTGAACCGTATGCCCTGCATGCTTCATGTGTGAGATCCAGGTAGAAAGGTGAACTCAAAGCAGTGAGTACATTACCACCCCGCTACATCTAACATACTCTTCTTTTCCTAAATGAACAATAGCTGAACAAAGTCTTGCTAGGGTCTAAAGCCAATGTCCCTGCTTCCTAAAAGCAGTGTAGTGCCATCGGTTCCTTTTTGGTAAGAAAGATGAGGAGGCTTCTTTGTTCTTCGTGGATTCTGGAGCATTGGGCAGTGCCCTCGCTGGGCTCACAGCATTCTCAGTCTCAAGACAGAGGACCCTGTGAAGGGTGCCAGTCACAGAGCTGCACTTAACAGCTGTGTCAGGATATGTGAACAGTGACATGCATCCACTCTTCATGCATTTCAAGTCTTCTTTTTTTTTGGTGTGTAAATGTGTGTGTGTGTGTGTGTGTGTGTTGAGTGTGCATGTTCGTGGAGGCCCAAGGGTGACATTGGGATTCATCCTGGATTGCTTTTCTTCCTTATCGTTTTGCTCTATGGGGTTTCCTAGGATCTACCTTCTAGGGCCAGAATTATAGACTGCTTCTATATCTGCCTGCCATTTTTTTGTTTTGCTCTGGGGATTCCCAGTCTCCACCTTCCAGGGTCAGAATTACAGGCCACCACCATTTCCACCTGGTATTTTTATGTGGGATCTGGGGATCTGAATTCAGGTCCTTTCATTTGTGACCCATTCCCCACCTACCCCAGCCCAATACCTGTCATTATTGATTTAATAAAATTACTTTGGACACATTCCACAGCCCACATGATGGCATCCATCTGAGTCAAGCTTCTTATACATCTTGGTACTTCCAATGCCTGGCATATGGTAGACGGTCATTACAGTAGCCTGGGAAGGAAAAACTACCTTGAACCCTGGTGTCATTGCAAGCTCAGAGAGAATGCTTAGTCATAATCCTTTTAGCAGCGCTACAGTCACTCGTCAGAGAATGAGAAATGGACTCAGGGGGGTTTCGTTGCTAGGGCGAGCCAGTTCCTTCACACTCTGTGGCAGTGGCAGTTTTTAGCAGAAGAGTAGCGCCCAACTTCTTTCATGTCTGCCTTTGAAGATATTGGCCTCCTGCCAGCAAGAAGAGCCTGAGGTCTGGGTTTGCTTAAGGTGGACAAACAGCGTGCAGGTGAGGCTGCTCAGGGAGTAAATGGGCAAAGCCCAGGTCGGTCTTCAAGTGCATAGCTAACTGGCTTGTGAGCACTACAATGAAGATGTTCAAAGTGTTCACCTGAGTCATGTGGGTGGAGCTACACATTTAGGGACTTGGGGGTGCCAAGGCCAAAACTGGAATGGGCCAGGAAGGCTTTGCCAGGGCAGCAACCTGAGCCTGCCCACTGCTATAGGAACATTCAAGAGGCTGACGGACCCCAAGAGCTAGCATAGTGAATGCAAGAACACAGGCATCGTCTAGATAAGATAAGGCTCCCATCGCCCATTTGGAAATCCTGATGTGTGAATGAGTTGCTCTGTAAACTGCAGCTCAAAGAGCAAGTCGGCCTGACAGGCTCATTAGAAGCTTCTGAAGCAAAGCAGGACCTGGAGGTGAGGTGGCTTGGCTCCCTCAGCCCTAGGGATGGTAGATGGTGGCCAAAGTCCGAAAAGGCTCTGGGCAGCTTAGTGGGAGCTGTAAAAGTGATCATCAGGTCAGAAAACACAGAGATTCACCTCCTCTCTTAAAAGAAAGGAATCATAGAGGCAGATGGGAAAAGAGAAGATCAGGAGAACCATGCAGACTGAGTGAGCAGGATTAGAGCGGCCATGCTGGGCTGGGTCTCTCAAGGTCTTTGGAATTCCTGAAGGTCATCCCCACTGCTGGAATCACCCTGAGGGAACACTCCTGCTAGGAACTGACTCCAATCCTCCCACAGATAAGATGGCCAACTTCCACATGAAGTGATTATGAAGATGAACTCTCCATATCAAACAACTTGATCTCTAGCCCACATGGGCCCAAGAGCAACTGGGTTGGGCCCCGATGGGAATTAACCAATGGGAAAAAGCCAGTTTCCTGGGCTTGTCTAGGTGTATAAATATACCTAACCCTGGCAACCATCTTTGGCGATCTAGCCCCTCATGGCCCTCTAGTGCCATGAGTCCGTTTCCAGCTGCCTACTTCTCTTGGAGGCAATCTAGCCCCTCATGGCACTGGAGTTTCTTGTGCCTTGCTCCTCGTAAATTCCATGCCTAGGCACTGTGAGTTCTCATGGGCTCCCCACCCCCTCATGACACTCTAGTGCCATGAGCTCTGTTTTATTTCTGCTTCTCATGGAGGCGCCCTAGCCCCTCGTGGCACTCCATGTTTGGAGTTCATGAGTTCCAACCTTTCTCTTCTCTAATAAACAACTACCTTAATCCTCTACACGTGTCCTGGTTTCAATCTTCGACTCCGGAACACAAGAATCCTATGACATTGGGACGGTCGAGACCGTTTTCCCTGCAACATTTGGCGACCCAGATGGGACAGCTGAAAAGACTGTTTTCCTGCAACATGAGGACATAGGAAAGTCTAAAGGTTGTGTGAAGAGCTTAGCCCCATGGTTTGGTGGGCTTTTTAGTCTGGCCAGACAGAGATCTTGCGCCTTCCCCAACTCCTCCTGATTCAGTGACTACTAAGTCCTGATGTATGAGAGTAAGCCCTTAGTCTTCAATATCTGTTGGGGTGACTTTCTGTGAATCTGGTAAAAGCAAAGGAAGGTCAGTCTGTGGCTTTGCACGGAGTGAACACGGGATCTAGAGGTGCTCCTGCAGTGCCTGATTGACACGGCCCAGTGCCACTGCTCCAGCTCCCATTGCTGCATCACACAGAGCACAGGGTTCCCAGCAAAAAACCCAAAGGTCCTTGTCCATTTCAATATGCGCACAGCTCCTGGGATCCAGGAGTTCAGACTCAGGCAGAGCAGGGAGGCTTGGCTCTTCCACGACATCCAAGGTATGTAGAGGAAGGTTCCAAACCTTCTTGATGGTTGAGGCCTGGAATCATCTAGTGGCTCATTCATTCATGGTGCCCACCTGAGAGAGGAATGGAGGTCGGTTCTGGCAGCCAGAGAAGCTCCGTGGATCTCCCTGCAGCTTCCCCCAAGCCTGGTTCTCTGGGGATAGTTAGTCTTTTGACAGCGGTACCTGGTTTCTCCCATGGCAGGTACCCAAGAGAACCAGGAGAGCTGAGTCACCTTCCGCCACAGTGCCTGGCTTCTCCAGTAAATACTGAGAGAAACTGACTCACATTTCTGATCTAGGCTCAGAAGTTTGCTGTGTACCACTGGTCACAAATGAACCCCTAAGTTTGGTGGCCAGGAAGCAAAGGAGGGCATATCTGGGTGGAAGGAGCCTTAAAGATTTGCAGATGTGTTCTGAAATTGCTATTACGATAGCTAGAAAATAATAATGCTCATACATACACAGTATTTCAGGCTTTCTAAAGCTCCTTCATTTAATTAATCCTCGAAATGCCCCTGAGGGCTGGGCAGGACAGGTTAAAAAAAAAAAAAAGGACTCCATTTTGCAGATGCAGAAAAAAGGCTCAGAAAGGCCAGTCACTTGATCTCCTGAGCTATAGTAGGACGTGCTGACGTGATGACCTCATTGGTCCGGTCCCTGCGGAGAGAGGTGGTCTAGAAGCAGTCTGACCACAACTCTAGTTGCTATTTCAACAACCTCTGTGACTTTCTGGCACACGTTGAATTGCTTCCACTTAGCCCACACCTGGGTTCTAAAGGCAGCTAATTTTAGATTCCTCCTTGGTTCAGTGCCGAATATCAAAGGAGAGCTGAAAGAATAATTTTCACTCAATTGGAGTACAAATTTCTTCAACTGAGACCAATTCTGGTGCCTCAAATTAAGATAAGGAAACCCCCTTTTATCACGTATCTTTAAGCCGGGACAGTTTAACCAAAGCAGGAAAAGGAGTAAAAAAAAAAAACAAAAAACAAGAGCTTAAGCAAATTACTCACTAAGTAAGTATCGAGAAGGAAGATTTATAAGAGTATAAAATTACCTGAGTTGTGCCGACACAATGTACTTTATGTAATACTTGCATCTGATTTGGTGGGTAAAAATCAAACCTCTGAAAATTAAGCATTTAATTTTAAATTGATATAGAAGTGAGTGAAGATGATGGATTTCTTTAAAAAAGAATTTCATGTGAAAATTTTCTTCCTAATTTCAATCTTGTTAATTTGGGTTTCTAGATATTGAATTTTCTGAAAGTTGGACCCATACTTTCCTAATAACTGTCAATATGATTTTAGAAATTTTTACCTTCCATCCATTGAAATGTCCACTTGGAAGATTCCATTAGCAGTTTAATTTTCCTTTTACCTTGTTCAAATTTATATTTTAAAATTTCAGTGAGGGAGGATAGCAATAAGAACTGTGATAATGATTGTTAGGGTTCTTGGCTCTAACTTTACGGCCACTGCCCCCCCTTCCCAGGGATATAAGATCAAAGACTGATCCTGACCACACCTCCAGGGCGGGGCAGATCCTGGAAGTCACCTCCAGCCCCTGCCCCTTCAGTCCACCCACCACCCCTGAGGGTATAAACACACCCCCCTCTCTTTTTCCTTTTCTCTTTCTCTTCTCCCTCATCTGGCCAGCAGCTCTGGAATTCAAATTAAACTTCTATCAAGTTCATGACGCGATGTATTCTTATACTTTACAATGATAAGAACTTAAAACCAAATGTTCGTTATTAGCTTTGGAGACCATGGTAAGAGATCAATATAGAAGTATAGAATTACTACACACACATGCACACACACACACACACACACACACACACACACACACACCATTATTTCTTTTGTTGAACAATTTAGTAACATATCTTTGAGACAAATATAATGCCTTGCAGTTAATATAGGTCACTTTGTAATTCTAACTTAATGATAATTTAAACATTTTAGGAAGGAGACTGACCAATATGGATGATAAAGTTACACAAATACCCAGTTAGATGTTGCTTTGGCACCTTCTTGTGTCCAGCACTGCCCCGGGAGTTATGGGAGATAAAAGACATGGTTACTATCCCTTCTGACCCCAATCTAGCTACACTGTGAGCAAGTCAAGTGTTATCAAGCAAGATTATAAGTCTGGCCATGTGACATTAGTAAAAAACAGATCAATACACACACTAAGTGCTATTAATTATAGAGAATAGTCAATCAAAACAAATGAGAATTGGTTCTGGGAAAAATAACATTGATTCTTATCTATATGAAGGTTTTAAAATATTTCATTCTTACTATCTTTTTTGTACCTTGGAGAAATAACACTGTGGCCCAGCTCCCGAGTACAGACATGCCCCGGACATGTCCCAACATGGTCCTCATCCACTGCTGTTTCTTATCTCATTCCTCAGGTCTGGTGGTGACCCCCTTGCCGGCTCTAGCCCCTCCCTCCCCTCCCCCCACCCCCCTCCCTTGTGGCCTAGGGGGGGTTGGGATAGGGCAACATAAGACAACCTTGGAGATAGCCTGAGTCAGGATCCTGTCTTCTCTTTTATGAATGGAGCAATTGTGGTCTGAAGAGGATGACTTTTATCCTAGCATCACACAAGGCTCTGACTCCAAGTCAGATGAGCTTTTTTATGTGACCTGGAATGCAGTAGGGTTTTTGTTTTGTTTTGTTTTGTTTGTTTTGTTTTGTTTTTTGATAGATGGTTTTCCCAAAGGGAGTTTGAACTTGATGGGCCTTGAAGAAGGGGCAAGGGAATCTATAAAGAGTTAGAACAGTTACAGAAACTGAAAACCTCAACCACAGCAAAAGGCCAGCATGCATATTAGGAGGCAGTAGGCCACCAGCCTGCCTCTAATGGATGGTTCTCTTTGGGGAGTAAAATACAGTAATGCTAAATAGCTAAAAGAGGTTGATGAAAAGAAACCTTGAATGCTGAGCTGGAAATGGTACAAGGCTATAATGGACAGAAATTACTTAAAGTGATCTTTAAAATCCTAAGTTGGACTTATTCATTCTAGATATAAAGAATTGGCTTTAAACGTGGAAAAACAGCTTGTACAAGGATGGCCATCAGGTTCAATTTATAGAACGATCACACAACATCCAAGTAATGGTTATGTCCTTGTAGGTCAGTCTATATTAGATTCTTTCTATACTTTCACTTCCCAACTTTTTACATATATGCAGCTCACTCATTAAGCTGAACTGGCTACTTAGCAAGTTCCAAAGATCCACCTCATCAGTGTTCCTGGCACTGGGTCTACCGATAGGCATTGGCCCAGCTTTCTTATGGGTGTCAGTGATCAAAAAGTCAGGCCCTTTTGCTTGCATGGCAAGCACTTTACCTACTAAACCATCTCCCCAAATCCCTCTTGCAGCTTATTTATCCATTAAAATAATGCCACGTTTATTTTTCTTTGGACAATAAACCTACTATTTACTATGGGTAAAAAGATTGTCATCAGGAAGTTAGGATTATTGATGGCTGAGAGATAATCAGAGGTAAACCAAACACAATGTAAAAGGCCAGTCGAAACTGAGACCAGCACAGGATTATGTGCTGGGCGTACTGACGAGAAGAGATGGAACCATCTCTACATTCTGACTCTGTCAGCACTTGTGAGTGACACTAATGGGGAAAGACAAGGCCTTCCTTACATAATGAATGTAGCGGACTGGATGATTGCACCAATGGTCGCTGAAACATGTTGATGTCACCGATTGGTAAAAGGGCTTTGGTAGTGCAAGTGTAGGCTTTTGATGGTGAAATTATTTTGCATTAACAAGTGGTGCTTCTATGCAATCCCAAATTTACTAATAAAAGGCAAAGGGAGACTTGACACAGACACAAGAGGCAAAAACAGTCCAGCCTCAGGCAAGGATCAGCGTGATACAGTCTCCTTCAGAGCTGGGGGGGGAGGCATGGCCTGCTAATGCCTGATTTTGGACCAGTGAAAGTGACTTCATATTTTTGTCCTCCAAAATGCAAGAGAATAAATTCGTGTCATATTAGGCCATCAGATTGGAGAGGCAATTTGTTGCTGCAGCCATAGAAAATAAAGATCACGCGAAGCACTCGCACTAAAGTTCTCCTGGAGTCGAGGTGTGGAAGGAAGGATGAGGAGGATCAAGTGTGAAGTGCAGAGTTGCATTTTGAAAATTCAGGTCACAGTAGCTAGACCTGAAACTGAGCAAATGTGAAGAGTGAAGTCCATAGAGTGCTGGAGCTGGTTCCGACTGGCCTGGTCCTAGTCCACATTCAGTAGCGTCCTGTGGGCAGCTTGAAATCAGGTGTGGTGACAGTATTTATGCCATAGAAATTGGCAAACGTTGTAAAACAGGACTTTCCTCCCACTGAAGCAATTGTTAAATTAGCACATCCTTAAAGGGAAAAAGAAACATGGAAAGGAAATGGAGTTAAAAGTCTACTTAAAGAATGATAGTGCTATTCGTTCAGTCCACACTTTAAGTTGAAGCTCCTGTGGGATTTGAGTCTTCTCCTTTCCTTGGTTGCCTATTTTGTTCTACTCTATGTCATATCCTATGGCGGACATGGGGGGGGGTCCTTTTTAGGTATATGTTTTTTAGGACATAATCCCTTGAAGTTTAAAGTTAATCAGAGAAAAAAATGCTGTGTTTTGTTTTGTTTTGCTTTGCTTTGCTTTCGGTCTGTGCCTAAGTGCCAGTGTGCATGTATGTGGGGGAGGGGCGCGGTAGAAGGGGACTCTGTGAGTGGAAGAAGGTCAGTGACATTAAGAAAAGGTCACTGTGTCTGACTTTGGGAATCACCCTGGATTGCTCTGCTTCCTTACTGCTTACTCTGGGATTTCCCAGGCTCCGCCTTCCAGGGCCAGAAGTGCAGACTATCCCCATTTCCATCCAGTGTTTTTATGTGGGATCCGGGATTAGAGTTCAGGTCCTTCTGCTTTCAAAGCAAAGACTTAACCCCTGAACCATCTCTCCAGCCCCCAAGTACAGTGGTTTTGACATGGTCTAACTGTGTTTCTTATGTCCCAAAAAGTTTGTGTCAGAGCTGTAGTGTAGTTTTGTTATAATGGCAAGAAGATGACTTCTGCACAGAATTAATCCAGTTACAGAACTGGATAAGAGCTAGTAAAGATATGAAGATGTACAACAGAGCTGGATAAGGACATACCAGACACAACGTGTGGGGGATTTGGGAGTGACATGAGAACTTCCTAGAAGAGGTGACCATTGACCAGGCCAAAGAAGAATAAACTTTCCCCAGGTCTGGTAAAAAAAGGAAAGACTAAAGTATTGAAAATAGCAGGATAGGCAATGACCCAAATGGGAAAAGGAAGAAATGAATAATGGCTTCCACATGGGAAGCCAAGAAAGGTGGTGATCGGGGAGACTGCTTCCCTCCAAGGGCCAGTAATTTAAGTCCAGCCTGGAGTGATATCAGTAATCAAGGACATAGTGTCAGGCATAGTGACAAAGCTTGTGAGAGGAAACTGTTCTTGGGATAGGTGGGCAGAATTATAGACTGAGGTATGGAAATAAGGATGCAGCCCTCTTCACGTAGGAGAAAAAGGAGTTGGGAGCTAGACAAAGATAGGTTGGAAAAGATCTGGGAACCTGAGTGGAATTCAGAAAACAGTGCAGAAGTCCAGGCAAGTAGACGGCCGCCGATCAGCTGGGTCTGTGTGTCATGAGGACAAGCGTCGACTGCCTGCTGCTCAATGCCTGCACCAGTGCAGTGCCCAACACTGAGTTACTCAGCTGAGTGCCCCATAGATAAGTAAATGTATTAGGAAAATGTCATGATTTGATCTTGACAACCAACTTGATTGCCTTAAGAAATCTGTCATGGTTTGAAATGTGTTCTCCACAGTCTCCTGTGTTTGGGAAGGTCATGGCACCTTTGAGAGATGGAACCTTGGTGGAGGAAGGTGGTCACAGGGTGTGGTCCTTGAGGTGGATGAGTCCCACCCTATCTCCTGGAGAAGTCTCTTTCTGGAGCAGCAGTCTTGCAGCTCTCAGCCTCCAAGATGTGTGCAAAGACCTAGGCCTCCTCTAGCTTCTGCCAGCCAGCCATGCCACGTCCCCCATGAAAGACTTTATCTCCCCTCTGGAGCCATAAAGCTGAATAAATCTCTTTCTGCCTTGAGTTGCTTGACTTTGGATGTCCTTTCACAGCGACATGTGGGAGTAATCATCACAAAATCCCTAGATTAGTAAGGCACACCCATGAGTGTGTCCCTGTGGATGTTTCCAGAGAGGATTATCTCTTGAGGGCTCTGATCTGATGAACGGTTTCCAACTTATTGACAAAGTCAGAATCTGAATAGATTATTGAGAGGTGGAAGAGCTTCTTACCTGTGGAGAAAATAGATCACTGGAGGCATGTCCTTGGAGATTGCATCTTGTTTTGGTATCTTCTTGTGTTGCTGTCTGTTTCTTATCTACCACAAGGCGAAGAAGCTTCTCTACCACATATTCCCACCACTATGATGTGCTATCCAAATGCTTGAGGCCAAACAATTATGAACCGAGCCAGAATAAATCTTTCTTCCTTGTACATAGTGTTTGGCAGTTATTCTATCACAGCGAATACAGAAGGGAAGCCAGAAAGGGGGCATTTAGGGTTCTGTTTGCTCTGGAGACACCGGACACAAGGTTCAAGGAGGCATTTCATCCTCTCACAGTGAACATCGTCCAATGAGTATCCAGGTTGGGCTGTCAGTCAAGATCAAAACTCTTGAGCCCTTACCAACTGGCAGCTGGGAGAGGCCGGAATGGTCAGGAGTCTCCAGGGTCATCGTGAGTGAGCAAAGGCCTGGAGACATGAAGTAGTTTGTCATGTGTAGGAAGCATAAACAGTTGGACATGGCTCCAGCATAACCTTCTTAGGAGATGGTAGCAGATGGGATCTAAGCATCATGTTGGAGGTTTGGATTATGTCCTGAAAGCAATAAGAGGTGTTGAAAGATTTTGAACTGAGATAGCTCGAGCAGAAATACAAATTAAATAAAAGGAAAGCAGCAAGAGGCGGAGAAGCTCATTTATTAATAGGCTATTTTAGTAGCACAGCTAATGAGGATGTAAAGTAGTATAGTAGTGCTGGGAGTGGGGAGGGACAAAGCTGAGAGATATTTTGATCAGTCACATGGGGGTGAAAATGACAACAAATACTTTAAGTATGATAAGGTGATGATTTTCCTCTAGAGAGAGATAAGAGAAGGTCTTTGGAAAGCTGAGTTACTCTGATGCTGACCACAGTAATGCTGGGCGCGCACGCGCGCGCGCATATACACACACACACAGCAGCGTCTGTCCTCCTCAGAATGGAACCTGCCTGTACCTTTTTTGGTCTGGCTTTGCATTCAAATGTAGGTTTCAGGGACATCTGATGGCCAGCCCCAGAGTTGCAGGGAAGTTCTCTAGCTGCAAGGGAAGCTGGAAAGTAGTTAGTTATTCTAAACTGTCTCTTAATCCCACCTTCATTTTTTTTTTTTTGACTTTTGCACTGTGTGTGTGTGTGTGTGTGTGTGTGTGTGTGTGTGTGTGTATCAGAGGGCACTGTGTGTCCCTGTGGAGGACCAAAGGTGACTTCAGGAATCATCCTGGATTGCATCTATCTCCTTGCTTTGCTCTGAAATTTCCCAGGCTCCTCCCACTAGGGCCAGAAGTGCAGGCTGAAGTTTGCCTCGTGTTTTTTACGTGGGACCTGGGATCCAAACTCAGGACCTTCTGCATGCAAGACAGAGTCTTAACCCCTGAGCCATCTCTCCAGTCCCCTACCTACATTCTTAAGGTGGAAAATTCTCTAACAGAAAGCTGTTCTAGTAGCTAGTCAGACATGAATTTATCCAGCAAATATATGAAAAAATAGGAAAGCAAAGAAGACTAAGCCTGGAGCCCTGAAAGGGGGGGGGGAACAACTCAGTATTTAAGGGGTGGAGAGAAAGAGTTAATGAAGGAGAAAGGAGATTCAGAGGACCACAGGGTTCAGAATTGCAAACACCTCAGGAAAAGGGTATTGAGCAGGACTGAATGGTCACTGGGTCTGACGACTACCAGATTGCCAGCAGCCTGTGGAGAGCATTTGCCAGGGCAAGTGGAGTGAAAGGCAAACCTCAGGGGCTGAGGAGCGTGGGACTGTGTTAGTGAGGACAGTATAGACTCCTTTTCCAAAAAGTCTGACTGTGAAGAGACAAAGAAAGAAAGAGAAAGCTGAAACTAAGGAGTGGCACAGACTGAGGGTGTGGACTTGAGTTTTAAGCCCGGAGCACCTTGAGTATGTTTATAAGCCGGGCCAGCCCCAGGTTCCCTAAATGTGCCCACAGGCTGTCGGGAGAACAAATTTAGCAAAGGCCTCTCCCTTTCTGCTGCTCTGATGAAGTTGCTCTTTTCAGCAAAAGGTATTAGGGTTCTTTTTAACATTCTAAACTCCCCATGAAGCGCTCATCCTCCGGGGATTAAGAACACAGAAACATTCACTGCAAAAGACGTTCAGCAAGGGCGGAGGCCCAGTGCGGAAGGAAGCAACATGAGCCCAACCTTGTAGCGTCTCAGCCTGACGCGTTCCTACCAGCTTCCAGAGGAAATGGCGTCCAGCCCAGGTTCCTTTGGTGACCACTGCAGGGGGCTTCTACTGCCTGTTCCCTTCTTTGCCAACCTGGAAAAATCAGTAAGATGCTCTCAACATCTTCCCATCCACACGCTTACAAGCCTAACAGCCAATGGGTCTGTGAAGAAAAGCATCAGATATCTGCTTGGTTGTCAGAGTTGTCATCTGATATTGCTCCAAAGGCCTCTACATTTAGACTCACAGGCGTTATGTGTGAGTGAGTAAAAACTGTCTTCTAAGGAATTCCAAGCACTTTCACTTATTATCACCTCATCCAGAGACACCTTGTGGAATAAAAGTAAGAGCCTTTCCTTTCAGATGGGGAAGCCACTAAACAAGTGGTACCCCGTGAGCTTCATCACCAGCTCTCGGTACCTGGAAGAAACAAGAGAGAAACCCAGGACATGTTCTCCTATCTATCAAACAACAAGACTATTGAATCTTCATTTGATCTGCTAGGGATAGAGGGGACCAATTTAGGAGGGGGAAAAAACGATGCCAGATGGGTGGGAAGAAGAATAAATGCATCTGGATTACCCACCTTTGTGCATGCGTGTGTGTGTGTGTGTGTGTGTGTGTGTGTGTGTGTGTGTGTGTGTGTAGGCCAGAGGATCTCGGGTATAATTCCTTAGGCATTGTCTCCCTTCTCCTTCTCTTCTTCCTCTTCCTCCTCCTCCTCCTCCTCCTTCCTTAGGCAGTGTCTCTGGCTAATCTAGAACTCACCAACAAGGCTAACTTGTCTGGTCAGTGAGTCCCACGGCTCCCCCTTAGTCTGTCTTCCCAGCACAGGGATTACAAACCTTTCTTTTTAAATGTGAGTTCTAGGGATTGAACTCTGGTCCTGCTACTTGCAGGGCAAGTACTTTGCTATTTCCCCAGCCCTCGATCACCCACCTTTAATCTTCATAAACATTTCATCCCAAGAACCCAGTATTTGCTAGCATCTGAATGACCACAAGAGCACACGTGACAAAGCAATTCTGGATGCTTCTAAGCGGTGAGCTGTCCTGCTCCCCTCACAGATGCTGTTGACAAAGGCCCCATTCATTTGCTGAAGGCTGAAATCTTCTGTCATCAAAGCACTTAACTCCCCAGAGGCAGGTTGGGGCTCACTCTGAATGTCACCTCCCTTTTGCACAGCTAAGCTAGGACCCCTCCTTTTTCCCTCCACTAGCAGCCACCCAACAGAACCAAGTAGGTTATCTGGAGAACATGCTTCTGCCCTGCCTGGTGGTCTACTGTACCCCAGTAGATGATTCATCACTGGTCATCTGAGCGGTTCTGCTTGTTTACAGACCTCTGACCCTCAGAGACCCCAGCCATCCAAGGGTGTGCCTGCTGGGTAGGGCAGACATGTATGTGCCTGATTTCTAGCTATGGTTCCCTGGAGATAATTAAGTTAAGAGAAATGCCTTTAGGTCTTGGCCCAGCTAAGAGTAAAATTAGACAAGGTCTGGAAGAGGAAAGAGAAACTACAGTTGGGACAAATGTTCATTTGTAGTTCCTTTCTTTTTTTAGACATCATGGCAGCTTGCTTAAGAATCCTTAAGAGGATTTCCTTGAGGGGAGGGTATGAAACCCATTGCATTTGAATAAGCATCCTGTTGAGTGAAGACAAGAAATCATGTCAGTAAGGGATATGCAGGAGAATGAGCCAGGACAGAGTTCTACTGGGCCTTGGGCTCAGTCCTCTTCATGACTGACAATGTAGCAAGAGAAAAGCATTTCGTGAGAGTAGAGGTGCCCAATAGGGAACCTAGAGGGTAGCTGTCATAGTTGGGCACAGATGTCAACTTGACCATTGGGGGTTTGAGCTCTGGGCACATTTGTGGAGAACTGGTGGTTGGGTTGGGCCCAGAGCAGACCTGCTGGACATGGTCTGGCTGGTGAGGAAGGCCCAGGTGGGTGAGATTAGGGCCTGGGATAATAAAATACTGAGAGCTGGTTGAGAGAGTCGGCATCCTTTTGTACACTTGGCCAGGCATGCTGGTCTGGCAAGTAAGGATTGTCCCTCTCAGTCATTACATAGAGATGGTATGGCCAGTTCCCTCCCTCTGGTGTTGGTGCGTGCTCTCCCATCAAGCTGGACTACAGACTGTAACTGGACTATCAGTAAGGAAATAAACCCTTGTTCCCTTAAATCATTTGATGGTGATTTATCAGCAACCATGTAGGCTGACTGCAACAGTAGCCCAAAGCTATTGCTTGCTATTTCATAAGAGGCTCTTTTCAAACTCAGCTCCTGCTACCCTGGAACTGTCCTGTGGTTCCTGGTCTTCGAGAAGAGCCAGCCTCTTTAGCTTGCATTTCAGGTCGGTGACCTGCAAGCTGTGGTTTGAGACTTCCATGCAAGGGTCCGCTTCTATCTTGTACCAGTGTAAAGCTCTCTGATGGGAGAACAGTGGTCTTTTCAAGATAGCCGCTCCTAAGGTAGTTTTACAACTGTGAGCCCCATTAGAATGTATCCTCTGAGGGAGAAAACTGGGACCCATCAGCACAGCTTGCCGCACGTCACTTAGGGCTCAGTCTGTGATGGAGCGTCATTGGGTGGAAATGCCCTTGTCATTGAGTTATGAAGTGACTGAAATTGTCACTGTGGCCCACTCTTGATTTTTTTCTGATCTACCAGGTGGAGCTAATCCCTCTGCAAGGCTGAAGCGAAATCTCAGATGTAAACACCCTTCTGGCAACTATTAAAGTAGAGTGAGGATGGTGGGTACCATTGTTATGTCCAGCTCGCTGCCCCTGAGGCCCAAGCCTAGTGGGGCCTTTCTTTTCCCTACACCATCTGTCATCTGCCGGCACACACCACCGTCCCTTCTCCAAGAGCTTTTTTCTTTCTTTTCATAATATTGTACTCTTGGCACAATTACATCATCACTCATTTTTAAAAATATCAGTTATGTAGACAGACACATGACAGGCACCTGGACCAAGGGTACAATTTCTATACAAAGAGGCACGTTAAATAAATACCTAACTCACACCACGGCAAATAATGAGGTCACTGTACTTATGAGTAACTTGGGAAGACTAGGTTGTGTGTTTGGGTAAACGCTCCCAGCAAAGTCCCGCAGCATTCTCCAAACAAAGGAGTTAACCTGGTGAGACACCACCTGCTTCAGCCGAATTACACAAGTGCCCGGAGGAGAAGCCCAGCCCGCTCGCTCTCCCTAGTTGTGCATCTTTCGACAGCGAAAAGGGTTTCTTGGATGAGTTAAATGAATTTATCTTCTGCAGCTTCCACTGCAGAGTCTATGAGCTCAAGAGCACTGGAAGTCAAGCTGCGACAGGTGATGTTCATGGAGCGCTTAGGGCAGGTCATAGGACCGTCGGGCCCTGTGTAGATTTCTAGATTAATGATCTATGTTGCAGTTCGCCTGCATCGTTGCTAATAAATCACCGTCAAACGACTTAAGGGAACAAGGGGTTTATTTCCTTACGACAGTCTGGTTATAGTTCATAGTCCAGCTTGATGGGAGAGCACGCACCAACACCAGGGCCGAGGGAACTGGCCACACCATCACCACATAACAGCTGACAGAGGGACGATCCTTACTTGCCAGACTAGCATGTCTGGCCAAGTGTACAGAAGAATGCCAACTTTTTCAACCAGCTCTCTGTGTTTTATTCCTGGGCCCAATCCCTCCACCTTCCCTGTCACCCAGACAATCTCCTGCAGGTTTGCTCTGGGCTTAACTCAACCACTAATTCTCCACAAATGTGCCCAGAGCTCAAACCCTCAACTGTCAAGTTGACACCTGTGCCTAACTATGACATTCTAATAGGTCTCTCTCCAAAATTTTCTCTTCTCCAGGCTTAGCTTTCTCTCTAACTTGATCCTTTTTTAAAAAAATTATTGATTAGAGAGAGAGAGAGAGGTGTCATGTACAAGGGTGGGAGTCCAAGGACACTCTTTCCTTTCACCACGTGAGCTTCCAGGAATTAAACTCTCTTCACCAGGTTTTTGAGTGGGCAACTTACTGGCTAAACTATCTTGCTGGCCCTTTGGCTTTAATACATCAAGTCAAGCTGTGAAAAGACACTGTTCACTTGTTTACTGTCTCTTTTCCATTCCCTACTGGAGTAAATACTTTGAAAAAAGTTACATGCCTATAATTTATTTGTACTATTTCAAATCCATCTTAGCAGTTTTTATTCAACTGTCTGGAGAAATGCCACTTCCAAATCCCTTTCCCCTCAGCTTGACGGATCTTTGGAGATGAACATGTATTTATGTTGGGAGAATGCTAATTTAGATTTTGGTTGGCAAGTCCACATCAAAGTAAAGAATGACCATGGAGTGAGAAAATAAATACCTGGATAGGGTCTAACCAGTCTGGAGTTGTCAGGAGCTGTAGGCCTTTGAAGGGGAGATGGTTTGGAACCAATTTCCAGTATCCAAATGGCCCATTAAACTTTGCAGAACATATTTGTAATCCACAGATTCAAAAGCGTCAAACATTTCAAAGTTGCTCCAACAAAACCAACAGAATCCACAAAATGCACACAGTCAGATTCTTTGGCAACACCCCACTCCTGGTACCAAATTCTGTTGCAGTTAGCCCGCTTGAAGCTACTGAAGAAGCTGAGTTTTGCTCTGTGGGTGATCTGGAGCTGGTTTTTCTAGTAGAAACATGAGAGTGCATCTGTCTGTCTTGATTGTCACCTCTTTTTCCTTCTCACAACACAGCTTGGAGGTATTTGTGGACTGGCCTCAACTAAGCTCTTGGATGACAGTCCATTTCACCGCTATCTCTGAGAGTTTGCCATAAGCTATCTCTGCTTCCCATGGTCTTCCCTGTATTTCAAACTAAAAGGAGATGCATCTGGAAAGTATAACATTGCATTCCACTCTTCGCAAGATAAAGTGACAAGTAGCTTAAAATCACCCGGTTAGATACAAACAGGAAAACCAAAGTCCAAAGGCCAAAACAATATGAGCCACCCCAAGGTCAGCATTCACGGTCACTTCTATTTTTACAACATCTTGCTGGGCCCTGGGAATGCACACAAATCAGACATCATCTCTATCTCAGGGAGCTTATAGTCTCGTCTTAGAGAGGAACACGTGGGCTGATCACTTCATAAAGCATCTCCAGAGACATTTGGTGTTAGAACTAAGGTGACCCACGGTGTTTTTTGTCACCACAACAGCTACAGTGCTATTTGAACCTAAATTTCTGTGCATCTTTAACTGAGAGCAGAAGCCTTCAGCAGAGTGCAAGATGCTGTGGGCAAAGTAGGAAAATAGGAACGGGATAGTTGGCATGAACTGAAAGACTGCAGAAGGTGCCTTAGTCCGTTTTCTGTTTGCACCCTCAGTTCATGGAAGGACCCATCCAGAGAAGAACCGAGAGTCCCTGCCATTGGTCAACGCCAACTTAACAGTCACATAAGCAAATCCCCTTGGGAGCAGATCTTGTTCCCAGGATTAAGTCTTTGATGACTTGCAGCTCTATCTGACCTCTGACAACATCCTCATGAGCCAAAACCAAATTCCTGACTCGTGGTCACTGTGAGAGAGAATAGAGGGTTGTTACTGCTTAAGCCACTGAGCTTTGGAGTAATTTGTTATCCAGAAAGACATAATGAACCTAGTACCTATGTTAAGACCACAAATCTTACCCAGTAATCCTTTGGTTACTTTCAACTCAGCACTGTATGCATACATACATACATACATGTATACACACACATGTGGGGGGATTCTGCAGGGGTCTATACATGCATGGAGGGCGTTGCTCCTCAGTGGTTATCCACCTTGTGTTTCGAGGCAGGGTCTCTCAGTTGGCCTGCAACCACTGGGTAGATTAAGGTGACTCACTAGCAAGCCTCAGGCATCTGTATCTCTGCTTCTCCAGAGCTGGGATTACAAGCGGGTGGGTTATTTGCTTGTTTTAATGATTCTGGTATGCAAACCCAGGTCCTCAAGCTTGCATAGTGAGTGCTTTACTAAACAATTTACCCAGGCCCCTAAAATTTATGACACAAAAAAGTGATCAAATAATTTTTATTAACACTATATAAAAGAATTTAACAGTATGCGATTTAATGAATTTAAAAAAAAAAAAGGACTGATCAGAAAAGAAGTTACGGAGTTGTGCAGAGTGTTTGCTCCCTTCCCGTGTCTTCTCAGTAGGAAGAAGGAGGCATTCAGCAAGTGTCCCTTCTTCAATTGCCTTCTTTATATGGTGACATTTTGGCAGCAGGATTTCTTTTTGTGTGGCAGCATTTCTGAAATAGTTGTATGTGGGTTTTGTTATTTGTTTTCTAAATTGTAGGTTTTAAAAAAGGGGGGGAACTCCCTATTTCAATTTGTAAAACAATCTACTTCAGCAGAAAATTAGGGTGATTTTTTTTTTTTTTTTGTCATCATCTTTAAACACAAGAGACTTCTAGTCTTGCTAGGGATTGTATTCCCAGACTGGTCTAGTTTAGGGAAGAGTTCTTTTTCCAAAGTAGAGGACAACAATGTAACCCGGGGAATAAGAGACCACTGATAGGTGTAAATTCCATTTTGAGCAGAACTAGATACACAAGTGAATTAGAGAAAATGGAACCTAAGTCCCCTGTGGGGGCTGGTTTTAATTACAGCCCGCCATGCAACTGAAATTTGGGAGATTATTAGCAACCGTTAGCACCTTGTCAAACGTTAAAGTCAGGTCCACCTTGCTTTAAACCTTAAACTACAATCCTCCCTTCCCGAGGTCTTGGTGATTTCTTGGAACAAATCCTGTTTGCTAAATTTTCACTCAGTGGGCTTGCTGGATGATAAAGGAGGTGTAATCCCAACCCGGCAAGCACAATGCTCCTCACTTTAATTCCACTTGTAAAGCTGATTGTCAAGTAGTTTGTTCGTAGAGATGTCTTCACTGAAACTTCCCTAGTCAGTCGCCTTCCCATCTTTGGTGTCTCAGGTAAGACATCTTAGGGGTTGGGAATGATGTGGGCACTGTCGCTTAACATCTGGACCACTTGAACAAGTTATTTTTTTTTTTTCTCCTGACACTGGTTTTTAAATCTGTCAATATGTATTCTACAGTGTTGGTGTGAGGACTAGATTTAAAAATTAAATAATAACTACAAGTTATTATGCATCTGACATGCATTAGGTGTTGGCTATAGGTTTATTTACTCTTCTCAACAGCATTACAAAGTAGGCACTCTCTTTACTCCCATTACACTGATAAAAAGAACCCAGGTGCAAAGAGGTTAAGCAGCTTCTTCGCAGTCAGAATCAACAGATGGCAGAGTGCGGGTTCAGATCCAGGTGGCCTGACTTGAGTCTGTGAACTTAACATGCTGGGCTGTCTCCCTGGAGACCTCTGGCATTAATAGTGAATATGGGCTGCATTTAGTAAACCTGCTCTTTCCAGCTGCAAGCTAACGTCTTAGACTGGGCCCTGCCGTCGCTAGGACGTTGGGCCTGATCTCCAAACCCCACTTAGAACTTCCTCGAGTAGCGCGTCTTGAATGATAGTCTGACTCCTAAATCCACCCGGCCCGTTTGGGAGCTGGGTGCTCGTGTCAGGTGAGCAAAGATAAGCAGGGGGAGGCCCAGCTCTAAGCAAGGTCCTCCGCAGCTGTTATCCATAAAGCCAGAGGCAGAGGATGTGGAAGTCAGCAGGGCACAAGGCTGCAAGCACAGCTGGAAACACAGTCCTGCTCTGGGGTGATTCCTGACTTCCTATTGGAAACAAACGAAAGCCTGCCACACCGAATTTCCCATCGCCCGGTGGCCTTGGCAGCCGGTCTCTAGTGCCTATCGCCTAAGATAGCAATGGCATTAGGCCCGGCGGCTGCACTAGAACAAAAAAGGATGGGAAAGGCCGTCTGCTCCCTGACCTCTGCGCAGCTGAGCAGTCGGTCCTGTGGGAATCCAGACGCATCAGGGTTTGGGGGCTGGGAGGGAATGGGGTCAGGCTGTGGGGTGAGCGCAAAAGAAAGACAAGAACATAGAGTGAGCCGAGCAGAACCGGCCCAGGGACCCCTTCCTGTTTTGCATCCCCTGCACCTTGCTGGAAGTCCCAGGGATTCCCACCCCCGTGGATGAAGTCCACCTTTGGGACTGAGTCCATCCCAGTGCACTGATGAGAGGCGGACCGGGGAGACTCTGCTCCCGTGGGGTTACGGGGCGCAGGCCAGCCGGCTGCCCGAGAGGGAAGGCTCTACATCCACGACACCCCGTGGGTTTGCGCTGTTTACACCTGTCTCTGACTACCCTAGGCTGGAAGTGCCTCACCAGGTGGCACCTGTCCGAACTGACTCCACGCCCCTCTTCAAATGAAAATGCCTTCCCCTTGCGACTCGGCCGCACAGCGTCTGCACGTGGACTTTCCAAGGCTGACGGTGCAAAGTTCTTCACTTCCGTCTGCTTCATACTCGCTGTTTAAGGAAGAGTCTATCCCTTCGGTACAGGGCTGAGGATTTAAGCCGCAGGACCCAGTGCACAAAGACAGTTTGGGGAGGGGAAGTAAGCTCACAAGTTATTAGGAGTTGCAGGATGGAGACGCACACAGCGCGAAACCAAGTGTGGGGCCCTTCCAAATTCAGGGTTCAGCTTCTTAGAGGCTAGCTTTCCATGGACAAGCTTAACTGGGTTAGAGATTATACAGTATGTATTTTCAGTCATTTTGTCTTTGAATATTAAAACACTAGACAGAAAGATCAAGTCATTAAGATTTTAACCAAGACATGACAAGATTTATAAAACTCTAAATAATCTTTTTAAAAATTTTTTATTTATTCAATTGTGTGTGTGTGTATGTGTGTAGAACCACCGGCGAATTCGGGAACCACCATGGACCGCTTCCACCTCCTCCTTGTTTACTCTGCCCCTGGATTCACAGGCTCCGCCCACCAGGACCAGAAACACAGGCTGCCCCCGCTTCTGCCTGGCGTCTATACGTGGGGTCTAGGATCCGAACTCAGGACCTTCCACCTAGCAAGACAGAGGCTTAACCCCTGAGCCACCTCTCCAGCCCCTCTAAGTGATCTTAAATCAGGAGAATATAAACATCTAGGTGCCTCCCTCATTAGCATGGAACTATTTCTAATCACTACGTCATCCTAAGTCTCCCCTACCCCCCTTCATTGAGTACTATAACGTTTCTCTTCTCACCGACGCCTCTGGGGATGAAGTGCTGCTCCCTTCTAACTGGATCAGGGATCATTGAAGTTGAAGCGAAGACCAGTTCCCAGGGAAAGGGAAGTTTATGTCCTGGTTGTTCAGCTAGAGATGTAGGAACTAGAATTGTAAAGATTAGCCATTCGCATAGAGAGGGAAAGATGTAGAGCATTTGTGAGGGCTGGACTTCCAAATGGGCAGAGACAGCAACACGTGAGAGCCCACTTGCTGCATACATGGGGGGGGGGCAGGCAAACACATCTTCAGGGAATCGAGGCCCAGCCTTTGCCCTCCTGCCTCTTCAGTGACCTTACTTTCTGGCCCTGGTTCCCTGCACTCTGGAATGGAGCTCTGTAATCTGAATTTTAAAAGGCTCTCCCATTGACTCTCTGCGCTTGTGATCTAAGAAAGGCCACGAGATTTAGCAAATAAAAACACAGGACACCAGTCAAATTTAAATTTCAGGCAGACAATGGCTGTATGTCGCTCCCAATACTTGCGCTGAATATGGATTCTTGTTTATCTGAAATTCAAAATCTGGGTTTCATCTGCCATTTCTAGTGGTAGCCTTGGTGTTCCCCACTCTTCACCTCACTTGGTCTAGTGTGGCACTGGCTCGCCACAACTGTTTGTGCTCTGGCCTGGAGCATCTTCCTTCCAGAAGGTTCTCTGGGCTTAGGAATCTGTTCTGTCCAGCCCAGCCCTGCGGTAATGGATTTCACAGACACACGGCTGGAGAAACTGTTAACCACCGTGAAAGGTGCCGGTGCCAGGCAGACGCATCTCTGACCTGCAGCCAGCGCCGCTGGGCCTCAGCACATTCCTTCCCAGCTAGCTCATCTTGGCATTGATACCAGCAGCGCAAGGAGGGCTAATGCACGCTTAACCTCCGGCCTGCAGGGGTGGCCCCACGGTAGGCGAAGGGTGTGATTATGGCTTGAGGGCTGCCCGTTGGATGAGTTTTTCTGTGTTTCGGTTCATTTTTCATTTCCATTTTTGGAAACGAGCAAAAAACATAGGGTAAGAAACTAATGGATTTCCTTATACTATTATAGCGGTTACTCTGCATGTGGCTGATAAATCCATGACCGAACGGATTACAAGGGAACAAGAAGTTTTTATTTTGGTTTACGATAGTCCAGTTATATCCCTTGTCTAACTTGGCACGGAGAGTCCACATGACACCAAGGACCAAGGGAACTGGCCATACCATATCCGTAGGAGTGTTGAGAAAGGGAGAGTCCTTAACTTGCCAGATCAACATGTCTGGCCAAAGGATGCCAACTTTCTCAGCCAGTTCCCTCCATCTTACTCATCCACCTAGGGACCAGTCCCATCCACCGCCGCCTGGGCCTCCCCCTCAGTAGACAATCTCCTTAGGTTTGCTCAGAGCTTAACTCACCTACTCATTTCTCACAACTATGTCCACAGCTCAGAACCTCAACCATCAAGTGGACACCTGTATCTAACTATGACAAGTATCTTGTTTCATTCTCTTAATACTCTAAGGTGCGTAATATTGTCTCTGTTTTGCAGATAAGAGAATCCAGATGCCACAGTGTCATTACCGAAAGCTTGAATTAAACTTTGGTCTAAATACAAGTCTATACTCAGTTACTATACAACTTTATTACATATAAATTGACTGAATGATTACTTCTTCATTTCCCTACTCTTAATTTGATCTCTCTAGCTTTATTATTATTAAAACTCTTCTTAATCCTTCTAGAGCTTCCTTGGGAAATTACCACAAACTTGGTAACTTAAAACATAGAAATTTATTTCAATACGTTGCTGTTATAGTGATGTGTCTCAGGCTGGGTAACCCTAAAGGGAAAAGAAGTTTATTTAGCTCACAGTTTTGGAAAGGGAAAATTCAAAGTCAGGTAACCCCATTGGTCTGGTCTCTGGTGAAGGTTTCACGGCAGGAAGTCTCAGCAGGAGTACCGGGGGCCTCAAGAGGTCACATCACCATACAGGAAACCACAGAGAGGCCAAGATCAAGCTCCGGCTTCCCCCCAGCCCCTTGTTCTTGCAAAAGCCCACTCTGGGAGAACAGCACTCTCTTGGGAAGGCAACCCCTTGGGGGACCAAACACCCTCCCAACGAAGCTGCATCTCTCAAAGGTCTCGCCACCCTACTGAGAGCTGGGCTTCCTCTGCTTGAATTCTAAAGGACAAAGCCCTTCCAAACCATAACATCATTCTTCGCAGTTCTCGAAAAGTAAAAAAAAAAAGTCAAGGTAACAGTATGGCTAGTTCTTCAGAAGGCTCGGAGGGAAAGACGGTCTTCTCTCGCTTCTCTCCTAGCTGCTGGGGGTAGGGAACTGTGGCCTCCTCAATTGGTTGCTGTGTCACTCTAATCTCTGCCTCAGTTGCCACACACCTTCTTTCCTGTGTGTTTCCCCGTAGCTGCGTTTGTCGGAATCCCCTCTGCTTCCCTCTTACAAAGACATTATTAGGTTTGCTCCAATCCAGGACAATCTTAACTCATTACAGCTTCAAAGAACTCATGACCAAATAACATTGCGTTCTGAACTTCTAGACTTGGGGAGCCTAATTTTTTTTGGTGGGGGGGAACTATTCAAATCAGGAAAGTGCTTGTTCTCTATTTCAGTCTCTCACCAACACTATATGGAACAGGGAAATCTAGATTTGTCTCCTATGTTAAGGCTTTCCCCCTCAAGTCATATACTGCTTAAGAATTTGCTTTCTGGAAAATAAGACCCGCCCAACTTAAAAAAAACGATCCTGTATCTACGTGGCTCCCAGCAGTAGTTCTCACACGTGAGTGCACAAGAATCCACAGGAAACTTTCAAAATTCAGATGACAGAGCTCTATCCTAGAACTTCTGTTTCATAGATCAGGCGAGGCTTAGGCATCTGCATTCTGATGAGCGCAAGATGATTCTGGTGCAATGGTCTATAGATCTTACTTTGGGAAAGGTCCGTAGAAAAAAAATTAATTTCCAAACCCTAACTTGGCACATATGAATCCTCAAAATCTGGTTCAATTTCTATTTTTAGTTTCAGCTTGCGCTTCTCTAGCCCCAGCCGAGACGATTGCATCCAGCCAGCTGGACTCCTTCTTGTCTTCCTTCCCGTCCCTCCCACACGTGTGTGGGTCACAATGGCCAGGACGGGGCTCTGCAGCCTGCCTGGGCAATTGTTCAGCCCGCCATGTCTCTGGTTCCTCAGACGTCCTGTGTTCCAAACTGTCTTCCCATAAGATCGTTCTGAGAAGAATCACTAACCGCGAAGTGCTTGGAGCAGATCTTGGTCCACAGGAGGCACTCCATGAAAGTCTGATTTCTTTAAAAGAAATTGTTATCACTTTGCTCATTTTAATGCTTCTTCCTGGAATTTTGCTCCGTTCCTCTATTGCCTGCAAAAAAATTCTTTGTATCCGTCAAGGTCCAGTGAAGAAAGCTTCATCTCTGTGATGTCCTCCGAGACCCCCAGGTCTCCTTAGTAGTCGGCTGTCTTCTTATCTGTTCGCCATGATTGTTGCTTCCTGTTCTATATCTGCACTGTCAAACTTCTCAAGCTAAAATACACCTATTTCTATCCACTCACATGAGCTTTCTTTCTGTGAGGATTAATGCCCAGCATGACATAGTGTATAATTAAACTCCTTTATCATTCTTCATTCCATATTAGATATTCAATTTATTATTTTAGGATTGAATTTTGCATGGCTTTTCTTTTTAATTCAGTAATTATACTATTAAGTCAGCTCTTTCTTCCCACCTCTTCCTATCCTGTTTTCTTTCTCCTGAATTCTCCAAGTTTCATCATTGTGGTCTGTGTGCTGTGAGAAGCTTGGCTGGGCTGTTTTGCATTCCAAGTGCCTTATTTAGAAACCAGAGCTCACTGCCCACTCACAGACGCAGCCTAAACTTCTGGAAGCCTGAATGTTCTTCCTGTGCTCTGCCTACAGAATCCATAGGAAGACTGCCAAGTATTGTGCTCTGAACAGATGGCATTTGAACCTCATAAGGAAGTCTGGCTTCTGCCAGTGGATACCAGGAGCTTACAGGTCCAAGCCATGGGCTACTTTGGTTCAAAGAACCATCTGTCTGAGACTATTAGCCACAGACCACTTTATCCAGTGAATAGATAAAGGAGCATTTTCATAAACCTATAAAAAATTGATCCACTCATAATAGTTCACAGCTGTAGTCCTAACATTCAGAAGGCTAAAGCAGTAGGATCACTATTATTAATTTGAGATCTGTCTTAGTTAGCTATAGGTGTCAACTTGATGGTTGAGGGTTTGAGTTCTAGGCACATTTGTAGATAATTGATAGTTGAGTTAAACCTAGAGTGAACCTGCAGCAGATTGTCTAGTCGATGGACCAGACCCAGCCCATAGTGGGTGGGACTAGGCCCTGGACAGGTGAATAAAATACAGAGAGCTGGCTGAGGAAGCAGGCATCCTTGTGTATACTTGGCCGGACAAGTATATAGTTGGTCTGGCAAGTAAGGATCATCCCTCTCTCAGCTGTTATATGGATATTATGTGGCCAGTTCCTTTAGCTCTGTGGCATGGTGTATGCTCTCCTGCTAAGATGTACAAACAACTGTAACCAGGAATCATAAGAGAAAATAAGCCACTCGTTCCCTTAAGCATTTGATGGTGATTTTTATCAGTAACAGTGTGTGCAAACTGCTACAAAATCTGTGTCATTTTTTCCTAAGGCTTTCTCTGTCTCTCTCTGTCTGTCTCTGTCTCTTTCTGTTTTTTAAATGTTTCAGTACCACAAAAAATAAAGAAAAAAAGAATTGAAGTTAAATGTTGTGTGTGTGTGTGTGTGTGTGTGTGTGTGTGTGTGTCTGTGTGCATACAAGAGGACACCTGAGCGTGCATGCCTCTGGAGGCCCAAGAGTGTGGCATCAGGAATCATCCTGGATTGTTCTACCTCCTTATTGCTTTGCTATGGGATTTCCCCAGGCTCTGCCTCCCAGAAACAGAAGTATAAGCTTTGACCAGCTTCCGCCTGGAGTTTTTACATCGGAACTGAGGATACAAACTCCAGTCCTTTTGCTTGTAAAACAGAGGCTTTCACCATCTCGACGGCCCAGGAGTTAATCGTTTCTACAAAGACGCTGTAGTAGTTACTGTTCTGGTTGCCGTGACCAAATAGCTGTCAAGACACAACTCATGGGAGGAAGAATACTCGAACATGTGGTTTTGGATGCAGCCCATGGTGGTAGGGAAGGCACGGTGGCAGGACGGCGAAGCAGCGGGTATCATTGTACAGTCTGGGATGGTGCCACCTAAAGTCAGGGAGAGTCTTCCCTCTTCAGCTGAATCTTTCTGGAAACACCCACATTGACACACCCAAAACTGGACTTCCAGAAGAGTGATTCTAAATCTAATCAAGTTGACACTAAAGATTAACCCTCACAGATGCGCCTGGTTACTATAGAGTACTTTCACGGACTCCACGGGTGATTGCAAACTTGAGGGGAAGCAGACAAATTAGAATAAGAAGAAATACTTCACCTTGCTGAGCCTCAAGTTTGCTCAGAAATAGGTTCTCATGTGTTTCCAAACATAAACACCAGTTAGGTCTTACATGTAAAACACTTGAAACTTTACCTGAGAATGCCAGAGTTACAAACGCACAGAGTTATTATTATTTATCAAAAGTCTGTATCAGGAGAGAGAGAAAGGCTGCTACTATATGTATCCAAAAGGCCAAGGACTCTGAGAAAAACCTGGAAAAGGATTACGTGCTGTATACACAAATCCATGATTTGTATATATTATACATGTGTTCTGAGAAGGCATTCACCTACACACACACACACACACACACACACACAGCCCTCAGCTATGCTGAAGTCTCTAGTGGACAAAAAGATATCTGACTGTGTTTATATTGTGCCTTTTATCTAAGTGCCCGTGTGGAAGGTAGTTAATTCCTTCTTGCCACCTAGGGTGAGGCTGCGTCTTTAGTTAACACCTAAGTTAAGGTCTGAATACAGCCCAATGTCTGTTCCCTTACGTTTCACTCTGAAAGGCAACTCACCTGAACGCCAGCTCCAACTCTCCCCAAATATCTGTCTGTCTGTTTAGTGGTGTTGAGAATGGAGCCCAGTGATCTATCACGTATCGTATCCCTAGCCCTTTTGTGCTTTTTGAGACCAGACCTAGCTAAGTTGCTCAGACTGGCTTGGAACTTACTTTGTAGCCCTAATGGACTTTGAACTTTCGATCAGTGTGCTTTACTTAGTCTGTCTAAAAGCTGGCATGGCAGGCATCTGAACAGTTTGTCCTTAGTCCTTCTCTGTCCTCTGCCCTCTCTTCTCTCCTGCCTGAGGTCAGTGACAGAAGGCAGTTGTCCTACTCCCCAAATGCTAGCAAGCCCGAGGATCTTGCCCCATCTTCCTCCTCTCCTTCCAGTTATCCGTGTCTACGCTGCCAGGAAACTGGCTCTCAGGGATCTAATTAAGAGACAAATCCTCAGCCAGGAGTAGGCATGAAAAGACGTATACCGAGTTTTCAGTACATTGTTGGAGATTTTTTTTTTCCCCAAAGCAGCCTGGAAGGAGACTCTAGAGAGGAGGTTCCACAGTAACCAACTGTTTCCAAGAGAAGCGTGGGAAGACATCACACAGTTTCCAACTTTGTATTTTGTGTTTGTCGCTGCCTCACATGTGGGACCTGAACAAATAATATTTGTCTCCATTTTGTACTTGTTCACTTGCCCTCCCTGTGAAACACCAGAGGTACTAGACATAGACTGTTTGACCCAGTTTGTGTATGTGACTGTAACCATGACCAGTCAGCTCCAAATTAGGAAATACTTAACGTTCTGGGAGCCCCCCTAAACTGGAAGAGCGGCCTTTACAGTAACATTTCGCCAACCTTGTCAAGGACAGATTGTGGTCACAGCAGGTGGAAGCCAGTCATGAACTGCTCAAGGAATTCCAAGGGCCATGAGTAATGCAAAGGTGCTAGAAACTGTGTATGGGGGTCGGAGCTGACTAATCTCCATGTCAACAATACTTCTGCTTCAATCTATCCAGTCATGTATCTGTGGGTTAGAAGCCCTCTCCCCTGGAAGTAGCCACTATAAGAAGCCCTGCTGAACAAGACTCGAGGCTTTCTCCCGATCTGCTGTGTCAGGATGGGGAGAGCCGGGGCTCCAGCTTTGAATAAAGACCCTTGTGTGATTGCAACAGTGTCGGCTCCGTGGTGGTCTCTTGGGATTCAGAAATCTGGGCACAGCATTCTTTTACAGGGGCCTCAGATGTTAACTCTACTACCAGAGCTTGGACGTGATGTTGTCCCTCTGCAAGTTAAATGGCATTTAGCTGACGTTGTCTGGAAGTGATCATCCCTGCAGGAGAGGGCAGAAAGGGAGAGTCACTATTCTGAAGCGTCCAGTCTATGGCAGGGGTTCTGAAGCCACTGCCCTGAGCGATCATTGGACAGGAGCAGAGTTGGTTTTCTGGGAGACTTTGCAGCTTTTAGGCCAAAGGGCAGGGGAGGCTCCCCAGGGGACGCACATGGTAGTCGCTGAAATGATCCGCCAAAGCCCAGGCCTTTCAGAGCTGACTTTCCTTTTCAACCCTCCTTCATCCCGTCTCTCCAGTGACTTTGTAGGCTTTACAAAGCATTCAGCTTCCTCTAGAGCAGGCTTGATCCCCCGGACCCTGTTTCCAGGAAGGCTTGCAGATTTCTTTTCCCTCGGCAAGCTAATTTGCCTTTTTCTTTCTCTTTTTCACTCTCCCTGGAGAGTAGAGTCTGACCTGTACTTGCTGACTCCAGAGAGAAGCAACCTACTCAGAAAGTTTCCTGCCGGCCTGAGTGGGCCTCATCCCAGGGGAGCTTGACTTCAGGGGGGGAAAGGGTCCAAGCTTCTTGGTGGGGGGGATGCTTAGGCAGACTCCTTGTTGAATAAGAATGTTAGAGAGGAGATGCTGGTGGTAAAAACTCCCAAACTTGATCCCTGGCAATTCTGGCATCTGTGAGCCATGCACCTTGTGTCAAAACGAGAGAAAGCGCTTGGAATCAGGTGGCACCGAAAACATTTTATATCACTTCATGAATACTATTTATTTATTTAGACATGGGCTTCCCACAAATGCCTCCTCACATGGAGAATGTTTTTATAGCTGAGCCCTGGCTCCGTGTCACCTTTCTTCCTAAACTCCTTCCTGTCCACGTCTGTGATAAGATACGTTGCCGCCAGTGCTGAGTGCTTCCGGTGGCTTTCCCCTGGGATAAATTGTTGTTGTGCTCTTCCCAGATTTTTGGAAAGCAAACTAGCTGTGGACTGACAGAAAAGTTGTACAGATAACAGGGAATTCCTGCGTGCTCTCTCCCAATGCCTTACGTTCCAAGGGAACATCTGTCGTGGTGAAAGACCTAAGTGCAGACTTTGCTGGTTCTCCTCCATGTCCTGTTCTGCTCCAGGACCCATCATGGACGCCACATGTCCAAAGTCATCCTCTGCCTCCTGTGGCCTGTTTTGGACCATTTCTGATTTGCCTTGTTTGGATGACATTGTCAATTTCGAGCAGCGCTATTCAGATGTGATGAAAATTGCCCCTTAATCTGTTTTGTGCGTGCATGGTGCTGTGTATGTGTGGTAAAGGTACTCGTTCATGGAGGTATGTGCATGCAGACATGCAGGCGCACATGTATGTGCATGGTGTAGAGGCTGGTGGTTGAGATTAGGTATCTTTCTCAGTCTCTCTTCATGAGGGTCTTCTCATTAAATCTGCAACTCACCAGTTTGGCTAGCCTGGAGGGCCAGGAGCCCACCTGACTTCATCTCCTCAGGGCTGGGATAGCAGATATAACCGACAGTGCTTGACTTTTTAATCTGGGTGCTGGAGACCTGAACTCAGGTCTAATAAGCTCTTTACCAAGCACAGTACAGACTTTACTGTCAGCGTTTTGATTTGTTCTTCTTTGGAGTTTTTCTCATGAGACTACAGTATGGTTTGAGGAAGACCTCTGTAGTGCAGTGCTGATCCCCTATCACTGCGTCGTGGACACATGCCCACGCCATTAACATTGCTGGCATCACATCACCTGGCCATCATTTGCCAGGATTCTCGGGTTACTCTCCTCCCTTTCCATTCCATTCTCTGGAAGCAAGTCCCACTTGGGGTGGGTGCAGGCAAGAGGTAAGTTCCACTTCCGGAGAAGAGAGCATTTACATGTGTTATCTGGAATTTATAAGGGAGATCCCAGTAATGTTTTTGATGTGACTGAGAAATTCCTTCCAGCAGTCTCCGGCAGACCTCACATAGAGCATCTCATGGGGCCATACTCAAGGGATAAGAGAAGAGTCAGTCACTGCGTATTAGGAAGAGCAGATTCATATGCATATCAGAGTGCTGGGTAAAATCACTGAGTCATTCAAAATCACTATTAGCACAAAACCCCTAGGGCTCTGCTGACTGCTGAAGGCATAGAGTACAAAGAACACACCATCAGGGCACAAGCATTACAGGACAGGACTGCGAACCACTCACTAAATACCTGTGCATCTGCCCAGTCAGCCTGGTGCCGGAGCAGGTAGCAGCCATTATGACAGTAATGAGGTGTAATGGAAGCTCATACTGCTGCCCTGGGAGCTAACTTGGTGGGAGTCAGTGACGGTGTCTCCTTGGATGTAAAGGATGGACAGGAGCCGTCAGGTGTGGGGCTGGGAGGCAAGCAGGGTGTGTCCAGGGAGAACAGCCCATCAGGCATGAAAGCAAACCAGTGACAATGTGACATCTGCAGGAACCGAGAGAGGTACGTATAGTCAGCCGCTTTCCTGGAGAAGTCACATGGCGACTGGGTCATACGGAATAGTTCTGCTTTCTTAAAATGAGTTTGGTGTACTGAGCTTAGTAGCTAAATCTCAGAGATTTTTTTTGTTTTTTTTTTTTTTCAGAGATGTTTTGACAATAGATTCATACTTTAAATACTCTGCTAAATTTGTGCATAAACCTGAAGCTCAAGCGCTAGAAACTAAGTGCTAAAACTAGACGTTAGAGAGGAGCCCAAAAGTGTTTGAAGGGGTTCTGGTGCATGCTGATATAGTGGGGTTCCAGTGCACGCTGATATGGTCCCAGTTCCCTGTTTCACCAGGAGCTCTCATTTCCTCTGAGGCTGGGGTGGTGGCTGTGGAGGTTCGTGGCAGAAACTGCCCCGGGCTTTGCACGCCTGGGAAGGCAGCTGGCTCCCCTAGGCCATTCCTCCTCTCAATGGCTGGTTGATATTCCCAGACCTGGCTCTCTGGCCTTAACCTCAGAGGATTCCACATTGTCATCCCTCTCCCGGGCTCCCGAGGGGAAGGGCCACAGCCTCGGTGACAGCTGCATCCCAGTTCAACCTCCCCCTCACTTCAGGACCATCTCTCTCACAGCTGCCAGGTCTTGCTTCTGGGAGAACTCTCCACCTGTAGAAAAAAAGATCTGTCTCCAGAGGTGTCCCCCGGAAGCTGGATCCGTAGCTGACAGAGTCTGTATAACACACGAGCACAAACTGGGTGACTTGAAACAAGAGGAATTTATTCTATGAGCCAGAAGCTCCAAATCAAAATATCATCAGACCCACACGGAAGGTTCTAGGGGACAGCCCCTCCTTGCCTCTTCCAGCTTCTGGTGATTCTAGGCATTCCATAGTCGGATTAAAAGGACTTGTGGAGACCCAAGAGATGGCCTACTGGGTAAAGGAACTTGCCACCAAGTCTGAGTGTCTTTATGATTTTGGAATGCAAAGGAATTCCTTAAGCAAGGCAGCACTACCATACTAGATAAATAAATTAAGCTATAGTAAAATTAATATACCTTAGGTGATGGTTGCTGTCGATTGTCAATGTCACAGGAGCTAGAATCACCTAGGAAACAAGTCTCTGGACATGTCTGTCAAAGCGTCTGTAGACCCGGTTAATCGAGGCAGGAAGACCTTCTCTAAATGCTGTGAGCACCGTTCTAGTCAAAAGGCCACTAGCACCAGCATTTCCCTCTGCTTCCTGACTGTGGATGCGCGTGACCAGCTGCCTCAGGCTTCTGAACAGGATGGACTATATCTTCATCCTGTGATCTAAAATACACCTTCCTTCTTTAGATTGTTCTTGTCAGGTGATTCGTCACAACAACAAGAAAAATAACAACGGTCCCATATAATCCCAACTTATTTAGGAGGCATAGGCAGGAGAATTGCAAGTTTGCCTGGACAACATAATGAGACTCTGACTCAAAAAAAAAAAAAAAGAAATCAGTGCACCATAGTAAAGTAAAAAACAACGACCCCATGGGTAATCTTGACATCCACTGAGCAAGATATGGAATCCTCTAGGTGGCACACTTCTGAGCACGTCTGTGAGGTTTCCAGAGATGACTGACTACTGAAGGAGGAAGATCTGTTCTAGAGTAGGTATCGCCTTTCAAAGGGTGGCCCAGATATAAAGAGATCTGAAGAAAAAGAATTGCCTGTTAGCCTTCACTTCTTCCTGAGCAAGGGTATAAATCTGTGCTGCCCATACCTGTGCATGGGCGCACAGAGAAGGAGGGGTTTCTTTTCCCCTTCTGAACCCCTCCTCTCCGTCCCCTTCTTTCTCTTCCCTTCCAGAGTCAGGGTCTCACTGTGTAACCCAGGCTGGATCATGGAAATGTGTTACCATGTCTGGCTCTGAAGGAGACACTTCACCAGCGTTTCCCATCATCCTCTCTGGCACCTCCCCCTCCCTGGGCCCAGCACAGAGAAAGGGGCTTCTTCTCAAACCCATCAGAAGTGTCTGCGACACCCGGACCAGGTGGCAGGAAGGAGCCAGACTGCGGCAGACACAATCTCACTGGGCTGCTGGCGTTTCCTAAATGACGGCCATTCGCTGTACCTGCTAGCACTAGAAAGAATTCTAAGCAACTCTTTGCAATTTGCAGGTGGGGGGTGGTCTGTCTGAAACCAGCAAAGGAGGCCTGTTGTGTGTAGATTGTCCTGAAGATGGTGACATCCAAGCAGGGGCAGTCCTGGAAGGTCTCCCTAGGCCAGCAATGGACAAAGGCCTTGGATAGCCGGCTCACAACAGGACCCATATCTTTATAAACGTCCTTTGCCTGGGATGCTGCACATGGACTCTTGGCCAGGGGGGCCAGCTTCGTAAGTGGAAGGGTCCCTGTTCCCACTGAGGCGCCCCTCTGAGCCTCTCCTCTGTGGGCTTCCTTCTTTTCTCTTCTCCCCAAGCCTTGTTGATAACTTTCTCTCTCTCTCTTTTTTTATTTATTCAATTGTGCGTGTGTGCGTGTGTGTATATGTGTGTGTATGTGTGTGTGTGTGTGTAGAACCATGGGCGAATTCGGGAACCACCATGGACGCCTCCACCTCCTCCTTGTTTACTCTGCCCCAGGATTCACAGGCTCCGCCCTACCAGGACCAGAAACACAGGCTGCCCCCGCTTCCGTCCGGTCTCTATGGATCTGAACTCAGGACCTTCCACCTCCAAGGCAGAGGCTTAACCTCTGAGCCACCTCTCCAGCCCCATAACTTTCTGTTATAAACACCAAAACTGTTTACCAAGTTCCTTGTGCCCTGGATAGAACTTTGGGCCATTCCTCATAGGTCTGTAGGGACAAAGGTTCTGCTTGAAGTCTTCAGAGGGTTGTGTGATTGAGTGGCTTCTCTTTAGTACCAGAATGCAATGGGAGTTTTTTCACCTAAAACAGGAAAATAAGCAGAGTATCCCTTCTAGTGATCATTTGCCAGCGTATTCCAGGCAGTGGGAAGGAGGAAGAGGGACGGGGAAAGGGGGGGAGGCTGTCTTCCAGTCTCACCACTTGACATCTTCTTCACTGGTCATCACAGCCATTCTCTGTTGTTTCTTCATAGACCAGACTCACAGTCCTGTCTCACGCGAAGCACATGTGTCTGGGGATGTTCTTTTGGTTCCTATGGACATGAAAGATGATTCAGGCTTTTGGAGGAGGGGAGGGAGCAAACTATAAACAAGTCAGAATCCATGGAGACCCTGGGGCAGGGAGTGAAGGAAGACCTTCAGAAGCCTTGCGTGTAGAACAGTCCTCTACTATGGTCAACAGACACGGCTGGAGGGGACGGAATGCAGACCTTGTCCATCCGCTGCTTCCTGAGCACATCTGGGCAGCCTTTCCCCGAAAGAATACAGAAGGTCTGTGATCACCTAGGTGTATGCTTGACTCTGTGCCAGCAGGCCGCGGGCCAGGGGGTGAGGGGTACTTTCCTAGTTTTCTCTCTCTGTAAAGTCACTTTCCTGGCTAGGAGCTACACTCCTGCTAGGCGCATGGCGTTTCCAGAAACACCTTGTTGCCAAAGCCAAGTCAGTGTTTGGGGAAATGTGTGTTCTTTCAGTCACGTCTCTGACTAATGCCCCTACAGCTGGGCTCAGTCTTTCTTTTCTCTCCTCTAGGCATTTTGAGGCCTGATCTGGGAGCCCAGAGATCTGCGCAAGCCTCTAATCATGAGGCTTTGTTCTTGAGGCGGTGACCTTTGTTGACATCATCTTGACCCCACAGCTATTTGAATCTTTGCGTTTTCTTTGCAACGCTCTGGGCTGGAGTAAGGCTTAGGCTCTCAGGAGTCTAATCCTGTCTTTCTCTATTGACTAATTCCCTCCCTCCCCCCCTTTCCCTGCAAAGAGGAAGGGGTCTAGTTGTTAGATTTGAGGGTCTGTGCTCCTCACTGGCAACCGGCGCTCAGACAGATTCCTCTGGGGTGATTTCCTGCCCCGAAGTGCAGCTTTGGAACACAAGTCTCTCTGTTCTTTCAGCCTGCCAATCACAGGGACCAGGATTTTTGTGAGAGGATTTATGATATAGAAAGTATTAAGTCACCCTTCCAACTCGCTAGCATCTCTCATAAAAGCAAGTTGTATTGTTCGGACAACATGACTCCCCCAGGAAGAAACAACCATCCTACCAGCCCCAGGGGTCAATAGCAGCTGGCTGCGTTGAAGGGTATATGAAGGAGACAGAGCCCACAATGGGGTCTCCTTATCCTCAGGGCGCCCCTCGAACCCTGGTGGGTCAGCTTCACTGCCTAATTTCTGAAATTTAAAAAGCATGCAATTATGGTATTGTTTAACTGCCAAGAATTCTGGGTTAATCTCAGTTTTATTTTGACTGCTACTTAAAATAGCTTGTCCCTGAGGACAGCAGCAAAGGCCAGGAAGTCAAAACCAGAAAAGCAGGCCTGCCAGAGGTCCAGGGAGCCTCCCACTTGGGAGTTGGGGGGATGCTTACAAGTGTGAGCAGTCAGGCATGAAGCGCGCTCACCTCCATCCACTTCTTGCCATAAGCCTCTTTTAGCCACTGGCCCATAGCATGCATGCGTGCGCACACGCGCGCGCGCGCACACACACACACACACACACCCCTCTACCTGGCAATTCCTCTAGATCTGATCTGAGCCCCTGTGGAGCTTCAGGTCGATCTCTAAGATGCATTCAGGACAGTTCCTGAGATGTTTGGGACTCTGCTTCTGTGATTTGGGGAAAGACAGGAGCAAATAGTACCACCCGTTGAGGTGACCAAATATATGCTGCATGCCACGCGTGGGTCTCAGTGCTCCTGTATGTAGCAGCTCCGCACAAGCGGAAGGACCTCAGTGGTCTTCGGGCCTGCCTAGAGCAATATGCCTAGTAGGTGGCAGAAATAGGATTTGAGCCCAAGGAGTTTTGCTTCATATGCTGCTACCATTTGCTTAATCTCCCAGGCGGTGAGTGGTGGCCGTGGTTTAACAGAACAGCTCCTGGTAGGACGCATCGAGTTGATGCTCATAAGCAGAGCTGCGGCAATCAGAAAGGCAGTGGTGTAACCCTCAGTCATGAAGGCCTGAGAATCTGCAAAGCCACTGATGTAACTCCTAGAGTTCAAAGACCAGAGAGTCTGAAGTTGTGAAGTCCAAAGGCAGGAGGGGAAGGGCAGATCCCTGATCCCAGACCCAGAGACAAACTCAGCCCTGTCCATTCACCTGCTCTTGCCCTTACTGATGAGACGGTGCCTGTTCACATTAAGGGCAGATCTTCCCCCACTTCACCAACTCGAACTCATGTGCCAATCCCTTCTGGAAAACCCTCAGAACACACTAAAGAATAATGTTTTATCAGGTTTCTAGATAGTCCTTAAGCCAGTGAAACTGACACCTAATGTTAGTTTTCGCATGTGAAGAAGAGACGTTCAAATTAGGTCTCAAGGCTGATGGATATTCCTGGGTAGACAGGTGGAAATGGACTTTCTAGGCAAAGAGAACGACAAGAGGAAGCCATTGCTATGTTCCCATGGGCACAAGATGTCATTCTTAAATTCTCCTGGGGATTCTGAGCCACCGGGCACGGGGCATGGCAGGAACTGAGTAACATCCTCCCGGCACTCCTGATCCCCACTGTGCTGACTTCAGAGGGGCCTCTGCACTTCCTTCCTGCACCTCCTAATGTCAAGCGACTTGTTTCAGCCCCAGGCATCCCTGAGCTCTAAGGTGCCCGGAACTGCTAGTCCAGTTCTTCCCGGTGGCAGTCTTTCTGGCATGGCACCAAGGGTGAGCATTGTGCCTGCCAGCTGTACCTGAGGAGCTGGCTCAGGCTCCTCCAGCGGCTGAGCATTAGAGGTGTCCCTCTGCCCCCGAGAACCCGTCCACCTCCCATCGCAGAGTGTCGAGGCACCAGAAAAAGGCAGAGAGCCACACGCTCTGCGCATCCTTTCCATTCTTTTCTCTACTTCTTATTAAAGAAACAGGCAAAAAGAAGACTGAAGAACCAAGCTATTTTCTCTACTGAACCGTGATCCCTATCTCTTTTTTTTTTTTTTTTGAGGCCCTCCTTCCCCTTCCTTCCTGTTTATAATCCTTTGTGATTACAGTGGGTATTAGAGTAGACTCTGAGTTCTTTTAATGGGAAAGGAAACAAAACAAGAAAATAAGATACGTACTTTTGGGGATATTCCATCAGAATATCCCACTTCGTCCTCCGTCAAGACCACTCAAATGTGGGAAGAGAAAGACCCAACTTGAAGGAGGACGGAGGTCATGTGAAGTATGGAGCACATGGAGAGGTCCTGGTGGATATGGCAGGAAACCTCCATTTTCCTCTCAATCATCTCTGCTTCCTGTGATCTACACCCTTGCATCGGATTCTCCTACATTTATCTACAGTCTGTGCGTTGGCCAATAGGATACGGCCATGTTGTGAACTATCCCATCCAGAAGCCCACATGGTGAATGACAATGGCCTAAGACTCTTGACCTATAGCCACATTAGCGAGTTTGGGAGCAGATCCCTTGGCCCACTAGTTAAGTCTTTGGATTTTTGTAGCCTCAGTCAAAAGTCCATTGTTTTTCATGAAATTGAACTATATAACTCTAGTCCAGTCAATACCTTGACTACAACCTTTTACGGCATCAAACTCAAACCACCTAGCTAAACCCTTTCCAAACACCATCTTCAGAACTCTATGAATATTAAGTTTTTGTTGTTTTAAGCCACCATGTTTCAGGATGATTAATGATACAGCAATATACACTGATGATGTAGTGGATACATTGGCGCCCGATGGTCTATTTCAAAGCTTGCATGCAGCTGTCATGGATGACATATTTAAATGCTGTATCAGTTTTGGCAACACAGCAAGTCAACCTAAAATGTAGTGGTTTAATAGCCGTTTCTTTAATTTATGATGGTGAGCTTAGTAAGTTAGGCAGGGTTTGGCTAAACTGCCTTTCTCAGGGTGGGCCTGTCTCTCTGTGGTGGGCTGGCAAGTTGGCTGGAGACTGATTTCTAGGGGTGCTCAACTGGGGTATCTCTAGCACCTGTAGCTCTCTCCTGAGTCTGTTTTGTGTTTGGGAGAGTGTTCAGCCTTCACATGAAGCACACCAGAGAGAGAGAGAGAGAGAGAGAGAGAGCGAGAGACAGAGAGGAGCTAATGCCCTGCTATGGTTTGAATATACCATGTTCCCCATGGGTTCATGTGTTTAACCACTTGCTCCTAATTAGTGGAGCTGTTTAGGGAGGTGTGGAATTGTAAGGAGCTGTTACTGGAGGAAGTTGGTCCTATGTAGGGACAGGCTTAGCTGCACTTCCGGTCCTGCCTATTCCACCGAGATGTGAGGAGTTCCAGAGACATAATGCCACCGCCAGGGAGATGCCCACCACGACGGCCAGGAGCTGCTTCCTTGGCCGTACCTTCCCCACCATGGCAGACTGTACCCTCAGACAATGCCCAAATAAATCTCTTCCACTCTTAAGTTCCTTCTTGTCAGGTACTCGGTCACAGCACTAAGCAGAGTACATACACGCCCTAAGGAGACCTCCACAGGAAGTCGCTGGTAGACAACCCCCGGACTCCTTGACCTCAGGAAAATGCCAAGGTGTGGCCTATACAATCTTTTTTTTTTTTTTTTTTTAAATTCAATTGTGCATGTGCACACGCGTGCGTGCGCGTGTGTGTGTGTGTGTGTGTGTGTGTGTATGTGTGCGTATGTGTGTGTCTGTGTGTGTAGAACCACGGGCGAATTCACGAACCACCATGGACGCCTCCACCTCCTCCTTGTTTACTCTGCCCCGGGATTCACAGGCTCTGCCCTACCAGGACCAGAAACGCAGGCCGCCCCGGCTTCCGCCCGGTGTCTATACGTGGGGTCTAGGATCCGAACTCAGGACCTTCCGCCTGCAAGGCAGAGGCTTAACCCCTGAGCCACCGCTCCAGCCCCCCATACAGTCTTTTAAAAGGACCACGGGAGATTGAACCCAGGTTTCCCATGGCCGTCACCAGCCTAGTTAACGTCTTTACTGACGCTGTCTCCCACGTCTCTCACATCCCCATACTTTACCTGACTCTGGGATCATTTTCCTCACGTCATCTCTTCCTTATCAAAATCCTTATCTAAGGGTATACTTTTGGGGAGACCTATACTAAGAGACACAGGCATGAGTTAGATCACTCAAGTCTCACTAATGAATTGGAATTTATTCTGTAGGTAACTGCCCTCTTGGAATTTTGAGCAGGAGAAATTTGTGTTTTCAAAACACATTTAATGAAAGAGAAGGAGCTAATTCACAGGTCTGCTGAGTTCAGACCAGTGTGATTAATCCAATTCTTTGCCATTTCAACCTTTGGATATAAGACATGCAAATTTGAAAGGGAGGAGGAGGAGAGAGAGAGATCATGTCTTTCTCAAGAGGCAATAAATAAACGTAGTACAAAATTAGAAAAGTACAAAAGGTCTATTTTTAGAATCAACTGACCACCAAAGGAGCATGTGGTGGTCAGGTTTTAAGGCATCTGAAAACCAGGCAGAGGATGGGAGTGTGGATTGGGGTAGAGTGCTTGCCTGTGTCTGCATACCAAAGACCGGATGTTCAGTCCCCAGCAGGAAGCCCTGACCCTGCTTCTTGCCCTTCACTCCTGCCCTCCTGTGCAGGTCTCTCCGCATCCTCAGCCTGCAGACCTCTGGCTTGGAGGTAGACCTGCCTTCTTCCCACTGGAAACATTCTTGGTGTGGAGGAAACTCGGCGGGGTTGTCAGACGCCACCCTTTGCTCTCTGCCACCACAAATAGATGCAAGTTGGCTGAGTGCTACCCAAGTGCATTAAGGTTTTGGCTTGTTCTGATAGGAATCTACAAAGTACACAGTCATGGCCAAGCTTGCAGCTTTTATCCTGATGAGCTGAGGAGAGTAGGTAATGAATCATTACCACCCAGGTCTGTAGGTTTCTCCTGAAGAGTTAGTTGCCATCTGTCCAGACTGTGAGGGAATAAACGCTGTCAGGTTAATTGCCCTGATCTGCCAAACCATCTGCATCTATTTAGATCAAGTCAAGCCCATAAATAGTTTGGGGGTCTGCTGTGGGCCAGCACTGAGCTCAGCTCTCTGGCACATGTGGGAAGATGAGCTACCAACTCGGACATTCTTAGCCTTGGCATCATCTCCAGTGAGGATTCCGGCACCATCCTTGACCAGTAGAGAGAGGGATGGCCAGTGAATCTTCTTCAGAACTTGTTTCCTTACTTTCACAGCGACCCTGCCGTTTCGGATGGATATCCCAAAGATGGAGCCTCAGATCCCTCTTCTTCCCCCAGAGATTTGCAGCCTAGCCAGGAGACTCTCTGATTTTGCAAAACAATAACTTCAAACAAAGAAGAAAAAAGAACGGAGGCAAACACAAGTGGTGATGAACTCTCAGACATCCAGACTTGTTCTAGAAGCTGAGCAAGAAGAAGAGACAAAAGGAAAGAACGAGAAGGTGTCGATAGTGTAATTTAATTGTCTGCCCAGCAGAGTTGTGGCACTTGAAACATAGTAGACATGCGATAATGTTTGATAAATGAGCGTTTAATTAAACTAAAAGATGATTGAATAGTCTGTACAGTTTTATCACTGAATCTTATAGAGTTCACTTTCCGGAGAGTAGGTAGAAGTGGCAAACAGAATAGGTAGCTTTCACATTTAATAAAAGATTTTCTCAAAGAATGTTTTCTGGTCTGTAAAGGTAAGTACCAGTGAATGTGACATATGTTTATTAAGTTGTATAAGTCATGGATAAAGCTACTATAATCTTCTTTTAGACTTTAGATGAATATATAATTTTTCATCAATGAATTGAAGATATAGCACAGTGGTAGATCACTACCTTAATATATGTGAGACCCTGGGTTCAATCTCCAGCACTGGAAAAAAATCTTCATCCAATATTGTATCTTTAAAAGCAGTTGATACACAAACTTTGAACTTGATGAATTTTCAAAACCCCTGGAAGCAAAACCCAAAGAATAACATGAGAGGATTTCCTGTGTGTGATGAGCAGAGTTGGAGACTATTTATCCTTGAGATCCCAGAGACTTGACAATGTAAGTGAGACAGGAGGGATTAGATGAATTCATGAAGGCTGATCTCGGAGCAAGTTGCTTCAGATTCCTTGGGGATTGTGCAGCTGCTTCCTAAGGACTCCCACGTGGGAGACAGACTGCTAGGCCTTCGAGGACCATGGATCTGGCCTAGTATCTGTGGCTTTGTGTTTCTTCAGGGAATATTTAGCAAGCACTCCCCATATATTAAGCCACAGCCTCTAGGGAAGAAATGCACTATTGAGTTCCCATTCTGTGCTGGGCATTGTTATAAAAGCCAAGAACATAACAAAAAATAAGATCTTCTCCAGTCTAGAAGCAGAAGCACATTAGTGAAGAGAGACATTGCAGCTTATTGAGTCAAGCTTCCTAATGTAAGTCTGACCAAAGTCAAACTTCTGTTCTTGAGATGTCTGTGCATTAGAGACCTGAAAATCTGCTAAGGAAATAAATGGATTTAAGGAAACTATACTGAAGTCAGAAGCTCAGTGTTTTGTGTCCTTTAAGGTGATTATCATAAAACTTGGAAAGTTTCAAAATTGAAAATAATTGATAAAAGTTGTATTTCTAATTTTTTTCAGCTTCTTGTTACCATCTATATTTTAGAACTTCATCTTCACTCAGAAAATGTAGATGGATAGATGGGTAAGTGAGTTGGTAGATGGATGGATGGATGATGGATGGGTAGATGACAGATGAATCCATGATGAATGAGTGGACGATATTGGCTGGATGAAAAATACACAAAAGAATGAATTCTTTGATTCACGAGTAGGATATTTTTTCCAATAGGATTTTTTTTGAAGAATAGAATATAAATCTTTGAAGGCTCACCAAGATCAAATTCATCATGTGACCATTTTTGAGATCTCTTTGTACAAAGCCCTGGAGGCTGACTGGACTCATTTAAAAATATATATGATGACACTTCAATTTCTGAATTCATTGCTGGGGATTTTTATCATACATCTCCATGTCCAGAAAACTCAAAGTGGAAAGCTCTGTGGAATTCTAAGCTGTAGCTGAAGGTCGTGTTGACTAAAATGATTTCAGCAGTGCGTGCACTGATGAAGGAAACCATCCTTCAGTGGTGTCTCCTCCTCTGTGCTGGAAAGAACACAGTTCATTGTATACACTGCGTAGAAAGCTGTCTGTTTGGAGAACTTCAATATAATTCCTACGGCCTGGCAATCTTGAGACTTCATGAGGGTTTGGTGATTGAAAGCAGAGATTCAGGAAGAATCTTAGACCAGGAATCCAGACATAGTTTAATAAAATTTCCTTAAGGGAAGCTTAGTCTGAGGTCAATCAGTATTCATGAGAACAGTTCTGCAGTCTCTTCCTATTTTTTCTTCCCCATCTCCCTTCTCTCCTCCCACCCTACCTCCCCCATTCTCTTTTCCCATCTCCCCTCTCCCCACTCTACTCCCCCATCCTTCCTCCAATATCAAATTGTGTTAAGAGACCCGGGAGTTGTGCTTTTTAGTACAATAGCCATTGACCATGTATGGTTACATAATTTTACGTTAGTTAAAATTAAATCAAATTCAAATAGAGTTGTTTGGTCTGGGGATGTAACTCAATTGGTAGGATTCTTACCTGACATTCACACAAGTCTGTTTTGTTAATGTTTTATTATTTGAGAGAGGAAGAGAGAAGATTGACCAACAGAGAGAAATGTGTTCTGCGGCCCAAGTCACTTCTGTCCTTCCACATACGGACTCTGAGGGTCACTCAGGCCCCCAGGTTGGCTCACAGGTGCCTTCACCCCCTGAGCTATTTGCTGGCCCAGAATTCTGGGTTTTATCTTCATCAGTGCAGAAACGGGGCATGGTGGTACATGCCTGTAATTCCAGAGCTCCAGAGGTGGAGTCAGGAGGATCAGAAGTTCAAAGTCATCCTAATGTATATAGCAAGGTGGAGGCCATTTAAAACCCTATGTCTAAAATATAAACAAACATAATTATATGTAGTTGATGAATCATACTAACCACCTATCCAATGCTCCAAACTGCATTTGTCTAGGGGCAAACAGGCGTCACAGAGAACATGTAAAAGGTATGTGTGTGGGGGAGAAGAGCAAGAGATGGGGAAGAAGACAACAGTTTTGAGAAAATGCTCATAACATGAAGACCAGCCAGATTAAAAAAAGAGAGAATATTCTAGTAAGAAGTTGCCGTAGAATGTACAACTAGAGAACAAGACAAAATGGAAGGAGAGCAGGTAAGTTTGGGGAACGGAACCAGATTTTTCATTCTGACTCCACCATCCACATGGTATGTGGTCGTGTGGGGGGGGTGTGACCCCTATAATCCTCAATTTTTTCATCAGGGAAATGGGGGGAAGATAACTTCCTCTGCCGCCGGGTTGATGTCAGAGTGAATCAGACGGTTAGTATAAAGGGCTTAGCAACTGTCTGACACATGAGGAAAAGGTCCGAGTAACATGGTGAGGGTGAGGCAGGCTTCAGGAAGGCAAGAAAAACCAAGGGGGAGAAGTTAGAGATGGGAAAGAAGATGTCTTCACTGACTGCAAAGAAGATTTATCCAGGTGTTTGGAAGTGGACCAGAACCGTGAGCACTTTGAGGCTGGCAGGAGGACACCCAGGAAGAGAACAGAGTATCAGAGGGCGCCCAGACCTCAAGATATGCAGCGTGGAAAGCCTGAGGCCTCAGGGTGAGAGAATCTGTGCCAAGGCAGGCCAGGGAAGGGGTACCACACATAATCCACACTCTCCTATCATCTGTGGCCTTGGGGATTGTCCGCTAGTTGGAGTTCAGCCAGCTCCTGTGTATGCCAGTGGTTATACTCAAGAAACCCACGGAGATGTGGAACCGGTGAGGTTTACATGAGACAGGCAGGCTTAGCCCAAGCTGGGGCTAGAGGGGCCAGACCAAGTCACTCAGGGTGTTATGGTGCAGGAAAGAGGACTGACTGACTGTGTTCTGTGTCTGTTCGTATGTTCAGCACTTGGCATACACACTCCACTTCAGTGAGCACTACGTCAGTACCAAGTGGTTGTCTGCAATTTGTGGCCAAAGAAACTAGCCTCGGCAAGCAAAGGAGCTTGCCAGGAGAGCACGATAGAAGTCACATTATAACTCTTGCAAATCTTGGCCTCAGGAAACCGAGTATCCTTCCATTTCTGAAACTCTAGAAAGGTCACCCTTGAAACTATAGCTACCATGTGAGGATGCCTAGAGGAAGAGAGGCACCAGGCCCTTTCATTTCCATCACTTTGGCCAGTGGTCAGCCAGCCACCTGCCACCCAAATGAGGGAAGTGATTTTAGACCTGTCAGCACCAACTTCGCGAAGAGTGATGGCTCACGCGTGAGCTAACAGCCCAATCAGCGGAGCCTGGATTCGGTCAGGAGAACTCCAGCTCACTCACAGAGACATGGGAATAACAAAGGGATTTTTTTTAAAGCCACTGAGTTCTCAGTATATTTTACAGCAATAGCTAGATGATACATGGGCAATACCAACACTGTATCTCAAGAATCTGAAAGTCAGTGGAGAAAACCAACTTTCATCCCAAACTCCTACAAAATATATGGTAAGGAACGGGAAGGGTGATTAACCCAGCCTCCCAAGATGCTTTGCAGGGACCATACCTCCTGTGATTCACACCATGTCTTTTGGTTTGTGTGATCAATAGCACCGGGCAGAAAGGATGGCGTGATACGATACTTAGTGAGTTAGGTTACAATTCACTATAGCTTCCAGCACCTTCTCTCATCATCAACATCCACTCGTTCTGGGCAAAGCTTCCTCGGGACACTACGGCAGCCCATGAAGAACCACACAGCAAGGCACTGAGGCCTCCTGCAACCACGACTCAGTCAAAGTACTGAAGTCTACCAGCCACCATGCGACTGAGCTGGGAAAGCATCCTTCAATTCCAGATGCTTGAAGTCCAACTGACAGCACGACCTCTTGCCTTGAGCCAGACGCACCTCCCCCTCCCCGCAACAAGCCACTCCTGGGTTCCTGCCCCTAAACTATATGTAAGACAACAAATTTTTGCTTTAAGCTGCTAAGTCTGGGGGGGGTAATTTCTTTTCTTTTTCTTTCGTTCGTGTGTGTGTGTGTGTGTGTGTGTGTGTGTGTGTGTGTGTGTACCAGAGGGCACTTGAGGAAATGTGTCTGCAGGCTTATAGGTGATATTGTAAAGCATCCTGGATTTCTCTACCTTCTTATTGCTTTGCTGTGAGGTTTCTCAGGTTCCACCTTCCAGGGCCAGAATTACAGAATTAATCGCCCAACATTTTTATGTGGAATCTGAGGATCCAAATCCAAATCCTTTTACTTTCCGTTCAAAGATTCCAACCCCTAAGCCATCTCTCCAGCCCAAATTTGGGAGTGATTTCTTAGGAACAGGTAGCTAACAAAAAGCATTAGATAACGGGGAGAGGACAGGGAAGGGAACAGAGCGCTCCGGGTAGGACAGCAAGAGAAGGTCCTCAGGAGGAGGAACATTGCACTTTGAGAAACTGAGAAAGGACCACAGGACTTATGTGAAGCCAAAAGGTCAGAAGTCACCAGAGATGTCGGTGTGACTTGTGTGCTGCTGAGAAGTTTAAGTTCAAGAACAACAACAACAACAATGGATCATTAAGGGATCAGTATTGGCGGAAGAATCTGGGGAGCCCAGATCCTCGGACCCGTGAGAAGAGGGCAGAACTCAAATTACAGATAAAAATTGTCCTTCTTTCATCTTAATCTTAAAAATTGTCCTTCTTTCATCGTAATCGTAGAAGGGATGAATCTTCAGATACCAACGCAGTTGTCATCAGTACTGCTCCTCGTCTGCCTGTGACAGTGGTACGTGATCAGAGGAGAGAATAAAGAACATGAAAGGAAAAGCAAGGACAGAGGGCTGGGGCCTCCTTCAGAAAGACGCCGCCACCCAGGACCGAAGGACACTGGGGGAAGGAAGACAAGCTGTGTTGAGAGAGGTGAGAGCAGAGGCGCGCAGGGGCTAGAGAGACCAGGGAATGGTCACTTGAAGAACACTGGAGCCTGAGAGGAGGGGGCTTAGAGACACTGGGGTTCAGCTAGCCTGAGAATCAGTCACAAAACAGCGTGTGCTGAGGAAGAAATGAGGCAGTCACTACTACGGTGAGGGGACATGACCCCAAAGGTCCATGTGTTACAGGCTCAGTCATCAGCTTAACACTTTCGAGGATGGTAGGAAATAACAAGTGGGAGCCAATAGAGAAGTTTTAGATCTTTGGGGGTGTGCCTTTGAGGGGACCATAGAACCTCAGTTTCTTCTGTCTTTGTGTTTCCTGGCCATGAAGTGAGTGGCTTTGCTCTTTCACCTACTTCCACCATCATGTATTACCATGAACCCAAAGTAATGGGGCTGACTAATCGTGGACTAAAATCTCTGATGTAGTGCACTAAAATAAACCCTTTTATTTGTAAGTTGATTAACTTGGGCCTTTGTGATAGTAGAAGAGTGACTAACACAATTACTTTTGTGAAAAAGGAAAAGATTGGAAATAGGAGATAAGGAGGGTCAGGAGGGCGTTTAGTACAAGGCCGGACGGCAGTCACAGCTCATGGGATTGACTGACACTCGTGCCAGCGCACAGGCCACCACTAAGGAGCTACTTTTGGCTCATGGAAGAATTGCTGGCCTTGGAGAGCTCCGGGTCCTAGCAGTGAGCCTTGGGAAGAAGTGGTGAGATTGATGGTTTGAATATCAGAGATATCCTTGGCCAGGGGTAAAACTCAGGATTAGTCCTTGAGGTTCAGAGTCAAGTTCTGAGATTACCCAGGGCTGAGATAACGCCTCTCCCTGCTGGAAATCTCCTTTTTCCTTGCTGAGGGGAAGGCTGCCTGTTGAATTGTCCATCTTAGTCTAAAGTCAATAATCGTTCAAGACAACTACACCGAGAATGTCTTCTGTTACAATCCCTGAACACCAGAGGCCAGACTAGAGGTTTATGAAGCATGGAGGAGGGCCGCCCAAGAGTATGTGTCAACCTCTGCTAAAGGCCTTCTTGCTGTCCCATGACACATGGTGTGAACAGAATAAGCAGTCTAGCTTGGGCCTTCCTCTTCTAATGCAGTCACTAACGCCATCATGGAAGTACCACTCCTCAAGAATTCATCCAATCCAAATCACCCTCAGAGACTCCTCCTTCAAATGCCATTAATGTGTGAACTTGAGGCTTCACTTTCCAGCGCAGCTCTAGGGAGTGGGGACGGGGTAAAGCCCTAGCACAGGTAACCTGTTCTGAGAGGAAGGCTCTGTGTTCTGGAAGCCACTGGCGGCGCCTGTAGGGACCACGTCCAGCTCCATCAAGGCACAAGAGACGGGAACTTTAAGACAGAGCATGTGGCAGAAGATAAGCAGGTGCTCAAAACCCCTTCCCAGAGGAACAGACTCCAGCAGACTGGGAGGGAAGCGAGGGAAGGAGAAGCAGTGTTGCCTCTTGCACTCTTGCTGTCGGATGCGGACACGAGGCTCCAGGTAGGTCTGACGCGCTCACCTGGGCTGAGTGTCCCTCATCACGGGTTCCTTGTTCCTTCCTCTTTGAGCGGGAAGGAGCTCTGGCATCCTCTCTCCTCTCGACTAAGACTGTTCAGCTGCAGGGCACTTGCCTCTTCTTATGCACGAGGCTCTAGGTTCGGTCCCCAGGATCTCCCAAAACAATAACATTTTGAAAACTTTCTTAAAATTTCAGTGCAACCAGCTCTCCTGACACAACACTTGTGACCCCTGTTTTTTGTTTTCTGTTTTTTTGCAAGCCTAACGTTTAGAAACGGATCCCAATACACATAGGATGGAATCATTCAGATGTAATCACTGCCAGCTCTCAGTCTGGCCTGGGCACAGACTCAGTAGTGCCAAGGCAGCCCCAGCAACCCACTGTTCTTTAGAAGGAAAGAAGCAATTCCCACCAGTTTGGATGTTTTGAAGATTACTGCAAGTTTTTTTTTTTTTTTTTTTTTTTTTTTTTTGTGTAGCTCTCCATGTATTTTGAGGATAAGGTGCACTACATGGAAAGAGAGGGGTGTGCACTCTTCGAGGGTGGCATTTGAAAAGATCAAAGGGGGAAACGAAATCAGTTTCTGTCGGCCAAAAGTTCCATTAAACCACATGGTTTCAGAATTCCTTAGTAGTGTTTTTTGGTTTTCATCCAGCGCTACTCACGTCTTTTGGGTGTCATGCGATACCGGGGAGAGACTTCATGAGCTAAAAATATAGAGATGAAAAGGATCATGATGATTTGCAGAGATCCTTGTGGACAGGACTCCAGGAAGAGGCGTGATGAGTGTTTCAGGAAGCAGAGCGGGGTGAAGCGAGTGAAGATTAGCAGGCACATCCAGCCTCCGCCTGTCCTCTGGTGTCCAGCTAACATCGGTCCCATCTACCTCAGAGGACGACACCTGGGTCCAGATGCAGGGGATTAGCACCCCGATGGGCCCGGGGCTGGGACCGGGCGCTCTCTCCTGACACAGGGTTCTTGGAGTTGTCATTGTTTCTGCAACACCCGGGAACAGAGTGAGCAGGCGCGCTGAAGGGCATGGTGAGGAGCCCAGAGACTCATTCTAGTCGCCACTCAAATGCTCCACAAGTGAGCGGTAAAACGAGATGTTGATCTCCTTCCTTTATTTTAGCAGCCCCTGAGGTTCCATTTCCTTCTCGAAACCTCTGACTCAGCGGCCAGAGGAATGCTCCCTCGCCCCGCCCCGTCCTGTCTATACTTAGAACTTTTGTGACTCTCCCTAGCTCACTCCACCTCTTTTATGCACTGCTGTGGGCTGCTTTATTTTGTGCTCATAGATCAGTTGTCATTTAGGAAAGATGCAGTCAGCTTTTTGATTATTCCCAAAGGGAACATGGTACGCCATAACCACATGAACATACAATTTGGAATTTTTCTTCTTGATGGCAGCAGCTGACTAATCACTAAAGCATGGGATGCTGATTATTGCTTAGAGGATATCTTCATGACCTAGACTTGGAAACCATTAAGACTATCATTATTATTTACTATGGGGAAGAGGATTTGTATACTACTGAATTCTGACAGATGTCAGCGCACGGCTCTCCGGATTCCTTTTTTCCTTTACTATGTGCATTCTGGGTATCAAACTTTGCACCTGGCCGTCTTCGCTCATGGAGCCACCTCATTGGTCCTTTTATTTTTTATCTATTTATATTTAAAAAGTTAACTTTCTTGTCATTGTATGAACGTGTATATGCATGACGCGTGTAGGCCACATGAGCATGCTTGTGCCACGGCACACATGTAGAGATCAGAAGACAATTGTACAAAATTGGTTTTCTCCTCCCAATTTTAAGTGGGGTCCAGTGATAGACTCAGGTTGTCCGACTTGTACCACAAGCGTAGACTATTACATTTGAATTATGCGCATCTACTGCATTTGATTTTTTTTACTGCTTTTTGTATCACTCAATACAGGGAATACAGGAATTTTGGAAAATAAAAATATCCTTTTGGCTTTTATATATTTGATATTTTTCTCATTTCTATAGATTTATTTTTATTTTTTACATTTTGTGTATGTGACATTCACAAGTATATAGGCATACACACGTGTCGTTATACCAAAAGACAACTTTGTAGGAGTTCATTCTCTCCTTCTACCAAATGGTCTCTGGAGATTAAAGTGGAGTTATTAAATTTAGCAGTAAGATATTTTTTAATCCATTGACCACCTTGCTGTCCCTAGATTTCTTTTCTTTTTAATGAAGTAGTTTTTTTTTTTTTTTTTTTTGCATATGTGTTTCTGTGTGTGTTTGTGTCAGTGGACACTGTATATTCCTCTGACTTTGGAAATCACTCTGGATTGTGCTACCTCCTCTTTACTTTACTCTGGAGTTTCTCAGACCCTATTTTCCAGGCCTAGAAGTGTAGGTTAACGACATTTCCACCTTGTGTTCATGCGGGATCCGGGATCTGAACTCAGGACCTTCTGCTTTCGAGGTAGAGGTTTAATCCCTGAGCCATTTCTCTAGCCCTGTATAGTTTGCTTTAAAACCAGTTTCACTTTCATAGATTATGAATGCATTCCCATGCTGCTATAGAGATTTTAATGGCTGTGTAGTATTACATTCTGTAGGTTTTAAATATAACTGATTTTGAATGACTTGGAATTTACTTACCAAGTATTGATCTGAGCACTCTATGTGCCAGGCATAGTTCTGAGCCCCACGGACACCTGTGCATTTAGCCATCATCATAACTTCATCATCATGAAACATTACCATTGCCATCTCCATTTTTCAGAAGACATTCACAGAGAGAGTGACCCTTATTTAGGGTCATTCTGCTTTGTCAGTAATGGGAGCCAGATTCAAACCCAGACTACATGGCTCCAAATCTCTGCTCTAATCACACTTCACATACTCCCTCTACCCTTACCGAAAAGTTAAGACCTCCCTTTACCTAGGAGAATGGCTTGGTCTGCACAAGACTTCCCTGGAAAAGAAGGGAACTGCTGAGCTCTGAGTCACTATTAGAACAAATTCGTCAACTGTTGAGACAATGGCAAAGAAGCATCTCGGCAGGACGTGCGGTAGCGTTGCAGCCCAGTGACAGCAAGTTCAAGGAAGGCCGCAGACCCCTGAACAGCCAGCCTGACGCTGTTACCAGTGGGCAGAACCAGAGCGGCCTGGTCTCCGCTGGCATCTAGAACTTCCTCATACGAGGAGGCTCGTCTGTTACATTCTGCTCTGGAAACCACCATTGCTGCATCTGACCCAGCCGGCAGCCAGGGAACAGCAAGGTAGGAAGGGGGCTGGGCTGTACAGGAGGAGGAGGAGGAGGAAAAAGAGGAGGAAAAGGAGGAAGAGGAAAAGGAGGAGGAGGAGGAGGAAGAGGAGGATAGTGCTGAGGCAGCGGAATGGCACCAGAATTGTGTTGGTTCAGCCTATAGAATGATTTCGGGACAGTGCCTAGGGCTTATGGGAACCTCTGACAAAGCTGTGGGGCTCCAGGGTGATCCTTACACGGCGTAGCCTCGAGACTGGGTTTTGAATATGGTCATCTTCCTCCCTAGCCTCTCCCTTCCAGTAATGGTGATATGACATCATGACCATGATAACTATTCTGTTCATCTTTGTATTAGTCAGGGTTCTCTAGAGTCACGTAATTCACAGAATGAATATATATATATATATGAATTTATTGAGTTGGCTTACGAAATATGACCCAGGTATTCCAACAATGGCTGCCAGTAGCTGCCCAGCCCAGTAGGCCCGAGGGTGACGGCTGAAGGCTGGAGGATTCCTAGAGTCTCTAGTCGAGTTGAAGGGTGGGGCGGCAGGAAGGAAGAGCACAGCGTCGGAGAGTCTCCCCGACTCCTCTGTATTCTGTCCTGTGGCTTTTCTGTGGTCCATTACCGGGAGGTTCCTATGAGCTCTATGGAGTTCCTATGGGATCTAGTCAGGTATAATCCCTTCAGGTGGTCTCAGCTGATCTTTCCAGGTGCAGTCTCAGCTGCTCTTAGTTAATACCAGGTATGTCAAGTTGACACCCAGGATTAACCATCACAATCTTCTTTAATTGTAACTTCTTTAATTTGCGTGATAGGGCTAAGAGGAAGAATAGCAGTCAATCATAATATTCATCACTTTATTTTATTTTTATTTTTATTTTTTATTTATTTTATGTGTGTGTGTGTGTGTGTGTGGTGTTCGGGAATCATCCTGAATTGCTTCTAACTTCTTTTTGCTTTGCTCTGGGGTTTTTACATGGGACCTGGAATACGAACTTAAGTCTTCCTACTTGTAAGGCAGAGTCTTAACCCCTGAGCCATCTCTCTAGCCCAATATTCATCATTTTAGTAATAAACAAAGGCAGCCACAGAGAGGTTAAATAACCTGACAGGAAGAGAGAAAGGCTGGGTGTGCTGCACAAACTTATCCCAGTATTGAGACAGGGAAATGAAAGAGAATTTGAGACCAGCCCAGACCCACGTAGCAAGTTTGAGGCAAACCTGGGTTCCATAGGGAAAGCCTGTCTTGAAAACACCAGAACGAAAACCGAAAGGGAAGGGTATCAGAGACAGGGAGCACTGCAGGATTATGACCTCAACTTGTACCACAAAAGAGGCTATCACAGAAGGCAGCCGTGACTGGGAGGGCAAAAGAGTTGAGCTCTCCCCACTCCTCCAGGAGGAGACGGCCTAAAGAAACAGTTGGAAGGTGAGAGAAAGGTAAAGGGCTAGAGGTTAGATGTCACACTTTTTTCCTTGTTGATTCTTCATGTCTTGGAGACAGTCCCATGTGCCCCGGGCTGCTCTGGTCCTTCTGACTCTTCTACCTCCACATCCCCATTTCAGAGAAGACAGGCATGAGCCACTAAGCCTGCTAGAAGTTGTACTTTACTTAAGCACCTAAGGCAATGTTCCAAGTGCCTGAAGCAGAGTGATGTAATATTCCCACTCTCTCCCTGGAGGTATGTGGGCTTCGTTTCTTCTTTTAGAAGAGGACCAGGACCGCGCATATCCCATATCCAAAGTCAGTGGAGGAACCTGGTCGTCCCTGTAGTCCCAGCGCCTCCCTTCTAAACACACCCATGTGAGGTGCTTAAGTTGATCCTCTTCCACACAGAAACCCACCCTTTGGGTTCCCATCTGAATCAACATGCCGCTACCACCTCACAGGGGCGGAAACAGCATTGAGTAGAGCCAGAGCCAACTCGAGTCAGGCTTCTCAATGTAGGAAGCTCACTGGCTCGATTTGATAACCCTCTAAAGACTGTAGGAAGATGCCTGAAGGTAAACACGGAGAGACTTGGCTAAGATGCTCCCCTGCAGTTAAAAGAATGCTGGGTATATTGTCAAGTTTGAGATGTGCTTGTGGGCTTCTGTAGAAATGATCAATTGTTTTAGTTTCCGTGGTCCTTGAAGAGATGTGAACCATGAAAAGTCTAGACTAGCTTGGGGTCAGCCTGGGCTACAGAGCGAGACCCTTTCACAAACAAGCAAGCTAGAATTTCAAAAAGGAAACAAACTATGGGGCCACTGCTGTCCTAGCCGGAGCCATAGTAGCTAGAGCCTGGGATAATGAAGAAGGCTCTACAGCGTGTTCTCCCCCACTACGAACAGACGCCGTCGATGGCGTCACTCAGCTGCTCACAGGCTTGCAATGACCCCTCATAGCACAGCCAGATGGACTTCGGGAAGCAGCCCCCCCTTCCCCCGGATTCTGTGGAAACACAGTACAGGGTAGTGACTAAAGTGCCCCACGGCCGACTAGCTGGCATCTGGCACTGTTCCCTCTCTAGCCGTGTCACACGTCTCCGTCGTTGGGTGCCATCATCCCGACCACAATAGCATCGCCAGCAGCCCCCTGTCACGTGATAATCGCTCCGTGGATGTGACCTGATCTTGATGCTTTCGATCTTAATGCCGCTCTTGTCCCTCCACCCCAGCCCGGTGCACTACAGTGTGACACCTTCTTCTGGTGCTTCAAGTTTGCCAAACTTAGACCTACATTTGGATGGTTGCTGTACAGATCGTTGTACGCACCTCCCCCCAATCTCCCCCCCCCCCATATCCTGTGAGCTGCAGGAGTCCTCTCATTTCCCGACTTCGTTTCAAAGCCCCTCCTCAAAAAGATCTCCTGCCACCCAATCTGAGTTAGCTTACATCTCTTTTGGCCTCTTGCTCTTCTTTGAGGGCGGAAGTGTTCTGTACCCAGGTACATGGGGACCAAGCCACAGTCCCTAGCCATGTGTGTCTCCTCAGCACTCGACGTGTAGTTGGATGGGATGAAGAGCTTGGTGCATGTTCATTCTTTTCTTTCACTCAATTTTCACAATGTCGGTTAGTATTCGTTGTCACCCTGACGCCTAGGAGAAGAGTACCAGGCACAACTGAGAGGGATGCACTAGATTAAGACAGGCCTTTGGACGAGTCTGTCGGAGGTGGTCTTGCTTGCTTCCGCTGAGGTGGGTGGACCCACTGTCATAGTTGGGCACAGGTATCAACTTGACGCTTGAGGGTTTGAGCTCTGGGCACATTTCTAGAGAATTAGTGGTTGAGTTAGGCCCAGAGCAAACCTGCAGGAGATTGTCTAGCTGATGAAGAAGGTCCAGCCCATGGTGGGTGAGACTAGGCCCTGAACAGATGAATAAAATACTGAGAGCCAGTTGAGGAAGTTGACATCCTTGTGCACACTTGGCCAGACATGTTGGTCTGGCAAGTAAGGACCGTCTCCCTCTCAGCCGTTATGTAGAGATGGTGTGGCCAGTTCCCTTGGCCTGGTGTTGGTGCGTGCTCTCCCCTCAAGCTGGACTAGGAACTGTAATCAGACTATCGTAAGAAAATAAACCCCCTGTTCCCTTAAGCCGTTTGATGGTCATTTATCAGCAGCCATGCAGGCGACACCCCCCCACTGTAGGCAGCACCATTCCCTGTATCAGAAAGCTGGCATTGGCAAATTGGCAAGGCTAGGTCCGTTGCTTTCTGCCCTTGCTGTGGCTGTTGCGAGTCTTGTGCTATGATGAACTGTGACTTGGAATTGTGAGCTGGAATGAGCCCCCTTCATCCCCTACGATGTTTGGGTTGAGTAGTTGCTGCCACAATGAGCTATGAGACTAAAGCATGGGCTTCGGTTTACATGAACGCCCGTGTCTGCCTAGTGGACAGCACAGCCCACTCTGGACATCGCCTAACTTTCTGGTCCCAGAGCGTTTGCCGCTCCTGACTTTGCCTTGCTGAGGCCCTTGTGTGTCCGGCACAATCTGCCTGCTCCAGCTGAGGTGGAGCTCAGTGCAAGTGGGAGGGGCACCATTCCTGCTCACTTTGCTCCTCGGGGACCAGGAGAGTCTGGGTCTTTGCGCCGGCTCGTGGAGATTTAGCTAGGGACTGACAAGGTACTCGGTGTGTAAGGCGCCTGCTGGCTTGCTAACCTAGTGACTTGAGTTCAATCCTTGGAAGCCGGTATGGTGGAAGGAGAGAACTGATCTTTGAAGTTGTCTTCTGACCTCCACTTGAGTGCAATACAAACGTGGATGTTCTCTCTGCTTCTTTCTCTCGCTTTCTCTCACTCTTTCTCTTTCTCTTCCTTACTCCCTCAAACAAATATTTTTGTAAAATATAAAATAAAACAAAATAAAAATAAGCATTAAAATACTTTAAATAGGGGCTGGAGAGGTGGCTCAGGGGTTACGCCTCTGCCTTGTAGGTGGAAGGTCCTGAGTTCGGATCCTAAGACCCCACGTATAGATGCCAGGCAGAAGCGGGGGCTGCCTGCGCTTTTGGTCCTGGTAGGGCGGAGCCTGTGAATCCCAGGGGCAGAGTAAACAAGGAGGAGGTGGAGGCAGTCCATGGTGGTTCCCAAATTCGTCTGTGGTTCTACACATACCCCCACTCGCACACACGCATACACGCACAATTGAATAAATAATAAAAAATTTAAAAATATAAAATATCTTAAATAGTTTAAAATATTGTTTTGGATGAAAATGAATGAATGGCTGTACCTATAAAAGCAAATCGAGGGGCTGGAGAGGTGGCTCAGGGATTAAACCTCTGCCTTGCAGGTGGAAGGTCCTGAGTTCGGATCCTAGACCCCACATATAGATGCCAGGGGGAAGTGGGGGGGCTACGTTTTTAAAACGTTTTAAAAATTTTTAAAAAGCAAATCGAAGTATTTAACAACTATGCTGTTATTGTTTTATGTATGTATACTTTGAAATCCTACAGAAATAGTTCACTTTTTAAATCTCTAATACATATGCAAACGCAAAATCTGATTGTTGAATATCAGAGTATTAGAAAGTCTGTAATTTTTCCTGGTTTTAAATATATTTTTCATTTCTGTGAATGAAGCACTTCACCATAAAAAATTGCGTATGTAATCTTTCTCCCCTCCAAAATCTTCAGTGGGCTTTGGTCTGGTCATAGCTTCATTTCTAGAAACTTCTAAGCAGCCCATCTTCTCCCTAAGTCAGAACACACCCGAACACATTTCCCCTAGACCACAGACAGCAGGCTACCTTTGCTGGTCCCAGGCCTGTTCATCCGCTGTCCAGGGCTCATAGCAATGGTCTTGACCAGGGTCAGATCTGGAGTCTCTGAAGGGCATGGGTAGCCACCCCAGTGGTTACCACGAGGACTTGAATTTTCCTAAAGGGAGTGTGGTATTTGGGAAATTGAAACAACGTGGGAGCCAGTTGTCTCCCTCCCATGAGAGGCTTGAAGCAGGGTTGCCCTGAATCCAATGCCCACGCTCCTGGGAGGTCTGGGACCAGTTGGTTCTGAGCCACGGGGTGGTGTGTGGTTTCCAAACAAGGCTGGTGTTATTTGATCTCCTGTCCCAGTGAAGTGTGCTGGCTTCAAGTTCTGCCTCCCCAAGAGCACGGTGACAGGAGCTACAGTGTCCACCCAGGATCAGAAGAAGTCCTCACGGAGGAGGTTTCTCCCCCCCATAGAATTTGGGTCTGAGTCCAGAGACACTAGAGGCCCGGTGGCCGAGCTGAAGTCCAGGTGCTGGGTCTGGGGGCCAGGATCAGCTAGTTGTGCCAAGCTGTGCGGGGCCTCCCCTGACCCAAGCCTGGGCTGGCAGGTGGGTGATAGAGGTAGAGGTGGTGAGCTGAGATTGTTTTTAAGACTTCTACGCGCCTACCTCCCTGCCAGCCCACGCCAGCCCACACATAGGTTTTCTTCCCATTAGGACCAAACCAGAGTCAGGACTATGGAAAGGACATGGTCGCAGCAGCTTGGCTTCAGTGAGGTTGCATCTGAGTGGAGGGAAGTGTGCAAGGATGTGGGCGGTGGTCCCACCAGGCATGTCCAATCCGTAGTTCCTGGACCACCTGCAGCTGGGTTAGCTAAGAATGCCAACAGGCACGAACTCATAAATTTACTTAAAACCATTATGAGCCTTTATTCACGTGGTAACCCAGATGTAAAGTTCTTGAGCATGAACTTTGTAGACAGCAATGCTATGTTACAGTGTCAAAAGGTTGACCATCCCCGACAGACTTTCTTTTTAAAATTTGATTTTTTAACAATCTCATATATGAAAACAATGAATTTAAATCATTTTACTCCATATTACCTAATTTCACCATCTGTCCTTCTAGTAAAAAGACCTTCTTCTCTTCAGTCAGTCTCCTTCTTGCCTGTTTTGTGTGTGTGTGTGTGTGTGTGTGTGTGTGTGTGTACACTCAGTGGACGTGGGGAGTTTAAGGGTCTTACCTTTCTTACTTTACCCCCCTGAGCTAGGGCAGTCTGGGTCTTTGTATGGCCACATTAAGCTTTATTTTGGGATCAACAAGGTAGTTGAGTGATCTGGATTGCCTATATTGGAGTGTGTCTGGGTCTTGTTGGAGACCTTACCTGGGTGGGTATACCATTGAGAAAAGTAGTTCTCCTCCCCCTGTCCAGCCTAAACGCTCAGTAGTCTCAGTGTTCACCCCCTTGTATGGTGAGCTGTGGATGGGTCAATTTGTGTGAGGTCTCGTGGAAGTAGATACATCTGCAGTGAGATCATGGATTCAACAACCTTGCCATGTGCAGAGGACTATCATGTACTCTATCAGTCATGCACTCTCCGAGTGCATCATGTACTCTATCAGTCATGCACTCTCCGAGTGCATCATGTACTCTATCGGTCATGCACTCTCTGAGTTTTGGGTGGTGGTTATTCCCCCTGTCTAGCACTTTCCATTGTGGGTCGGGGCCTCTTGGTTGGGAGCTGCTTATCTTTTACTGGCTCGGGGTGACCCTCTCCCCCAGACTTTTCACCCTTCACACTTCCAGTGTCAGGGGGAAGGACACCAGGTCTCTTCCTGGACAGAAGTGCCAGGAACAGGGTGTCTGCTCTGACTCTGTCTTGTCTCCAGGCTTCCGCGTGTCCAGAGTTCTTCGGCTGCTTTCACCGAGCCCTCCTTGGCACCAGGCTGCTGCCTGAAGCTCTGGTTCAGGTCCCATCCTGTTCCCCAGGTGCCTCTGGAAAAATGAAGGCTGCGTTCTCTAGGATTGCGGCTTCCCAAGAACGCAGGAAACGGCCCTCATACCTCAGGCAGGCGTACCTGCTGTCTGACTGGTGAGTGAATCACCCAGAGATGGCTGGGCCCAGAGCAGTCGTGTCTGGCAAGCCCATAGGCACCAAAATCAAAGACACCTTTGCCAAACACCCTGGGGCCTGGACCCGAAAGTGGGCATGAAGTAGAGACAGAGAGACCATCAGTGGCCCTGCCAACCAGTACCCCACACATTCTGCCTGACTGGGGACTATTTATTTATGTACTTTTGTCCAAGCAGCTCTGCATTATTTCTACTTTAAAAAATTTTGTTTCCTTTTCCCATTTTCACAGTGTAGGCTTTATGGGGGTATGTATGTGGGGGGACACATATATGTGTGGGGACATGTATGTATGTAGGTAGATGTGTATGCAGAGGCCTGAGATTGATATTGAAATCATCCTTGGGGCTGGAGAGGTAGCTCAGGGGTTAAGCCTCTGCCTTGCAGGCGGAAGGTCCTGAGTTCGGATCCTAGACCCCACGTATAGACGTTGGGTGGAAGACACCTGCGTTTCTGGTAGGGCGGAGCCTGTGAATCCCGGGGGCCAGAGTAAACAAGGAGGAGGCGGTCCATGGAGGTTCCCGAATTCGTCCATGGTTCTACACACACATACACACATACATACACACACACATATACACGCACACAATTGAATAAAAAAATTAAAAAAAAAGAAATCATCCTTGATTACTCTTCCACTTTTGAGACAGGGTCTCTAACCAAACCCAGAGCTTGCCAGTAGGATTAGTCTAGCTGCCTAGTTTGCTCTGGGGATTTCCAGTCTCCACTTTCCAAGGCTGGTATCTACCTGTCCTTTTCCACAGAATCTTGAGATCCAAACTGCAGTTCTCTTTCTTGTGTGGCAAGCATTTTAACTGCAGAGTCCTGTAAATGTTTTCTAATTTAAGCTTTGTCTTTTTTGAAAGACTAATCTGCCTTTGTGAAGAGATGTTCTATACCAGAAAGTTCTGGGGTTCTCCTGACTGCCCGAGGAGATACAGTGCTCCTTCTTAGCACTCTCGGCTGATAGGATGAGCCCCCGGTTTCTATGCCAGCAGAGGAGACCTATGGACGATACGCTGGTCATGCAAGTCTCTCCTGCCTCTCCTGAAGGGGTTTTGGGGGTTGGAGAACTGCCTCCCCTGCCAGGGGAGCTTGGTAAAGGAGCTGAGACGGAGAAAAAACATCCGTCGGGCTCTGTGTCCCTGGTTGTTTAGCTCCTGGGTGCTCCCAGTCCTGTGCACTGTGCTCCCTTGCTATCACTGGATTAGTTCATGTCCCATTCGAGAGCTGAGCTCTGCATTTTCCCCACGTCGCTTTGGGGAAAGTAAGAAGCACAGAAAGTAGAAGGATTGCCAAGATCACGCTGCTTGGGTGAAAGTCAGTCCTCAACACTGTGGCTGGGCAGCCCCTGAGGCTGTGTTTTCTGCGACCACCCAGCCTGTCCTCACAGGACAGCGTCTCCGGCAGTTTCCCCACATCCCCGTCATGGACCTGGAGGACTGCATATGTGTGTGCTGCATCTATGGGCGCCGCAGACATCTCTGCCTCGACTGCGTGTGCACCCCCCTCCTCCACAGGCGAGAGAGGGGTCCAGGCCCTGCCTCCCTGTGGAATGTTTCTTCCTGCAGAATTCTGAGAGACGACTCCCAGTTGTGTCCATTTATTCAGCACAGGAGAATCCTGTCGGCTATGCGTGTGTGTGTGTGTGTGTGTGTGTGTGTGTGTGTGTGTGTGTGTGTGTGTAAGGGAAAGATCATCAAAATATTTGCCATCCTCGCAGGGAGCATTCAGAGTTGTTGTTGGTGCTCTGCAGATGGCGAGTGGCGCCATGGTTTCTTCTGGCTTCCGTCTGCATCCGCCTGCTGAGGAGGGGAGAGGTGAGGAGTCTATATTTAACCCATAGGTGGAAGCTCTATCTAACCTCAGCCCATCAGGGATGTTCACGAGCAGTGCAGATGTCGGCACAGGCTCAAGCAGATAAACAGGCATTGTCGACTTTGAAGCGTGAGGTGGGACCTCAGGCTGAGCCGAGTGAGCCTGCTAATTAGAATCCTCCTGGAGTCAGGTGTGCTGAGCCTTTGGCTTCAGAAAGAGTTCTGGGTCCCTCTGGCACCGTTGGCACTGCCCTTGGCTCAGGAGTCATGCCCTCGCTCTCCTGGGCATGAATTCTGGCCTGTGAAATGGGATGAGGACTATAGGAGATATGATCTTTGAGAAGCTTCCAGAAACCAGGTTCCCTTCATAAGAGCTGGGAGACTTTTGACGATTTATGGACTCTTTCTGGGTCTTGGTTTTCTCATTCGTATAGTACACAGATGTGTGGGCACAGTGGTGCAGGTTTGCGTGCACGATGACAAATCTGCACATGATGCCTTAGTGGTGTTTGGCTGCAACATAACAAGCACTCAGTGAATATTGGCTGCTATTACTTACGATCCTTCCCTCCTCTCACAATTTATGAGCTAAAGCACGGGTCTTGGAAGTAATTCTCTCATGCTTTGTTGAAGCAGTGGGTTTCAAAATGAGAGATGGGAGGGAGTAGAAACAGCGAGGCCCAGAGATTATAAGCTAGCTCATCAGCTTCCGCCATCCCTGTTTATCCCCACAAGGCACAGTGATTTCACCCCTGTGAAAGTCCTTGGGGGATCGAGTCAGAGGCAAGGAGTCTGATTTCCTACCCAGCCTGACCACCCTGAGACTGTTCTGGAAGTCTGAGCAGAAAGGACGAAGAAAGTAGCTTCAATTACTCAAATAGAACTCCACAGGCTTTTTTTTTTTTTTCTCTTCCTTGTAACTGTTTTCCATTTATTTCTCCCTAAGGGAGATATTTTGCAGTATGGGTGAAAAACAAAACAAAATACCATGTCAGAGCCAGTTAGTCAGGGAATTCAGATCAAAGGCCCCGTGGCCACTCGCCGGCTGAGCAGGGAAGATTCTTCTCACTAAGTTCCATGTAACATTGAGAGCGAGACTTTCTTGCAGAGTCGTGGTGGGGCTGAAGCGCAGAACAGCAGCTCAGAGCAGCCTCTCTCCTCCATGTCTGTGCCTGAGAGGGTCCTTCCCTTTCCCTGTCCGCCTTCCGCACCAAATCAGAAAGGCGAGATCTCCTTCTGTTATGGGCTGCACTCTTTCGAAGCAAGGCTGTAATCTTCCCGAAGGTTTTGGGCAGGTTAGAACCTGTCTGCCAGTTACAGCCAGTAGCGAATGCTACAAATGTGGAAGCTATAAATAGAAAAGAGCCAAAGGGGTGGGGGGGGGATTCAACAGCCCCTTCTTCCCTGGCTTTCGGTCTCAGAATGGTGGCTGAGCTTGGCTAAGCTCTCAGCAAATGGATGGGCACAGGGCAGGTGGATGGTGTCACCTTTCTCTACTGAGCATCTTCCACCCTGTTCAAAAATGGGTCACTGGAGTTGAGGTGGTGGGACCCACAGTCATGAGTATTTGGGCATAGAGGCCACATCATCAGATCTGAGGGGGCTGGGAGTGGGATAGAAGGGAAAGAAGTGAAAGCAGACACAGGCCTGCTTGCGCCTCAACAGACGTGCTAAAACCCTGAGTTCCCACCCTGTAAGGTCCCCGCGGCTCCGATAGCTCTCGCCATCCGCCAGCTCCCAGCTAGCTCCTGTGTTCTCCTAAGTTGCCTCGTTGCTGCCGCTGATATCTTCATCGAGGTCATGGCCATCCCGAATGATTCGTTTTTTACAGATTAGAAACAGGGACCTCCTTTTCCTAGCAAATGCAGCTTGTCCGTTGGGGGCACAGGCCGGGTTTCAGCATCTAAGTGGCTCCCTTAGTTGTGTAACCCTGTACAATATATGACACTCACAACTGTCAGGCGGCCTTGCTTTTTACGCTCTGCTTTCATGGCGTGGACTGGCCACACGGCTCCGTGCTACTACCTCCTTTGTATTCGCAGTTCCTGCCTTCACTGAGGCCCGGGCTCTCAGCAGGACCAGCTTTTGTAGACTGCAAAAGGTAGCCTAGCACCGTCAGTGTCCAGGTCTTCTCTTTGAAGGGGCTTGTGACACATTCCAAGACTGGGTCAGAGGACACTCGAAGGGCCCTGCAGAGTGTCGCTCACCACGATTCTCTCTGACATCAGTCATCACTCCAGGCTAAGTGACGTCTCACCCAGGTTCCCTGAGAGTGAGAATCGTCCTCTTACCCAGAGATTGAAGAGCATTCCTGCTACGGTACTCAGTGGGCTCACAGAGTGCTCCCCAGAGCTAGAGGCCCCCCCTTACCCTTTTTCCAGAAGGTCGAGCAGCTCAGCTCAGAAACTGTCCTGAAGCAGGGATCTGACACCTCAGGGCTCCTAAGGTGGGGAGCTACGTAGATTTCATGACCTTCCTCCCACCTGAACTGTTCCCCCACTGGTGACCTAGCTCTTGGGGCTCAGGGTGGTCTGAAAATGTGTCATTTTTATGATTCTATCCCCCCCCCCCCCCCGGAACTCACAGTTCTTGCCAGAATATCTGGACCACCTGTTTAGACGTGAATGGTTCGAAGCCAAGTTTCTGCCAATTGCCAGGAGGGCCACTCCCCCCCCCCAGGGGCAGAGCTAGAGCTGGGTTGGTCCCTGGGTGGTCCTCAAGCTTCACCATGAGAGGTCTAGGGAAGAGGGGAGCTGACGTCAGACACCATCTTCCTCTTTGTAGATGCAAAGAGGCCTCAGCTCTAGGCAATGTGATAACAACCAGGGATGGGGGAGGCTGTAATGTCTAAAAAAAAAATCCACAAATATTCAGTTCATGTCGAACTTACCCAAAGAATCTGGTAATTGTAGGGAGTTTCAGAGGGGGCCTTTGAGGAATGCGGACGCAGATGGATCAGTCAGAAAAGCAGTTTGGGGGAGGGGAATTGCATAATGCATGAGCAGAGGGAAGAAGAAGAGAGGAATGGATGACAAGAAGGCCTGAATCAAGATGAGTTTGGGGGAGCCCTCTGGAGTGTTTGCACTTTAACCTGGGGTGGCAAGAAATGCTCAGAGGGGGGCTGGAGAGGTGGCTCAGGAGTTAAGCCTCCGCCTTGCAGGCGGAAGGTCCTGAGTTCGGATCCTAGACCCCATGTATAGACGCCAGGTGGAAGCGGGGGCGGCCTGCGTTTCCAGTCCTGGTAGGGCGGAGCCTGTGAATCCTGGGGCAGAGTAAACAAGGAGGAGGTGGAGGCGTCCATGGTGGTTCCTGAATTCGCCCGTGGTTCTACACATACATACATACACACACACACACACACACACACACGTGCACACATGCATACACGCACAATTGAATAAATAAAAAAAGATCGATTCACAAGTAAAATGCTTAAATAATAAATTCACATATGGAGAAAATTATCAAAAATAAAAAGTTATAGTTTTAAAAAAAAAGAAATGCTCAGAGGGCTTTATGTGGTGGAGAGATGGAACCCAGGCTGGGTATTAGCCCATCACTCTGGTGACAGAATGATAGATTGAAGAAGGGCAGGATGGAGAGGAGGGAAACCAGCTGGAAAGTCACGGAGGGTCTGGTGGGCCAGGATCAGCACTTGGCCTATGGGGGCAAGGGAAGAGGGCATGTGTTTGACATATCTAGGCCTCAGAGAATGATGGATTGTGTCTGTGTGTTTGTGTGGGAACAGAAATGGAGAGTAACCAAGATGCAGGATGGTTCCTAAGATTCCCACTTGGACTATATATATACACACACACAATATAACTAGATTCGTGTGAGCCGGGCTTGTGATATGCTAATTTTCAGCTATCTGTTCCATAATCGACCTTTCTGGAACCATTTGAATATAGAAACGAAAGCTCAGAAAGCAGTTTTCATCGACACCGTGGAAGTATGTGTGGCGACCAGGGAGCGAAGGCTGAATCAGGAACAGACATGCGCATTTTCAAGACGCTGGGGAAAGGGAACCCACGTGGAAGCCAGAGTGGAAACTGTTGAGGGAGGAGGAGAGTCGGGAGGAAATGGTGTCTCAGAGGTCACAAGAGAAGAAAGATGCACGAGGGAGGAAGTGGTTGTCAAGGTCCTATGAAGCAGAAAGACCAAGTAACACAGACCCGAGCCCTGTCCACAGGCGCATGCACTTGTGATCGACTCACAACAGGCAGTTCCGCAGGGTTGCGAGTGGCAGAGCTTTCAGTGGAACGAAGAGAAAGGGAAGGTGGAAGATGGCAGAACAGCAAACCAAATAAGATTTTTAAGGTAAGGGAAGCCCGAGCAGTTTATTTGGCTGAGCTGAGAGAGCAGGCTGAGAGAGAGAAGCTTCAGACACACACCCCCGGGGTGGGGGGGCAGTGGATAGTGGGCAGGGGAGGTCGAGGTATTATTGATGCTGAGCAGAGGAGTGGCGACACGAGGAAGGAGGATGGGACTTGAAGGCCGCTCTCCTCAACGTCTAGATGAAGTCGAGTGCAGCCCAGGTCGTGGGCAGCCCAGGTCGTGGGTCATGGACTTGTGAAGTGTTCCAGAAGATATCAAAGGTTCAGGAGATGATGACGCTGAGGTCGTATATGAGTTGGGACTGGCAGCATGCCAGCTCATTTGTTCAACTGTGCATGCCAAACGGGTGGCAAAGAAGGGCCTGAGAGACCACGAAGATGTCCGTGCAGGAGAGAATTGTGCTCAGGTGTCAGGGAGTAAGAAACGGCAAGGAGGGGAGAACGCAGGCAGAAAGAGAAGGTGGTGATGAAAAATGTCAAAGGACAGACGGAGCCAGGTGGTGACAGAGTCCAGGGGGACCAGTGAAGTGGAACACTGGTGTGGGTCCCTGGAGTTGGGAGGTACATTTTCTCTGAGGCTGGGGCTTTTGAGGGTATTGTGACAAGACAGGAGTAGGTGACTGTGAGAACTAAGACCACCTCCAGGAAGAGTAAGCAGTAGCATCTGTCCAGTGGGCAACAACAAGAGTCTAGTGTTGCCCCCACGTGGGATCTTGTTACATGCAGGGTCCCCCATTCAGCTGTCTAGGGGAGAAGCCTATGTGTCCAAGTTCTGGTGCATGGGTTTGATGATCAGGAAGTGCGAGGACATTGGTGCGAGGTGGGGCGAGTCGCTGTGTGGAGCAGGAAGGAATGCAGAATACAGGGAGCCGGTGGAAGAGATGGGAATACAGAGGAAGAGGTGGAAGGGAACACGAGAGCCACAGAGAGGGCAGCCGCGTTCAGAGCGCTCGCCGGGGACAGGAGCAAGGGAGGCAGAGATGGGAAGCACCTTGGGTCATGACAGGCTTTGTCACTGCGCCTGGGCTCCGTGATGACTGGTGGGCCCCGGGAGCAAAGAGCCAGGGCCCGATATCTCAGTCTTCTATTCATGTCTCAGTGACTCGTGGGATGCTTCGGGACTCTGGCCCTGGCAGTAGTAGAGTTGACAGGCACCGGCGTGATGTGACCAAGAAAGAGGCACCAAGGAAACCTTGTCTGCCTGCTTCTCTGCTCTCTGTGTGCTCTATGTACACCTCTCCCCTAAAGTCCTGGGGTTGAGGGCTGGGGAGGTGGCTCAGGAGTTAAAGCCTTTGCCTCACAAGCAAAAGGACCTGAGTTCAAATCCCTAGACCTTACATACAAATGCCAGACACAAATGGTGGCAGTCTGCACTTCCAGCCCTGGAAGGCAGAGTCTGGGAAACTCCAGAGCAAAGCAATAAGGAGGTAGAACAATTCAAGATGATTCCTGAATCGAAGACACACACACACACACACACACACACACACACACACACACACAGACACACACACATACACACTTGAAACAAACAGTTGTGGAAGAACAGACTTGGGTTTTGAGAATCCCGGTCAGATCTGTAATTTTCTGATACTTTCCAAACATTGGCAGCAGGCAGAGCCTTCTTCATGGAGACAAGGCCTGCTGCAGAAAGCGGTCTCAAGTCAAGGCAGAGCAGGCTAAGTGCACGGGTAGGTGTTTGAATAACAAGCAGAACCATGGACACGGGTCCCATCGCCTGCCCTGAATGCCAGAGTAACAGGAGGAACTGCTGTGGATCTCTGACTCCCAGAATTAACCAGAATCACAGCCGATCACGTTCACAGAGCTAACTCACCTCTCCTGTGTCTTGGCCTTGTTAACAAGGGGCTAACAGTGTGTCTCTGAATTGTTTCAGATCCTGGGATGACTTTGCATTCAGGGAGCCACGTCTAAGTTTTCACTACTAGTATCCTCCAGATTAAGAAACGGAAACCAGCAACTTAGTCGTCCGGTTCACAGTCCACCGTGGTGGCTGTGAGTCATCGCAGAATACATGAGCGTTAGTCACCGAGTCCCTTCCATGTGTCACGGTCTGGTCGTGCCTTGAGGAAGAGCTGCTCCCCCTGGCTCCGTGGTCGTGAACCTGAGAGCAGAGGTCACGTGGGGTTCACACAGGGGGGTCGCTCTTCCTGGAAATACTGACAACTGAGAAGTCCGTCTCCTACACCGTGGAGGACAGGCTGGGTGGGGGGCAAAGAGACCAGAGAGCCAGGAAATGTCACCCCTCCTCCCCCAAAGTGCTTGACACTTTGAGTGCAGCTTGGGCTGGTGGCTGGGACCCTCCCTGAGGAGCAGAGCTGCTGGCCCCAGGCAGCTCTTGTCCCACAAATCCCCTGGGAGCCATGTGCAGGATGGAGGGGCGTGAGAGGCTCTCAGGTGGTCCCTCTGGGATGGGGCTGAGTTTTGGCATTTCTGATAAGCCTCCAGGTGACGCTGAGACAGGATCTCTGCTCTATTGCTCTTGGGGAAAGAACTGGAGGACAAGGGCCACCACATCACACCTGTGAAACATCTGTGGGGGTAGCCTCCAGGAGGGCTTGAGTGAGGTTCCGACCCCATAGATACCCCCCATGTCTGAAACTGTTTAAACTTCCAGTTCGCAAATATCAAGTGCATTCCACTACATACACACACACACACACACACACACACACACACACACACACACATATACATATAAACATATACACACATACACACACAAATACATATATATATACACACACACACAAACACACAAACACAAATGCACACACACACACACACACACACACACACACACATCTGAGTTAGGACATCCATCCCTGGCCTATTTCTTGTTGGCTGGTTTTTAACCTTGGTGCTAGGATAGCACCTGGGAATCATGTATACTAGGTACACATATTGCCGCTGAGCTCCATCCAATCCATCCTGCTCCAACTCTTTAAGACTCACTTTGCGTTTCCACATACCACTCAAGCCATCCAACCCCCAACTCTTCGACTCCCTCTGAAGAACAAGGGTTCACCCCTGGAGAGATCAGAGAGTCCGCATGCCAGCAATGGGAACATGGCTGGTTACGCTGCCTCTTTGTGCCTCTGTTTCCTTAACTCTAAAATGGGCTTAATAACCCCCTTTTCTGTCTCTTTGGGCAGCTAAAAAAAAGAACTGAAGTGATCTCTTACCTCAGTGCTGATAACCAACTGTTATTCAAATTCAAGCTGTTACCCACCCACCCTGCCCGCCACAGAACATTTGGAGAATCTGCCCCTCATTGCAGAAACCTAAGATATGACATTTTAAGACTGCAACTCCTTGGGCTAAGCTGTGCTATTCTTTGGAAACTTCAGTTTCCAGAGAGAGAGAGAGAGAGAGAGAGAGAGAGAGAGAGTTATGCACTTAAGAGTTGAGGAAGACTTCCTATGAGGAAGGAACTAGAGATGAAAGGATTGATGACCTTAGTCAGGTTTTCAACTTGTGGTGCCAACTTCTTTTGCAGTAGTGCGTCAGTATTTGCAACAAAGCACCACAAGTTAAAAGTCATTTTTTTAAAAAATAAACTGGGTATAGCAGTTTGCCTGCATGGTTGCTGATAAATCACCAACAAACGGCTTATAGGAACAAGGGGTTTATTCTCTTACAATAGACTGGTTACAGTTCCTCGTCCAACTTTGCAGGAGAGCCCACACCAACACCAAGGCCGAGAGAACTGGTCACACCGTTTCCACATAGCAGCTGAGAGAGGGACGATCCTTACTTACCAGACCAGCGTGTCTGACCAAGTGTACACAAGGATACTGACTTTCTCAATCAGCTCTCTGTATTTTATTGCAGGGCCTAATTCCACTCACCATGGGCTGGGCCTTCCCCATCAGCTAGACAATCTCCTGCAGATTTGCTCAGGGCTTAACTCAACCATTAATTTTCTACAAATGTGCCCAGAGCTCAAACCTCTAACTGTCAAGTTGACACCTGTGTCTAACTATGATACTGGAAAACACAAGGTTGTCTCTATCATAATATCACTATCAGTCACTTGCATTCCAAATGGTTTTTTAAACATTTTTCTTTACTTTTCATTGTGACTCCATTTTTGTTTTTAATATGTGCATATGTGTGTGTGGCATGCATGCATGTGTACATGCATGTTCATGTATGTGAGGGAACATGTGTGTCTGTGCAGGTGTCTTCCTCAATTGCACTGCACTTTGTTTTCTGAGGCAGAGTCTCTCAATGAGCTGGTAGGTTGCCATTTGGCTGGTCTAGCTATCCAGCTTGCCCAGGGATTCTCTGTCTCTATCTCTAGACAGCTGGGATTACAGGTGCATTACTGTACCCACTGGGCTTTTATGTGGGTGCTGGGGATCATAACTGTAGTCATTACACCTGTGCAGCAAGCACTTTATCTATTGAGCCATCCCTCTAGCCCCTCATTGTGGCATTTTGAAAGTACACACAAAAAGAGTCCAAGAATTTTCTACCTCTGATTTATAAATATATATGTGCATGTGTGTGTGTGTGAGTATAGTTGAAAAGTATTGAAAGTACACACAAAAAGAGTCCAAGAATTTTCTACCTCTGATTTATAAATATATGTGTGTGTATATATATATGTATATATATACATATATATAGTTGAAAAGTATTGAAAGTACACACAAAAAGAGTATAAGAACTTTCTACCTCCGATTTATGTATTCACATACATACATACCAGAGGGTACTTGAGTGTATGTATCTGTGAAGGCCCAAGGGTGACATCAAGAGTCATCCTAAATTGCTCTATTTCCTTTTTGCTTTTGCTCTGAGGTTTCCTAGACTCTGCCTTCCAAGACCAGAATGCAAGCTCATTGCCATTTCTGCCTGGCATTTTTACATGGGATCTGGAATTTGAATTCAAGTCTTTTTGCTTGAGAAGCGAAAGCTTTTAACCTCTGAACCATGAGTGATCTCAAAATGGTTTTAAAACTCAAAAATATGAACATATTATTGTCTTGCCTGGACTGGTTTTAGACAAAACTGTGAAACAGGTAAACTGTTAACTTAGTATTTCTACTTGCCTGATCATTTTCCTCTTTTTCCAGCTCAGTATCTGTGGATTGAATGCTATTTATTTATTTATTCATTTATCTATTCATTTATCTATCTCTGGCTGGGGGAGCCACGAACGGTGCATGTGTAGAAGTCAGAGGACAACTTTTGGGACTTGGATCTCTTCTTCTACCTTGTGGACATGGGTATTGTGAAGCACCTTTACCTGCTGAGCCTTCTGGATGGCCTACTGAATTTTGAACAACTTCAGACGCAGAATGTGGGGGATTGTTTAGCGAACTGGGAACTTTGGTCTCCACGTACACTTGGATTTCCCCATGACTGGATACCACACAGATGGCTCACAGGTGCAAACTTTAACCACCACCTACCTGTTAGCACTCAGGGTTTCATGAGGGAAAGACAGCGATGCATGGGGTGGTACTGTGCCTTTGAGTACACACCCCCGGCCTTCACACAGAGCAAGTTACACCATGTTCATGCCTTGTTGGACAAGGCTGAGAACTGCGCATCTCTCCTCGGATGAGATGCTAACCTAACATTTTCTGCTGCTTGCTCCTGTTCCCAAGTTCTCCATTCCCCTCAGGCCCAACACACGAGATTACTAATCAAGGAAACAGCCAGCAAACCCATATGTGTTAAAGGCCTAATAACTCCATCTCAGTAGAGAAAACAGACAGTCAAGTGCTCACGAACTGGCACGGAGCATGGTTTCGTGTAGTTCTCACAATAGCGTCCTGAGGTTTATGACTTATCACCACATTCCTGGTGGGAAAAACTGACCTAGAAGTAAGAAAATTGCAAAGAATTACTCAGCAGAAATTAGGATTTAAATACAGCTATATTCCATTCTAAAAGCAGTGCTGTTTATCTATTTATCTTTGAGGCACTGCAACATAGCGGCTGAGAGCACAAAGGAGCCGGATGGCCTGGGTTCAAAGCTCAGCTCCTTTGCCTGCTGCTGGGCCACCTGCGCAGACCAGTCAGAAGGAGGGGACGGAATGCTGCCTCTGAGTCTGATGATGCAGACCTGTAATCCCAGGTGCCTGGGAGGCTGGGGCAGCAGGATTTCAAATTCAAGGCCCGCCTGGACTGCGGAACAAGTTCAAGGACAGACTAGGCATCTTGGTGAGACCCAGGCCTTGAAAAAAAAAATTGAAAGAAATAAATAAAGGGCACAGGATGTATCTCAAAGGTAAAGTGCTTTCCTAGCATGTGAAGCCCTGGGCTCAATCCCAAAGACACACACACACACACACACACACACACACACACAAAGGACTGAAGATGCAACTCAGTGGTTGAATGCTTGAGGCTGTAGGTTCAGTAGGTCCAGAATAGCAAGGAAAAAAAAGTGCTAATTTAATAGGACATTTTCAGAATCAAATGAGTTCATTTACATAAGCCTCATGGAACCATATCCGTTACATAACCAGTGCCATGCAAGCTGCTATTGATTATACAGACATTGGCGCCCACTGGGGAAGAGACTCGGTTTAGAGCAACATGAGGGAAACAGGAAAGTCCCTCTCAATTTCACTTCCCAAACCATGGCGGGAGGAAGTTCTTCTAGATGTTCAGCGCGTAATCCCCCACCATCCTCACAAGTACAGAAATTAGTTATTTTTACATCAAAAGGAAGAGAGAGAGAGAGAGAGAGATTCTTGCTCTGTTACCTAGGCTGTCTTCAAACTCCTGGGCTCAGACTCTCCTTCCACTTCAGCCTTCTGAGGACCTGAGATTCAGCCCTGTGCTTTTATCCTGGCTTGAAAGGACAAAGTTTTGTTTTGTTTCTACTTGATATTTCACAGCTGTCTTTCTGCGTCAGTACCTGTAGAATTACGCTGGTCATATGTTACAGCACGGATAAACTGTACCTTGATCATCCCTCTGCAGATAAACCGTGGCCATAAATGTCACAAAGGCCTGCGCTTTAGCGTGTAGAGGTGAATGAGCCAACCTTCAAAGCCAACCTTGCTCTGCTAGGTCGAGGCTACTGTCCCTCAGGCTCTGGTGTTTAGACCTAACTGCTTTGTTTCTCTACAGCCACAGCCTTCCCTTTGCCCTAGGACAATGCAGCTTATCTCCCAGCCCAAACTCCTCCCTCTCCTTTGTTTTCATCAGCATCCTCAGACCTCCCCATGCCCTTTGAGCCCCCACAGTTCAGGGAACCTTGGCTGCCAGGTTTCTTACTCACGTTGAATCTGTGTTAATGTTTCTGGACACAGAGTATTTATCTTTATATCTCCCAGGGTTAGAAATGCTGATGGGATGTGAACAATGAGTTTGTCTCATAAATAATGCTTTAAAGAAAAAAAAAGTGCTTACTGCAAGAAAAAAAATTAGGAAGACCTGGGTTAAAGGAGGAAATTAGAATCATTTGGAATTCCTTAATTATCCAGAGGTATTTTATTGTAAACCCTATCTCTCTCGTGTGTGTGTGTGTGTGTGTGTGTGTGTGTGTGTGTGTGTGTGTGTGAGACAGAGAGAGAGAGAGAGAGAGAGAGAGAGAGAGAGAGAATATCAGAGGGCACTGTATATCCCTGTGGAGGATCAAGGGTAACTTTTGAGAATCATCCTAGACTGCTTCTACTGCCTTCTTGCTTCGCTCTGGGATTTCCCAGGCTCTGCCCACCAGGGCTGGAAGTGCGAGCCTCTGCCACTTCACCCTGTTTTTTTGTTTTTGTTTTTGGTTTTTGTGGGACCTGGGATCTGAACTCAGGACCCTCTGCTTTCGAGGCAGAGTCTAAACTTCTGAGCCATCTCTCCAGCACTGTAAACCCCATCTTAACATCAAATTAGTTAAGAAGCAAAATAACAAAAAGCTGATGATAAGACGAAGAAGGTAAATGGTAGTACCTGCCCACGATCCATGGTACTCAGGAAGGCCGAGGCAGGAGGTCATAAGTACAGGCCGGCCTGAACTCGACAGCCAGATCCTGTCCCAAAACACACAAGTAAATAGACAAACAAGCCCCAAATCCAGAACAAAAAATAAGCTAAAGGAAAAGATGGTAAGTGGAACTGAGAGTCTGGTAATCAGGGTGAGTCCCGAAATGCCCGGGTCAAGTACGGACAAGCAGGTTGAAACGGACCTTGAATGGGGAACAAGCCCGTGTTGCCAGACACACGTCGTAAACACTCTCGCTATTCAGTGAGAATACTGGCCGAGGCCCGTTAAGCCATAGACCTCATGCCACGAATTCTCTAGTCCATGTGGCGGCGAGCAGACAGCTGTCCGGCCAGCTCCTTGCGAGCCAACTGACTGGCCAGCGTCGTGGGCTGCAGACGGCCCTGATGCCAAGGTAACAACAGGAATCTAGAGGACAAGGCCTTGGGAAGATCTGTGTCAGGGCTGGCAGGGTATCCCTGGTTTATTACACCGCACATAGCTTCAGGTACTTCTCCGGCTCCCTTTCTGCAGTCGTTCAGCTTTTCTGTTCAGTGTTTGTCTTCCCTACTTTTTCTCTGTTAGGACCCTGCAAAGCTATAGTTTTAGGGATCATTTTTTTCCCCGAACGTATATTTTGCTCGGTATCTACTGCAGCTGCCAGTCGGTTTGTGATGTTATGGGACAGAACTGAACACATTCCTTTGTAGATCCACAAGATCAGCTCCGGGCTGAGTTCTCCCTGGAGCCTCCTGCTAGGCCCTGAAGTCACTGCCATTTCATCCTTTCCACTGTCTCCTCAGATGAGATGGCCCAGGGCTTTGCCGTTTAAAAATTTAAGCGAGGAGGCTGGAGAGATGGTTCAGATAGTACTAGCACTTGCTACACAGCTTGGGAACTTGATTTCAAGTCCTTCATAAAAAGCTGGGTATGGGGGCTGGAGAGGTGGCTCAGGGGTTAAGCCTCTACCTTGCAGGCGGAAGGTCCTGAGTTCGGATCCCAGATCCCACGTATAGATGCCAGGCGGAAGCGGGGGCAGCCTGCACTTCTGGTCCTGGTAGAGCGGAGCCTGTGAATCCCGGGGCAGAAGGAGGTGGAGGTGTCCATGGTGGTTCACGAATTCGTCCGTGGTTCTACACACACACAGACACACACACACGCGCGCACATGCACACAGTTGAATAAATAATAATTAAAAAAAATTTTAAAAAGCTGGGTATGGGTCTGGGGAGATGTCTCAGGGATTATAAAGCCTTTGCCTTATAAGCACAAGGACCTGAGTTTAGATCCAGATCAGATCAGTCCTGGAAAGCGGAGCCTGGAAAATCCCAGAACAAAGCAATAAGACAGGAGAGCAATCCAGGATGATTCCCAATGTCACTCTTGGGCCCCCACAGTACATACACTTGTACTCTCTTGTACATATTCCCATACATGCATGTATATACACATACACACTCAGTGCACTAATATACATCCAAACTCACACTAGCAACCAGCTAGCTCCAAGTTCAGCGAGAGATCCTGACTGAAAGGGATAAGGAGAACAGTACTACAACAGGACACCAGATGTCTTTCCCTGGCCTCCATGTGTGTGTAGGTGAAAATTTACACTCCTGCTTATACTTGACACACGTACATATACACACACAATTTAAGCAAAAGCTGACACTTGAGTCAAAGATATTTGAATGTTAAAATTGTTCATGGCACAGGTGATGGGTTAGCTCTGAGGTCCCAGGTTCAAAACCTGGTATTCTCTACATCTGAGTGGCAGCCAACAGACATGGAGTCCACACCAGGATGACCAGGATGGCCAAACAGGCCTCCCTGCCCCTATTCCTTAGGGAGACCCTCACCAGCACCCAACCACGACGCACAAACCGAACCCCAAGTTTATTTTATTTTTGCATAAAATGAATAATTTAGTCAGTAAAATCAAGTTGAATTTTTTTTGCAGAAGATATTTATTCAAGGAAGTAAACAAAAAAAGAACTTTGATAAAAGAGAGGAACTAAAGAATGTATCTTAACCTCTATCCTAATCTTATGTAATGTGTGTATGCATTATTCAGAAAATAGCCAATAATTTTAACTCTGCCTCACAGTTTTCTTAACTTGATTAACAATATCTAAAGTCGTAAAAGTTTCTGCTTGCTTCTTGTAAAAAAAAAAAGAGATTATTAATCTCACCAGGAGTTTGACTGCCCAAAGTGTTTGGATTTATGGCAAAGTTACTCTTACTGACTGAGTTTATGTAAACCACAGAGAGTGGTTCTAACTGTTGGGTGTGCCTACTGAGTAGCCCAGGTACAGCAGAGAAGAGTCTACACATTCCCAGTGCCTTCCCGTGGATGCCAGGGACTCCTGGTATTGGAGGAATCTTTCCAGTGGCAGCCCTAGCAGGTGGGTGGCATGATGACGTTGGCGGCCCGTGGATTTCCAGATACACACGCGACAGAGCCGGGAAAGGGCAGGTGGATCTTCATAGAACAGAAGCGCCTGCTCCCCGCTGCTATTCAGAGCAACAAGATCAAGTGGGCTTTTCCCCTGTGCATTTCTGAGCTTAAGCTTAGCCCCGTACTTAATGAGCAGGTGGATTATCTTCACACCGGACTGCTTTGCCGCAATATGCAGTGGAGTGTCCATCTAATGGCCGAGGTCAACGTTGGCTCCTAGTTCTAGAAGATTCTTCATATAGTCTACCTTCTGGGAAGTGCAGGGCACATACAGAGGAGTTCCCAGCTGAGGTCTTTCTTGGTCAATATTAACATTATTAGTCAGCAGAATTTCCACACTCTCTGTGACACCGTCTCATGCATGGGTGAAGTCTTGTATAGCTCCATCTCGACTTTGGCTCCAAACTCCAGCAGCACATTGGTGCATGCAACCCTGCTGCTGCAGCAAGCATTGAAGAGGGGTGTGGCCCCGCTAACATGGGTGCCTTTTTCCAGCAAAGCTGTAGTACAGCCCATGTGACCTCCAAGGCATGCCCCCTGGAGAGCCGGGTCGGGTTCACCCTCCCGAGGTTCACATTGCCGCCTTGTGCAATTAAAGTTTAAAGAGCCAGTAAGCGCCCCTGGCCGCAGCTTCATGAAGTGGGGATCAATCGATCAGCCCGGCCATCTGAGCCAGCCGTGGTGCCATCTTCCAGCCACACAACGCAACAGGAGAGGTCAAGCTGAAATTTAATGATAAAAAATTAAGCTGGAGAGATGGCTCAGGAGTTCAGACTCTGCCTTGCCAGCAGAAGGGCCTGAATTCAGATCCTGGATCGCACATAAAAATGCTGGGTGGAAATGGCAGGGGCCTGCACTTCTGGCCCTGGCACCTGCCTGGTGGAGCCTGGGAAACCCCAGAGCAAAGCCAAGAGGAGGTAGAGCAACCCAGGGTCTCCATGGGCATACACAGTGCTCTCTGATGCACACATACAGACACGTGCAAACATACACACACATGCCCAAAATAAATGCATAAATAAATCAATAAAATATTTCCTTGAAACCATAAAAAATTGTTCATGGCACAACCACCGTCCATAGCATCGTATTTACTTAGCCTACAGGGAGATTTATGATGGAGTATAAAGATACAAGGCCAAAGGGCTTGGAGTTCTGGAGCTCACTGACTCATTGAACAAACACTGAGCGAGCGTTCTGGGGCAGGCCCCTCATTAAGAACAAAACGAAGGCCAAGTCAAACATGGCGCACACAGATCCAGCCACCGCAGAACCAATGTGCAGTGAACCAGCAGTGACCAAGTCAGGGAAGGAAGGGGAGCTGCGTGTGCGCGCCTAACTGGGGAACCCCTCCTGTGCTGAGTGAGGGGAGACAGGGCCCCTGCGCTGAGATTCCGGGTTTGTTCTGCCTTCTCATCAGGCATCCGACTTCCCCTTTTGACCCACCGAACCCGTGCGGTGCAGAAGTGATTACCGGTAGGAAAGAGCTCCGCGTGCCGAAGCTGCGCACGTCGCCGGTTGGCCAGGGGCAGCTGTTCTCGGGCTTCTCCATTTGTCTTCCAGCCAAGCGGGACTCCCTGGAGCTGGAGACTTTGATCGTCCCCTTCATGCTGGGGGGGCAGCCCCGATCCGACAGACGGGGGCTTAGCCTGATTCCGCCGCTCACCTTCCTGGGAATTTGAGCAATTTCACTGGCAAAACTCAACTCTTGTCACTTATGAAACGGGGGCAGGGGCGGGCGCAGCTCCTGGCGAAAAGTGCCGCCAGGGGCGCGCGCCTGCCCGTGGCATTGCCAGGCGGGTACCAGCTGTTTACTGCAGTTGTTACCAACTCCTGTCGATGTCTTTCTTGGGGCTTTCGCTCCGGTTCCCGCTGTCACCAGCCAAGCCTGGTCCCTGGGACCTTCGAATCCATGTTCACACCTTGGTTGTCCTTCATTCTCCATATTTTCTGTGCGAGTGGTTTGTGTATGTCACTTCTTTAAAAAGTTATAGGAAAAGCCTTTACGTGCTGTAAAACACTGCACCTGAGCTCGTTCCTCAGAAGCCAGCATGGAGGAAGGAGAGAAGTGACTTCTGGTGGGACAAGAGGCCCTCTGACCTCTACCTGTGTGCTCTGGCACGCATGAGCGAGTGCCTCTCTCTCTCTCTCTCTCTCACTTACTCTCTCGCTCACTCTCCAATGAAATAAAATTTAAAAAACTAATCTTCCTGACATGGAAAACAATCATAGAAAAATTAATAAGGAAAGAACCTACAAATGGGTAGAAAAATAGAAATATAAATTCAAAAACTGAAAACAAAAGACTACTAAATACAAAAGAGGTTGCATTTTTTTTTAAAGTTTAAAATTTTTTTTATTATTATTATTAGTTATTCAACTGTGCGTATGTGCGCTCGCGCGTCTGTGTGTGTGTGTATGTGTGTGTCTGTGTATGTGTAGAACCACGGACGAATTCGCGAACCACCACGGACGCCTCTACCTCCTTCTGCCCTGGGATTCACAGGCTCCGCCCTACCAGGACCAGAAGCGCAGGCCGCCCCCGCTTCCGTCTGGCGTCTATACGTGGGATCTGGGATCCGAACTCAGGACCTTCCGCCTGCAAGGCGGAGGCTTAACCCCTGAGCCACCTCTCCAGCCCGAGGTTGCATTTTTTATAAGAGAAATGCAAATTAAAAATTATCAGGGGTTAAGACTCTGCCTCACAAACACAAGGTCCTGAGTTCAGATCCTAGGTCCCATGTAAAAAGGCCAGGTGGGAACAGCAGCAGCCTGCACTTCAGGCTCTCTCTTTGTTTAAAAAATACTATTTGTTTTGGAAAATTTATATATCCTGGGGACAGACAGATGGCTCAGTAGGTAAATGTACTTGCGATGTAGGCCTGGCAGTTTAAGTTACATTCCCAGAACACAAGTCAAGCTAAAAAGAAAGAAATGACTCCATGAAGTTGTTCTCTGACTAATACACACACACACAACATTAATGATGATGATGATAAAATTTAAAAAATTAGGGTAGGAGATATGTACCCAAATAGGCATACATAACATTCGTAGCACTATCCTATAGTGGGAGATGGGAGGTAGAGGCAAAGGCTTATTCGGAGAGAAAGAGAGAGAGAGAGAGAGAGAGAGCGAGAGAGTGAGAGAGCGAGCGAGAGGTTTTTTGTGTTTACAGATTTTGCATGTATGAATTCAACCGAATACAGATTAGGCGGCAGGTGATAAGGGTTCTGGTCTAGCGTGCAGAAAGCCCTGTGTTCTGGCCCCATCCCAGCATCACATAAAGTGGGCATGATGAAACACACCTGTAGGCATGACACTTGGGAGGGAGAGGCGGAAGAGTTATACTACAAGGTGGCCCTCCGCTATACAGTAAGTTCAAGGCCAGCCTGGGTTACATGGGATCTGGCTCAAAACAATTAAACAAAACAACAAAAATAGCAAGAAGTGAGGATAATATGTGAAACTATCATAATGAAACTCATTCTTTTTTGTACAAATAGTATATACTGATAAAAATGAATGAGAATGCACACATGCAGAGGTTTTCTTGACCTTATTCTCTAAGCAATACAGTTTAACAAATATATATATACAGATATACATACATATATATACACATTTCCCTTGCATTAGGTATTAAAAGTAATCTAGAAAGAACTGGGGCAGACCAGAATACTTTGGCTCCATGTAGACAATTGTGCCATTTTCTGTAAGGACTCTGAGTATCCTTCTAGATGTTGGTATTTGGGGGGGGGTCCTAGACCCTTCTTCACATGAGTAAAGAGGAACAACTTTATGTGGGGTGTAATGGTTACTCTTAACTGTCGCTGTGAGAGAGCATTCAAAGTCAATCAACTTAAGGGAGAAAGGGAGATTTATTCAGCTTACGGATTCCAGAGGGGAGAAACAGTCTTTCATGGCAGAGGTGACATGACTGGTGGCTGAAGCTGGAGGCAGCTAAGTCACTGCAGACATCCTGGAGGCTCAGAGCTGCTCAGTTCAGTAGCCAGTGGCTGACGGCTGAAGGCTGGAGGATTCCTGGAGAGTCTCTCTTCTTCCCAGTCTTCTGTTCTGTGGTTCCTTTTATCTGGTCCACTACTGGGAGATTCCAGTCAGATCTAGGGCTCGTCTTTGTATTGTAAATGCATTGATCTGGATAATCTCTTCGGGTAGTCTGATTTTAGTTAATGCCAGGTGTGGTCAAATTGACACCCAGGATTAACTATCACATGGGGGTACTGCAAAGTTTTAATTTGTGAATTTGTAAATATAATCAAAATTATATTAAAGATGCTCCTTTACCTCATCTATTAATGTAATGAATACCTCTTATTTGCTAAACCTGGGGAATACAAATGTGAATGTGGCTGTCACATGGTAGAAAGACCCACTGAACTTGAAGAGACATACCCGAATCAAATTCTGCCTCTAACTGCCCATGCTTCGCAACACATAGTCTGTGTGTAACAAGTACTTACTGAATGATTCACTATTCTGAACCTGTTGCCTCCCATACAACATGAGGATAGAGATGCCTGTATCTCCCAAGATTATCATGAAGGTAAATGATCAAATGTGCTAATGAAATCTCCCAGGTACTAAGCACTTTCACATTCATCTTGAGGAAGTAGCTATAAAGGCAACTCACACCCAGAGAGCACATCCTTGGACAAGTGGATATGACCTACCTTATAGGAAGTGTCTCCAGTGTTCAGCAGAGGTGAAAGGAAGAGATCCCATTAAAACACAGGTGGGGGCTGGCAAGATGGCTCAGTGGGTAAAGACACATGAAGCCCGGAGTTCAATCCCCACAGCCCACCTAATGGAAGGAGAGAACTAACTTCAGAAAGTCATCCTCCGACCTCCATTGTTCATAGTGTGGGGGTCTCTCAAATAAAGTAAAATATTTTCAAAAACACACTCACTATGTGAAATCATGTCATCAATAGTATGTTTTTGAAATTTAAAGGGGAAGGGTAAAGTCGACAAAGATAGAAGGGCTATTTTACAGAAGTTTACAGAATGATATTCCAACCTTTGAGGCCAGTCATTTGGTACCTAGCCGTCAGTTCATGTTTGAGATCACTGCTGGTGCTGTGTATTTGCCAGTAAAAAATATTAAACAAGATAGTGTGTTCCAGTGGCGCTCAGAGGAGCTGACGACTATTTATATCCTGTGCTGAGCAGCTGATGGTGCATAATAATTGGTGTAATCTTGGGGGTAAAGTACAGTTCCTCCTGTTTTTTTCTAAAGAGATTAGGAACCTGGTTTATGATCTTGTACCTAAAAAGTCAGACGCTTAAAATTTTTTTCATTTTTATTTTTATTCAGTGAAAGAAAATAAGAAAGAGAGAGGGGGGAGAGAGAGAGAGTCAACATGAATGTGAAAATCAGAGAACAACTATACAGGAGGCAGGAGGCGGTTCTCGCCTTCCACCTTTATGTGGGATCTGGGAATTGAACTCAGATCATTGGACTTGGGAGCAGGCACCTTTACCAGCTCAACCATCTCTCCAACCCAAAGTCAGAGCTTTTCAATACTATGTTATTCTGCCTTCAGCAGAGTTGGCCTCAGCATCTATTGGAACAGACTTAATATCTTGGAATCAGGTCACTTTTTGAAGTCTACTTCAGCACCCGACCAAGTTGCACCCAATTTCAATGGAAGACCACCACTGGCCAGAGGACAGAGCATTGGAAACCCAGGAAGACGGAGCCCTGATCAGGCCATCAAAATCTCTCCCTATCTTAATGCTCGAGGGACCTTGTGGAAGAGAGGGTGGTAAGATTGTTAAGAGCCTAAAGGTGGGAGTGCACTGCCAGTCAAGACCCTCCAGTCGCAACAGGGCTGCTGCAGCCACAAGCTCTCTGCAGTGAGAGCTACTACTGCCAGATCTACACAATGATGGACATATGAACATTCCTTCACGGACCAGAGAGGATCTCAGGAGAAACAGCTGTACTCAGAAAGAATCTCTGGGGCAGTGCTGGACAAAAGAAGGGGGGCTTCCTCCCTATGAGTCTGCCCACAGAGACCTGGCTGGTTACTAGCAGATACCCTGAAGGAAGCCCTGTGGCCCACACATGCAGAGGGGCAGGAGGACGAGGGACGTGACTGGATTGGTAAAGGAGGGAAGGGTGGGAGCAAGGAGGGGGAAGAGGGGAGGGGACTTTAGCAAGCACGTAAACTCATTTTTGTTTGTATATGAAAAATTCTCAATAAAAAAATGTACTTCAAAGCAAGACTTAAGCAGTGGCTCTTCCAGCACTGACATGGGGGGGGGTGTCACAGTTTTAGGAGGAATTTTTTTTATTATTATTTATTCAACTGTGCGCATGTGCGTGTGTATGTGAGCGCGTGTATGTCTGTGTGCGTGTGTGTGTCTGTGTATGTGTAGAACCACGGACGAATTCGCGAACCACCATGGACGCCTCCACCTCCTTCTGCCCTGGGATTCACAGGCTCTGCCCTACCAGGACCAGAAGCGCAGGCCGCCCCCCGCTTCTGTCTGGCGTCTATAGGTGGGATCTGGGATCCGCACTCAGGACCTTGCCTGCAAAGCGGAGGCTTAACCCCTGAGCCACCTCTCCAGCCCCTAGGAGGAATTTTTGAATAGGTGGTACATCCATAATCAGCACCTTTCAAAACTCTGCCTTTTCAGAGTTTGACTCTGTGTCTTGCTGTGGACTGCATGGAGCCCGTGTCTGCGGGAGCGATTACGAAGCCTGGTCTACACCATCTCCACTGTCAGCATCACGATGTTTTACTGTCCTGAAGCCTATGCAAATGGAACCATGTAGTAGGACCGCTTTGGGTCAAGCTTCATTCACCCAATATATCTGTGAGATTAGCCTTTACTACCATGTGAAGATATGTAGTTTTCTACATATGCTCAGTAAGCATTTTATTTTTTTTCATGTGTAGGTATAGGGTGTGTATGTATATGTGACTGTATGTAAAACTAGGTGCTATGTGTGCCTGTGGAGCTCAAGGGTGATTTCAGGAATCATCTGGATTGTTCTACCCCCTTTGAGTTTTGTTCTGAGGTTTCCCAGCTGCCACCATTTCTGCCTAGTGTTTTTACCTGGGATCGGAATGTAAGTCCTTTTGCTTTCCAGGCAAAGGCTTAACCCCTAAACCATCTCTCCAGCCCTCGACTCTCTTCTGTTGATAGATAATTGGGTTGCTTTCTTTCTGGTCATTTATGAACAGGAAGACTATAAATATTCTCAGATTCCTTTTGGTGAACATGTGCATACATCCCTCTGTGTTGGGTATATATCTGGGGTGGAGTTGCTGGGTCACGGGGTATATATTAGTTTATCTTCAGACAGTGGTGTTCACAGGTTCATCATGATGTGGGGGGGCACATGCATACATCTTTCAGGTACACACATACCTGGGGTGGAGTTGCTGGGTCACAGGATATATGTAAGTTTAGCTTCAGACAGTGGCATGCACAGATGCATCATTATATATAAATGGGGGCAGGTGCATGCCATAGCGTGGAGATAGATAACAAGCCAGGAAGCTATTCCTCGCCTTTCCACCTTGATCGAGATGTGGTCTCTTCACTACTTCTGTGTAAGCCAGGCAGACTGGCCCACAAGCTTCTGGAGAATCCCAGTTCTGCCTTCTATTTCCCAGAGCTGCACAGGAATTTGCCAGCACTTATGCCGTGCCACTTGCCAAACACTTTACCTGCCCTAGTTAATGGCTTTCAAAAGTAGTTTTAAGTTCACTATGGGCTAGGATTAGGTACCAGAAGAACATTGACCTAGAGCGTGCAGGTCCCTAAACTGGATTCCCAGCACAGAGAGGAAGAGGAGGAAAAGGAGGAAGCTGTTCTTTGTGACCAACAGCATTATCAGACCCTTTCATTGTAGCTCTTTTTAGTGAGTGGGAAGTAAGATAACATTGCAATTTCAACTTATATTTTCCACATAATAAATTAAGAACCTTTTCATGTTGATTTTTTTATTTCTATTTTTGAAAACTACTGATTGTCCTTTCTTGAGATATATCTGGTTTTCAATTTAAAGAGTTTTGCCTAGGTAACCACAGAGCAACAGGCAAAGCAAACCATTAATCACATGGACACCTCGAAATCCAAATAGGATTTCCTGTCTATTTTTACTTGGACTTTGTGACTTATTTTTACAAATTTAAAGATGTTACTAATACTATATACATCTACACCAACATATTTTCTGACAGTTTTTTTCAGCAATGTTACCTTAAGTTACAGTTAGGTCTAAAGTCCATCTGGAATTGATTTGGGGGCATGATGTGAGGTGGGCACGGGCCCATATGCGTATTCAGCTGATTCCACATCACTTACTGATCCTAGAGGATTCTGTCCCCCAGGCCATCACAGCGACAACTCTGACACATAAATCAAGTGACTGTATACTCTATCGCTGTACTCTGGTCCATTGGTCTTCTTATCTATCCGTGTCTATTTCTGCGGCTTTAAGATAGGTCTTGAAAGGTGGTCGGGTAAGTTCTCCAGAGGGCTCCTTTTCTCCCCACGAAAACATCTGATCTGAAGTGCTGTCTCCACCCACGTGAGGGTGATTGGTTAGTCCGTTCTTCCCCTGGACTGTTTTCTTGTGGTTACCTAGGTCTTTGTCCCACCAAAGCCCTTTAAATTCAAAGTCAGACAGAAGCGGATCTTCTAGGTAATACGAGGGTGGGGGATGGAGAGGGTCGAGCCAAGTTGTCCTGTTGAAAGGGGTTCAGTGAGCAAGTGATCGCCCCACACTTGACAGCCGGCTTTTTCAGGGGAGTTTGGAAGAGAAGCCAAACCCTCAGATCCCGGCAGAGGAGGGCCAGCCGAGGTCACGGAATGTAAATGCGGCGGGGGTTCCGCCAGGCCGCGCGAATCGGCTCGCCGGGGTGGGGCCGCCAAGCCGCAAATCACCGGCTGGCGGCCGAGCGCGCGCCGCCCGCTCAGAGCCGCGCCTGCCGCTGCGGGGCCGGGCGGGATCCGGAGCCGCGAGCGCACCGGCGAGCTGTGCCCCGCGGACCATGAGCCGCCCCAGCTCCCGGAGCAGCGGCCGTGCGGTGCGGCCAGCGGCGCGCCCCTGAGCTCGGACCCGAGAGCCGCGTGGGGAGGTGAGTGTCTTCCGTGCGCGCTGTCCGTGGGGTTTCCCAGGATCGCACCGACAAAGGGCTGCAAAGTTCGTGGAACAAAGTTAGGCTGTGCGGACAGCCGAGCCGGCGTGGGTTTTCCTCCAGCAGAGTGGGGTGGAGTTGGCCAGAGTGGGGCTTGGGGCTCTGGCCCTCGGGGTCCTCAACTCGCTGGGCTCCCCGAGAGGCGCCCGCGCGGCGATCTGCGACCGGACGGCGATGGCCATAGGACCCCCTTGGGTCTGGCTGGTCCTGCTGCGCGCGCGCCCGAGGCAGGTCGGTTGTGTTCGAGGGGGGGGGTGGGAAGCGCCTGCCCTGGGGGGCTCTTCTGGAAGCCGGAGGCTAGCGGGAGGTGTTGCTCCATTAATCTCTGGGGAAGTTTGCAGAGAAAGCGAAGGAGCCTGCTTTGTAACTGTTGACAACATCGCCCCCTCTCTCGCTGCCTTTGTTGAGAAAGAAATGAATAGTTTAGTTGTGCGGCTCCCCCTGAGTTGGGGAGGGAAAGCCAGGAAGCGGGGGGATTAGATGGTGGGCGCGAGGAGAAGGAGATCCGGATCCCAGCTCCGGGCTGCTCCCACTTGAAAAGTTTGATCAGGTGTAGACGCAAGTTACGAGAGCATCCTGAGAAGGCGCGTGTTCCCTGGTGCGGTGACCGTGCAACTCTAGTTTGAGTGTAAACTAGCTGGAAGCAAGGTGCAAAGGAGAGCGGGGGGGGGGGGGGGGGTGTGTGGCACCCTTTGCAAGTGTCTGCTTTTGCCTCCGGCCGTTAGCAAAATGAAAATAAAGCCCTGCGTTCAGTTTCTTTAAACCTTGACTCTTATCTCCCAAGGCTCCACGGACCTCTACAGGGGCAAGTACACTGGCGCTGGGAAGGTCAGCTTGAGTATCTCCCTGGGATTGGGGGGGGGAGCGCGATCCTGTAGGGACCGAGATGCCGGGGGTGGGGGAGGGAGTGCGGGGGGACACCCCAGTTCTGCAGCGCCGGGTGGGAAGGGGCTTCCCCTGTTAGTCAGCCAGAAGCCCACGGGAGAAGCTGTTTTGTGTGCCAAGGAGCGTGTGCCAAGGAGAGTACTGAGTGTAAGGGTAAACACCTCACCATGCCAAGCGCGCCCTCAGCGTCCAACTCCGACTTTCAACTGTTGCTGAGAAGCCTGGTATTTCCAAGATGACTAACCAAGATCTCAATCTCCTACTGATAAAGAACTGCATGTCAAATGGAGGCTAAGCTTCAGAGCCCGGTCGCGTAAATCCTGGGCTGTATTGCTTGAAATACAATCCAGGGAAGAATTATTCATACTTCAATCATTTGGCTGGACTTCATAAGTTTACTTCAAAAATGAAAGGATACCCTTGATTCCTAAACCCATGCAGACATTCATGCTGACTAGATGAGCCAGTTTTATTTGTGGGCTGGTTCCGTCTGCTCTGACTTTGAAGAGAAGATAGAGTACAGATCCGAATAGTAAATTGTGTGCGCGTTTGGGTTCATAACGGGGGCAGCTGAGCATTGCCAGTTTAAAATACAATAGAAAGTTTTTAAGATGACCATGTTGAGAGTATAATTCCAAAAATGTCCCATTTGAGAAATCAGAGAAAAATCCAGATAAGTAAGCCATTCATCTGTGCCTCAGCCTGCAGGCTCCTCAGTTGTGTTGTTGGTTTGAGGCATCTTGTAGAGCGAGTGACCTGGACAGACGGTTCAAAGTATGGCTGCTGACCAGGGGGTTAATCTAAGTGTTTGTGAAGCGACTCCTGCCCTTGACACTCCCACAGCTCTTACTTTCATATTAAGATACAGAATCTGGCCTTTGTTTGTATTTCAATATCTGACCTTAGCATTAGTCAAGACGTTGTTATTTTACCTGCCAGTAGAGAGTGGTCAAATCACATGGGCCAAAGTCTCTCCTGGGATGCTTCATATGGTTTACTTAGTGCGTTCTTTTGAGTCTCTGTCTCCTTGGGTTTGATATGTTTACATCTGTTCTAGGCTGAAACATCTCCGTCCTTATCCCTCTCAGCTGCTGGGGCTTCCTTTATCAAGTCCCACCTGGAAGGGATGCTATAGACAGCCACACAGACACGGCCCTGCCCTGCTTGGAAGGGATATGCTGCTAACTTGAGTGTTTGTTGTACCTCAGGAACTTCATCTGGATGATCATATTTAATTCTCACAACATTCCATAAAGAAGATCCTATTAATGCATTTGACAAACGAGAAACTGAGTGTCAGAGAATTCAGTGACTTGGCCCGGGCCTCGCAGTTAAGAAGGCAGAAGCAGAGTAGAGGTTTGAATTAATGTATACCTGACTCTGCAACTTAGGGTTTGAGTCATACTGCTTTGGTGTTTAAAGTCTAAATGATACTTAAGAAGAAGTGTTTAGTGCTTAGGGACATTAACACAGAAACAACTGTAAGTGGAGAATACACGGGAGCCAAAATCTGGAATCTCCACGGTGCCGTTCCAGCTGCTTGTTCCTACTGTAAGTCATTTCCATTTGTTGGTCTGCAATCCTTTCCCTGCAGACCATTTCTTGACTGTTTCATTATCTTTTTTTTTCTTCTTCTTAGATCTCAAGTCATTGTTACCTCTTCAGAGAGGCCTTCCTACACCTCAGAAAGCTGGTTATCTCCAGCTGGTTTCTTTTATCATTTCATCCATTTTTATATTCTTTGGAGTGCCATACCTTGGGTATTATCTGGGTTGTATTTTTTGTGTAGGCTGGACTTGCCCATCACAGTGCAGCCCCCTGGAGCCCAGAACCCCATGTCATTAGCTCTAGCCTTAGCCCTGGCATGCTGTAAGCCCTCAGAAGAAATTTTTTCCCTTCAAATTCCTGATTTAATAAGGACTTGTTTATTTTCAGAAAAAAATAGTCCTAAACATTAGGCTGTTCACAACAATAACCCACAGTTTCGACTTCAGAAAACATATTAAGACTATTACACTATTTTCCTAGAGGATGCGTTTGACATGCCAACACTTATTCACAAAATGCATGGTTTACAACATTTGTGTTGAAAGGCCCCCACAGAGTACCCATGTGAGGGAAAACATAACACCTCTAACTCAAAACTATTTTCAGATGTTACAACTTGAGGTTGCCTTGTAGTTAATAAGGAAGCAACGACCGAAATCATGTACAAATGGGGGGGGGGAACTACTCCTGCATAACAAGAGATTATTTTGGAGACGGTTGATAAAAGTACTTTTTTATTGTTAAGTCATAAAGAGGTGTTAAAATTAAAAGCGAAAATTACGGGGCTGGAGAGGTGGCTCAGGGGTTAAGCCTCCGCCTTGCAGGCGGAAGGTCCCGAGTTCGGATCCCAGATCCCACGTATAGATGCCAGGCGGAAGCAGGGGCAGCCTGCGCTTCTGCTCCTGGTAGGGCGGAGCCTGTGAATCCCGGGGCAGAAGGAGGTGGAGGCGTCCATGGTGGTTCCCGAATTCGTCCGTGGTTCTACACACACACAGACACAGACACACACGCGCGCACACATACACACACATATGCACACAGTTGAATAAATAATAGTAATAATAATAATAAAAATTAAAAAAAATTAAAAAAAAAAAGCGAAAATTACAGGGTAAGACTTAACAAAACTAAGGAAGTGAAAACTAGGCGCAGGGCGATTATGAATTAATGGACATGGGAAGGAGAAGAAAAGAGACCAGTGAGAATGTGCTGGAAGGTCCTAGGAAGAGGATCTGCTGCAGCTCTGGTCTTAGACCAGCAGCTAGGTAAAGACAGAATGGGATGATATTTCTCAATCCCACGCTGTGCTTAAGAATCATCCTCGCCATTAGGTGCGGTCTCGGTCGTCCTCTCCTTCTTCAGCCTCTTTCTCACGTCCTTGATCAACTCCAGCTGGTCATCTCCCCCATCTCCATTCTCGTTGTCATCCAGTAGGTCCCCCCTCAGCAGAGCCCTCCGCACCCGCTCAGATGCCATATTCACAGTGGTCTCATCCTTTGCCACAGGGCAACTTGTTCTGCTCTTCTGAGTTCTCCTCCTTCCCCTCCACCGCTTGTGTGCACCGATCTTTTCAGTTCTTTCCAGACCCTCCAGTAGGGAATCCACTTGTCATTTTATCTGGGTCAGCTCCTTCTCAATGGCCTGAAGGTCATCATTCTTCAACTTCCCAGACTTGGAAGAAGGTCCACGTTGTCCACTCTTAGAATTGAAGCCACTTTTGCCCCTTTGTGGTGTTTCCCGATGCACACTGTGGTTAGAAGGAACCACAGCACGAGCCATAAGAGGAGGAGGGACTTGTGCTGGGTAACTGCACCTCCCGTAATAGTCGCCTCGAAAGTCATCGTCCAAGTCAAATGAAGAGCCGTACATCTCCCCCGTAGAGCGGTTCGCATCTGCTCGGCTCTGTGGCCAAGTTAATATCTAAAACCTGGCCAGCAGTCCTTCTGCCATCCTCTCCAGCTACCTCAGCCCAAGCATTGCTCTCATTAACATACTGGACAAAGGCAAGGCCTTTTGTGGACAGAACAGCCCACAGTCTTGCCATACTTTGAGAAAATTGCTGCTGTGTTGGGCTTCTTGACCACAAGAGCGTTCAGATTCCCAGTGAATCCACGGGAGTCCATGGGGCGACGATCTTTCTTGTTGGTAACATTGCTAGCCATTTTCTCTGATGATAAGGTTCTTCACAACGCTGAAAAATGTAGCTGAAGATTAAAAAAAAATCTCACGAGGGGGGAGAAAGAGAAGCAGAGGTGGGCTCCGAGTCTCCCACTCGCCGCTTCTACGTGGGGAAGCCGATGGCTGCAGGGGTCACGACACCCAAACACCCGGGCTGCGTCTCCTCACAAAATCGGAGGCGATATTTTGAATGAGAGAATGACTGTTATTATTCCCTTGAACTGGAAGAATGCCCGGGGACGGCCCGCATGTACGCCCGTTGCTTGCTGTCTGCTTCCAAGGGCACTAGCCTGGTGAGGGCAGGGGTCCTTTCTGCTTTGACCCCATCTCTAACACCTAGCACACCTAGGACCCTCTCGGCCGTATTTGAGGTGTGTGTAAAGGTGTGCGCTGAGTAAATGCATATTGACTGAACGATCCCTCCGCCTCGCTTGAGTCTGTCCCTAGTCGTGAATGGAAGTTTCTCCCTTCCAAAGAGGCGCCTCCCTCCAGTGCTTCTCCCTCATTTGGCGCGTCTCAACCCTGGCTCCATGTTGAATGATGACCGTGGAGCTTTAGAGAGGCCGATGCTGCCGTTCTGCTCACAGAGGATCTGATTTCAGGGTCCAGGTTGCGGTTTGATTATGGGGATTATTATAAACTTTCCCACCGGGTTCTTCTGTCCTGCCAGGCTGAGTGCTAGTATGTTCTGTTTTGGGGACTCGTTCTCTGCTTCGTTTCTGCTAGGCTTGAGGCAGCTATGGGGAGAAAGCAATCGTGTGAGTCCTGGGTTGGGGATGGGGCCTGACTGTGTGACAGTGTCGTGGTTTGAAATGTGTCCCCCACAGTCTCATGTGTTTGGGAAGGTCAAGGCACCTGTGAGAGGTGGAGCCTTGCTGGAGGAAGGCGATCACAAGGGGTGGGCCTTGAAGTGGATTAGTCCCACCCTACCTCCAAGAAGAGTCTGCTTTTGCAGCAAGCAGTCTGGTAGCTCTTGGCCTCTCAGATAGGTGTGACAACCTGTCTCCAGCTTCCTTGGCCAGCCAGCCATGCGACCTCCTCCATGAAAGACTGTATCTCCCCTCTGGAACTGTAAGCTAAATAAATCTCCCTTGCTCCCTCAAGTTGCTTGACTTTGGATGTTCTCTCACAGCAACACACAGGAGTAACTGCTGCAGAGAGGCATCTTGTCATCACACGAGGTAATAGTAAGTGCTCTGGTTTATTCCCTTCATGCTTGTGACCCCATCTGCCCTCGCGCCTGACCACACATGCCAGATCCAACTATCCTCTGGTACCTCACACGCAAAAGCTCCGCAGTGAGATTCCCCCCCCCTTCCGCCCCCCCCCCCTCCGCAGTGAGTTTATCTCACTTCTGCACGGGTCCCTTCTGAGCGTGTGTCACGTTACAGCACCATGACATCCTCCAGGCTCATGTCTTCCTTCCTCATAGCCAGAGTCTCTGACTCCTAACATCTCTTTGCTCCTGTTGCAGTTCGCCTGCAGGGTTGCTGATAAATCACCATCAAACGGCTTAAGGGAACAAGGGGTTTATTGTCTCTTATGATTACTAGTTACAGTTCATAGTCCAGCTTGATGGGAGAGCACGCACCAACACCAGGGCCGAGGGAACTGGCCACGCCATCACCACATAATGGCTGAGAGAGGGACAATTCTTACTTGCCAGACCAGCATATCTAGCCAAGTGTACAGAAGGATGCCGACTCCCTCAACCAGCTCTCTGTGTTTTATTCCAGGGCCTAATTCCACCTACCATGGGCTGGGCCTTCCCATCAGCTAGACAATCTCTTGCAGGCTTGCTCTGGGCCCAACTCAACCACTAATTCTCCACAATGTGCCCAGAGCTCAAACCCTCAACAGTCAAGTTGACACCTGTACCCAACTATGACAGCTGTGTTCTTTCTTTTCCCCTGGCCACTGATGCCAGCGTTCTTCCATGTTTCTGGATGCCATTTGCCTGAGTGACATCCCTCTCTTCCCTTTCATTCTCTAGAATTACCAGTGTTACCTTCCTAGATAGAGGCTGGATGCCTCTCCTACAGGTCTGCACTTGACAGCCTCCAAGAGTCCACAGCCCTGTTCTAAGCTATGGATCTAACAGCAGACGCTTTTCACCTTCTCCACTCAAGTCATGGAACGCAGCCTGTGGTGCATGCAGCCTGCGGTGCGCTCAGCCTGCAGTGCATGCAGCCTGCAGTGCATGCAGCCTGCGGTACATGTAGCCTGCGGTATAGTGCAGCCTGTGGTACATGCAGCCTGCGGTGCACTCAGCCTGTGCTCAGCTCACGCTGCGGTGCATCTGTCACAGCATCCTCCTGAAGGGCTTTTCATCGCCGATGTCAGATCCTTCTGGAGTACTTCTTTTTTTTTTTATTAAAGGAATTCTTTTTAAAAAATTTTTAATTATTTATTATTTATTCAACTGTACATGTATGTATGTGTGTGTGTAGAACCACGGACGAATCTGAGAACCTCCATGGACTGCTTCCACCTCCTCCTTGTTTACTCTGCCCCGGGATTCACAGGCTCTGCCCTACCAGGACTAGAAACACAGGCCGCCCCCACTTCCACCCAGCGTCTGTACGTGGGGTTTAGGATCCGAACTCAGGACCTTCCACCTGCAAGGCAGAGGCTTAACCCCTGAGCCACCTCTCCAGCCCCCTTCTAGAGTACTTCTGTCAAAATGAACTGTTATTCTTTCCAGTACGAGGGTCACTGCTTGTGAGTTCTGGACTGGTGCTCAGACGTGCTTCTCTGCGACTTTTGTGGAACAGCAACTAAATGTTGTTCGTTCAAAGTGGGAAACAAGGCTATGGAGATGCCTCAGTGGTTGAGTCGCGTGCTGGTTATAGGCCAATAGTGTGAGCAGTTTGGGGTGTCTTTCAGGGTCTCATATATCCTAAAGTTAGTTCTGAATTTTATTGGGGCTACTGATTTCATTTCTTCTATATGTATGATTTGACCTAGGTCAAAAACCGCAGTTTGGTTTTGGAAGACAAAGGGCACAGATTCTGCTTAAAGGTGATATTTCTACTTGTGGAATTGCTTCAGCAAGCAAGCAAGCTTCCACCCTCTCTCATGCCCCTCCTCCCTCCCTCCCTCCCTCCTTCTCTCCCTCCCTCCTTCCTTCCCTTCCCTTCCTCTTCTCTCTCTCCTCTCTCTAGCATTGAACTTCCTTCCTCCCTCCCTCCCCCTCCCCCCCTCCTTCCTCTCTCCCTCCCTCCCTTCCTTCCTTCCTCGCTTGCTTCTTCTCTCCCTCCCTACGTCTGTCATAGTTGGGCACAGGTGTCGACTGTTGAGGGTTTGAGCTCTGGGCACAGTTGTAGAGAGTTGATGGTTGAGTTAAGCCCAGAGCAAACCTGAAGGACATTGTCTAGCTGCTGGGGAAGACGCAGCCCATGGTGGGTGGGATTAGGCCCTGGATAAATCACAGAGAGCTGGTTGAGAGAGCTGGCATCCTTCTGTTCACTTGGCCAGACATGCTGGGCTGGCAAGTAAGGATCGTCCATCTCTCAGCCGTTATGTGGTGATAGTGGCCAGTTCCCTCGGCCCTGGTGTTGGTGTGAACTCTCCTGTCAAGCTGGATTGAGAACTGTAACCAGTAATTGTAAGAGAATAGACCCCTTGTTCCCTTAAGCTATTTGATGGTCATTTATCAGTAACCATGCAGGCAGACTGCAACACCGTCCCTCCCTCCCTCTTTTTGCTTCCCCTTTTCTTTGCTTTTCTGGCTTTACAGACACCCACAGGCCTTGCTTAACCCTGCTGGTGGCAAGCAGGTCTCTGACCCCTCTGGGAGAAAGGCACAGGGAATCACCAGTCCAGGGGCTTTCTGGTGCAGCTGAGCCCAGTGGTGTATGGGCTATACCTGACCCCTGACCCCTGGCCCTGTCCTTATTAATTAGAGTACATTGATTTATTTATAAGCATGGGGTCTTTGCTTGGAAAACCATCCTGTCACTGTGGGTAGCATAACTTTGGTATGGCACGGAAGACATTTGGGAGCAACTGAAGAATTCCAATAATCTCTGCTGGTTCTTATCATTTTCAGGGCGGTGTACAGAGGTGCAGTAGTTATTAAACAATTCATAATACTTTCTCTGACGTTTATAACCGAAACTGTTAGTCCTTCCCTAATGGTCTTTTTTTTTTTTTTTTCCTGAACTGTACTTTTCCACCTGCCCCAGTAATGAGGATAAAATGGTCACGTGTTTCTAGCAGCTCTGAGACGTGAGTGTCCTTTGGGGTTGGCTGCCAGTCCAGGTGAATTTCTTTGCAGGATCCTAAAGGAGGGGGATAAATAGATTTCACATTCTTAACCAGATCCAGTAGTGATGCCTTTACCTGGTGGTCTTTTAAGGCTTTCGAATATCTTCTTTTGTTATGGAATATCTTTCCATTTCCTTTTGTATGTTGGTTCTCTGAGGATCTTAGCTCTGACCCCGTTCTGTTCATTCCTCAGAGTTGAGAATCATGGCCGCGGGGAAGTTTGCCAGCCTTCCCAGAAACATGCCGGTGAATCACCAGTTTCCCCTGGCCTCGTCCATGGACCTTCTGAGCAGCAAGTCCCCTCTCGCCGAGCACCGCCCAGATGCCTATCAGGACGCGTCCATACACGGCACCCTTCCACGGAAGAAGAAGGGCCCTCCTGCCATCAGGTCCTGTGACACTGCCAGCCACATGGGCACCCTCCCCCACGCCAAGTCCCCACGGCAGAACTCCCCTTTGACCCGGGACGTCATCCAGGAGCACCCTCTGCCCGACTGGAAAGGGGAGACCTGCACCTTCAGGTAACAGTCATGTCACGAGTGAAAGTGATTTGTCTTAAAGAGTTGCCTTTTAAGTTTCATGAGGAAAATGTTAACAGTGTACAAAATTACCTAAATCCTTTCCCCCTACATTCTCCCTCCCACCCACCCTCCCTCTCTTGCTCCCTTTTCCTCCTTCCCTTACCTCCCTCTCTTCCATCCTTTCCTCTCTCCTTCCCTCCCATTACCTCCCTCTCTTGCATCCTTCCATCTCTCCCTCCTCCCCTCCTTCCCTCTCTCCTTCCTTTTCTCTCTCCCTCTCCCTCCTTCTTTCCCATCTCTCCCTCCCTCTCTCCCTCCTTCTTTCCTATCCCTCCCTTCCTCACTCCCTCCCTCCCTTCCTTCCTCCCTTTCTTCTTCCCTCCCTCCCTTCCTCCCTCCCTTCCTCCTTTCCTTCCTCTCTTCCTTCCTTCTTTTCTTCTTACCTCTCAGCGCTGTGACCCAGGCTTTACACATGCTAGGCAAGTGCTCTTGCGCTGAGCTATACCCTCAGTCCTGGTGAATACTTTAACTAGTGGAGCTATCATTTTCCAACCTGAGCACTATTGACTTGTGGCTTGACCTTTTTTGTTCTATTTCCACCTTTTTCCATCCTCACATATATTATTTTTGAAGAAAAATCTCATTTTTCCAATAAGTATATTTTGTCTATAAATGTTTTGATACGTGTCTTTCAAAATGAGAATTCATATTTAAAATACATATATGACCACGATATAAGGAAAACTATAATAATTAGAAACATTAGCCATTTCTTCATATCATCTAATATTTTGAGAATATTTCAAGAGCTAACTTGCTATATATATTAAGTCTCTTGAAAGAATGCACTTTAAAAAGTCATAGTATCAATACTGAACTGCATCCTTTTAATTTTATATTGATGCCAGGATGTTAGGACTTGTACATATCTCTTTCAGTCGTCAATAAAATAATATCAAATTTCATGTGGAAGCTTTGCAAGATCAGCTTCATAACGCTGCGGGAGGATTGATTGTGTGCTATTGAGAACAGGGATCTGGGTGAGCGAGCCTTACAGCTTCAGATGCTGCCTCTCTGGGTTGATAATGGGCGAGGCTGTGGTGGTTCCTGCTTGTTAGAGCTAGTTCAGAAGCTCAGCACTTTCCTGTAGTCCTACCACTTGCAGTGCTCTGGGGTGAAGGATGGAGCAGTTTGTTCCCTTACCTTCTTTTTCCCCAATCTTGTATCAAAACAAAAACGAAAACTACTTTTACTCTAGCTTGGTTTTTTTGGTTCAATATCTATGTAAAAGTACCTATGTCAGTCAGAATATATTGATTTTTATAGGCCCAAGGGTTTCACAATGAAGATTTTACTCAGTTCAGTGGAGTATTAGAGGGTGTGGTCAGCCAACACTGGAGAAATCTAATGCCAAATTATCACAGTGATTTGCTTTTGCCCTTTTCAGTCCGAAACCTTCCCAGAATTTATATTCTGGTGAAAGACCAGGTAATGAATACAATTAAATGAGGTGACTGAAGATTATAATAAGTGCTAGGAAGATTGACATACTGGAGATTGGTTGGATCTGGGTATTTATTTTCGTTATCTTTGCAAAGTGGACGGATCTCTGAGGAGATGGTAATTTAGGAGCTTAGACTTACATAATTAACGAAGGTGACTGTGACCCTCATAGGTTGTTCCAAGTATAGAGAAATGGAATGCAGGAAACGAGAGGTGAAAGCAAGTTCAACAGGCTTGAAAACTCCAGAAGAAGGCTGCTGTGGGCTGAGCTGGCGTGTAGGAAGTCGAGAGAACAGGGATGAGTGGAGGAGACAGGCAGCATTCGGTTGGTTTCACAATTGTAGTTGGAGAGGAAAATTGGTGAAGCCACGAGCTGGCAGATGCATCCGTGCCTTGGAGTATGTCGGAGGTCAGGGGTCCGTGTGCAGAGGTTGGCTCTCTTCTTCTACCATGTGGGCTCTGGGGACTGAACTCAGGCGTCCAAGTTTGCACAGCGGATAGTCTCTGTTGATAGTGCTAGCGAGCCCTGGGATGTTTCTAAGGTCCAAGCCGAGGGTCATCCTGGGGACCACAAACGCCAGGCCAGGCTCTGGGAAATCCCCAGCAGAGACCAGCAGCCTGCTGATGAAACAGGCAAGCACGGAGACTTGAAACTGAGGATAGTTTTGTTGATGTCACACCAATGGCAGTTAGTGGGTGGAATGCAGGTCAGCCCACCAGAGGCAAGCGTCAATCAGACTAGATGGTGCTGAGTTAGAGCCAACCTACCGTGGACCACTTCTCATTTATTAACTTAGAGCCTTCATCAGATAGTATCTGCCCTATGCCAGACAGGCATACCTACTCCTAAACCTTGTGAGGCCTTCCTGGCTAGATGCCAGCTCATACAGAGAGAAGATTCTGCAGTGGATGGGTGGGGGGCTGCTAGGAAGAGGTGGAAAAGGGGTTTTCCTGCTTTCTTAAGATCAAGTTCTTCATAAACACACAAGGTCCAAGCTGCCAGCCTGCGAGAGTTTAGAGCTTTTGGATTGAAAAACTGACTTGGACAGAGGTCAGACTCTGTAAGAGATTTTTATCAGTGGGCAGACACACGGCCTGAGTTTGAAGTCCAGACTGAGGAAGACGCAACAAAATGCTGTCGGCCAAGGGTTTGTTTGTTATTCAGAGCTATATTGATTCAAATTCAGGTATTTTTTTTCCTTCACTTAAAATATCTTATTGTTTAAGGTAAATACGGGAAGTAGCAAATGTATATCCTGCACAAATCATACAGACCCCAGGATTGGAAAGACTGCAACAAAGGGTAATGAAGTCTGACCCCCTTCGATTACTATCAACATACTTGTTTTTTAACATGACGTAATAAATCCCTTGAGGCCTTCTCAATTTTAGGGACTTCAGCATTCTTTATATTGTTCTTATTAGTTATGTATTTATTGTCTGTTTGGGAGAAGAAGTGGCAGGGAGAGACGGGAGAGAGAGAGGCAGGCAGATTAAGATAGGCGCAAAAGCAAGCAGGTGCACGCATGCCTGGAGTATGCGTGGAGGTCAGAGGTCAACTTTCAGAAGCTGGTTCTCTGCTTTTACCATGTAGTTATGTAGTTTCTGGGGATTGAACTCATAAAGGTGCCTTTACCCACTGAGCCATCTTGCCCTCTTTTAAAGAGTTGGGGTTTTTTGGGGGGTGGGGGGGTGGGGAGTGTTATCGTTGCTTTCTTTTTCTTTTCTTCTCATCCTGACAACACTGGGGATTGAACTTGGGGCCTCTTGTATGATAGACAACCCTGTACCATTGAACTGTCACCCCCAACCCTTTACCCCTTTTTTTAAAAAAATATTTCTCAGACAATTATAAACTGCCTCAGTTTTGAAGTAAATTGTGATATAGGGAGAGCTCTTGCATACCCAGAGTTGGCGAGGAAGAAGCGCTTGAATGAGAACCCAGAGTTCTCCAGAGGAGGTTTTGCCTGAAGTACCACAGCAGAAGTGGGGTGAGCCCTGGAACCCTCCGGAAGTCAGGGCTTGTTGGTTAGAGGAGCTGAGGAAACACCCCCCACCCACCTTCTCTCACACTGCATCCTGGTTGTCATGGTGAACTCGGGGGTGGATGTCAGTTCACAGCTGGCCAGATGTGAAGCATGGAAATGGTCCGTCTCATCATACGTGTTGGCCTAAGGTCAGCAGCGCCATCTTGGACTTCTCAGACCAGACCCTCTCCTCACGTGACTCCACCCACTCAGAAGGCAACCTTGGAGACCAGCCCCTCCTTGTCTGTGAAATCCCCCTTACATACAGCTTTGCTGTGTGAGGTTTCAGTTACCTACCGCCACCTGCTTGCTAAATCATTAAATGGAAAGTTCTAGAACGAACAATTCATAAATTTCAAGTAGCCTTTCACTCTGACTGGCATGATGAAATTTCGTTGTCATATTCTGCAGTGCGCCCCCCAAATTCAAGACAAAATTATCCCTTTGTCTAGCGTATCCAAACTATACATGCTATCAGCCCACGTGTTAGTCACTTAGCATCTTGACTATCACAGTATATCAGTATTTGTATTGAGATCCCAAAGCTCAAGTAGCAAGGCTGGTAATTCAGATATTCAAAAAAAAAAAAAGCCAAAGTTTTGGACTTCATAAGAAAAAAAAAAAGATACTGACATTCCTAAGATCTATAGTATCTTATTGTATTTGTTCCATCCTATTGCTGTTAACCTCTTATGTTTCATGTATAATAAATTAATCTTGATCAGAGATGTGTGCATACAGGATATAACATAATACATAGAAGATCCAGCACTGTCTGCAATTTCAGGAACCCACTGGGAGAGAAGGGTGCTATTGTGTTCTGACTTGTTACAAATTTGCTATTTGTATCACAGATACATTTAGCTCATGAATCATTAAAGTGTGACCTTATTGTAATTGAACATGAATTGAACAACCCACCCTGTGGGAGGCATTGGACAAAGTAGAGGAAGTCTCCCCTTTGACCGAAACACTGGCGCTATTAGGCTGTTATCTCCTCATATGTATAACCCTCCCTCTGTCAGTAAGCCATGTGTGAAGAAAGCTAGTGATAAGGAGAGACTGTTACATCCCGTAACACTTAGTGGCTTTAAAAATATCTTAAAGGATATATTCATAAGTTATCTAGTTTGAACATCAAAACTCTGTGTAAGAGACATGATATCTCATCATCATCATCTTCATCATCTTCATCATCATCTTCATCAATAGTTGGAAAAATAAGTTGAAGCTGTCGAGGCACCTGACTATATCCTAATGCCTGGCTGACTTTGGATTAGAACCAGAAAGTGCTGTGGGGGAGAAGGAGACCTGGAAAGATGGCTCAGGGGTTAAGACCCTGCCTCACAAGCAGATTCCAGGTCCCATGTAAAAATGCCAGGAGGAAAAGTGATAGCCTGCACTTCTGGCCCTGGTGGACCGAGCCTGGGAAATCCCCGACCAAAGCAAAAATGAGGTGGAAGCAATGCAGGATGATTCCCGGTCACCTTGGTCCTCCACAGGGACATGCAATGCCCCCCACTGCACACACAGTAAAGCTTAGAAAGTGCTGGGGGCCTTCTCTAGACACTGTGCTCCAAGAATGTGTGTGCAGGTTGTAGGCAACCCTGAACTGTCTTCTTGAAGGGAAGAGGTGAATCCCTGTGTGAACCTAACACCTCAGACACCCCTCTGGGGAGAATGGAGCCTTAATTGCCTAGAGCCGGCAGCAGGAAGCTGGAGGGAGCAGTTGGTCTCTTTCAGACGCGTCCCTTCACTTTCTCATTGTCTTGGCTGCCCTTGGATGTACTTGTGGTTTTGAAAGGTGGCCAACGCGAGCCGCCCGGGAGCTTTCAAACCTGCTGCTTGATGTCACAGGAGCCTTTGTTCCCAGGGAAGAGCCAGGCCTCTCCAGGACGCCTGTGGACAGGATTTCCTCTTGACATGAGTGCCATTCGGGCACCGATGCTTTGATTCGTTTATCTTTGTATTTGAATCTGGAACCTTCTTTGAGCCAAGAGGAGCCCAGTCCTGCTGGGATGTCTATGCTGCTCGGTACTGAGGGAGCTTTGCTAAGAGACCTCTAGCCCCTCCTCCCGCCTGTGGGTATGTGCAGGCTGGGAACAGCTGCGAGGCTAATCCTCTGCCTCTTGGACGGGACAGCAAGTGGCCGGACAATGTGGGGTTTCATTGCCTGCACAGAGGGAGCTGACTGACTCGGCACAAGTGTTGTAACTGACGGTGGACACGCAATCTGCAGAATTAACCAAGTAGAAACGGGGTGCACTTTCCCCAGGGCCTAGTAACAGCGTCAGAACTTCGGAGCTGAATCCAGGGTGTCAGGCATAAGACGTCCGTAGTCTTTTCTCTGAAAGGCCATTTTAAACATCAAGGTCGTCGGGGCCTGAAGAATTTGCTCAATGCTGCCTCAGACGTGACAGTTAACCAGCTTTTCTGTGCAAAAGGTAATCGGAAGTTCTGCAAAGTGAGGGGCCAATAGTACATGTGTATCTGCCACCTGCAAATTGGAAAGTTTTCATCTGCAGAGAAAGGACTAAATTCAGAGTTTTACAGGTGAATGCATGCTATTTAAGAAAAGATGGGCTTCCCGGGAGACAGCGACTTCTTTATAGCTCTGAGCTGAAGGACATCTCTGGAAAGCCATAGACAATAGGCCGAGTTTTTAATTTTTACATCGCAGATTGGATTTTACCTGACGTTTTCAAGTACTTCCTTAATGTTTGAGCGCAGCTGTTGTGGATTGGTTAGTGAATTCCCAGGACTGGTATATGGCCTGGCCCTGTGGGGGTCCCCAGAGGTCCCCAGTGATCCCTGGGATGCCGAGGTCAGGAGCAGCGGGGTCAGAGGCGAGCTCAGTTCTCTGCATCTTATGCTACCACTGGCTTGAAGAAGTCCAGAGATTGTGCTGCCTGGAGTCTATACCAGCCGCCTGAGCTGCTCCATATTCTCAACGGACAAGAAATCAAAAGGCTGGGATCTGTGTGTTCCCAGCTGTTCTTCTGAGGAAAGGAAGGGATTAAAAAATGATTGAAAAACCACAAGGGAGAAAATGTCCAGCGTGTCACAATGTAGCCCTTGTCAAGTAGAGCTACTCTGGCGCCCCACCCCCACCCCCGCCCCAGCGCAGACCTGAACTAGGGCAGACCTTCTCAGGTCTCCCTGGTGACATATGGAAAGGGCCAGGTTTTTAGTCTTAGTTGTTCACAGCCCACAGTATCCTCCGTGAACAGTTGGTGCTTTGCCTGTGGATTTGAGAGTCATCTCAGCCTGGCCGTTGCATACGAGCTGGAGAAGTTGCTGTTCTTTGGGCAGAGAGAGACTGTCTGTCCCCAGAGGATCAGGACAGGGCTAAACCGTGTGACTGACCTACTCCCAGGTTACAGTTACGCGCTGCTGTTCATAGTTCACCCAGCCCGTCCCCAAGAGACTCCAAAGACAGCCTCTGTAGCCGTGCTGAAATGATCGTGTTTTCACGCCCAAGTCATAGAAGTCTGAGAAACCTTCCCGAATTGTCCCAGCCTTTGTATATCTGTAGTTCCTGTGACATTGAGTATGTTATTTTACCTTTTTGAATCACTACATTCTCAAAGGTGGCTCAAAGGATCAAATACAATCATGTAAGGATGCCTGGCACAAAGCTGGGAGGGGCCGAGACCCGTTGGTCTCTTTTCTTCCTTCCTTCCTCCTGTAAGTTAGAGCTGGGAGGCTGCTAATCCCCCAGAGTAACCTGAGCTCATGTTCCAAGCCTGCACGTTCAGAGGGAGAACGTTTCCCACGTATCAGTGGAGTCTGGCTGGAATCGCTTTTGCTGGGTCAGCCACACACCACAGCTTCTGGCCGACACTCACAGTCCACTGGTACAACCACCATGCAAGGTGGTAAAATGTCAGCACGCCATTGTGTTCCTGCACAAAACAGAGCCTGTCTGTCTCGAGTGGACCCCAGCCCTCGCCTGCCTATTCTGGTTCTTAACTTCAATGTCTGCTCCTCATTCTTCCATACATTTTTAAAAAATATATATATATATATATTAAGCTGGTTTTATGTGAGGTGTTGCGTGACATAGATGTGGCTCCTGTCCTTAGGGGGCTCCCAGTTTAAAGGGTCCTGGGACAAATGCACAAATAAGTGCAAAACCAGGAACATGCCATCAGAGGCCTGGCTTACTTAGTTAGGTTGGGGAAGAGGGGGCAGCCTCTTTGCGGAAGGCCACATGTCCCCTGTAGCCAAGGATAGCTCTAGATTGGGTCCGATGCAAAATGGCAACTTACTTAAAACATTATGAGATTTTTTTTCTTTGTAACTTTATCACACAGTTCTTGGCATGAACTTTGTAGGTGACAGTGTCACGTTGCAATGTCTAAAGGTTGGACACACCTGCATGGGTAGATAGAGGAGCCACATGGACATCTGTAGTTTGCAGTCAGGTTTCGGCGTAAAGAAGGCTTTGGCCAAAGTTAGACATTCAGCCACGTTACGGAAGCCAGATCCAGGCCTGTGTCTTCCTGTGGAGTCAGCTGGAGCGCGTCCTCTGAGAGGTCTGAGGACATTATCTAAAATCCGTAGCACATTTATTCTGCCTTTTAATTACTTGCAGAGAAGCTTTAGCAAACACAGTCATTGAGAAGGGGCCAGGGAACATCAGAGGTGAAGTAGAGGAGATTGTTGGGAGTGGAGGAAGGACAGATACCAGCCAAACAAGGCATCTGCTTTTATCAACGGTGCTGTGTTTGGGCTGAGACAGCCTGACGCATTCGTGCTGCCAGACCCTGCGTGCCTGCCAAGAGACATACTGGCCTTGATACGGTTTTTCTTGTTCTTACTGTATTCAGCCTGGCAGCTGCCAAGTTCACATTTCAACAGTGGCCTTTAACTTGGTGCCGTCACTCGAGTTCTACTGACACAGGTTAACTCCTGCCTGGGTGGTTTTGATCTGCCAATGCCATTTCCTATCAGCCTTGGATTCCTCTGTCAACTCACCATTACTGAAAAGTGCAGGAGACCCAGGTGAGAATATTGAACCGTGTTCAGGAAAACGGCCTATAAAGGCGGCGTCATTTTCTCTGGTTTGTGAACCCTTCATTCAGGCATTGCTGCATCTGCAGATGAGCTGGAGACTGGCTCATAGAAACAGGAACTGGCTCTTGAAGAGAAAGACTCATCAGTTGCAGAAGAACCTAAGTTTCACAATCTCTTCTTCCAGGGAGGGCTATGTGTCCTCTCTGGACTATAAGAAGGAAGATTCCCCAGAATAGAGAGTTGTGATAAATACAGTCCCATGGACTTGGGTCCACAAGGGAACTAAAAACAGCCTCTGACCCATCTCCAAAAGAGAAAGAGGCACATGATATCAGGACATTCTTCCGTGGAAGGATTTGCGCGAATCCACTTCCGGCTAGCATGGACTAGAAACGCGGTGAGCGAGACCCCTTGGGCGGTTTTATGCATGTTATGTTGATCCGCCACCACGTGCAATGTGTCAGAGGGCATCTATGGTCCGTGAAAGAACTGCAATGAAGAGCAAGCAGAGGACTGTAAAAAATGTCACGGATAACAAAAAGGGCTTTCAGTGTTATGTTTAGAACAACAGAAGCAAAGAGAGAGAGTTTTTGCTTGGCTTTCTTTCTTTCTCTCTTTCTTTCTTTCTTTCTTTCTTTCTTTCTTTCTTTCTTTCTTTCTTTCTTCTCTTCTTTCTCTTCTTTTTCTTCTCACTCCTTCCCTCCCTCCCTCCCTCCCCCCTTCCTCCACTTCTCTCCCTCCCTCTACCACTCCCTCCCTCCCTCCCTCCTTCCTTCCTTCCTTCCTTCCTTCCTTCCTTCCTTCCTTCCTTCCTCCTTCTTTCCTTCCCTTCCTAGGGTAGGAAAAATGTGAAGACAGAATTGAATTGCTGGCCATGACAAGAGGCTGTAATACCACCAAATAAATAAAGCCCGAGAATCCAAATGACAAGGAAATCAGGACTGAGGTCAGAGGAATCAAGAGCCTCAGGAAAGATGCAGTGGATAAATGTTTTAATATTTTTATAAAGAAAGCGGGGGAAGTCAAATTAACCCACAAAAATGATAGGCTTGGCAGTGATTTCAGGAAGGACCCTAAGATGGGTTATTAAGGTGATCGATGATCTTGGAAGAGTTGCTGCCTTACATCAGTAGCTTTGCTCAAAGCCGCGTAGACTTGGCTTGCTCCGCTCGGTGCTGAAAGCCTTCAGGAGTGCCGACAGCCTTGCCTGGAAGTGCCAGCGCTTGGTGCTGTCCTGGGGCGAGAATTCAGGCTTGATGATGCACACGCATCTGCTGGCGGCCATGTCTCCAGCCTCTGTTTCATCAACTGACAAAAAGTCCTTTAGACAGGGCTGGCGATGGCTCAATGAGTGGGTGTTTGCCACACAAGCCTGGGGATCTCGTTCAGCACCCATATAAAACAGTCGGGCCTGGTGGCATGCTCCTGTCATATGCCAGTTCCCGGGAAGGAAGTGACAGGAGGATGCCTAGGGCTTGTTGTCCAGCATCCAGTTTAAATCAAGCAACACGCTCCGGGTTTAGAGATGGACTCTGTCTCAAAAACAAAGTTCAGGACTGGCGAAATGGCTCAGTGGTTAAAGCTTTTACCTCAAAAGCAAAAGCACCTGAGCTTGAATCACCAGATCCCATAAAAAAAAAAAAAAAGCCAGGTAGCTGTGTCAGCAGCCTGCAATTCTGGCCCTGGAAGGCAGAGCCTGGGAAACCCTAGTGCAAAGCAATAAGGTGGAAGAACAACCCAGGGTATTTCCTGTCATCCTTGGACTTCCACAGACACATACACTCATGTGGCACATATCCCTACACACACATGTACACCCACGTACAAGCAAACACACATACACGCACATACACACAATAAAGTAGACCTACAGAAGGAGACATTTGGCATGAACTTCTGACTTCCACATACACACACATGCAACCCCCATGTGCATACACACGGACACACATGCAAAGCTCTTCAACAATGATATTAGCACAGGAGTCACGGGGGTGACTACTATAGAGAAGTAGCAAATATGTCAAAACGACACATACGACGTATAAAAAAAGAACACCTGGGTCTTCTGAAACATCAGATTTTAATTAGATGAAACTTTATAGGGCAAGAACAAGGCTCATTCTGACGATCCAAAAGTATTCACTACCAAGTGAAAATAAGGGTTTTAATCTACTAGCTGCGCATGAGCAATGTCCCAGGAGTTGGATAGCTGCAGCCTCAGAATGAGTCAGCAACATTCAAGGGTTGTTAGAAACGCTTGGGGACTTTAATTGAAGTTTAATATTCAGACCAAGGGAGGTCGTCACGCATGGCTGCCCTGATCACATTTGGCCAATTGGTTTCGCTCTGGCATCAGAAAACCAAAATGTGTTCCCCATCACAGAGGTTCACCCCCTCTCTGCTGATTTAATCGCTGGTTTAGTTGATATGGCATATGCCTTGCATTCTTCTCTACTGGTGATTTTCAAGTCACGTGTTAACTGTGGGAGGAGAATTTGAAAAAGCCCGCACTTCCATTTTTCCAATAGCTCACAAAGTGTATGGTAGTAACAGGACCAATTAAGTGTGCCGAGAAGTAGAATCTGCTAATGTCATAGATATGTTCCTGAGGTGCCTGTCTAGAAGTCTCCTAGTCCTCATGTTGAAATCTGCATCTCCTTTTAAGTTAGCAAAAGCAAATTCATACGGTATTTCCCTGACCACAGCAAGAAAGCAATGCCATCAGGACCTTAATGTGAGTTTCAGTATCAGAAGAGTGATTGAGCCTGAGCATAGCTGATATTTTCTCCAAGATGCCATTACTTTGCTCCTGGGGCCTGCATGAGTTTTGCTATTGTTTGGCTGTGTAGTTAAAGCCGACCGTGAATTCAGGACCCTTCTTCCTCGGCTTCCCAGGTGTTGGAATGACAGATGTGTACTACCGTAACCAGGGCCTGCTCTGTCTTAAGCATATTTTCTTCTTTTTTCCCCATCAGCAGCTGAAACCAGTCCCATGGTAAATCGCTGTCCTTGGCGTTATCTCCTCGATTAATTTCTCTGGCATTTCAAACGTTCCTAGAGAGATTCGTGTTTGGCAGGAGCAGGCAGCCTATCACTATGCCTTTGAAAGCACCTGGTGTTTGTGGCTGGGGAGCTGGGCAGTTGTCCTAGGAGCCTAATGTCCTCTTCATTGAGGGCTATTTCCCTCTTCTCACATTATCCTTCTCTTGGTAAATCCAAAGAGTGTAGTAGAAGGAAAGAGACTGGTGGTATAGATCGCCTGTGTAGTATAGTTCTCTCTCTCTCTGACTTCATCTCCCTTTTCTTCTCTGTTTCCTTCTCTTTCAACAAACCAATGATTATTGAATGATTGTGCCCCAGAGCCACAAAGATGGGTAAAATATGGTCCCTGTGCTCAGTGATCTCCTAGCCAGTACAAGAGGTAGGAGAGCACACACTGGATTCAACGATAATTGTTGTCATCGAGTTTCGTAGGAAAGGAACACTGAGCTGTTACTAATTCTGTGAGTTGTATGTGTGATGTGGGGAGTGGAAGAAGTGGTCCCGGAAGGCAGAAGCACATGGTAAGAAGATGGAGAGCCAGGCTCGGCGACTTGGGATTCTAAGTAGTTTGGATTTACTGGAGTTGCGAAGAGGAGATGAGACCTTAGAGGCCCAGATACTGTCCAATGAAATGAAATGAGAGGCCAGACAGTCTACATTATCTAATAGAACTTTATAGCTATAACTCTGTATATCATATAATTGTATATGACATGTAATTCTATTATAGTAGATTGACAAGCAGGTGCACATTCTTGGTAGATTTATGGTCTGTTGCTATCTCTTCCTTCTCTCTATCCTTCTATCTCCTCTATCCCAGCTGAGATCCTGAGAGGCTGGTACAGCTTCAAGGTAAAGAACAGGGGTCTGTAGGTTCTGAGGTTGTATGCACAGGTCAACGTGCATAAGCTGCTGGTTTGCCAGTGGAAGGCAGATTTGGGTTTTCCCCTCTTGCTTGTGAGACCACCTTGGTTCAAGGTTTGGTTGAGAAGGTGAATCAGGTGACCCTGAGTGGTGAGGGGGGAGTAATGGGGGGCAGCATGATTTCTCTTTGACCTCTCACAGATGCAGCCTCCTGATCACATCAGTTTGTGTCTACTAGAACTGCATTTCAGCTCAACATTCTAGAAGTAATCGTGACAAATAAACCTCCCACAATGCAGTTCTGTATCCCAGATTTATGAATCTTCTGCAAATGGGTTCATTATTCCTAGGCTGCCAGTGTTCAAAACATGAGCCCGTGGGGGCCACCTCCAGTTCAAATCTTGAGCAGCCATCATTTGTGAGTGGTGACAGTTTGGGTCTTCTGCCAGTTTTCATTCTATTTCCTCTGGGTTTATTCCATCACCTCGAACTGAACTTCTCTTGCTTGTTCGGCTGTGCTAAGACCCGCAGGACAGTGGTAAGTAGAGGCGATAACAGAGGATGCCCCTTTCCTGCTTCCAACTGGCCAGTGGGTTGGTTGACTGATTTTACTAATGCTTTTAGTACTTTACCTTTAAGGATGATGCTTGTTAGCAGATCTTCTGTCAGATATTTCTAGTTTAAACTTTTTTTAACCCTAGAGATTATGAAAGGGTGATTTTTTTAAAAAGAAAAAAACAAATTCTCTATCAATTGGAGGTGTCCCAAATTATTTCTTTTAACCCACAAATGTGGTGAATCATATTATTAGAATTTATCTTGTTAAACCGACTAATTCCTGGAGTAAAGCAGATTTGATTGTATTTTCATACATTCTTGGATTTGGGTTGTCAACATTTCGCTTAGGATGCTTTTCACATCTACTCACTGATGAAATTAGCCTACATTTTCCCACACTTTTACTGGCTCTGTCTGCTTTTGATATTCAAATTACACTGTCTGCTTTTTTGCAAGCTTCTTTTTAAAAATTATTTATTATTTATTATTTATTCAATTGTGCGTGTACGCATGTGTGTGTGTGTGTAGAACCACGGACGAATTCGGGAACCACCATGGACGCCTCCACCTCCTCCTTGTTTACTCTGCCCCGGGATTCACAGGCTCTGCCCTACCAGGACCAGAAACGCAGGGATCTAGGATCCGAACTCAGGACCCTCCACCTGCAAGACAGAGGCTTAACCCCTGAGCCACCTCTCCAGCCCCTTTTGCAAGCTTCTTGAGAGGTGTAAATAATTTTAAAACAATTTTCAAACAAAAGAAAAAACTGAAGTTCAGGAGGACTCAGTAGGTAGTAAAAGCCAGGTAGGCCTGGTGTCTCCCTTCTTGGGAAGAATCGAGGTAGGAGTTCAGTGCTTTAAATGGTTGAAGGATTATTTTGGTGTTCTCTTTCTTTGAGTTGGAAATGACTGCCACCATGTCCGGTTTTTACGTGGGACCTAGGATCTGAACTCGGGATCTTCTAGTTACAAGGCGGAGGCTTAACCCCTGAGCCATCTCTCCCACCTGGTTTTTTTTTTGTTGTTGTTGTTGTTTTAGTTTGTCCATTTTCTTCTACTTTCAAGTTGTGTCTGTAATTAGCCCCTTCTCAACCTTGTGTGCCGCGTGCTTGGTCCCTCCTGGTCATCCCCCCGAGTCTGCTGGAGCCGGCTGTGCCCCGCCAGCCGTGCTTCCTCTCTGCCTTGTACCAGCAGTGTTTTCTGTGTCGTTTCTGCTCGACTTTTGTCTCCATTGTTCTCTTTTCTTTGTTTTTTTTTTTTTTTCTTCCTGTTGCATTAACTTAAACCAAACTCCTAATTAATTCCCAGTCAGTCCTTCTTTTCCAGAAACTAGCATTTAAGGGTACATATTTCCTTCAAAATATTACTATAACCAGGCCATACTTGTACTGCCGTCTGTATTCTGAAATATGCCTTGTAATTGTGAGTTTAGGTTTGTTACAGTAACTGTTTTATAATCTATTCAGGGTTATGCCTACCTCTTATTCTATAATTCTATATCATTTGTACATTTTTTTAAAAATACTCGGGCTTTTGTTACTGCCTCATTTAATTTCTTTTTAAATTCTACTCCTATTCATTTAGTGGCTATTTTTAAAATACCTTTAGATTACTTCATGAAACACAAAGTAAATGATACCTTTTCTTGTTTCTGAGCAATATAAGGGCCTTAAAAGATGAACTTTAGTCATCTTCCCTTTGAATTTGGACCATTGTATCTAACATTTCATTTTTTAAAATTTTAATTAATTTTTATTTTTTTAAAAAATTAATTTAAAAAATTAAGTACATGTAAAATATATATGTGTAAATCTTTTTAAAAATTAATCAATTGCATGTAATATCTATACAAGTAAAAGTTAAAATCTGTCATTTTTTGCTTAATACTGCATTTATTTGCAGCTAATATACAAACTGAAAATTGTGCATTAATGCAGTGATGTGATATTTTTACACATGGATGGATACATTGTGTAATGTTGACTCAGATTAAACACAAAGAACTGAGGAGATGGCTCGCCAGATAAGAACGCTTGTAGTACACACGTAAGGACCTGAGTTCAAATCCCTGGTGTCCACATAAAAACTGGCCATGCTGCCTGTACCCCCTGGCATTAGAGGGTCACAAGTGGACCTTACCCAGTAGATCTCTTGTCAGTCAGCATAGCTAACAGACACAGTGATGGAGGGACACACTTTACATCGTTCTCTAACCTTTGCATGTGTGTGCGCACCTTCACACACGCCTGTGCACACACAGGATACCTCACACACATATGCACATGTATGCATAAAACAGATGAAACATAAACCATCTCTACATTTGTCATTACTTGATAGTGAAAAGCTCAAAATCGCTTCAGCTTTCTGAAATGCACAGCACTGATGGTTACCTGCAGTTACCCTACGGTTCAGCAGCACTTTGGAGCATCTTGCTGTTTTCAAACTGTAACCCAGGCCTGTTGACCCACCCGTCCCCATCCCTCCCTCCAGCCTCCTCTTCCCTCTCCACTCACCACCATTCCACCCTCAGCTTTCACGTGACCCACCGTTTTGGTTCTACATGAGTGAGATCACGTCATACGTGTCTTTCTGTGCCTGCCTTGGTTCATCGTAACCATCTTTTAAGTATAGAATGCGGTAGCGTTAATTAGTACATTGGCGTTGTGCAAACAGTTTCCAGAACTTCGCGTCTTGCAGAACGGGCTCTGCACTGCTGCATAGCTCTTAGCGCCGTTCTACTTTCTGTCTCCAAATTTTCTCACCCTGGTTCCCGCATATGAGAAGATTCGTGCGCTTTGTCCTTTTGTAATTGACTCAATCCATTTACCATAACATCTGGTTTCATGGCAGAATTTCATTTTTCTTTAAGACTAAATTATATTTCATTGTATGTATACCTAACCATATTTTATTGACCCAGTGATTCATGGCTACATGCTTGAGCTGTGTTTACTTTTTGTAAATACCGCTCCTATGAATGCGAACGTTATAATGCACTTGTGCATTTTTAAAAGATGCATAGACTTCTATTGCTGCCTCATTTAGTTTAATTCAAACAACTTATGGGAACAAGGAGTTTTATTTTGGCTTACAATGGTCCAGTTGTGGTTTTTAGTCCAGCTTGTCATGCTGCCAATACCAGGGGCGGAGGGAACCGGCCACATCACATCCACAGGACTACTGAGAGGGGGACAGACTTTACTTGTTAGACAGTATGTCTGTGCAGAGTATGCCAGAGAATGTCAACATCCTGAACCAGCCCCCTTCCCTCTTGTCTACATGCCCAGGGAATAGTCCACCCACCGTGGGCTGGACCTTCTGACCTCAATTAGACCATCTCCTGCAGGCCTGCTGAAGGACTCACCTTAACTATCAGTTCTTCTCAGATGTACCCAAAGCTCAGCCTGCAGTTGTCAGGTTGACACCTGTGTCATGCTTCCTTCTACGCATATGCCTAACAGTAGAGTTGCTGGTTCATATGGTAATGATGCCTTGGGCCACTCCTCATTGGCCCTGTCATAACATCAGGACAACAACCAGATGTCTCATTGGAATCGTGACTCTGTCCTCCAAATCCCTTCACGGCAGCATCTAGACTCCTGTTTGACTGACTTACCAGGGGACAGGAAGCTCGGCAGGAGGGCAGCTGTTTCTAGATCTCTGCTCATCACGGTGAACTTGTCGAGCTGCCCAGGGTCATTAGAAATGGGTTCACAGCCCTGTGATGAGGGGGTGTGCTTGAGGTAGGAGCTGAACGGGATGCTGAGGACCACTCCGCCGCTATGCAGACAGAAGGTTGCAGAGTGGGCGAGAGGTGAGCGGGCATCTAGTGAGGTTCGGGCCTCTGGATGAAGACACCTCTTGAACAGCTCGCAGTTTCCCCAGACACGCCACATGCTGCTCCTGTCGCACGAACACTTCTCATTGCCACGTTCCCCCTTTCCTTCTTTGGCAAGCCCCTCGGTGTAGCTTGCGTTTGGCTGAGAGACTGTCTGTGGCATTTCTCTTCCACTGACTCCCTCTCACTAACTGGAGCTGAGCTGGGTCTCTGGTTTCGTACCCCCCACACCTGCCTCCTCCCTCCCCGGAAGCGAGGACCTTGCGTCTCCTCCTCGTGTTTCCTTTGCAGCTCCTTGTGCATGACACATCGTAGGTGCTTGAAACATTCGTGGGTGAGCACACGAAGTGTGGGAGATGCTGACTGCATTTCGTCATGCATTTCGTTTGGGGTGCTTGCTGGTCGTGTAGCAGGAGAGACTGAATAAAGTAAATACAGTACACAGGCTGGGGAGATGGTTTCGTGAGTAAAGTGCTTGCCATGCAACATGAAGAGCTGAGTTTGAATCCCCAGATCTCCTGTAGAAAGCCAGGTGTGACAGCACGCTCTGTCATTCCTTGGCCAAGATGGGGGGCAGAGACAGAGAGTTCCCGGAACTCACCAGCCAGCTACTCTGGCTTATTCCACAGCAACACAAAAACAAGGAGACCCTATCTCAAACAAGTTGGAAGAAAAGGCTCACATTTAAGGTTGTTCTCTGACTTCCACACGTACGTCATATGTACGTACCCATACCCATGCACAGAAACGTACACATACACATACAAAAAACCGAAAAAGCGGACACAGCACAGCAATGTGATGTAGATACCATGCATGTACATAGGCTGAGATGCCAAATTTTTGCAATTTTTTTACATGCACGTGTGTGTGTGTGTGTGTGTGTGTGTGGTGTTGTATTTGTACCAGAGAGCACGTAAGTGTGTGTGTGTACCTGTGGAGATCCAAGGGTAGCTTTAGGAATCATCCTGGATTGTCGTACCTCCTTCTTGCTGTGCTTTGGGCCAGCTAGCCGCTGCCATTTCTATCCAGCATTTTTAAATTTTTTTTATTATTATTTCTTATTTATTCAATTGTGTGTGTGTGCATGTGTGTGTGTGCGTGTATATATGTGTGTGTGTGTGGATGTATGTATGTGTGTGTAGAACCACGGGCGAATTCAGGAACCACCATGGACACCTCCACCTCCTCCTTGTTTACTCTGCCCCGGGATTCACAGGCTCCGCCCTACCAGGAGCAGAAGCGCAGGCCGCCCCCGCTTCCGCCTGGCGTCTATACGTGGGATCTGGGATCTGAACTCGGGACCTTCCGCCTGCAAGGCAGAGGCTTAACCCCTGAGCCACCTCTCCAGCCCCTCTATCCAGCATTTTTATGTGGGGTCCAAAGTCTGGAATTCAGGTCCTTTTGCTGCAAGGCAAAGGCTTTAATCCCTGAGCCATCTCCCCGGCCCCAACCCTGCAAATTTAAGCATATATCAAGCTACCTTACTTAATGGGGGATAGTTGAATCTAATGCTCTACAGCATGAAATAATGGTCTTCTTACGAATGACTGTTTTTGGTTATATCTCAGAAGACATTAACTTGGCAAAACTGGTAGTCACTCATTTATTCTACGATAGTTAAAGAAATAAGCAACCATTCATTTAAGACTTTCTGTGATCTAAGATAGGTAGAGAATTTCTTTCCCATTTGTACGCCAACCATTCAGGAAAAAAGGCCTGTTTAAGTGAAATCTTATGATTTTTAAGAAGAAGGAAATGATCAACCTAGTTACCAGCCAGAAGCTGAATTTCCTCAAGTGTTCCTAAAGTTTGAACTTTAAGAACTGGAACCCTTTTTAAATAACTTAACTGGGGGCTGGAGAGGTGGCTCTCTTGCCACCTTGCAGGCGGAAGGTCCTGAGTTCGGATTCTGGACCCCACATATAGACGCCGGCGGAAGCAGGGGCGGCCTGCGTTTCCGGTCCTGGTAGGGTGGAGCCTGTGAATCCTGGGGCAGAGTAAACAAGGAGGTGGAGGCGTCCATGGTGGTTCCCGAATTTGCCCGTGGTTCTACACACACATGCGTACACGCACATACACACACACATACACGCACACACGCACAATTGAATAAATAAGAAAAACTGTTAAATAACTTAACTGGAGTGGGCAGCAATGGTATCTAAAACTTTACAAAAGTAAAAATAAAATAATTGGAGTCAAGTTTCACCCTGCTGTTTACCCTGCTGACCGTTTGTGGTGGGGCAGCATGCCTACTCGGCAGAAGGGGCGGTGGGGTCTGTAGACCCCCATTTGTAACCAGAGATGCCCACACCACAAGCTCATGGGGTAGGAGTCACAGGTCACATGAGCCAACAACATTGTTTTTACACCCCCCCCAATCATTCACATTGCCAAGATCCTCTGCTTGTTTTCCAGAGATCTCTCTTGGAGAACATTAATTTGTGCTTCAAGGAGTTGCGATGAAGTCTTGTGTGACTATTCAAATATTCTATTTCAAGTTAGAAGCCAGCATCAGGGGCCAGCTGCTCTGCTCCTGGGCCCACCAGCGGGGCATTTGTGCGAGGAGAATACTGGTTTCTTTCTGCTGAGCTGAGTTCCGTGGCTGGCGGAGGAAAGAGAAGATGTAGCATTCTAGTTTAAATACGAAGAAAAGCTCAAATTAGGTTCAGACCATTGACTTTTGAAGTGCGTGTGTGCGTGTGTGTGTGTGTGTGTGTGTGTGTGTGTGTGTGTGTGTGTGACATACTTATTGGGTTATTTGGCTGGTCTTATTGTAGTTGTTGTTGCTTTGTTTCTGTAGTATTAGCTATTGTACCCAAAGCCTGTGAATTCCAGGCAAATTCTCTACCACTGAGCTATAGCTGCAGCTCCAACCAACTTGGTTTTATGGTGCTCTCCCTCCCTGCCTCTAAACAGAATGAGAATGTAAGGCTGGTTAGGTTGGCTGCGGGAGCCCGTAGACCGTTCTCAGCACAGAATGGACAGAATGCCAAGTTCACTTGAGGGCATAACCATAGGGGACTTAGTTGGTATCCTCTCCGCTCCCCAGGCCTTTCCGCAGAATTATGTACCCCCTTGGGCCACCCCCAGGCTTTCCTCTTGGTCTTGCTCAAGAGAACTTTCCAGTCCAAGCGTGCCTGGAAGTTGTGATATTGCCGACATCTTCCACTGGCTGATTGAGACCAGGCTTAAAAAGGCCCGGGAGATTCGCTCTGATCTTCCGAGCACCAACTGACTCCTCTTGGCTTCACCTTTTGTAGAATAGGTAGCAGCCAGAACGCCCAATAGCTCTTACCCGATTTCTCACGTTGCTCAGTCACCTGCTGCTGGGAACGTGCTGGCAATCTGCCAGATGCTGTGGGCTAGAGACCTGGGTCAACCTGGTCCTTGGATTTTGTCATCCGTTAAGTTGGTGAAAGGACCACTGGCTTCGCAGGGCTGGGATGACAAAGCACTTCCGCACCAGAGAAGTACTCTATAAATGCTTTGCTGTTTGGAGGGAGACAGACAGTCTCCCCAACCCCTCGCCCCCTGCCATTTTAGAGCATCCTGAAAGAGGGCCAGTCAGTCCTTGCCCCTAGCAAATGACCATCTCCATTCATTTGTCTTTTTTTTTTATTCAATTGTGCACGTATGCATGCGTGCGTGCGTGCGTGCGTGCGTGTGTGTGTGTATGTATGTATGTGTGTGTAGAACCACAGGCGAATTCAGGAACCACCATGGACGCCTCCACCTCCTCCTTGTTTACTCTGCCCCGGGATTCACAGGCTCTGCCCTACCAGGACCAGAAACTCAGGCGCCCCCCCCCTTTTTCCACCCGCCTGGCATCTATACATGGGGTCTAGGATCCGAACTCAGGACCTTCCGCCTGCAAGGCAGAGGCTTAACCCCTGAGTCACCTTTCCAGCCCCCATTCATGTGTCTTTTAAGGTGGCATTAGCTGTTAGAAAGTCCTTCCAAAAAGAGGGTCTTCCCATGGAGCCACGCCCACTTCCCATCACCTAATGAGAATTTTCGTCTTTTCTTCCACCCAGACTTTGAGCTGTGAGTGACAATCGGTCTGTGACCCCCCCATACACACACACCTCCTCCCTCTCCACCCACTCTTTCCAGGCTATGCATGAGTCAGGCGCCCCACCTTATCCTGACCGCTAGTTTTCTGGCCCTGACTGTGAGCCAGTGTCCTGTGGAATCCCATCTTATTCACATTCGGAATCTAAGTGGCTTTTCCAGACACACAGTCCCAAGTGGCGCTCACCAGTGTGCTCATCCTGGTGTGTAATCTCTCAGTATCTCCTAGGATCCCATCTGGTCATTGATAAGCTCCTTCTGCTATTTCAGGTAAACTTAAGATGTAAAGATGTAAAACTTAATGAAGTTTATTTCTGTTCCCCTTCTATATGTAAAGGTGTTTATTTTAAATTAGAAGTTCAAACTGTATCAGTGTTTTACTTATTTAGATTTTATTCTTCACCTAAACCATTTTGAGGCAATTAATATTATTGATTAATTATATTATTAATATTATTTAATACATATCTCACACTTAAATAATTGACATATGCCCATACACCGTTTAAAATTATTTTCGTATGAGTATGTGTATGTGTACAAGAGGACACTTGCACGTGTGTGCCTGTGGAGACCCAAGGGTGATAGCAGGAATCATTCCAGATTGTTCTACCTCCTAGGGCCGGCCTTCCAGAGCCAGAATTGCAGGCCGCTCGCTGCTATTTCCAGCTGGCATTTTTACATGGGATCTAAGGACCTGAACTCAGGTTCTTTTGTGCGAGGTGAAGGTTTTAACCTTGAGCCATCTCCCCAGCCCTGTTTAAAATATTTTGACAAATTAATTTTGTCCTTATTCATTTTTCCACAACCATCCTACAATGCAGGAACTGTCATAATTCCTGTGTCACAGATGATATAATTGAGGCATGGGGGAGGAAGGGGAGGAGATGTTCTGGCCATTTACACAGTTCACAGCCTTTGAACATAATCCTCAAATGGTGCCTGCACTGTGAGCTGGCCCGGCTGGATCGGTCACTGTGCCAGCAAGTTACGATCACCATGCAAATGGCATGGGGCCGGGGTGGAGTCCTTCACCCACCCTTGAGGACTCATCCCACTTTTGGTTTTGGGTGGAATGCTGTTTTTAAGTTTCAAGCTAAATTCTCTTACTGTTCACAAATCAGTTTGGTTTCCTGTAAACTGTTTTGGCCATAGCGATTTTATGATTTTTCAGTTTCCTAGCTGAAATCCAGACATAATTTAGTGACTAAATTCCTCGGACCAACTCATCCAACTAGCATATCACAAAGGAAAATGCAGTGGTATGTTGCGATTGTGATTGGAGCTCCTTTTTTAGATGGAACTTATGACCAGCCATCTTTCTTATCAGGTCTTTTCCTTTCACCCTTTGAACTAGCACATGCGTCCCTCCCATCTCCAACAATGGACACTGATATACCCAAACTCTTTTGGGAAGGGGTTACCAGTACCAGCTGGGCTTGGCACATTGCCCTGTGACTCTAGAGGCGTGACAGCTGCACTGTGACATGGAATCGCCGAATGACCTGTGCTTTCTCAGCCAGGCCTCAACCAGAACGGTTCTTTATTGTAGCCGGGAAGGACAACTGGTCACCCAGGAGAGTGACACACACAGGGACCTAAGGTGGGGGAGAGGGAGCCCAGCCTGGGTGGGCTTCCCGGAGGTCAGACGCTCAAGAACTTGCTGCTTGGGACAAGTCTGGCCAGAGTGACAGCTGAGTTTTTAAGGCAGAAAGGGAGAAGATATTCTTTCCGTGATTTCCCGTTTCCAAATAACTGTCCTCAGTTCTGTGTCAAGACGTTGGACACACTGGGATGAATGAGAAGCCTTAGTCATTGGGAGGAAAGACAGTTAAGAGCTCTCCAACGGCATTGTTAGCGATGAGAGGAAGCCAAACGTCTGCGCTCTTTAGCCAGTTCATGAGAAATGGCTTATATTTTCCCCTTCATTTCTTCCATTTAAAACCTTAAGTAGGTTCTCTGCCTTAGCGAAGGGTCACTGAAGATCACTCCAATTATTTTCAGGAACATTCTCCACTTGCCAGTAGGTACTTTAGCACCTCTCCCTTGGTCTTACCATAGCTCTTACTGACACAGTACTAAACCCTGAACCCTAAAAATTTTACCTTTAATTTCAAACATTTCCAGAGACTAGTGCTGGGTGACTTTTTGTATGATTTTTACCAAATTTCAATCGCTCATCCACCCCTGCATAACGCTCGAATGACCCATACTGCTTTTCACATGTAAAAATAGTCTGCTGATATCCAAATATTTCAGAATCTCCAATGGAAAGAAAAAAAATTCTAAAAATGAACACACAGAAACTTTATTATACTGCTGACCTATGATGCCAATGTTTGAGGCTTCTTTACAAATGAATGCACTTCTAATCTCCTTGGAACTTAAGTCACTAAATCAAGGCCTAGAATAACAAAGTAAGGGGCTCTTTGGAAGCAGAATGGGCTGCTATTCAGCAGAACATCACTCACTCCAACAGAACATTTTGCAATGATGGGAATGTTCTGTAGTTGGGATGCACAGGGAGGCTTATTGTGGCCTTGAACTGTGAGTAGTGTAATGGAAGAGTAGCTTAGTGATAGAGTGACTGCCCAGCACGAGTAAGACTCCGAGTTCATCCCCACCCCCCTACATACAACACACACACACACACACACACACAAAGAGAAGAAAGTCATTTATATTACACTGATGAATTTTTGTCTTCAGGAGAAGATGCACCACCATGCAATGATATTAATCAAATAGAATTTACTTTTAAAGGTGGTGTTTGAAGTGTTTTCTAATGCCTGATTAAAATGCAAGTTTACTAATCCAGAATGAGAAGCGCTGAGGATCTTTGACTGACGGACGTTATTACTAAGCCTGACAAAGCTGGACCTGGCTCCATGCAAGGATTGGGTGGTTGTTTTGGTCTTGGCTGTTGCGATGTCTCCTTCCATAGTGTGTGTGTGAGCTTGTGCTCAGCTTTGCTTAAAGGTTGTCCCAAGTGTCCCAAAAGGAGAGACAGCCTTCAGTTCTGCAAGGGGGGATTCCTTGCCCATAGCTGCAAGGTCAAGGGAAGAAGAACTCAGTAACAGCTAGAAGGTCACCTCGTTCTCTCTTGCCAACTCTGTCCAAGGGGGTGTGGCCTCATTTCTAGGAGGGAAAAAAAGGCAGCTAGAGGGTCTGTGGTCTAACTATTTACCCCAAGAACCCCTGAGGTGAAAGATTTTATGTTGTAAGTATTATAGATGTTATAAGTACTTTTAGTCAAGTTAGAACCAGAGCAGTTGAAGGTGGGGAGGAAATACTGAATACCTGGTATCATTAAGAATTTCGAAGGGCAGGGGCTGGAGAGGTGGCTCAGGGGTTAAGCCTCCGCCTTGCAGGCGGAAGGTCCCGAGTTCGGATCCCAGATCCCACGTATAGACGCCAGACGGAAGCGGGGGCGGCCTGCGCTTCTGGTCCTGGTAGGGCGGAGCCTGTGAATCCCGGGGCAGAGGAAGGTGGAGGCGTCCACTTGGTGGTCACGAATTCGTCAGTGGTTCTACACCATACACCGACACACACATACACACACACACAGATCACACGCGGGCGCACATACACACAGTTGAATAAATAACAATAATAATAATAAAAAAAAATTTAAAAAGAATTTCGAAGGGCAGAAGCAGACATATCTGTACCAAACATGCTCACCCCCCCAAGAGTCTTGAATATTACTTTATTATTTTTAATTTTTTTGCGTTTGTCATGTGTGCGTGCGTGGGGGGGGCACATGCCCTAGTGCATGTGTGGAAGTTAGAAGACAACTTGTGAGAGTCTATTTGCTTCCTCTACCACATGGGATCTGGGGACTGAACTCCGATCTTTAGACTTGGCAGCAGGAGATCATTATCCACTGAACCATTTGTCAGCCTTGTCAGTACTTTTTGAAAAATCATTTTTTTTATGTGTGTGTGTGTGTGTGTGTGTGTGTGTGTGTGTGTGCGCGCGCACACATGCGCACATGCGTGCCACCATATCCACCTGGCAATTTTACATGGGATCTGGGGGTTCGATCTCATGTCTTTTTGCTTATGAGGCAAAGACTTAATTAAACTCCTGAACCATCTGTCCAGCCCTAAAAATCAATTTTGTTGTGTCTGTTGAAGGTCTGTAATGTGATGCTCCAGGTTACATGCAGATAGAAGATTCCTGTTGTGAAGCTAGCACACATCCGTCTCTCACATGCTTACCCGTCTTTCTTGGTTTGAGACAAGGCAGCTAAAATCTGTTCATATAGCATGAACCTCAGATTCACTGTAGTTTTATTGTCTGTACTGATGATCCTGCTTATGACCTCTCTAGACTCCTACTGCAGAGATGCTACTGTGTGTCTCTGACCTACACCTCCCTCCCCAGTCCCTGCCCTTCCACTCCCACCCAATACTCAGCGTCTGTTTGTCTTCTATCTCTTCAAAGCAGTGAGAACATGGAATATTTCTGTGACTGGCTTACCTTCTGTAACACAATGCCATCTCCCTCCTCCCACCCAGCCTCGTCCAGGGTGGTGGATGGCAAGATCACATTTTTTTTCATGAGGCCAGCATTGTTCCATTGTTATGTATATACTGTAGTTTATTTATCCACTCATCCATCCATAGACACTCGAGTTGCTTCTACATCCTAGCCATTGTGATTAGCAACACAGTGAGCAAGGGAGTATGGATATCTCCAAGAGGCGGCCATTTTAGTCTCTTTGTGTATTTGCTAAGTGGAAAGATTGCTGGATTTCTTGATAATTGTTTTTTTTTTTATGTTCCTTGGAATGTTCATATTGTTTTCCAGAATGCTCGCACCAGTCTACATGTCAACAGGTGTAAGAGTTGACTTTGTGTGTGTGTGTGTGGGTGTGGGTGTGTGTGTGTGTGTGTGTGTGTGAGAGAGAGAGAGAGAGAGAGAGAGAGAGAGAGAGAGAGAGAGAGGGCACTGTGTGTGCCTGTGGAGGCATAGGGTGACTTTGGAAATTACACTGGCTTATGCTATCTCCTCTTCACTTCACTCTGGAGTTTCCCAAGAAGTGCAGGCAGGCCATCACCGTTTCTGCTTGGCATTCTTACATGGGATGCAGAATCTGAACTCAGGACCTTCTCCTTGTGAGACAGAGGCTTAACCACTGCCCTATCCTTTGACTTTTTGAAATTAATCTTCCCATGAGGTGTGAGGTCCTATTTCATGGTGGCTTTGATTGATTTGCCCTTCCATGATGATTAGTAATGTTGAGCATGTGCTTATATACACCTTTGAGTCATTTTGCATTGTCTTTAGAAGAATGCCTATTCTAGTATTGTGTCTGTGTTTTAAGTAGATTACTTATTTTTTATACTGTGGAGTTGTATATATTTTGTATATTATTTGTACATCCATATATTTTGGACAAAAAAAATTTAATCTAAGCTGTTGAGATGGTTCAGCAAGTAAAGGGGCTTACTGATTCAATCCTCAGAATTTACATGGTGGAAGGAGAGAACTGACCACAAGTTGTCCTTTAACCTACACACTCGTGCATATATGTATGGAGACAGTCACAATCATCACAAAATAAATAATAAAATTTTTAAATTAAAATCTTTAATAATTTCCTTGTCTTAAAGATGTTTACTTTAACAAGATAGGAAGTAGATGTCCCCTTGTGATGCCTTTGTCTGAATGAGGGCTCTGTCTAGCCCTGCTCAGCCTGGTCTGATTAGGAACCTCCTTCCCAAGAGTTTCAGAACTAGCTCAAAGTCAAGTGAGTTTTCACGTACATTTCTAGCAGACCTGTAATTCTAGCCTTGGAAAGTAGAGACTGGGAATCCCCAGAGCAAAAATGTACCTTCCATGTACATTTCATGTCAGCTTTCAAAGGTTGAAAAGAAAAGCATTTGACAACCAATTCTGGTAGGAATGACAAAAATACTAGAACAGTTCTAAGCAACTGAATAAGATATCTGGAATGCCTCCAAAATTATGTTTCCCTAACTCTACAGCGAGACACATAAATAAAGAAGAAAAGACTTGAAATCTTAAATCATGATTATATAGTCTTGGTATCTGACAGATATTTTTCCAAAAATGAATGCATTCAAGGAAGATATTTGACAGTATTAGTTGCCAATGGGGGGGCGACTTAAGTCTTCAAGTGAAAATTAAGATTATTAAAAACTTGTGCTTTTTACCATGAATTTGACAGTTCATGATACTTAATAATTTCTTGAATTACATCAGTGATGGTATTAGCAAATGTAGTTTATTGGTGTATTATACTGAAATGAATCAAAATATGAAACATCTGTATAATTTATTAAACCAGTATTTTCTGCAGTACTAAGCACAGAATCACACTTGGAAATAAAGGACCCATTCGAAGTGTAAGAGACTTGAGTGTAGATTCCTTACTTACAGCTAATGTACACAAATCTACCGCCCAGCAGCCTGTCTTCTCAGCATCCAGTAAGCCAGACAGTGAGATCGTGAGCTGAGGCCTGTCGGGGATACAGAGTGAAACTCTGAAGTGAAGAAAAGGAGCAGGAGAGGGAAGTGGGGGAGGAGGAAGAGGAGGAAGAGGAGAGGAAAAAGGGGGAGGAGGAAGAAAGGAGGGGAGGAAGAGAAGGGGAGGAGGGAGAGGAAGAAAAGGCAGCAGAAGTAGTAGCAGATGATAAAGTTGTTATCCCTGCTCGTTGACCTCCTGTTGTTCTCTTAAGTCAGGGTCTTGCTATGTAGCTGTGGCTAGCGTGGGACCCACTACACAGACAAGTTTGCCTCAAATTTTGGCGAACTCCCAAGTGCTGGGGTAACTTGTTGATTTTTGCTATCAGAGTGTAATATCATTAATTACCTGAAAGCCTATTAAAGTAGCTGTCCTTTTCCCAGTTGAATGAATCTGGATTATCTTTGCTTTAAGCAGCTTGTATCACACAGATCTTTGAGTACAATAGATACACAGATTCAACTGAATTATACTAAACCAGCCCCTGAAAAGAATTCATTAAACTGCAGAATGTTATCATTCTTCTCACTAAATCTTTGTTATGTAAACATATCTACTTTTAATAGTTCATGTAAACATAGTAGAGGTTTTAGAATTGATAACCACTTTGAAAATTCCTCAGTTTTAAGTTTGAATGTCAATAATAAAGAGACACCACACCCAAGCAAAAACTTTGGGGGGAGGTCTTCTATAGTTTAGATATGCTAAGAGAATCCTGTGACACCAAGAAGTTTTAGAGGGTACATGCCAATACCTTTGACCCATATATCAAGGCAGGTATGTATACATGTAAAGTACTTTTAAAAGTATACATAAAAATAGAGTGCAAAGATAAAGAACATGATTTTAATGGTTCTTACATGTTGCTGTATTCTCAGAGCCAGGCAACTGAGCCTGGGAGCTTAAGTCTCAAATCAGGAGAAAAATCAAGGTTTCAAGCACTTAAGGGGAAGTACAGCAAAATACTGCTGACAGGGCTAGAGAGATGACCCAGAGGTTAAAGCAAAAGGACTGGGGGGTTGGCTGCTCAGATCCTGCATAAAATGTTGGGTTGGCACACCTGTAATTCTAACCTTGGAAGGTGGAGACTGAGAATCCCCAGAGCAAATTGGATCACATCCGATAAGCTCTAGGTTTGATTAGAGACCCTGTCTGAGGAAAAATAGGGAGAGTGATTGAGGATGATGTCAACCTCAGGCCTCTACAGGCACATGCATGTGAAAATGGAAAAAAAAAAAAACATGAAAAATGCTGCTGACGGAGTGAGGTGGGTGTTTCCATGGAAACAAATCCCGATGGCCTTGGCACACTGTTCAGGGCGTGACACCTACTGGACTGAGCGCAGCACTGGTGCTGCGGAAGGTAGTGACCGTCACAGCACATGACCCGCAGTCCCGTGAGAGAACGCCGGCTTGCAGACAGTCTGCCTTGTGCGAAGGCTTGAAAGGCTGGTGGCTCGCAGCCTTCTTTGATAGGACTTCTACATCCCTTAGCCCGAGGCGACCCATGTCAGAACCTCATCTGTTTGCCCGCAGGGCAGTGTGCCTGCCTCTGCGCCTGTGAACCGAGCGCCCCTCTGAATCCCAGTCACCCCCGTGACTTGCTGGTGGGGTCGGCTTCTACCACAGGGGCGTCATGTGCCTGTCCTGTGGGTTGGGACTCCTTGTGCCCCAGCAGTGACCTTGCCACTCTTACTCGGGGAAGAGCCCTCCCGCATCATGGAGGTGGGCTGCTTGCCAGTGGGGCTCCCCTGCCTTGCGCGGAGGCCTTTCTGTGCTGAGAAACCTGTCTCCTCTTCAGAGCCCTTCTTCCTTCGCCAGGGATGTCCTGGGAAGCAGCTGTGGGGACACCTCACTGTCCCTTCTGAGGTCTGGAAACATCCACTCGGTCGGCCTCATGCAGATCCTCCCCCACTTTCTGCCATAACCCCCCCCCCCCGTGACACCCACTGCTATCTCCTTCTAATTATGCACTTAACCCTCAAGCAGCACTTTGGGGGCCATAAGAGGAGGTATTCAATGCAGCAAATTACCGGGTCCTGAGAGAGGTTCGGCTGAGTCACCAGGTTTATACCAGAAGTGGGTAGAAGCGTCATGTTGGGAAGAGAAAAATGTGGTTGAGAAGCTGAACTAGGTCACGAGGCCCCCAGACACTGGACAGGCGCCCACCTGCCACAGCCTTCATTTCCCTGATGTCAAAGTGGGATGCGGCACAGAGGCCTGCTGAGGATGCTGACGAGAAGGGCACGTGGGTGGTGCCCGCGCGGCCTCCAGCGGCCCGGCCCTGCTCTCACCCCGTCCTCCTTGGCGCTCAGCTTCACACTTTAGGACAGCTCTGTGCTCAAATGGACTTGAGATCTCTGTGTCTAAAATACTGGAGATCCGGGAGTCAGTCAAGTGCATGCCGCACAAGACCCAAGTACAGTCTACAGAGATGGCTTAGGAGTTAAGACTGTCTCACAAGCAGAAGGCTCCCGGTTCAGATCCCAGGAAATGGTGGCAGCCTGAACTTCTGGCTCTGGAAAGCGGAACCTGGGAAATCCCACAGCGAAGCAAAAGGGAGGCGGAAGTAATCTAGGATGATTCCCAAAGAGTCACCCTTGGTACTGCACGGGAACACACCATCCTTTCTGACACACACACACACACACACACACACACACACACACACACACAGAGCCAGATTTGGAGGCTTGTTCTTGTAACTGTAGTACTGGAGAGGCAGAGACAAGAGGAGTCCTGGGGCTCACTGGGCAACCAAGCCAGCAGATTCAGTGAGCCCCTAGGGCAAAACAGCGTGGGATGACATCTTGCTCAACAGCAGAGCACTGTGTGCTGATCATTCTCAGATGTGTTTTCCTTCTCTCTTTTCAGGGATCCCCACCTTCTGGACCCAACCCTGGAGTATGTGAAGGTAGGAGCCGTGGCCCCTTCTTACAGCGTCGACAGCATTGCTGCATTCTGGGTTCGGTGGGAAGCTGGCTAAATGGGACCACCATAGGAGAGCTGACTGTCTTTGGCTTTGAGCAACTCTATTAGGGTCTCATGTCATTCGGTGGCAGGTCTGTGATCTTTCCTCAGGTGGGCTTCGAAATCCAGAACTGGATGTTTGATTTTTTTGTGCGTGTTTTAGGGTAATGGTGTCCTGTAATGCCTCCAGAGAGGTCAGGAGTCAGCGCCATATAATCAAACTCATTACTTTTGGCAATGACATGTTAGGATATTCACATTGGATAAACAGGATAGACAGATAACAAAGGATTTTATGTGTTCAAGTCACATATTGCCACCCATGAGATCACTGAGTCTCCTTGCCAAATGAATTCTTTTGCAAAGTCTTGGTTTTCAGAGGGGTTTTTGTTTTGTTTGGTTGGGTTTGGAGAGGGGAGTGGTTGAGGAATTGTAATGGAACTCGTCTTGGGGGAGGACTGAGGTTTTAAGAGCTTCTCTTTCCTTTCCAAAACCTCCTCACAGAAGTTAATGGGGGGCCAAGTAGTGACGCTGCCATTCAGTGGGGCTCACAGTTGGGGCTGCCAGCTGTCAGCTTGTAACCCCATTTTTCTTTTGAGCAGAAAGAAAAAATAAAAGTTTCCCCTTTTTCCTCTTATCATTTTGGGGTGTGAATGTTGGCTTTATTTTATTTTATTTTCTGTGTGTATGTGTGTCTGCATGTGTGTGTGTGTGTCTGCATGTGTGTGTGTGTGTGTGTCTGTGTGTGTATACAACACTTGAGTGTGTGCGCCTTGGGAGGTCCAAAGGTGACTTCAGGAATCACCTGGATTGTTCTACCTCCTTACTGCTTTGCTCCAGGGTTTCTAGGAACTGCTCTCCAGGGCCAGAAGTTCAGGTTGCTGCCATATTTTCCCATGGGGATTTGGGGACCTGAATTCAGGTCCTTTTGCTCTAGAGACAACGGCTTTATTTAACCCCTCCTCTTCAAGCCTCTGGTATTTTCATTTTGAACTCCTGTCTCCCACAGGAGAGAGGAGTGTTATCTGTCACACTTAGATATATGACGTCTCATTATTTTCAGGAGAAATCATGCCATGAGGTAACACGAAGGCTTTTCTTCCGTAGGAGCCAGTCTGTCTTCTTCATTCCAAGCTTGAGAGCATGCAGGCCTGTTGGCTTCTCTGCATCTTAAACGTTCCTTCGAGTTCTGGCAGTTTTCTCCTTTAGGCCTGAGGATAGATGAGAGAGGAGAAACCACCTCGTTAGGTGGAGGAGTTACAGTGAGGTTCGTGGTGAGGGAGGCGGGTATTACTTACTTCTCTCACTCCTTCCTCAATAATGCCTAAGCTTTGGCGACTTCAGAAGGTCTGTGGTCCTGCACCAACAAGACCACCGCACCAGGTTCTAGGAGGAGCTTTGTAAACACACAGCTGGGTCCTTCTCGTGTGCAGCGCATCTGTGTTTGCACAGGTCAGCGCTGAGCAAATGTACCCTTGATCCTCGCTGCCGTGGCTCATTTGTTTTCTTTTATGGAAGGCCAAACCCTTGTGAATCCAGTGATGAGTTCTGCTCGCGATGGATAGCGTTAGAGTGGCCGGTTCTAGCACAGGCATCCCTGCTTCTCTGTGGGATTTTAACTATTTGAATCAGCCAGAATCCAAAAGGATTAAGTGGCAAATCCCAGAAAGAAACCATGTAGAAGTTTTAAGTCGTGGACTTCTAAAATGTGGCATCTGGAAATCCTGTTCTGTCCTGCCATCCCGTCAGTCACACAGCAGCTGCATGACCAGCCCAGCCTTATCGTAGAGTTTGGGCTCAGCAAACCCTTATTCTACTCACCGGCCCTAAAGCCCAAGCGGTGCAGAGGAAGCTCATGTCACCCCAGAGCACCCGCGCTGCCCTCACTGTGGCCGGCAGGCAGCGAGTCCAGTCTGGCTGGGAGCTCGAGGCTGTGTCTTGAAGCTTCCTTCCTCCCTCAGAAGCCTGACCATCCTCCTGGCTTCAGTGCCCAGAGGAAGGAGAGAGGCCTGGAATTGCCTCAGCCTCTTTGCACCTGAGGGGGGAGAAGGCACCCAGTTGCCCCCTGGGTGGTGTGATGGACTTAGGACAGGACAGCGCCGGAGAGAGAAAGAGTCCAGCATCTGCTTGTGTCCAGTCTGGATTCTGCGTCCTAACGCTCCATAGCGTTTGTGTGTGCAGCACATCAATCCGGCGTGAAAGGGACCAGTCTCTCCGTTGCTTAGTTACCTTAGTTCTTCCTCTGTGGAATGGAGGGAAATGTGTGAGGCTGGAAGCCCCCGGCTGCTTGGGAGTTTTATTTTACTCAGCGCAGGAGCCTCCCACAACACCTAGACCCCAAAGGCTGCAATCCATGAGCAGCCGTGACCAGAAAGTAAATAGCAAGTCCAAGTAGCCCCGGGAGTTTGGCGTCCCTTCCTTGCTGTTTCTGTCTCTTTCATTTTGCCCTTGGAAGAGAAAGTTTTGTTTTTGTTTTTTTCCTCTTTGTCCTTGTTTTTCTAGCACTTTCCCCTTTTCACAACTTTTTTTCCCACAGTAGCTCAGAATGTGATCATCTTGAAGGCCTGGTTTTTGTGTTTTTTTTGTTTGTTTGTTTGTTTGTTTAATTTATTTTGACTCATACACGAATACAGTGAATTTATGCTACTCTCACCGCAGGGCGATGTATCTTTGGGTGTCCCCCTGTGGGAAGTAACTCCCCAACGACGCCCCCTTCCTGCATTAGACATCATCATCTCTCAGGGAGGTGCTGTGCCTCTTCAGACTGTGAGATGCTCCTTCTCATTTCTATCTAGGGCTATGAAATCAGATTTTTTTCCTTCTACCAGATAAAGATTTATATGGCAGGAAAAGATTGAAGACATACAAGGCCAAAGGTTTATTTATTTTTTTATTTTAATTTTTTAAGTTTTTCTCTGTGTGTGTATGTATGTGTATTGGTGGAGTACCAAGGGTGACTTTGGGAATCATCCTGAACTGCCTCTACCTCCTTTTTTGCTTCACTCTGGGATTTCCCAGGCTCTGCCTTCCAGAGTGCAGGCCGCCTAATTTCCATTTGGTGTTTTTTTCCTGGGATGCAGGACCTGAACTCAGGTCCTTCTGCTTGGGAAGCAGTCTTTGCCCTCGAGCCATCTCTCCAGCTCAAAGGGTTTGATTTTTAGAAGACCAATTTTAGGATGAAAGTAAGCAACAGAAGGTTGAAAACCACATTGGTTCAAATGAAAGTGAGGGCGGAGAGCAGAGCTCCCCCAATCCAAGGCTAGGGTTTGTGGTCCTGCTTTCTGCTCTCCTGTAGGAAACTTGCTAGGTTATGGGGAGGAAGGAGAGGCTACTATTCCTGTTTTCCCTTTGGGATTGGTTGACCTCAGATAAGGGTGAATGGGCAGATTGTTCTGTTCCTGGGTTGCATCTAACCCTTGTAGGGCTGGCCCGGATATGTCCAGACAGGTTAGTTCCAAATGTCCGCCAGTACTGCCTGACTTCTGGGACAAAATATCAATAGGGAAAATCTTTTGCATGTCTTTTGGAAGTAGACACAGCTGAGCAAGTTCATGGAGAGGGTCTGATTTTTAACTGTTTTATATGTTATAAAGTCTTTCTGTAGCCACATATAATTGGTTCTCTTTTGCGGTGTCTCTTTTGCATGCTCTGTGGCTCCACCTTCTGTTCTCTACCACTATTTTCTGACCTAGTGACGTAGAGCTCTGGAATTTTCCTTTGCGTACCTAGCATACCTGACCTTAGATAAAGTCAACATTTTTTTTTTTTTTTTAAGGAGGAAACAGCACTGGGAAGGGAGTAACCCGTAGTATAACTGATGTGGAATTTTGTCTTCTGGCTGCTCCACCTACACATTGTGCCTTTCTCTTCAGGACCTTTATCCCCATCAGGACGTATTTGCTGGGCTAGAGAGATGGCTCAGGGGTTAAGACTCTACCTCGCAAGCAGAAGGTTCTGAGTTCAGATCCCAGGTCCTATGGAATAATGCCAGGTGGAAACGTCAGGGGGTCTGCCTTTCTGGCCCTGATGGGTGGAATTCCCAGAGCAAAAGCAAACAAGGAGGCTAAAGCAATCCAGGATGATTCCCAGTAACACCCTTGGTGTGTGTGTATATAGGGGTGGGTGCGATGTATTTGCTTTGTGACGAATTTCTTAGAGATGCAGACGTTAATCATTAGTCACAGCTTAGCAAATTGCCCTTCTCTAGGTGGACCCTGTCTTTGGGCCCTTACTCTGGGTTTATATACAGTGATCTTGGACTCATCCCCCATCCTCTTCGTGTGATCCATCTTCCCCATAATTAGGTACTTTGGGAAGGTCTTTTGTTCCTTCTACTTTACACATTTTAGGAATTTCTATGCCTATAATAAGCTAGATATTTGTCAATGATTTTTTTTTTGTTTTGTTTTGGATAAAGCATTACACTGTAGCTTCAAACTCACCATGTAGCCTACATGAACCCCCCAAGAGCCTGGATTACAGGTATTTGCCATCCCACTCGCCAGCAAGGCTGTCTTGGTAATTAAATGATTATATTGTTTAGACCAAGGGTGTGACATTCCAAGTTTTATCTCAGACACTAGGATCCATGCATCATGATGTGTACTAATTGCCTATCTGTCCGTTCATCCATTCAGAAGGTTGGAGGTTTACTCTTGCTTTAAGAGCCTATGAAACTCTTTCACTTCCATAAAACCTACTTTCACTTCCAGTCTTCTGGCCTGTTTTTCACATTTTTCCCTGCGGTTAATTTGTTAAGTTTAGATAGTTGTTCTGGCCCCTTGTGCCAAATTTTATAAGTTGACATTATTGCCTGTCCCTTTCCTGTGTACACATCCTTCTTTACACTCCAGAAGGCCTGCAGTCGCTTTAGTGAGTCTCTTTAGTGAAGAGTCTGTATTCCAGGCTTGTTTGAAAGTCTGTCGTTGTTTGAAGAAGGCTGATTGGCAAAGGCTGATTTTCCTGAAATTCATTCCCTTTGTGAAAGATATTAGGAAGCCTCGCCGAGTAAAAAAATCTGGAATAACCATGTCTTCAGATAAACAGTGAGGAGACAAGTGTTTGGTGGGCAGGCCACGGACAGCAAGGTGAGGCCAGGAGACATGGGGCCATGCCCCACAGCTACGCATCAGGAAATGTTGAGACGGAGATGGATCGTGGTATCTGTTATTGGCTGGGCTCCTGTTTCTTTTGTAGTCAGCCTTGGTGATTCTCGTCAGATCCACTTGTGAGCTGCCTCTGAGTCTGCTTTGCGGGTTAGAAGAAAGGAGGCCACATTGGAGCTATTATTGTATGGGGGGGAGCAGGACCCTCCAGAAACTTCTTCCTCCCGAGCCCGAGGGAGCCCCGAGAGGCTTAGAAAGCTGTCCTTTGTGGGTCAGCTCCCTTCCCAGAGGGTCTTCTAAGTCTGTCGACAACAGTCTGTCCAAGGCTCAGATCTCAGAAAAGCCATTTCCAGCGGTCAGATAGGTCACTCGGCAGAAGAAGAGAAGTAATTATGTGAATTCCAACACCAAGAATAAGTGGCCTTGGCTGCGGGAGGCCTAGGCGGGAGAGGGGGCCATGGGGCTTCAGCTCCCCTTTTGTGATCGGCACGGCTCTAGCCATGGTCACGGCTAAATAGCTGTCTGTGGGGAAGTCTTTTCTTCCGCCAGGAAACAGGCCCGTCTGCTCTGAATAGCCTGGTAGCAGAGTCGTGAAGGGGACTCAGAAACAATGGCACACGGTACATGCCCGAGATCTCAGCACGTCGTGTGAACCAAGGATGGGCCCCACTGCTGCCTCGAGGGTCTTTGCCCGGGTGTGCACAGCCACAGAGCCACCCTCGGGGACCAGATGGGCTGCTGCCAGCCGTGAATGAGAAACAGCCCCGACTCACTCTGGACTCACATTCAGCTTCACCCGCTCTGCCCCCCGTGCCCACTCTGCAGATATTCCTAGGAAGAGGAACGGTACCACTGTTTTTAGAAAATTATGGAGGCCCGGGGGTGGGGGGAAGAAGAATAGAGGTATAGTATAGTCCCTTATGCAGTGGGATCTCATCCTTGTGAAAACATAGCCACTTGCAGAAAGTAAAACCTTAGCACAAAAATCAATGTTCATGTAAAAGTCTCCATGTGCCAGTGATATTGTTGCATGTTAATTCACCACTGACAAAAAAAAAAAAAAAAAAAAGGAAACAACCTGAATATCTGCTTCAGTTTCAAGCAAGCGAAGGCCAAGTGGGCCTTTGTTCCTCTCTGCTGATAACCCAAAGCCACCTATGCAGCGCTGTGCTAAAGGAACTCACAGTCCTAAAAGGTTACCAGCTCTAGTTACATTTGTGTGACCTTCTGGGAAAAGGTGAAGCTTGTAGTGACCGAAAGCAGATGGGTGGGTGGGAAGGGAGAGAACAGGACTTCGGCAGCGACGGGGACGTGCTCAGGGCTCAAAGCCTTTGCCTCGTAAGCCAAAGGACCTGATTTCAGATCCCAGATCCAGTAAAAAAAAAAAAAAAGGCCAGGAAGATACAGTGGCATCCTGCAGTTCTGGCCCTGGAAGGTGGAGCCTGGGAAACTCCAGAGCAAAAACAGTAAGATAGAAGAGCAATCCAGAATGATTCCTGATGTCACCTTGGGCCTCCACAGGCATGCACAAAAATATACACAGACACGTGCATGCGTGCACCTGGAAGGAAAAGGAGGGAAGGAGGGTGGTAAGGCCGGAGGGAGGGGGAAGGAAGGAGGGAAGGGAGGGGGGAAGGCAGGCAGGCAGGCAGGCAAAGAAAAGCAAAATCAATAACAAAACCTTCTAGGGTCCACAGAATCATACTAAACAGCCGATGCTTACTGAATGCAGAGTAGACGCGGTAATCCAGGCTTTAGAAAGCACAGTTTCTTCTGTCGCCTTGAGTACCGCCCCACAGTGGGGAGAACTGTCAGTTCCAGACGGCCTGCCTCAGACGACGGGCCTCTGCTCCAGTGGAGAAAGGGCCATCTTGCAAGATTTTCTTTGTTTACTGTGTGGGTCAGCAGTGGGTATTTTTGAACCTGTCTAGTTGAAGCAGGTGGGAAGAACAGGTGGGAGAGGAAGTTGGTGGAGTGGGGGGGGGGGGGACACGCAATGGGTTGGAAAAGTCAGGTGCTGCCACAGGCCTGGGAGAGAGAAAATTACAACCATTTTTATGAAGCTGGTTGACAGGTGAGGGAGAGGAAGCCTGGGGGCTGGGGTGGGGTGGGGGTCAGTTCCCAAGGTCACAAGCGGGCCTGACATCTCCCCAGAGGCCGGCTGTGTCTGAGGCAGCAAAAAAAGATTCCCACGTGGAAAACTTGTTACCTCAGTGATGTTACATTATTGCATGAGCCTTTGATAACATGTTTAGATCGGGGAGGAGCAAACGGCATCCTATCTATCACCTGTTTTTTTTCTTTGTTCCACAAGCTGAAAATGAACTTTTAAAGTGGTGTTTTTTTTTTAATTAAAATGGAAAGATTTTTTTTTTTTTTGCAAAATTCAGATTTTTAACGTGTACACCAAATTTAATTGGAGCAAGCCTGGTTTGTCCATTTATGTGTTCCATGTGTTTGCTTTTGTGCCTCAAGGATAGTGTAGCTGCCAAATCAGCGTGGTGCTGCAGACCCCTTCACAGGGCTTTCCCGACCTCCGCTTTGGACTGTCTACCCCCTTGGTGTTTCGCCTGCCTGACCATGTGTTGCTGCAGGCTTGCAGCAGAACTGTCGGTGAACTTGTGCTGAAGCCATCATTGCGCAAGCTCACATCTCTGACATCACCTCCACTGCGCAAGCTCACATCTCTGACATCACCTCCACTGCGCAAGCTCACATCTCTGACATCACCTCCATTGCGCAAGCTCACATCTCTGACATCACCTCCACTGCGCAAGCTCACATCTCTGACATCACCTCCATTGCGCAAGCTCACATCTCTGACATCACCTTTATCTGACCCAGTGACCCGGCTGTGAGTCCTTGTGCGTGGCCTGTGCTCTCACAGCGTCACAGTCACGAGACTCGTTGCACGCCTGGGGATTCGGCTGCGTCGCAGCATCTCGCAGGCTGCCCTGTTTGTTGGCTCTGAGTCGCGTTGCTTTGTTCATTCGGCCAGTTCTGTCTGGATAAAGAGATGCGTGGGGACAGCGGGTGCTTGAGACCTGACTTCTCTGTCGGGGTTTGTCCAGAGATTGCGCAGGCCAGACAGTTGCTCTGCTGGGGCAGCCTGAGACCAGGACAGACCCTCGAGTTTCCTTCCAGAAGGGATTGAAAGAACCTGATCTTGCAGTCAGTACAGTAAGGCAGATCTGGATTCTCTGGGAGTTTGTGTTTTGTGGGTTCAGTCTCGAAGCTCCCTCTGGCTTACATTGCCCCTAGGCAATGCGGAGAGCGTTTCACTGGAAAACAACCAAGCAAGCATGAGTTGAAACTCTGGCTCTTCTCCGACCCAGCTCCACAACCGCACTGGAAATCCTCTGACTTCTCCCACTGTCTTAGTCTCTATACACCCCCATCTTGGCTTTGCTACCTACCGTAGGACTTTACTCTCCCTTGGCCTGGAAGGTTCCAAAGCAGAAAATCTGAATGATTTGTAGTGGCCCAGGATGTTATTGTAGGTTGAACAACAATGTTTATTGAAGCTTTAACTCCTAATACTTGGACATAAGAGTTTTTTGCAGATACAGTAAAATTAAGATAAAATCCTCCAAAAAGACCTATTGAAATTCGAACTCCAGGTATTTGTAGCTGTCAAAGTCTCCATCCTGCACAAGTGCCCGAGGTGGATGCCACGCGCTTTAAATATCTGCTGAACGGGCCCTGGACGCTGGCGTGCGCCTGGCCTCCCCACCAGACCCGCCAACTCCAAGGCCAAGGGCGCCACTGGCAGCCTCAGATTCCTCCCCAAGTCCAAGAAAAAGAGGAACACGCGTCCCCGACACCCCCAGGAGAGCCAACGGTCCCGATTCCCTGGGGCCGGCAGAGCTCCATCCGGCCCAAGGACTGGGAGTCCATGGCCAGCAAGGTCCAGAATGGGGTTCCTTTTTCTCCCAAAGGAAGGTGGCAGCCAGGGCCCCAGTGGGACCACCGTCCAGGAGGCTGGGACAGAACCAAGTCCAAAGCATCTGCTCCTTCCCAGGGTGGGAGACCCGAGGCACAGCCCCCTTACAAGGCAATGAAGAGCCCCCAAAGGCTTGGGCTGCCCACCACGGCCACCTCATCCACCACTCCCGGCAAGAAGGTGGAGGCAGGGGAGGGGATTGGCAACTCTCTCTGACCTTTTATCTTCTAACTAACTGTCCTCCTGTTTAATTGTAACGTATTGATCAGTAAAGACTTTTGTTTCTTCACAAAAAGAAACATAAAGTGCAAAGCTACTGAAAAAAGACACCTGCTGTCTAACCTACACACACACATACACACACATACACACACACTTATACACATGTACGTATGTATATACACATACACGAACACACACACACACTTTTGCACGTGTACGTGTACACACACACGTACTCCCCTGTATATAAGACAAAGTTTTGTAGGGTTGGACGGGCCCTGGTCTAATGATAAGTGCTCCTCTAAGAAGAGAAGAATTTGGACATGGACACCATCGCATGGGGACAGTGCTGTCTGACAGCAGAGGCAGAGATCAGAGGGATGAGTCTACAAGCTAAAGGAGCATGATGGATGGCCAGAAGTTTCCAGAAGTTAGGAAGAGAGCAGAAGGCTCCTTCGGAGCTCCAGGGAACATGTGACCCTGCTGATAACTTGAAACTATGAAAGAATAAGGCGTATTTTTTTTTTTTTCGAGACTGGTCTGACTGCATAGTCTAGGCTGACTTTGAACTCATTAGGAAGCCCACATCTTGAACTTGCAGCAATCCTCCTGCCTTACATTCCCAAGTGCTGCTGGTATTACAGGCACGCAATACTGTGCCCAGCTTACAATTTTTATTTCAAAGCTACCAAGTTTGTGGTAACTGGTCACAACAGAGCTGGTAAAAACAAATATCAAGCTTGTCTTAGCTATTCTTAGTCATGTGACCTTGGGCAGTTAATTGAAATTCTCTGGAGTTTGGTTTCTTTTTAAAAATTTTTTTATTATTTATTTATTCAATTGTGCATGTATGCATGTGTGCACGTGTGTGTATGCATGTATGTGTAGTGTAGAACCATGGGCAAATTCGGGAACCACCATGGACCGGCTCCGCCCTACCAAGACCAGAAACGCAGGCCGCCCCACTTCTGCCTGGCGTCTATACGTGGGGTCTAGGATCCGAACTCAGGACCTTCACCTGCAAGGCAGAGGCTTAACCCCTGAGCCACCTCTCCAGCCCCTGGAGTTTGGTTTCTATACTGATTACTCTTCTTTATGCTGCTGGAGACACCACAGGGGCTCAAACAACTTAAGGGGAGAAACAGGAGATTTCGTCAGCTTACGATTCCAGAAGGGAGATACAGTCCATTATGGCAAGAGAGGCCTGGCTGGCTGGAGGTGACCAAAGTCACGTCCATCAAGGAGACTGAGAGCTGCAAAACTGCCAGCTGCAAGAACAGACCTCACCAGAAGTAGGGTGGAGCTAATCAGCCTCAAAGCCCACCCCCTGTGACTGCCTTTAAGAGGCTCCACCTCTTAAAGGTGCCATGACTTTCCCAAACACTAAAGATTCAAACTTGAGCCTGTCGGGGACAATTTACATTTCAAACCATGACAGTTTCCTTAACAGAGTGGAAGAACTTGAGGATTCAACAAGTTAATACTGTGAGGTTCTCAGTACAGCCTGGAATGTTGTTAGTGCTCCACAAATACAGTAAAAGCAGAACAAACAAAGGCTGGCGAGATGGCTCAGGGGTTAAGCCTTTGCCTCATAAGCAGAAGGTCCTAAGTTCAGATCCCATGTAGACACAGGGCAGACGTGGTAGCGGCATGTACTTCTGATCCTGGAAGGCGGAGCCTGGAAAGTTCCAGAGCAAAGCAAATAGGAGGTAGTAGCAATCCAGGGTGATTCCCAAAGTCACCCTTGCTCCTCCACAGGGACACACAGTACCATCTGCTTCTACACACACACACACACACACACACACACACAAAACAACAACAACAATAACAACAACAACAGCTTCTTGCTAGAATGTGTATCAGAGAGTAAAGTACTTTACTTATCCTCTTGATAAATACTTGGTGACCCAGTGACTACAAAGCACGTTTAAGTGGAGGCTGGAGCAGGGTCTTTGCCATGTAGCCCAGCCAGCCTGAGTCAGTTTCCATGTGGTGGGATTTGCTGGTACGGCAGCAAGATCAGCATTCCAAAGATCTTCACATTTCCCAATGTGAGTAGACCCTGGAGTCTGTAAAAACTTCCTAGGAAGTCTTGGGTGTTACTTCAAGACATCTAGGAGGTTCCTACATTTAGCCTCGGTCTGCCTTCTCTTGCTAAGGGTATACATGATGAATTGAAAACTGGAGTGGCTATGATTGCCCTAAATATGTATGTATATGGAAATGTCACTGTTTTAACAAGTATAGTTCTGGCATCTTCTGTGGCTTAGACCTTCCATTTAGGAGATCTTATTATCTACAACGGGTATCCATTCATTAGTTTAGCACCCAAATCCTTGTGAGGTCAGGATGCTAGTACCGGAATTGTTTGCTGTTAAACTCTGCCCTCTAGTGGTCATCCTGTGTCACAACAGTGCAGAGTTTGGCTATGGTTTGGTCTCTAAATACTCTGGGAAAGAGAAGGGCCAGCAGTACAAACATAAAAGCCCAGGGATTTACGTTGGCCTCTTATTTGCCAGATTAAAATGGCGACGTGAAGGATGAAGAGTTCTGACAGGCCATGATACTTATTGTATGCAGTAAAGTTGGTGTTTGGCCTGTAGTTTTAACTCCTATTAATCTAAAAGTTGAGGAGGAAGGACTTGAATTCAAATGGTGATTTGAGAGCTATAAAGTTGACAGTTCATCAGGAAGGAAACTGATGTTGGGTAAGGCAGAGAGCACTGTCAACACATTTGAACCTGATGAGGTACTGGTGTGTGCTCAGACTGGCAGAAGCAGGCTGGAGAGAGTAACAGTCATATTCTTGGGAAGAGCTGCGAACATGGTCAGGTTGTTATGAGCACAAGAAATCCATGTGTGTTGGAAGGATTTCATTGATTATCAAAATAATATATCGTCACATATGACTTTGAAGCTCACTTTTTGCTATATGTTGCTCCCTGTTAAACGTATGAGTCTGTCTCCTTTTGTATCAGGTAGGCATCTTTAATCTGAATATCTAAAATCCAATGTGCTCGATGATGTGAACCTTTTTTGAGAATCACCTTGAAGTCACAAAAGGAAACTTCCATACCATGAAATTTTGTTTCATGTATAAAATCATTAAAATAGTATATAAAATTATATAAAAAGTTATGTGGATAAAGTATATTTGGAATATAAATTTATTTCACATTTAGATTTTGGTCCCATTCCTAAGATCTGTACATGTGCACATGAATGTATGTGTGTGTTTGTGTGTGTGTGTGTTTGTGTGCATGTGTGTGTGTTGGATGTGCACACATTTTCTTTTTTCCCTCTGTCTCCCACTCTGTCACTCTCTCTTGCTTTACCAAACAAGTATTTTTTAAAAAAGAATTAAAGTGGGGTTGTCTTAAAAATGTTTATTTCGTTTTACTTAATGAGCATTTTATTTTTAGTGCACACATTAACAATAAATCCATTATGCATAAATATAAATAAAAACAGGCTTCATGGTAAGCGTGGTTTTGTTTTACATTTTCGCATACCCATTAGTGTCTGACCTCACAGGCCATGACTCGATTCTCTTCCTGCCTGCTTTGGTATTCAGTCTGTTGTATTAGGTTTGTTTTGCCTGGATTCTGAAGACACTGTGACCTCGCATAGCTATGGAGTTCAGAAAGGGAGTATTTTAGTAAGGGTTTCAGGTAATTATAGACATTCTTCTTTGATGCTAGTGGAGGCCGCGACAGGCTGCCCATCCTGAGTGGTTAATTACAACAGTAGAATCTGGAACTTTACCAACAAGGTTTTTGTTTTTTTTTTTTTCATTCTGTTCCCTTAAGACCCATCACCCTAGCTTGCAGTTGAAGGGCGTGACCACCCTGCATGGTGTTTCGCCATCATGCATCGGTCATGTGTCAGATACCATTATACAGAGTCAGGTACGCTTTCAGATGTTAGCGCGTTCACGCAATCAGTATCAAAAGTCCATCCGTCCCTAGCGTCGCTGAGTCTGTTAGAAAAGTTGGCAGAGTCTGAGCAGGCTGCTAAACTCAGGTCAGGGGTTACAAGTCATCCACAATGCCAGTGTCCATCGGCCAGCTCAGATTTTTGCATCAGACAACATGTACGGTCAGTCTTTTTTCTTTGAAGAAACAGCTCCTCTTGGTTCACTGTTGGTTTCAGAAAGTGCCTGCCAGATGAACACCCAGTGGGAAGGGCCACGGCGCGTTAGACAGGCCCTGCGTGGAGATGATGTGAACACCCGGTGGGAATGGCCACGGCGCGTCAGGCCCTGCGTGGAGGTGGTGTTCCAGGAGGGAGCAGCCTGGCCAGCTCACTTAGGGTGCAGGCGCCCCTGGGAACAGCCCAAGGTGCACCTCCCACCCTGTGCTCAGTGAAGTGCTTAGTTCTCCTGGCATCCTCCAGGACTTCTTGGCGGAGCCGTCTGTGCTTTCTTCCTCTCTGTCGGGCGCCTGGGAGGCCCACGTGACCCGCTTTCTCCCAAGGCTCTTGTTCACTTGTCGCGGGTTCTTCCAGGGCGGCAGGCAAGAAGGTCATAATAGAAAGTGTAAGGAAGGGAGGAAGAGTTCACACTTCTGTGAAGGTCAGAGGATAACTTTCAGAAGTCAGTTCTCTCCTCCTCCCTCAGGTGGGCTTCCAGGGTTCGCTGCCACCAGGTTTGGACCCAGACACTTTATACCCACTGGCCCATCCCGCCAGTTCTCACGGACACTTTTTTTTTTTTTTTTTTTTTTGCTAAATTCTTTTTTCTCTAATCCAGTCTATCTAATAGTTGCATTTACATACCAAGACCCTGATTATTAATATAAAGACATTAACTTTTCATTTAAAAATGTGAAAATACGTGCTGGAAATAAGGACTCCGCCTTGGGTCTGTTCCTTGCAGCGGAGTGAATGGCGACGCCTGGGAGGCGACTGTTTACTATGAGCCATTGCTCATCTACGGTGAGAAGCAGCCAGCAGCAATCCCTTCTGTTCTAATTGCTTTATATTAAAACTGTGAAAACCTCCAGTTAGGTGAGCCCCAGGCTCAGTTTATGGCAAACCTCTGGTGCATGGATGTGACCCGCAGCAGGCTGAGGGACCAATTTATTTAAGGGCTAAATTTACGTGGGTCGGGCTGGCAAGTGAACATTCTCCGGCTCCTTAAGCTCTTATTAATTGCCGCTTCATTTGCTCATTCTGCGCTCGCAGTGTGGACTGGCTGGCTGATCTCCAGCACCCCCTTTCTGTGAATGAAGATAAGATGTGTCAGACCCTGGGAATGAGAACATGCCGTGTGGCCCTCCGAGGCAATTTCCTTGGAGCCCCCGCGCTGTCCAGATGGCATCTGATTGTTTCCTGAATGACCTCAGTGTCCAGCCCGCAGGAATCTGGTCCGAGAAGCCATCGCACGTATTTATTAGCCCGCGGAAGAGAACTTGCCCTATAAAGACTCCATTCACACTCTCTAAAGAGCTCTCTGTCAGAAGCCCCCGCGAAGCTGATGGACTGCTTCCTATGCGCCAGGATCTGTCCCTTCGCTTTTTCCCAGGCCGGGTCGCTGCCTTGGGAAAGGGGTCCGCGCGCTCCAGCCAGTGTGTTCTGCCCCTCTGTCTCCTTGAGGTCTTTACTCAGAAGAGCCCTGGGCGGAACAGGGTCAAGTCCTCTGGCTGCTGGTCTCAAAACTGCCGGAGCGGACCCCCGGGGTTGAGGCTGGAGTAGGGAATTACTGTGCCCTCGTCCTGCCTCACTTTAAATCCCAGGCTGTTTAGAGACTAGAGAAAGTAAGATGGTGCTTGCTTTGTGGTGCATATGCTAAAATTGGAATGATGCAGAGATTAGCAAGGATGATATGCAAATTTGTGAAGTGTTCCGTATTTAAAAGAGAGGGAAAGAGAGTAAAGCAGGTGGCGGGGCCGGGGGAACACACCAGTCATTAATCAAGCCAGATGACAGCAAGGCTACTTCACCAGTAGAGAGCCAACCTCAGTGTGACATTTTGGCCGTTTGTCTGCATGTTACAAAAATTTTAGGACTACAAGGGTGTTTCATTCTTTCTTGCTTGTAATCTTGATTACAATCGGCAGTCTAGCTTGGCAGAAGAGCTCATATCAATACAGGAGACAAGGGGACGGGCCATATCACGGATATCCATGGGGGTGGCTGAGAGAAGCAGACCTCTTCCCGACAGCAAGGTCGCCGGGGTGTTCAGACGACCTGAACTCAGCTCCTTCCATGTTACCCTTCTGCCCAGGGAATGATCCCACCAACCCCGGGCTGGATTTTCCCACGTCGATTTGATACTCTCCTAAAGACTTGTTCAGGGCCTTAACTACTGATTCTTCACAGATGAGCCCTGAGCTCAGCCTTCAGTTGTCAAGTTGATGCCTATGTCTATGTCGAATTAGTGTCTACTAGGCCTTTGACATGCGAGATGAATAAGAACCATGCCGCAGTTTGCCTGCAGGGTTGCTGATAAATGACTATCAAACCACTTAAGGGAACAAAGGGTTTATTTTCTCTTAGATTACTGGTTATGGTTCTTCGTCCAGCTTGGGAGAGCAACACCAGGGCTGAGGGAACTGGCCACACCATCACCACATAACAGCAGAGAGGGGGACAATCCTTACTTTCCAGACCAGCATGTCTAGCCAAGTATACACAAGGATGCCAACTTTCTCAAATGGCTATCGGTATTTTATTCATCTGTTCAGAGCCTAATCCCACCCTCTGTATGTTGGACCTTCCCCATCAGCTAGACAATCTCCTGCAGGTTTGCTCTGGGCTTAACTCAACCACTAATTCTCCACAAATGTGCCCAGAGCTCAAACCCTCAACCGTCAAGTTGACACCTGTGCCCAACTAGGACAAGCCATGTCTCTAGAGGTATATATGCACTCCTATTGTGCATCTAACTTCGACAGATGCTTATGAGCTACAGATCGAAAATCTCCCCCATGTTCTCTGAGCCTCTGCCATGTGTAGGCATCATGTTGGCCACTGTGGTGATGACTATGAATATAAGACCAGTGGGCAGGGACACCAGCTATTTTAATGGGAGCTTTGTTAGCTGAACAAGGGAGACAGAAATCTAGGACTCCTCACAGGGGGAAACGGAGCAATGGCTGAGGGAGAAGAAATCCCCGAAGGGTCATGTCGACCACCAGTCAGGGCTTCTGAGCATGAAGCCATTCCATCTAAGCCTGCTAAAGGACACGTCTGGACGTGCCCGAGTATATCTGCAGATCCTGCTGCTTTTCTGTCTTTAAGTGTGGTCCCCATAAGGTCTCCTGGCCACTGTAAGAGAATGTCCTACCGGTCCCATCAAGTCAGGTCCTCTTGTCAAACTGAAGGACATTTTAGAGATGTCTTCCCAGAACGCTCGCCCAAGAAAGGCTGAGTGTGCACCCCTGGGTCATGGCTTCGCCCCACTTCGGAAAGGTGTTGGGCGTGGAGCATTTTCACACCTACGCTTAGTAATTCGAGACATTCCAACTCTATGAATCTCCCATTCCTAGAGGCAAATTCATGTTCTTCCGGAAAACCCAAGACAACTCGTTTCTTTCATGCAAGTCTCCGGAGTCGACTGAGAAACACCATTAATTTCCACCTGCTGCTGACACGTGAGAGCACAGCCCTGTTATTAACGGGCGTATCATGCACACGTTTCACACGAACATCGGTTTACGTTGGCTCCCTTGTAGCGTTTCGCAGATACAGAGATCACATACTCATAATCTCAGCAGGGCACGCCATGCTGTGTTACATCTGGATTCCAAGATGGGCTTTCATTTTCCCCCTGATGTTTTAATGAAAGAACATTTTAGTCAAGCGTGTTGTGAGTGCACAGAGGAAGTTATGCATACCATACCCTGCCCCCACCCCCCCCAGCCCCCAGGCCTGCTCAAATGTCCTGCCTTAGAGTTCTTCTCAAGTGTAAATCTCACTCTGATAAAGCCATCCTAGAAACTCAAACCGATGACGTAAGCTGAGGAACTTACTACCGGAAAGGACTCGGGTGGGGCGGCCTGGCTCACTGATCCTTCTGGAAGGCAAACATCCTCAGGACTTCCAGTCTCCTGAATCTGCTTCTCCCAGCACAATGGTTATATTTCCTCAGGTCAGCTTCCGTATCCGAGGGGCACGTGACTGGAACTTGCACCAGCTTCTAGTCTAAGGACAAGTAGCCCTACTCCTTGGGAGCAATTTGAAAAGTCCTAGAGCAGTTCTCTGAAGACGATCTCAGGTCAGTCACATGTCTACCCCTGGACAAGTTACCCTTGAATATCCTGGTTGGTTTACACACCCACTGCAAAGACAAATGCACACGCTGTCTAGTGAACTATGGTAACCACCATTTGATATGCATGAATTTCCGGGATCAGAAGTATATTAGACCATTTTCCAAGCTATCTCTGGCTGCTCGGGATATAGCTACAACGCTTTGCCACATAACTGCAGGGTTTTGCAGAAGTGCCCTGTTCCATTTTACTTTTTAAAGATTATTATTTTGCAGCCTAAAGAGATAATTCAGAGTTTACAGCCTTTGCCTCATAAGCAAGGGGACCTGGGTTTGGAGCCCAGATCCCAGGGAAACATGCCGGGTGGAAACGGTGGCAGCCTGTAGTTCTGGCTCTGGAAGGTAGAGCCTGAGAAATCCCAGAGCAAAGCAATGAGGAGGTAGAGCAACTCAGGATGATGTCTGCCTTGGGCTTCCGTGCTCAGATGCCCTCTTGTACACACACACACATACACACACGCCAATATAGATATAATTTGTGTGTGGGGGTTGCATGTGCTATATACAGTGCATCTATGATCTGTGGAGATCAGGGGACCACTTATGGATTCAGATCTCTCCTTCCATCTTTATGTGGGTTTCAGGTATTGAATTCAGGGTGTCAGACTTGTCCACAAATGCCTTTCTTTATCCACTGAGCAATCTCACCTGACTCATTTGATCTTTTTAAGGCCTGTTTAGCGTTCTGTAGTTCATCTCCCTCGGGTTTATTTCTGCGCCAATCCCCTTGCCTCACCGCCTGACAGAGCGTGAGGGCTGTGGATCCCCTTGACGACCTGTAAGCATAATGGAGGAAAGATCCCCACATTTGTTTTCACAAGTGGCCGGCTCGGAGACCCAGTGCTCCTGCGCATTACCCAGGTCAGTTCCTGCTCTCCCTCCTTCCCCAGCCTTCCCCGCCCACCTGGCAGGTTACATGCTCAACTGTCCTTGACCCGTTGGCAAAAGGAATTCATTGTCTCCACCCTGGGCACCGGGAGAAGGAAATGTCGACCTTCTAGATATCACTTCCGCAAATGGCATTTGTGCTTAGCAGCAGTCAAGGAAATGAAATTGACTGGTGATCCATTCAGCCCCTTGCAGAGAATTTGTGAGATAGCCTTTTCTCATAAAGGGCACAGGTTATCTCCATACACCACGAAGGCGCACCTGGCCTCCAGTCGATACGTGTGTGCGCGCTGAGGTTTGCAGCCTCCTGGTCCTGTTTTCAGTGTCCACGGGCTCATGCCTTACCCTTTCCTGTCAGTAATGTGTGGTCTAGCATCAGATGCCGCCTGCTGTATGTGTTGCCAAAAATATCTGTCACTCAGTTGGAGGGAGATCGGCCTCCTGGATTTGCACAAGATAAAGCGGCCCTGGCTGTCAGGTGTGATGGAGTTTCCATTATCACATCAGATGGAGCAGGTTCCGACTTGTTTTGACTATTAGCTCCAAGAACTGTTGATGACATGGAAGAAGGGAGACGATAATACCCATCCCCTATGTGTTAAATGAGATGCTGCGGTCAAAGTCCCTGCAGAAATGCTGACTCCCGAAGGCCTTGCATACTGGAGAGTGAGGGCAAAAGACAGCTGTGACTACTGAGCGAGTCCCCAACATTCGCAATCGTTGAGGGGTTTCTAAGTCAAACTTGCAAATATTCCACATTTCCCGCACAAACAAGGCCCTTCCACCTGCCGAGAGCAGAGGTTTCCTGCTCTCTCCAGTGGGAGAGCCACTCGGCAGCCGTGAGGAGCTGCACGCTACTTGCCTCAAGGTTGCCGGTCTCCTCCTTACCAGTCCCAGTCTGGCAGGAGCCAAGCTGTCTCCATGGTAACCAGGCAAGTGTTTTATAGACCTTCCGTCATGTGCATGACCACCAGGTATTGTCCTCACTTCCTTTCCATTGGCTGAGAGCTGAATCAGCGAGACTTTTAGGTTTCGTTAAGTCGCCTGAGACTTCAGTGTAAAGAGCCACCCAGTTACGCAACAGTCTATGCACATCTTCCAGGGGAAGCCGCGCTCCAGTCACCACTAGTCTGTGGGCTGGTGAAATGGCTCCGCAGGATCGATTCCTGAAATCTGCATGGTGGAGAGAATGAGTTCCTACGGGTGGCCTTTGACCTCCCACGCACATACACTCACACAAGATAAATTAAAAAACTGTACCAAAAAATCTAATCTGGACTGATTCTTAAAAGTTATTTTGGCAAAATTCAGATTTAGGTCCTTTATCACTGAGATGGAAAGGCCCAGGATCAGTTTCTGAGCATGAAAAAAAAAAAAAAAAAAAGGATATTTTCTTACTGAAGCATTTAACTCCGTTGCCTAAAATGCACTTGACAGGTGAGCAGGGATTATTTTATGTCAAGGCCAGAATGAGTTAGCCTGGACTCCTCCTCACATGGTGCCTTCCCAGGGCTCTGGTGGTCCTGTCTTCCCAGTATGCCTTGCGGGCTGGTTGGTTCACTGGGCATTTGGTAGCCTTTCTTGGTGGAAGCAGGGCTGGAAGTAGGGTAGCTGGAAAGGATGTGCTAGGACTCTCGGAGTCCTTTCATGGGAGTCTTAAGAGGAAGCTTCTTAAGGATGCCAGACCGGAAGAGAGCAGCCAAGCAGCCGTCGTGGGCGTGGCTCAGGGACGGCTGATTTCTAGAAATGGTTGATTTTAGATAACCCAGTCATCGGGACCAGTGAAGTATGACAGAATCAGGTTCTCCAGGGAACCATAGGGAAAGATGTGCTGTCAGAGCAGCCAATCAGAACACGAGCTGAAGTCCAACTCTGTGGCACAGGGGCCAGGGGAGAGGGGAGCCCATGGGGCTGCCCCCAGGCTTCTAGTCAGATCGGCTGGGACAGGGGTGATGAATCTACTGAGAGTCTGGAAATTGTGGAAGGCTCCATGTGTGGAGGAGCCCGAGGGAGCGCCACGCGGGCAGATGCTGTGGGCACATGGGCTGTCTGTTACCATAAACAATTCCCCAGATGGCAAAGACTGCGGTAGAAGACCATCCGAGACATCTGAGCAAGTGCGATTAAGACCATATGTGTAATTAATTTCTATGTGCATTTTTAAATCCGAGAACTAAAATATACTTTAAGCCCAAACACCCGTAACCATCTCCTCTCGGGCGGCTCTTGAGAAACAGCTGCAGCCAGGCAGAGGCCGGGCCACCGTCTTCTCCGGGGACACAGGTGTCCTGCCCTCCAGCACATGGGGAAGGGGTTTGTTTGCTGTCTCTTTCTTCAAAGAGGAAGGAAGCTCACATTTGCTGACTGTGCCTACTGTGTATTGGCTGCCAGGCTCTGTGGCCGTTACCTCATTTGGTGCATACAATCACCTGGGAAGCCGGGAGCGAGCTGAGGCTCAAAGAGGGTCAGTCATCTCCTGAGGCCACCTGCACACCCAGCGCGCCATGAAGGATCCACAATGATGCCCCTTGGTACCCACCGTGCTACCTCTAGTCACAGTGTGTCCCAAAGCCACTCTCAACACATGAGGAGTCTGTCTCATAGCTTAGTTTGGGTGATACCATTTTTGCAGAGGTGATGATGAGAGAGGAGAGCAAATGGGGTGGGGTCAGGAGAAAGTTTGTTGCCCTTGGCCAGGAGGCTTCCTAAAACCTTAACAGTGCTCCCAAGACCTTGATAATGCTCCCCAGACCCTGACAGTGCTCCCCAGACCTTGGCAGTGGTCCCGGCGAGCCCCCGACAAGTTCCTTGGCTCATATCTGCAATACTCGGTGGTGCTTTCGTGGTTACTGCCTGCTAGCTGCGTAGCAGAGCCTGCGCTTCAAAATAAGAGGGAGGGAAAAGGCCGTGTTTACAGCAAAGAAAACCCTGAGAGCCAAGATGACAGGGACATAAATATTTGCTCTGGGGGAGATGCCTGCCCAGTAAGTGTGGAAGGAGAGGGAACATGGGGAAGGGGTGGTAGATGATCTTGAGTGGGTCAGATTCCAGAGATGGGTGGATGAATTCAGGGAATGTAGGAATTCCCTGACATGTTCAGTAAAACATTGTGAGGCTGTGCAATTTGCCCGGAAAAGACAGACCATCACTCTCTGCTCAAAGAAGACTGAGACTGACAGATGGGCTAAAGCTTCTGTCTGAGAAGTTGCCATCACTGTATTCTGAGCCGGATGTCATCTGTCCCAGACCCCAAGCTTACTAGATAGCGAAGATGATCTTGATCCTCCTGCCTCTGCCTTCCGAATACTGGATCTACATGTGTACGCGCTTGGTTTATGCAGTTTTGGGGATCAAACCCAGAGTTTCATGCACGCTAAGCAAATTTTCCGCCAGCTAAGCTATATCCCTAGCCTGTGCACCATGCTTGTTTTAATTTTACTTTAATGCCACAACATAGCAATTGTGGAATATAGAATTTCTGGGTAAAGCAAGGGATTAAGTAGGTGGTAAGATGGAGGGGTTGCTCAAGTAGAACTGCACAAGAAAATGTGAGAAAGATTTAGGACTGGCTGTCTGTTTGCTTCATGCTATTTAGGTTATGCAATTTTAATAGCTCGTTAAAGAAACATAATGTTAAATAAATAAAATATATTTTTAAAAAAGGAAACATAATGTCGTAGGAGGAGGGGCAAGAACCAGAAGTGCAATAGAGAGAAATCTATTTGTGAAGACTATACTTGGTGTCTTTGTGTGCTGGGCAGATCGATCACTCTTCCGGAGAGAGACCATTTAACAGCTATCTTCTTTCATCCCCTTGAGGAATTGGGGGAACTATCAGTCGAGAGGAACAGTAAACATGCTGGAAATGCTCTGTGTCCACCAGGATCCAGGCAGCTGAGAGCTGAACACAGCGTCATTGACTGATCTCCTCCCGCGGAGTCCAGCTCACATTCCCATGCGGAGCAGGAAATAGCACTCATTTGCATACAGGAGAGTGTTGTTGGACTATCTGCAGCAGCTCTAGCTGCTCCCCGCAGTCTGAAGGGGGAGTTGGCTGGTTCCCCAGCCTCAGCCTTTCTCTCTGCTGTCTCCGTGCCATCAGGCCCTGCGGCTCTTCGAGAAGGTGTGTCTGGGAATTACGTCAGCTGCCTTACAGATGCCCTCTATTTACGACAGGGCCACGTCCAGTAAGCAGGTCATACATTGAAAATGTCCTAACTTGAAAAGGCTCTTCATGCGCCTAATGTATAGAACATCCCATTTAACCCAGCCTGCCCTAAATGTCTCAGAAGACTAATAGTCAACCTACAGTGTGGCAAAGACGGCTAGCATAAAGCCTGTCTTAGAAAGCCTTCAATATGCCGCGTAATTTACTGACCACAGTGTTGAAAGTGAAATGAAGGACAGCCGGCAAGTCAGAGACGTGTTTGTTCAGAACCAGGCTGCCCCGGGCAGGTGCTTGGGCAAGCCTTTGGAAAGCAGAAGTTCTCTCTTCCTGCTGCCCTTTCCAGGCCTTTCGTCATGCTAATCTGCAGGGAGCTGAGCCTGTGAAGGGGGTCACACTGAAAGCTACGTTACCTTTCCCTTCCCGGGGATGCCACAGCAAACCCAGCTCACTTCTTTGCCCTTCTTCCTAGCTATTAAAGATGCCTTGGTTCAGCAAGAACTGAATTGCCGGGGCTTAGTAGAAAGAAAAGTCCAGAAAAGGTGAGAGAGAGACAGAGAGACAGAATTTCAGGGTTGGGGCTGTGTGTATGTGCATATGTGTAGCAACTTAGTGGAGGGGTGTTATCTCAGTGTGTGTGTGTGTGTGTGTGTGTGTGTGTGTATGTGTGTGTGTTCTCATTGTGCTACAAGAAGCTCAGCTATTTTGATCACTATGACTGGCATTCATCCAGCTGATGTTCTGAGGCTGTCGGCTCCGTGCAGAGATGAGTGAGGTCTTACAATCTTGAGTCAGTGCCCTTTGGTTCGCCGACCATGGGCAGAGTCGCTTTCCATAGGGTTGCTTGACAGTGGTCCAGACCACCTCTGTGTAAGCTTGCTGTCCTGATTCTGAGCTGGTACCGGGAAAGGGACAGGGAAGGGCTGGGGGCGACAGGTAGTATCATTTTCCTGGATGCTCTGAACCATCGAAAGGTAAATCCCTGCCCTGACCCATGACCTGTCACAACAGAGAGGTTGTGTCCCCTAGAGACGATGGTGACACTTTTGGGAAAGGGTCTCTGCACTCACTCTCTCATCCCTCCGAGCCAAGGACTGCTGCCAACAGGAAGCATGTGTCTCCTGAATGCGGCTGACAGGCCTGTCCGGTTTCCATGGTTACTGCACAGGGCAGGTTAGTTAGTAAGGCTGACCAAGGGAAACCTGTGATTGAGAACAGTTTTGCGGAGGAGACAGGGATGCTTTTGCTAGCTCAACTCCTTCCAGATTGGACATGGGGGAGGGGCAGGGTGGAATGGGGGGTGATATCTGGCCAAAAAATGAGGAGGTTCTCTAAGCAGCCTGGTCTGGTTACCTGACACGTGTCTCCCTTGGTGCAGAGAAGCAACTAGCTCTCTTAGGTGACCTGATGGGGGTGCTTCAGAGCACCCTGGGTTCCTTCAGAGAGCCTCCTCCCTTCCCTGGGATTCCATTAACCACACCCTCCCATCCATAGATAAGCATAGTGCATTTAGAAAGCCCAGTCCAGCCCAATCAAGATTGGTCCTAATCCCATTCATATATCTAAACATCAGCTGGGGATCACAGCATTTTCCTGTGGCCACATGAATAACGGCTTCGATTATGGGCCTTTGTAAAATCTTTTATGTTGAGGTCCGTGTGGATCGTTTACTGGGTTCCGCTGTCCGAGGCTGGACTCCCTGATCCTTTGTTCTCTGTAGCATGATGCAACATTTGGGCCTTCTGTTTGCAACGAGAATAGAATAATCATTGTGGAGAGGGGGGGGGATTGATCAGCATGGATCAGAGAGACGTTTAAAAACATCCCAAGTCCGTGAAGGGCACTTTGAGAATCCAAGCAATTATCATCGTTAGTGCCATGGCACATTCCATTATTTCAGTCGTTCTCCTTGGCCATTTTCGAAGAAAATTGGTTAAGTCCTTCTGAGTGCTGCTTGGAAATTATGTCTGGTGTGGAACAAAAGCGACTTGTGCCCAGGGAACAAGATCAGCCCATTCTTTAATCCTGAGCGAATTCTTGGGCCATCTTAGAGATGTTTTTTAGCGTAAACAGCCTCAGGTGACAACTGAGGTTGCAGTGACCTCAGAGCTCCCGTTGTGTTTTCTGCCCAACACTGCCGAATTCCATGTCCTTTGTGCCCACAGTTACTTTCGTATGCAGTGTCAAGAATGCATTTTCTGCCGCTGGAGTTGGAGGGCCGGAGTTCAGAGGCTCTTGGTTGACTGTCTCCCTGGATTTCTGTGCAAGGGGAAAGGATGCTCCCTCCTCTTTCCCAGCCCCTTGAGGAGGCAGTTTTAGCCTGCAGAAGCTCATCGCTTTCCCACCAAGGGACCAGGTAAAAGCTGGGCCCCTTTCTGCCATGCTGCCTAGTGATGAGTCATCCTTGGGGATGTGCTCAGAGTATGTACCCTTTGAATCCCATCTCATAGAAACGAGTGCAGAGAGTCTTTCCTCTTGGTGCAGGATGTGGACTTTGGAAGACAGTGTTGACTCGAGCTGTAGGACTTGACGCTCCTCAGAAGCCCTTTGCATCCACCCTACCTGCATCAGGCTTGCTTTAGGTTCTCAGGTGGACTTTGCAAATCCTGCCTCCAACAGAGAGAGAGAGAGAGAGAGAGAGAGAGAGAGAGAGAGAGAGAGGCTGGATCTTGTGCCTTCCTTGGACACGAGCTTGGGCTCAGCTTCATTCTCTTCTGGAGGACGAGGCTTGCAACCGTCCCTTCCCCTGCCTGAGCGTAGAAGCGGCTCCCTTTCGCCAAACAAACAGTCCCCTGTTTTCGCAGGCAGACCTGCCCTAGGCCAAAGGCCGAGGTCTCTGGAGAGTCTGACGCTGGTCCCGTACCTCTCTCGTGCCTCATCTGCTGCTGTTCCTTTCTGGAATGAATAGGTTCTGTTTGCCTCTCCTTGCAAGTTTCTGCTTGTGAGAGGTTTTAGAAAGCTTCGGGTCACATTCCACTTTTCAATGGCCGCAGCCACTGAGAGTTAACATTTGGAACGGCAGGAGAGGAAGCACTACAGGCCAAAACCTGGGTTTGGTTTAAAAAAGCAAACACTGCAGAAGGGTTCAGCGTCCACTGTTTCTGGAACAAACAAGGGGAACAGATGCTTTTCCCTTCAGGTGTCCCCCAGCTCTTGGTTAGGGGGAAAAAGGCCCTTTTCCTCAGGGGACTCTGGGAAGACCCTGCCTGCCTGTATGTAGCCCAAGATTCGCGGGCTGAAGGAAGGGTGGGCAGCGTGGGCCGCTGTAGTGAAGAAGGGTAATTAAAGTGAAGGACTTACAAAAAGAGAGGAGGCCAGACAGCTGGATCAGAAGGGAGTAGTACATGGTCTCCCTTCCAGCAGGCTGCACCGTCAGATGCGGACGGGTGTTTGCCCACAGACTTGCTAATTAAACACCAAAAGGCAATATTGCTTGGCTCCTCCAGCTTTATCAGCTTGCACACTGCCTGCCAGGAGCATCCTAATTAAAGATAAACAACTCCAGAGGTGGACATAGAGACCAAGGGTCTTCGCTTGGTTTCTTTCTTAGGGACTTCTAGGATTGCCCCCGGGGAAAAGTCACACCCTGGTCCCTTTCAGGCACCTTTCCTCAAAGGAGCCTCTGTCTCGCACACGGGGTGGGATGTGCACACCTTGCCCTGCAGGGCGCGAGCAAACAGACCGAGCCACTAGGAGCAGATCGTGTGGTACATACCTCAGCCCTCCGAAAGGATGGCTGCCTAAGAGGTGTGGGTAGGGGGCGGGGGTTGAAGAACGATTTCTTCCAGGCCTCTGAATTAGGGGACAGCTAAAAGCTAAAGCTCAAGGCCTCCGGTTAGAATTTCATCAGAAAGCAAGTCTGGTCACATGAGAATTTCTGGCATCGCGTGCATGGCAGGCTGGTGTCCAGCGAGACAGAATTGAGCGAGTGGATCGTATTGGCTTCAGCAGAGGGAAAAGTCCCCGGCTGGCCTGGGAGAAGGAACCGACTCACTCTCTTGGCGGCTGGCTGCAGACGGAAGCGGCTTGGCGGGACTAGAGCTCTACGGTCCAGGTCCAGTGTCCCCCTTCTTTTTAACCCTGAATGAAGGCTCGTGTTGAGGGGGGCTGAAGACTGGAAGATGCCTAAGGAATGCAGTGTTTTCCACGCCCTCTCCGCGGCCCTGTGCTGCTTCTATCAGCGCAAGTCTTTCCTGGGAGTCAAGGTAGGTGTGGTTTAGTGACTCAGTACATCTCTAATTCTTTGGGGGGGGGCACCTGAAGACACCCTAAAGAACTCCGGAGAAAGTTGGCAGCTTGCTGGCTGTATAAATTCTGCTTTCTCTGCCCACCAGATCTTCCTGAGCCCCTGCCTGTCTACTCACTGTGGAAGTGGAGCCAGCCGCACAGGAAGGCTCCCTTTTCTTGAGTTTGAGAGGAAGCGGTCTTGTTTGTGACACTTTCAGTCTCCTTGGGCTGAAATTTTGTAACAAAGTAGTGAGATGTGGCAAGGCTGTTTTCTGGGTTTTGTTTTGATTTTTTTCCTTGATCTCTTTCCACAATTAGAATGACATGAGGTGGCTGAGCCCCTTGCCCTGTTTAACCTCGTGGTCTGTTGTATGCCGGTAATGTATGTAATGAACAGAAACCACAAAGTATCTCCTATCAAATTACAGCCGGCTCCCTTCAGGGTTCAGAACTATGTTTCTCTTTAGTGATCCAAAGAGACACCAGCAACACGGCTTTGCATAACATGTCAATACACCATTTCGATAAAAATATTCAGTGAACCTGATCTGACCAATTCAAGATTTGCGTTCTGTGTTGCCTGAGTATGATATGCACCGAGAATTAGTAGCAACATCAGCTTTTCACCAATCTGGAGATTTGTCTGTTGAGAGAGAGAGAGAGAGAGAAAGTCCCAAGCCCCCCAGAGTGATCATGAGCCTCATTTATTCCTGGGAAACTAGAGACTAAGCTCTCAGGAAATTCTCCTCTCCCACTCCCCCCCACACCCCTGAAGCAGAGATCCCTCTCTCAAGGGACTGAAAAGCTACAGCCGGGCTACACTGCTTGTCTTTCTCAGTAATGCTCAACAAAACCATAAACAAAACAGAACCTTGGGAAAATGACCCTTCACGGGGAGAGAGACCCAGCTGTCGAAAAGTTCACACTGAATGAGCGCAGGGTGGGCTTCCTCTTACCGTGCCGCCCAGTGAGGGTGTCCACAGCGACCTGCTGGCCGTTCAGCTCGTTCATTGTTGTGCCTCTTTGTCAAGATATTTGGAGAAGGATGTGAGCCGATAGTCCATGTGCGATCCTGGACCCCGGGGGGGGGGGTGACTAGAGGACCCTGTGGTATCTGGCGTGTGTATGGATTGCTCTAGAGTTGGGTAGAAGACCCATGCCATTAACAGTATTTTAGAGCTGTCGGAGATGGACCGGGAGGTCCCAAGGGGACGCATGCACTCCAGGGACTGGCAGCAGATTCTCCCTCTGATTCTGCATCTAACACGCATCCGTCCATTTACCAGTTTCTGTCAGTTCAGACCCATGTGCGAGGAATCAACTCATGACTGTCTGAGTCTGAGTGGTGAGATTCTGCATGGCGGTCTCGTGGCCGCTCAGAAAGGGCTACATAATGGGTTCATTTGGACCATTGGTCCTTGAGTTGATCCTGTCTCGACCGCTGTGGCCACCCTTGGTGGATGCCTGTTGGTAAAATAGATACACACACACACATATATATCCTCCTTCTGCCTAGACTTCCCCTCCCACCCCCAGTTCTCTTGACTTTTAATTTATTTTATTATTTTTTCTTTTCATGTATGAGTGCATTGGGTGGAGTGTGCATATGTGTGTTTACGTGTGTGTGTGTTCAGGCATGTGTACAAGAGGCACTTGAGCGTGCGTGTGTGTTTGTGTGTGTGTATGTGTGCGCGCACACGTGCGCACCTGTGAAGGCCCAAGGGTGACATTGGGGATCATCCTGCATTGCTTTTCGTCCTCCTGAGTTTACTATGAAGTTCCCTACGCTCTGCCTCCAGAGTCAGAATCACAGATTGCCACCATGTCTGCCCGCCATTTTCTACATGGTATCTGAGGATCCGAACTCTGGTCCTTTCGCTTGTGAGGTGAAGTCTTTAACCACTGAGCCATATCTCTGCTGAAGTTTTTCATAATGCACAGAAAGTGGTGAGCCTTCAGTCTCTCACCTGAACGCCCCCCCCAGCTGCTCCATCCAAATGAATTTCCTGTTTTGTTTTGCCTAGATAGTTACCTGGGCAGGAAATCTGCTTACTTATTCCTTCCTCGAGCTTGCGTTGCTCTGATGATAATGCAGAGCCATGTTATTGACTCCCACTTTAATTAGGGGTTTCAGGTCTTGCTGCTCATAATTAGTTTCCCTTGCAGTTTGAGTTTCAAAATTAAATTGGGATTGATTGCCTGATGACAAAAAGCGGAAATGCAGCTCCCGTTCTTGACCATGTATGCTGCTCCTCTTGGCATGGATTTCTCATACCCAAAATAACACTGCGGTAACCATGGTAACTTTCCATTTGGTCTAATCCATATCATCTCTGGAGAAAGTAGGGTGTTATTAATAGTGTCGGTTGTATGGGAAGAAAACTAAAAATATAAAAGTTCCTTCGTTGCATGGGAGACTGATCGCACTGGTACACTCCGGGAATAAGATCTTATTGTAGAAGTCTTGGAGAATTTAGCAGATGGACTCGTGTCCAAAGACCCTGGGAAGGAGTTAAATGGGAGGCTAGATCAGTAAGAAGGATCAGGTTGTGTATACATTGCTGACCTTAATTAATATATAAGGTCAGACATGAGATGGTCTAGCCAAGTTGTGTTTGCAATTTTAACATCCTAAAGGAGTTCACACTAGATAGTCATTTCATAAAAGACCAGTGAGTCTTTGGTCTGGGGCAAAAAAATGTTGTATTTTCCTTAAACCCATGCAATGGAAAGCAGCTTACCAACAGAGCACATTCAGTCCCTGAACATTGAATATCACACTGTCCATGCATAAGCCCTTTTAGGCGGAGTGTTAAACATTGTTAGGGTCGGTCTCAGCGTTACAGTTGAGGCACCATTCTTGAGTTGAAAGACTTGCATAAGAATGCTAGATCATAGCATCGTCTGGTTACCTCTGCAGGAGACTTCCCAACAGCTCAGCCTTTCATGCTTTGTCTCCCAAGAACCTCAAAACAGAGCCCCTGAATTGAGCAGGGTAACATAGCGGAGAAACTGAGACTCATAGAAACAACCCACCCGGAATCATTTAATGAGAAGCCAGAAGGGGAATGAGAGTTACTCATCGTGAGCCTAATTTTCTTTCTATAATGCCGAGTTACAGCCCTGGAGCAAGATGCTGTCGTATGTATTAATACCTTGTTATGCGATCCAGTTGGGACAGAGCAGTGAGCCCGTTTTTAGGAGAGATTTCAGAGAGGCTGTGAGACCGTTCGGGGTTTGTTGTGTTTTAGAACAGATAACGCTTTAAAATTTTTTCTTAGTAACCCAGGACTTGGATGGACAAAGGAGATGATGGGATGGTGAAGTCATTCCAGTGTAGGGGAGCAACCAACCTAAGAGTTCCAAGGTGGAACAGGCACTGACACAGACAGAAGCCTGTGGGCCAGGTCCTTAGAGCAGAAGGTTCACAGGAGACTCAGCAAGCAACAGTGGGGCTCCCCGGCTGCTGTCCACATGCCACGAGATGCAGGTGTCTGCTGGCCGTTCCTCTTGCATCCTCAGTCAGTTAAACAGTCATTGATTGTGGCACCTTGGTTGTGTCCGGTCTTTGCCAGGTGCTGTGGTCCCAGTGGGTGAGAGTCAGTCCTCATCCCAGGGAAGGTCTTGGTCCATTTGGAAGACTCACTACAATGTGTGGAGGACGTCATACAGGGTTGGGTTTTCTTTTTTTTTTTTTTTTTTGACTGGTTGAAAGAAAACATCATTTCTCAGTGATTTGGTAGAGAGTGCCAGGGCTCCCCCAGAGGCACGTGCCTACTGTGGTCCGAGCTGGAATTCTCTGGGGAGAATGGGTCTCTGCTGATTCTGGAAGAGTTAAGAGGAGTTATCCTTAGGACATTCTGGGTAGAGGGAGAAGCATCCATAAATAGAGCTGTGACACAACCAGGAATGGAAAGGGGGAGGGCAACAGGGACAAGGGTGGAAGAACCCCCACATTAGGTCCCTAGCAAGCTTCAGATTTGGTAAGAAGTATGATAGGACCAATGTCAGGGTGGCTATGATGCACGTCTCTCTGGCCCCTTCATCCCTAATCATTGATTGGGGTGTGTGTGTGTGTGTGTGTGTGTGTGTATGATGAAAGACAGAGAGAGAGAGAGAGAGAGAGAGAGATGAAAGACAGAGAGAGAGAGAGAAGGCAGCTGAAACTTGTGATCATATTGTCATCTACTCCTGATCAAGGCCAGGGTTATTGTATTGGCGAAACCTAAGCGATAAGAACTACGGAGCGGTGACATAGTTCAGTGTCCTTAAGAGCGTACACAGAGTGCAGGGCGTAGACTCTGGATGAAGAGGTCGGTCAGTTTTGACTAACCGCCAGTGCTCTCATGCATGGACAGTCGCGGTTAGAAGGCAGTGAATCGGAAGCGCAGACTTTCCCCGCACTGAAGTCAGGCTGCTATGTGCTGGGAAGTAGTGGGAAGATCGTGGATTGTGTTGCATTTTATTTTGCATTTTATCCTGTCGTCTTTTCCCCCAGGGAAGATTCAGATCCCACCCCTTGAATCCACATTTCAGCCTGAGGTGTCTCATTGTCAGGTCCCTGGGTCTTGTTTTCATCTGAAACTGCCCTTCTGTGATGGAGGTTGTGGAGGAAAGGTGGTCTCACGTGTTTTCCCTGTAGCCGATCCTTGGTTCTGAGTTACCTGGAGAGCTTGGGCGTGAACGACATGCTCTGCAGTGATGATGGGCTGGGTTGCCTTGGTAATGGGGCAGATCAGTGTGGAAAGTGTCATCCAAATGACTTAGCCCCTCCACTTGGTGGGTACTAGTTGCTCATTCATTCCTCCAGGCGTCTCAGAACAAGAAAAGAAAAAGCCTAGCTCGCTGGCACAGCTTCTTTTGCATTCCTTTGGCATCTGGGAGCCGTGGGGATCTGGTGTCGGTCCTTCACATGCCTGATGGAGGCTATGTCCCAGGACCCTCTTTCCCAGCAGACCCTGGAGCTTGGATCCCAGCCAAGGGCTTGTTTTTGCTGGAGAGACCTTAGTGGAAAGCAGAGGCGGGACTGGGACGCTGGGAAAATTCAGTTAAGAGATTCAGCACCTCCTGGGCTGAGCCAGACCCCTCAGAGTTAGCGCTTGTGGGCTGAACCCCTCTTCCCTGACTAGAGTAAGAGGTTCACAGAACATGAGATCCCAAACAGCTTTTTGTCTCTGGCCAGGGGGTGACATACAGTGCCCAGCAGAATGGAGTGAAGGGAATTGCAGGAGCAGCAAAACTGCAAAAGAAAATCAACAAACCACAATCCAGAACTTCAGAGACTCTATATCAATCACATAGAACTAGGCCAGCCTAATCTCTCCCCATCCTGGAGCTCAGGGACATTTGCGGAAGAGGGGGCGGTAAGATTGTAAGAGCAAAAGGATGGGAGGAGCAACGATTTGCAAGATTCTCAACAATAGTTGGGGCCAAAGCAATCATAATGGGACTTTGCATGCCCTGCGCAATGTCCAGTGCACTGTTGCCCTCATAAAGTCTAGCATCTGTTAAGGGCACCGAGACCCCTGGAGGCAAGGGATTGACAGCCATAGTAGTGATCTTATGCTTAAGGGGAACAAGAGAAAGGGCTTATGGAAATGCCACTGGGTCCTTATATGTCATCGGAGAGGAGGACCCAGTGGAGAGTTAGGCGTACACAATAAAGGACTCTCTGGGAATTGGGGGGGAGGCACTGGGGGAAGGGGAGGGAGAGGAGGGGGTTCAGGGGGAGGAGGGGGGAGGGAGGGAACTGGTAAAAAATTTTAAAATGTATAATTAAATTTTTAATAAAAAAAAGGAAAAATAAAAAATAAAAAATAAATAAAAAAAAAAAGAACATGGGACCCCAGGCACTGCCAAGAGCAGCCTGGGACCCGTTAGCCGGTGGGTATTTTGGATGTCAAGATTGGAAAGGAAAGAAGTGTGTCATGAGGGGGGTCACCCCAGCGTCATCTCTGTCGTCAGATGGATTTCCAGAGCCTGTCACAGCCCCAGGAATTGCTGTTGTCGTCTGATCCTGGCCACAAGAATGTGCCGACTTACTGTGTAGCTCATGAAAGCTATAATTAGTCTTTTGGTTTATATGGATAAGAACTGTCCTATGTCCTTACATGTAAAAGCCTGGTCAGCCAGAATCCTGGCTTCTCAGTAAGAAAAGACTTGAGGAACCATTTCAGGCTTCTATCCTATCGGTCCCTCCCCATTCCACCCACCTACAACACCTGAATCTAGGGAATGTTAGGGAAGCAGGTAAGTTCCCTTCCATTGGGAGCACCTCCGTGTCTGAGCAGACACACAGTCTTCTGTGTCCATACCTACGATAAGTGTGAAGGAACGAAGAAGGGAGGCGAGGAAAGAAGAAAAGAGGGAAGTCAACTAGACAGCCTGCTGTGACATCCTGAAGAGGCACTTAATGCAGCTGGGAAACTTCATGGAAGACGCAGTTGTAGGAGCCTATGAGAGAGAAAAAACATCATTCTAGAACTCTCAGTGGAAGCAGAAGAACATATCAGAGCAGGGAGGCTGAGCGAGAAACCATAGAGCGCACAGGCTTACACGCGGGGAAGAAGAGCACATTCCACTGAGCAGCTGGACCGAGGACCGGGGTGAAGGCTTGCTGGTCAGGTGGTCCTCAGTGTCTGTGTATAGAATGAGTGTTAGAACCCAGACAGCGTCTTCTTATGCAGACCCCTCCCGTCTCCAGCTCCTGCTTGTCTTTGCTCCTGTCTTCTGTTTAGTATTCACACAGAGATACATTTTCCTTCCAGCAATAGACAGGGCCGTCAGCACTGGCTCCCTGTCCCTCCACGACCCCCCAGCCACAACTCTCTGTGTGCCCCATCCATGGTTCTGTCTTCCTTCCTGAAGGATGCAAGGATGAGGTCCCCTGGTCCTCCCCAACGCTGTCCTGTCACTTGGCCAGCAGTAGTCCCTTCCTTCCTCAAATATCCACTTGAGGACTGGGTGCCTCGGTGGGGTTCATGGTGGGACCAAGGACAGTTAATATGGGCTGGTATACTTTGGGGGGGAGACTACTTGCTTGCCATTTCCTTCATTAAGGGACGCATTGTCCTTCAGGGGAAGCGAGAGGGGAAGGAATGACGGAGGAAGGGGCCGGAGGAGTACAGGGAGGGGCGGGCGGGCGGGCGGGAGGGAGGGAGGTGCGTTATTCTGGAGGGAGTCGGGGAGGAGGAGGCGAGGGAGGGGCGGAAGGAAGGGAAGGAGGAGGGGGGGGGAGGAGGGAGACGGGGGATTGGGCCGTGAGGTTCGTGAGTGAGGTATGTTTCTTGCTGGCGGGATGGGGGAGTTGTCGTTCGCAGGTAAGGAAGTTCAGTACAAGTGAAGTGTCATTACGTTCCTAAGTCCTTTTCGTTTCTTGCGTGCTTCGTTCGTTCGTGCCTGTGAGTTATGTCTTGCGGGATGGCGGCCGTACGTCCTGTCCTTTCCCTCCTCCTTTCTTTTCTTTCTTTCTTTTCTTTCCTTCTTCTTTCTTCTTTCTTTCTTCTTCCTTCTCTTTCGCTTCTTCTCTTTCTTTCTTTATTTCTTTCTTTTTCTCTTCTTTCTTTCTTTCTTTCTGTCTTTCTTTCTTCATTCCTGCCTTCCTTCATTCTCCTTCCTTCTACTTTCTTTCTCTTCCTCCCTCTCTCCATCCCCCCCCTCCCTCCTCCCTCCCTTTCCTCTCTCTCCCTCTCTCTCTCTCTCCTCTCTCTCTGTATTCCCAGGCCCTCTCTTAGGTGGGAGCTGAGCTAAGCCTCTCCAATACCCCGAGGACCCCTGCTGCGTGTCTATGAGTCCTTCTCCGCAGCACCCGTGGCCTGAGAAGTAACTCCATCCGCACGGCTCACTTGCTCTACATCTTCCACAAACCCGCTTCCCTCCCTCTCGTGCTTATATTGGTGCTATGACTCCATCGAGCATTTGGAATGCCCACGCTTCTTCCCCATGCATACTTAATCACCAAGTCATTACATTGTCTCGTAAACAAGGGTCTCTTCTGTTCCGTCCTTTGTGTCTCTTCCTTCACCTCATCATCTCTCTAGATTTCCTAATAGCTTCCCAAATGGTCATCTTGTCTCTGAACATCTCTAGAGGTGCAGTGTACCATGCGCTTACAACAGCGCATTCTTGTATTGAACATATCAGCATGCCAGAAGGTTTCATCTCGTTTGGGTCAGAATCTCCGCAACTTAGACATCTACCTACTGGGTTCCGCAGTCAGATGGGACTAATAGCCCATGAAGTGGACTTTCTCCTTTCAGGCTGTGAGCAGGTCTGTTCTGAGGCCAAATAGCTGGTATAAATGGATGTCTAGAAATAGAATAGGAGGAATTCTAGATTCGTTTTTCTGAGGAGTTAAAACAAAAATATCTGACCTGCCATCTTGGGACAACGGCAGTCTAAGCCCTCAGATGCTTCTACTGAGCCCTCACGTTGCCCCTGCGTCTTCTGTACTGGCCACATTTGCAGTTCTTTAGTCTGCATTGAGACACTTTACTCCTGGGTCTCGTCATGGGAACACAGAGCCTCTATCATGGGTTCTCTTGCATCGTGCTACATTCTTCAGTATTTTGCTCGTTTGAAAGTGAGGGAAGAAAGAGGGAGTGGACAGTGTGCCACAGCACACACGTGTTCTCTCCTTCCTCCGTGAACCTTCAAGGGATTGAACTCAAGTTTTCAGGTTTATGTGCAGGCGCCTCATACCTGCTGAGTCATCTTGCCAGCCCTGGGCTATAACAATATTATTAGCTATCTAGCTCCCTGACATACTGTATACATTTGCAAGGTGTGAGTTATATTGAGTAGAGTCTTGTCAGTGTTCAAATCCTAACTGTTTCTTTCCATAATATCTCATAAGATTTTTTTTTGTATTTTTAAAAATATTGATTAGACAAGTATGTGGGTATTGAGTGACTTGAGTCCCTTGGAGAAACATAACTTTTAAGTGACCAATGAGTTACGTATTGAAGGTGGTAGAGTTTATGTCTGACTAAACTAGTCTTGTGACAAATTATTTGGTTCTGCTGAAAACCTACCACATATCCAGCCATGTTTTATGGTGCATTTTGTCCCAGAACAGCATTATAAGACATGGGCGGTCATGTTTCTATTTTGGAGAGAGAATTTGAAAACCATTTATTCCACACCCCACACTGGAAAGCTCTCCAAATTTTTACTTTCTCCTCTCTGTGTTTGGCATATCTTTCTTCCAATTTTATCTCCCAGCCCAGCCAGAGTCTTTCTGTAATGAACTTCGTTGATTATTTCTGCAGGTTCCTTTCATTCAAGAGGAATTAAGAAAAGGATAGTATTTGAATTAAGTTGACTTTGATTCTCTATTGAAAGATAAATTGGAGATGTAGTTTGGTTAAGAGCTGTATTCTAGATCTCATAATTTGCATTAAGACATCTAATTAACAAGGTAAAGTTACCAATGGTCAGAATTCTGGCTTAATCTTGGGCTTTGAAGTTGGGTCATGTTGCAGTTCGCCTGCATGGTTGCTGATAAATGACCATCAAATGGCTTAAGAGAACAAGGGGTTTATTTTCTTACTATAGCCCAGTTACAGTTCTCAGTCCAGCTTGATAGGAGAGCATGCACCAATACCAGGGCTGAGGGAACTGGCCACACCATCTCTACATAATGGCTGAGAGAAGGACAATCCTTACTTGCCAAACCAGCATGTCTAACCAAGTATACACAAGGATGCCAACGTCCTCAACCAGCTCTCAGTACTTTATTCATTTGTTCAGGGTCTAGTGAGACACTAGTGAGTCCCACTCACTACAGGCTGGGCCTTCCCCATCAGCTAGACAATCTCCTGCAGGTCTGCTCTGGACCTAACTCAACGACTAATTCTTTACAAGTGTACCCAGAGCTCAAACCCTCAGCTGTCCAGTTGATACCTGTGCCTGACTATGACAGACAGTTGATCTTCAGGATCCACCACAGGACCTGTGTTTTCTATTCTTCATAGATGTTAGCAAAACACTTCTATTGTTGAATGTAATCTCAATGCCAGGTCAATAATTAATTGCTGTCTCTTTTAACTTATGTGCCATCCTTGTCTAAGACAGAATAGGCGACTATAGGACATGGTGAGAGGGTCCAAAGTGGTAGAGAGGGGATTTTCCTAGGTCGAACTGGTACTTAGCTTTTGTTTCAAGCCCTCTGTGTCATCAGTCCACTAGTGCAACCAGGTAACCTTTGACCTTAAATATGACACACTTGATTTCTCCATGGAAAGAACTAGAATTCAAGATTGCCCCCATGGGGGTGATTCGGGAGTCCACTCCTCTGCAGGCTGATCTACATGGTAGACTCCCCCTCCGGGCTGACAGCAGGGCAGGATATTAACAAATGACATATTGACTCACTGCAGTGAAACTCGTAGTTACCAGACCTGCATAATGACTGACATACCAATATGCCCCCATAGACTATCAAGGAACTCAAGAGAGATAAGAACATACAGTGGAAGCCTTGGGGACTAGAACTGGATGACTGAAGGGAAATGATCCTATCAATGGGGTGGCCCGGGAGGGACCACTTGATATGCCACAGAGGCCTGAATCCCCACAAGCGTAGACAAGCCAGAGGGAACCCTAGGGTCCATAGAAGGCCAGACAGGAGGGTAGGAGGGAGAGGAATGGATTGATGAAGGGAAACAAGGGGGATGAGGGGAAGAGGGGATGGAGGGAAGCAGGGGAAAGTACTCAATATATTTGTAAAACTAGGAAAAAAACAAATTAATAAAATTTTTTAAATGTCCCAAAAATGTCTGCTGATCTGTCAACAGGATAAGGACAGATGCCACCTCCTTGGAGTTGAGCTCTGAGGGATCCTAGGTCAATGACACTTGGTCAAAAAATAAGAACCACAATTGGCAAGGCTTTGGGAGGCTAAAGTGGAAGGAGATCTTAGGATAGATGGATTCAGTGAGCAAAGGAAGAAAAGGAAAGAAGCCACATTCCTTATTCTGGGTAGACGGATTGATTCTCTGAAGCGCCGCTGTCCTGGAGTCCTCGGTTGAAATCAGCCTCCTTCAGTCTCTTGATGTTTCATCAAAATAAAACCAGCTGCCAAAGCAACAGCTCCCTGATCCGGCGGGCTGGGAACGTGTGGAGACCTTGTTTGGGGACGAGTAGGGATAAAAGGCAAAAGGCAGTGTAGCATCAAAGGGAGCCGCGGGCTGCGATCTGAGCAATGCTAATGTAATTAGTTCGGATGTAGGATTCAGTCAGCGCTGCCTGCTTGAGGGCGCTCTGCTTTAAAACTCCAGTCTGCAAAAATTGCAATTAAATTAGTCTCTTTAGTCTGCACACACACGAGCAGGAGAATTTTAATGGGTATTTCTCAAAGCTTCAATGAGCAAGGAGCTCAACGGATCTCCTCTTGAGATTTCCAATTCGTGGTTTCTGGAGCCTCTTTTGATAAGAGTTTGATAAGTTTGGGTAATGAATAAAATGAAATCTTTGAGACTTGAGCTCTGGAGGGAGGAGTGTTTGACGGGTTTTCTGTCTGCAAGTGGTTCTGATAGCCCTTGTAATCAGCTTTCGTCTGCGAAAAGGAAAAAATCACATACGGTAAGAGAATGCAGCATCTTAATATAACAGAATCGCAAATCAGTTTTTAATGACTCTGAAGAGGGAACCCGTTCTGCAATGAATTGCGCAGGTCCAACTAGAAAATGGTAAAGTGACATCACAGCTTATTTGCAGAACTGTGCAAGATGAGGTTTTTTTCTAGGACCTGGAAAAGAGGAAGTTGTATTGTCAAGGTACTTCGATATTAGCTTGATGGACCGGGTGGGAATGCTACAAACTTAGGGAGATTTTTATAGTGTCTCTACTACTAGATTCTTTCCTCAGAAGGATCAGAAATCTTCACTAACATAAAACAGAGACCCCCGGAGCTTTCACAACACCACTGGTCATTTGCTGTTGTCCATTCTTCTCTGCAAATGTCTTGTCTCCTGCCACGCATGGAGTCCCTCTTCCTCCACATCTGGGTAGGGAGACAGCAGACATGCACTAGGACATTAAATGGAGGTAGTAGTCCAATGACCCCTGCTCTTTTTTTTTAATTTTTTTTTTATTTATCCAATTGTGTGTGTGTGTGTGTGTGTGTGTGTGTGTGTGTGTGTGCGCGCGCGCGCGCGCGACGCGTGCATGTGTGTAGAACCATGGGTGAATTCGGGAACTACCATGGACCGCCTCCACCTCCTCCTTGTTTACTCTGCCTGAGGATTCACAGGCTCCGCCCTACCAGGACCAGAAACGCAGGCTGCCCCCACTTCCGCCTGGCATCTATATATGGGGTCTAGGATCCAAACTTAGGACCTTCCGCCTGCAAGGCAGAGGCTTAACCCCTGAGCCACCTCTCCAGTCCCGACCCCTGCTCTTTAAATGACTTCCCAGTTGCCTCTGTAGAACTTTGGACCATGTATGGGGGTTAGGAAACCACTTTGTAGGGGCCCAGGTGAGACCAGAGATGTTCCTTGTTAAGAGTCCAGCTCCTAGTATGTGAAGAAGCAGGACAGACGTGTTCAGGGCCTAAAAGCACCTTGTGTGAAGTAGAATAAGGCTCCCTTTCCTTAAGACACTTTATTGCCGTAACTATTGCAACCAATGTACAAATTCACCCCTGGCCAGATGACCAATACCTGCTCCTTCGTATTGCCACTGAAATGCTCAGATCCTGGACCACGGGCCAGGCCAGTATGTGCACACTTGGGCTAGAAAACATAGAGATGCTTTTTAATTTTGTATATCAAATGGGAATATAAAGTTCAAATTTACTTTGTCCCTCTTTGGGTTTTTATTTACAAAGTTAATTATTTAAGTAAAAGTTTTGCCTTTCTTCACTGTTGCTAACATAAGAAACGGTGTTCCTGGCAATCCCCTGCACCCATTGCAAAATTAGGGTTGGTGACTCAGTAGCTTTCTCCATTCATCTTTGGGTTGTAATGAAGTATTTTTAGGAATGCCACAAAGCCAGTTTGTGTCCATAAAAGGTGAGACAGAACAAGGATTTAGGATTGTCACAAATGCCACCTGTTTTTTCTGTTCTGCCTGAGACTAACATATTCAAGGGCCTGTGCTAACAATTACTGGTCTTAAAACCTGTACATAATGGGCTTTTTCCCCTTTTGGGCTGTAGATAGGATTAAGGGTCCATGGAAGTAATTGAGTTGTACTTGGGTTTTTGTTGTGTTTTTTTTTTGGGGGGGGAGTGGTTCATGATAGTTTAAGCATCCTTTAATTATAAAATACCAATTGGATCTTAAACAGCCCTTTATATATATATAGTTTAGAATTTGGTTATAAACTTGGCTACCACCTGAAATTTAACAAAAGGCAGGATTTAAAGGTGCTGAGTTTCTGGATTCTGCAGAGAGCTTCATTATGAGGTAGATTTTTCTTGCAAGAAGATCTCAGAGTGCTGTGTAGGGTTATCAAGGATATACTGTTGCAGCAGTTACTCTTTCTGTGTTGCTGTGAGACAACATCCAAAGTCAAACAACTTCAGGGAGAAAGGGAGATTTATCCAGCTTACGGTTCCAGAGGCGGCACATAGTCCACTGTGATGGGAAAGGTGTGGCAGAAGCTAGAATAGGGCTAGATCACGTCCACCTCCAGGATGAGGAGGGCGAGAGCCGCAAAACTGCTCACTGCAAGCTGCCAGAGCAGACCTCTTCCGCAAGTAGGGTGGAGCTGATCCACCTCAAGACCCACCCCCTGTGATTGCCTTCCTCCGGCAAGGCTCCACCTCTTAAAGGGGCCATGACCTTCCCAAGCGACTAAAGATTCATGAGCCTGTGGGGACAACTCACATTTTAAACCATGACAACTTTTGTGGAGGGTTAAATTTTTGTTTTATATGTTTATATTTGTCGGAAACATTGGTGACTTGTATTTTATATTACCCTAGGATTTGTCAGAGTGAAGAGGATCTAAATTGAAGAGCTGTGGCTTTGTTTTGTTTTGTTTATAGACTGACAGAAAGAGAGAGAGAGAGAGAGAGAGAGAGAGAAATACATGTACCATGGCATGCATGTATAGGTCAAAGGATAACTTTCAAAGGTTGGTTCTCGCGTTCCACCATGCAGGCTCCAGGACCTGAACTCAGGTCACTGTGTTTGTGTGCAGGCACTTACACCTGCTCAGCCATCTCTCAGGCCCTTGAGCTGCCATTTTGAAAAACATCCTTGCCCCAGCTTAGGTGACCCGATACAGCTCCACATACCATGTCCTAGGATTCCCACCCGGACATCTCAGAAGACACGATTTTACTGAGAAGTTAGACTAGTTTTACATGATGATCTAGAAGAACTCTGGTCAGACTTAGAATTTTGTTTGGGATCATAATATCTGGGTAAGGTTTCTTTGAAAGCCCGGCCTGTAGGGTCTTTGGTATAACTTGATAAGAGCCCTGGACTGCTGTTGACTTCTTAATCTAATAAGCTGTTCCAAGGCTGAAGAAAGGAAGCTTTTGTGTAAGAACCCTAATAGCATTCTGGGTATTGTAGCTAGATTTTCCCAAATGGAACAGAATGGCCCAGATGCCTGTTTGCTTGTGCATTCTCTTGCCTTCTTCCCTTCCCTCCTCCTCCTCCTCCTCCTCCTCCTCCTCTTTCTCCTCCTCCTCCTTCTTATTTTTTGTTTGTTTGTTTGGTGCATATGTGTGGAGGCGTGTGTACTCTAAGTGTGTTTGCCCGTGAAGGCCCAATGGTGACACTGGGAATTACCCTGGATTGTCTTTCCCAACTGTTGTTTTGCTCCGGGGTCTCCCAGGCTCCACCTTCCAGAAACAGAATTACAGGCTGCCACCCTATCACCGGACTTTTTTTTTTACGTGATGTCTGAGGATCTTCCAGCTCCCCTCTTCTTTTTTCATGCATGTACATTCTCTGCTTTTTCTTTATTTCCAACCTTGATTATAAAATGAATGGGTGACTAGAAAAATCCTCTTAATTTCAATTCAATGAAAAGTTTATGTCCAAGGCTCTTTTATGCAAATCTCAAAACCTCTCATGTGCTCTTCGTTCTGGGCTATGCCATCTGTGTATCTGAGTCACCTAGGGCCAACTAGCTGCCTGTATGTGTTAATATTGAGATCTGTAAGTACAAAGTGCTTGCCATCAAGTTTGCCTTCTTACAAATGGTCAGTTCATCCTCTGTAGACGGAACCATTCACGACCACGCAGAACCCCAAGAACTGTTGACTTTGAACTGAGACAAGTAGACTAAACAAACTTGTGTCTAAGTAGAGATTAATTAGTCTAACAGCTCTTTTTTTATTCCATTAGAAGTAATTTCTCAAAGACCAGACCAATAAAACTTCCTGATGAATTTTATACGTATTTTGTAGTTATTCGTTGAAAATAAGCTCTTCCTACTCATTGCTAAGAGTCATCTTTGAGAGAGGTTACACATCCCACTTTGGTTCAGTCAAGTGAACAAGGCATCGGTGATGTGTGTGAAGTTGTCCTGTCAGGTAGAAATTGTTGCCCCTGGGAGCCAGAAACAAGTCTGGGGAATTCCAGTAATGTGCCTAAGTCATTTGTCCTTGACTAATAAAGGAGCTACCAAACGAAGACAAGCTTGCAAGCATAATTCAGCCAGAACATGTTTGCCATAACCCCGCCACGTGCACTTAACTGGATTCTAGGAACCAAAGGCAAGTGGAGCCTGGTCCCCTCCTCCAGGATCGCAGCCTGCAGAGCCAGTCATACCCACTGTTTGTGGTCGGTCCTTGGGTGGACCCCACCCCCTTAGGTGAGCTGGCATTCATTGCCCTTCTGTGTCTCCTAGAGAATTCAGAACTGATCTCAGTGTACAGCAAGCTTAGTGTATGAGGAGAGCTATGCTTTTGTTTATGGGCTTGGGCACTATGGGGGGAGGGTCCGTGCCCCCACCATCCACGGGTCTCTCCTGATCTCTGGGTAAAGTGAAAACTTTGTATTATAAAGCAAGTCAGTTTGGGGCAGAGAAGCCATTTTAGATCTCGTGTGCTGTGACTGACGTCTCTGAGCCTCAGGGTGATTAAATGAGTCCTGAGTGTTCAGGGAGCAGGTTGTAGGACTAAAGACTGGAGGTGGGGAAATCATTAGGACACTGGGAAATTTCACAGTTCAGAACAGGAATTAGAGCGATAGGGGAGAGAATGGAGGTGGAAGGAGGCAGATTAGAGATTTCTTCGTCGACCGAAACCAGTGCTGAGGGTTCTGTTGGGGTCATGAAGTCAGAGGGCATGCGACTGGTCAGAAAAGAGCAGCTTTGTCCGTCCTGACCCTCGCACTCTGAGGTAGCCTCTGGGACTATCCAGCCAGGCATCAACCCTGAGGGCCGCAGATGTCCGCACTTGTCTTATGCTCCAGGCTCCACCTATCTATCCAGTGCGGTGCGTTCTGATCTCCCGAAGCAACTTGGAGCACCTGCGCCTTCCCACAGCAGAGAGTTTCCAGTTTCTGCCCTTGTTCATAGACTGAACTTCTGACTCCCGGCCCCCAATGCCGGTCTCCTCCTGTCTGATCCTGTCCTGCTTTCACGTCGGGTAGGATCACAGGGCGTTCACTGGCTGGTGTGACTGGGTGGGGCTTGAGAGTCGCGTGTCACAGAGACGCCGTCCATCACTAGTTCCTGCTCTCTCCATGGGCTGATTCCGTCCCTCAGCCTCTTTGGTTCCTCTGGAACAAAACTACCAGGCTGCAAGATTCTTGACCTTTTCGCCATGGTGGATTAGAAGCTCTTCTTGCAGGGTGAGGAGCTCTTCCGCCGCTCAGTTTAGCGCTGGCTGGGAAGGTGCTCTGCACAACTGTCCTTGGAGAGACGGGCTAGAGACACGGGTGTATGCCACCACGGTAGAACCTTTGCACATTTCAGTCCTGTCTTACCCAACCTGAGCCTCCAGGCCCCCCAGGCCCAGCCTCTCTCTGGAATGCCCCCAACATCATTCCTTTCCATCTCCTAAACTTTATTCTCACGATTCGACCCTGACTCTCCGGCCCCTTCTTTCTTCCCTCCCTGTACTCCCACAGAGCTGTTCCCAGAACACCCCTGGGCCTCGTGACCTTTCTTCCTCATTTTGACACAGGAGAAAACCCAATAGACAAAGACGTAACTGATGGGGCTGAAACACTAAGCGCGGTGGCGATCCATCCCATGGCAAGGCAGGAGGTTTGTCCCCTCAGCTCTGAGCGGGTGCCACTGCTTCTCTGCTGGGGGTCTTCCCAGAGCATGTGCCCTCCCTACAGGTGGGGTACCAAGTTTCCGGCTCCTGCTAGCAACCCCTTGCTTGGTGACGTCTTGCAGTAGCCCCTCCACAGTGACACCACCACCATTTCCTGAATATGAGGACAGGTCATTTCCTGGAAATTTAAAACCCCCTTGGGAAGCAGGATGCTTTCCTTACAGTCAGAGGTAGAGTTAAACTAATACTAATTATAATGCAGATGCCATCTTTTTTCTAATTCTCAGTGTCTGCTGCTTCATGCAAATGAGCGTCCTTGGCCTCTTCTGAGGGTCTCACAGATGCCTCCCACCTTCCCTGGTCACTGCTTAGGGACTCGCATCGCCTGCCGTCCCCCCACGTTCTTTGTGCCTGATTTGAAATGCAGGCTCTGATGTTCATGCGGGAGACCCAGCGCTCCATTCCTCCCGGGCCAGAAGGGCTTTTTTCTTCTTTCAGAGCTGTTGCAATGTGGGTTTCCAAGGTAATCCTAGTGCCCAGCACATCCACAGAGCTGGCGCTGAGCCTCCAGCTTGTCAAGACCAGGCTCACATGTGCGGGGCTGCAGAAATGCTCTTTCCGCATTCAGAGTGATGGGCGTGACTTTTTTTTTAAGAGTTGCGCCCAGCCAGCTAACACTGGTTCTGGCTGTGGAACCGCACCAGGGGACCATCATGGCGAGCTGACAGCAAGCACTCTCCGGAGGATTGAAGGAGCCTGTGGCAGACTGTGGGCAGTGCCAGGCTCCATTCCCCGGTTGCTCCTCTTCCAAATGCTCGCCTCTCGATGCCCCCTGCGTCAGACGTTAGTGCGAAACCTGCTCATTTTATAGAATCAGATTCATAGCCTGCTGATTTGACCTCAACAACAACTAACATCAGTACTGTCCCCCCACCCCCCTTGCCAAGGTACCCTGAGTCTTTACAGAGATCTCCCCATTCGGTCCTTATTAGCACCATGCGACATATTTTTACCACTTTGCAAACGGGGAGCCTGAAGCTCCATGAAGAATTAATATTGTCCAAGTCCACGCAGCTGTTCAGTGGTACTGTGGCCTCCAGACTGAGGTAGCCAAGCCCTTCAGCACTGTGCTGTGACATCTGTCGACCTCAAGGTTATTAAGAGCCTACAGATGGAGGTAGGTGGGTTAGTACAGGCTTTTAACTCCAGAACTTGGGAAACCTATGCAGCAGGATCGGTTCAAGGCTATTCTTAGCTACATTGTGAGTTTACAACCAGCTGGGGCCACATAAACCCGTCTCAACAAGACAAAACAGAATCAAACGAAGGGGGATACTGGTGATGGTAAGATGTCACTAGACTTGGATTTCCACTACAGTCATCAGCTTGTAGTCATGCACGAATTGTCTAACCAGCATTCAGTTTTCCCGGTCAGGCGTAGACCTCCTCCACCTCCCATGTTTGTTCCTACATCAGCCTGTTGCATCCTTTCAGACTCCCACGCCGATGACGGAGCTTAGATGCAATTTCATGCGTGGAGCTGTGGGACAGGATAGCCACAGTACAGGAGCAGCTAACCCTGCTGAAGGAGGGCCTTGACGCTACATCTGTCTGATAGCAGTTGTGGGTGGCTTTGGTCCTTGGAACGAAAGCTGTAAGACCCGTAGGCAGAGTGCTCTTGATCCAGAGCCAAACAACGTCCCTTCCTACAGAGGCTGAGCTCACAGCTGTCCTAGGTGGGACTGAGCTTGTACTAGGCAATGGAAGCCCACCCTGGTCACTCTCATACCCCCTCGGCTGCTATCTCCTTCCAGATAAGAATGTGAACAAACAGGGAAATCAGACTTGCCTTCTAGGAATGAAGTTCACATCCAAAGGTAACTAAGAGAGAGTTTGAACTTGAAGAAAAAGTCATATTATCCCATTGTGGTCTTCCCGTGAAAAGTTGTTGAAGTTCTTGAGTTTTCTTTCCGGCAATTGAAGACCACAGTCTTGGGGGGGGGCTAGTGAGCATTATATTCTTGCTCAATGTAAACTAAGAGAACCCAGCAGATCAACTGGCCTGGTGTCATTAAGCCTACTGTCTCAGGACAATGGAGTGATTAAAGATGACTTAGGTGCAGCATCTCTGAGATGTATAGAAGTCAAGCTGGGTGTGGTAATACCTGACTGCGTTCCCAGTACGGGGGTGTATCGAGGGAAGGAAAGGCAAGAGTATCAGGAGTTCAAGGCCGTTCTTGACTGTATAGCAAGACTGAGGTCAGCTTGGGCTACACGAGGCACATCTCAAAGAGAAGTCAAATTACACGTGCGTCTCCCCCTCCAAATAAATGTTGCTTACTCTCAAGCCGTGGGGAGACCTTGGCAGCAAGCTCTTTTGAGAGGACTGAAGAATCTTGGGTAGGCAGCCGGGCAGGCAGCACCAGGCTTTCCCTGACCCCAGGCTCCCTGTGCCGGCTGCCTCAGACCTCGGTGTGGAGACCATTTATTTCATGGAACCAGATGAGTAGCCTCCTGGTTTGACTACAGTGGCAGCCGACGCTGCGTGACTGTTCATCTCTCCTCTTTAGCCGCAGACCTGTCCTTTTGAATGCATTAGAATCAGCCCCCCTGGCCTGCAATGTAGATGCCTTTGTAATTCCTCCTCTCTCTGGACCAATGTCCCGCAAATCCTCCTCTTTTTCTCTTACTTTTTCATAATGCCGACCTAGGCAACCATGCGCCCAACATCCTAACTTTTTGCTCTGCCCTTATCACTTATGGACATGTTTCTGTTAGTTTATTTTTCAAAACGGCATCTCACATACCCAGGCTGGCTTCTAACTGCCTGTGTAGTCAAAGGTGACCTTGAACCCCTGAACCTCCTGGGATTACAGTCTGTAGCGTGTGTTTTAAAGCCTGGTCCCCATCTCAAGTTACTGGGGAGTGTGGGAAGCTCTGTTTTCTCTCTTTTCTGGGTGCCTCCCTGCCACCCCATCTCCTGTAGCAGCCTATCTCACAGCAAGCGTTTTGGATTTTCCTCTAAGGAGTTAGAAGAGGAGTCACAAAGGATCCAGATGAATTCATATTTTTAGTAATGAATATAAAACAGTATGATATCAAAGCGCAGAGCAGAAGGCTGTTCTGTACGAAACACGTTAAAGAAACTTTACTGTTGTAACCAGATACAGAGGAATGAGTTGGGGGAGCAGTGGTCTGAGTGTCCCGGCCTCAGAGAGAAAGGAGAGAACACCTAATAGGTGGGGCTGGCTATTTGCCTTTCTCAAGCCAGAACTCAGGTCAGCATCTTAGGAACGACAGAGCAAGGAATGCTTCAGCTGTTACCAAAGGCCGCCATACCCAGGTGAGACAGCGCTTCAGATAACTTGGGAGAGAAGGATGAGCCGCCATCAAGTCTAAGGAAAGCCACAGAGCTCCTTGTTCCCCGGTGTTATTTCCTGTGTTATTACCAAGAGCCTGATATGATCAAACCTTGATGGTCTGTGGGGTTCTGCTCAGTAGAAATGTACACTGGAGGGGGGCAGGCGAGACAGATGATCAACAGCCATCGGTTATCAGCCCGCCTTCTCTACTTACTTGTGTCTTCAGAGGTAGCTGTGCGTAATTAGTGCCAGAGCATAATTAATGTCCGACACTGCTGTGTGAAGCCCACAGTATAGGGACAGTCAGCTTCAAGCGTCTTTGATATAAATTCCATTCACTAGACACCCCCCACCGTGGCCATGGTGCCTCCCACCTGTAATCCCAGCATGCTGGGGGCCGGAGCAAAAGGATCACTGTGATTTCAAGGCCAGCCTGTGCTGTGTAGGGAGCTCTAGGGCGAGCTGGGATACAGTGTAAGACTGTCTCACAAAAAGAACAAAACCAGTTCTGAGTGCTTGTCCTGAGATCCTAAGAGAGGCGGGACGGGAAGGGGAGAAGGGCTGAGTCGCTGTCAGCCAGCTCCATCCAGGATCACACACCCAGAACGATGAGAGGATTCGAGTCCAGCCGTTCATAAACCTTAAGAATGAAGGCACAGCGCACGCGTGGAGGACAGTTTCAGAAGTCAGCTCTTGCCTTTGACCATGTGGGCTCTGGGGAATTGAACTCAGGTCTCCAGATTTGTATGCAGATACCTTTACATTCTGAGCTGCCTCGTAGGCCCTGATTTTCCTTTTCTTGGTGGGGAAGGATTTGGGACTTTTTCCTTGTGGAGATACAAAGCAGTGTGGAGAGAATGTGACTCTTAGAGGCATTTGGAGGGCGACCTGGAAAACTTGGGAAAACATGGCTTTTTCCTTCTGTCAGAGAGTCCCCAGTCCTGGCTTTGTGGGGAATCTGGAAAGAAGTGGGTCCAGCATCCCTCTCCCTTCTGCCGCGGTTGCTGTGCAGCACGCTCTAGCTGTCGCAGGTGAAGGATCAGCCTGTCACCCTCACTCTGCGTTGCTATTTCCAGTCTGCCCTAAAAATGAAGTAGTGTGTTAGAAAAATTAGCAAAAAACATTGTGCAAGTATGGTGGTGCCCACCTATAGAGCCAGGTTCCAAGAAGCTAAGACACATAGATTGCTCACAGGCCCAGTCTGGGCTACATAAATAGCAAGATCCTGTCTCAAAAATAGATAGATAGATAGATAGAGAGAGAGATAGATAGATAGATAGAGAGAGAGATAGAGAGATAGAGAGATAAAAATAAATAATGCGTATAACTCAAACACCTATTATTAGATTGAAGAGAAATAATATTGCTCTGTCCAAGTGCTCTAGAAGTTTTTTTTTTTTTAATTTACTTTGTGTGTGTGTGTGTGTGTGTGTGTGTGTATCAGAGCACACTGTGTGTGCCCGTGAAGGAGCAAAGGTGACTTCGGGAATCATCCTGGATTGCTTCTACCTTCTTCTTGCTTCAATCCGGGATTTCCCAGATTCTGCCCACCAAGACTGTTTCCTCCTTATGTGGGACCTGGAATCTGAACTCAGGACCTTCTGCTTGTGAGGCAGAGTCTTAACCCTTGAGCCATCTCTCTGGTCACTCTAAAAGTTGTTTTTATTTATTCATTTATTTCATGTGAGTGTGCGTGTGTGTGCGTGTGTGTGTGTATCTCCACCCTGTGGAGGCCCAACAGGTGTTTTCGGGAATCATTCTGGATTGTTTCTACCTCCTTTTTGCATTGTTCTGGGATTTCCCAGGCTCCACTCACCAGGGCCAGAAATGCAGGCTGCAGCCGTTTCTGCCTTTCAGTTTTTTACAAGGGACTTGGGATCTGATCTCAGGACCTTCTCCTTTCAAGGCAGAGTCTTAACATCTCTCCAGCCCCCTCCTCTAAAAGTTTTCAAAGGCTAACTTAATTCTTGAACTAGAGTTTCGAACCCACTGCTAGCCCCAAGGAGGCCCAGGGTCAATCGCTGTCCTTCCCAGCTCCATGCTGGACAGTTAGGGTGGCGAGTGAGGACGCTTCCCTAAGAAGAGAGCAGGCAAACCTGCTGTGTCCCCCAGCCCTTAGGTGTCTTGCTGGCCCTTCCTGCTGGGCTCACCGCCGTATGAATAGATTGCTCTACCAGAGACCCCCTGCGAGTTGAAGTGAAAAGTCACAGCTGATTACAACCCTTCTCCAGCTCTTCCTTACTCTGGCTTCGGGCACACGGCTTACTGAGCACGGCAGAGTTCCCGCAGGGTGTGCAGCTGGCGGGGCATGGCCTAGCCTAGTCCGTGCAGGGCAAAGTCACCGTGGGCTCTGTGTTGCAGTTCTCCAAGGAGAGACATGTCATGGACAGGACCCCCGAGAGGCTGAAGAAGGAGCTGGAAGAAGAACTGCTATTGAACAGCGAAGAACTGCGCAGCCACGCCTGGTATCATGGCCGCATCCCCCGACAGGTACGTGCTCTGGGCGGCTCTGCTGGGTCTCATTCACATAGGACTAGTGCTGAGTACTGTTCAGCCAAGTGCCAGTACTGCAAGGGCAGCTTAATCTAGACACATCCCTAAAGAGACCTTGGGAGAGTCAAAGGCAGGAGCCCAAATGCATGTCCACACATCCAGAGAGTATGTGCAAGAAAGGACAGTGCTCCTGGCGTTCTGCAAACACGTGGGCAGGCGGCCACGGCCGCGGCATCAGCATCCTGAAGAAGGCAGCTGGTTGAGGTTCAGATAATCGAGCTCTCGGCCAGTGGCAACACCCTTCAACCTCTTGAAGCCGGACCCCTTCGAAGGCTATGGCTTCTGTCCGACAACAGGACAGATGTCACAGACTGATGAAGTCACCCCTGCTCTAGAGGGGAGAGCAGGTACCCACTCTCTCTATCCCTTGCCTGCTGGATCCTGTCATCCAAACATAGGGGAGAAGAGTAATTCTCCCAGTGACCACAGCCCTGCGGCCTAGAATATTCTTCTCTGATTGCCATTGGGTGAATGTCACCAGAAATGTTTATATGAACATCATAAAATGGAAAAATAGACTTAAGTCTATAGAACTGGAGTATAGGATTTCCCATGGATTTCTATTGTAAACCAAGTCTGGCTGATCATTAACCAAAAATAACATGACCGTAGGAGGTACAGAGGTACCCAGAGGTAGGGAGAAGGTAAGAGGTGTAAATATTTTTTTAATGTAACAGATTTCTCAAGGAAATAGCTCGTATCCTGACATTGTTTTTCTTTTAAGTTTACAATTGTTTGTAGAAAACACAAATAACAAAAAAGTTAAATTCTTACCCTAACTGGCTCTCATGGAGATAACCGTTTGTGAACATGTTGATGTGTACCCCCGACCTTTCCAGTCACGTAGCGATCACACCATATGTATGTCTTGTGGACCACTTTCTTCACTTAATGACACACGCTGGGAATTCTTCAGGCTGTAAAATCCCACACACACACCAATGCGCACACACGCAGGACATACGCAGCACAATTTATTGGCCTCTCAGGATGCTTCTAGCACTTTGACCAATATCCTGTAAGCTAACATCCATGTTCATTCCTATCATTCTTTTCACGGGCTCGATTCCAAAAGATGGAATTTCTGTGTGAAAATATAGTTTTTAGGCAAAGATGTAACTTTAAGGTAACCATGGTAGCAGGCTATTCTGAGCTAACAGAAGTATATCATGACTCGAACACTGGAATAACCCAGAAAAATTGTCGAAAGTTGATGAAGCTGAGGATCACCACCATCCTTCATCTCAGCGCGAACATAAAATTGATTCACCGCTTGCCATGAGTGTAATTTTCAGCATTGTGTCATAGCAATGATAAGAAGAAGCCGGTCCAGAGACATAACTCAGGGGATAAACCTCTGCCTCACAAGCAGAAGGTCCTGAGTTCAGAGCATAGATCCCACATGGCCTGTACTTTTCTGATCATGGAAAGGCAGAGCCTGGAAAACTTCAGAGTAAAGCAAAGAGGAGGTAGAGCAATCCAGGATGATTCTCAAACTCAGCCCTGGGCTTCCACAGGCACACATAGCACCCTCTGATACACACAGACACACAGACTCACATACACACACACAGACACACTCAGTAAATAAATAAATCTTTAAAAAAAAAAAAAGAAGAAGCCACCACTTTACCCTTGAGAAGGTTTCAATCACTCTTTATGTAATAGCACTTTGAGTATCCACCGTGCTTCTGGTACTGTGTAGTGCTGCGGATAAGTTGCATATACAAATATGTCGTCTTCATAATAATTTTGTGAGATGAGAGAGAGCCGTTTGATGTTATTTCTTTTGCAGCCTCTGAGCATGTCTCTCATGCCACGCGGGTCTGCCTGCGGATCCCTCTGCCTCTGGAGAGGTATCTAAGGAGAGGGCTCAGAGAAGGACATCTAGGGACAAAAGCAGGCCTGTTCTTCCTTCCGTGATTGAAAGGGAAAATCAGACCCACCAGACACTTACAGTTACAGTTCTCACTTTCTGTGGTTTTGTGTTCTTCAAGTCTCCGCTGTCAGCTTCTATGACAGGTCCCTGACTACTCTTGCTTAAAGGCCAGCCTGCCGGAGCATCTCCCTTTCCAGTTTTCTTTTCCTTAGCTTTACGGACCTCTGACATGGCACCTGAGGCTGTCATCCTGCCATCACAGTGCTCCTCTAGCATCTAGCCCCTGAGGGTGTGTGCTTGGCGGCCAGCTCCATGTGTGGCACCTGCAATGACGCTGTGTCCATAGTTTAGGCTTTTTACTTTGTTTTACTTTCACCTGTTTATGTATCATTGTGTGTGGGGGCACAGATGCCAACAGCAGGCGTGCATAGGTCAGAGGACAACTGTCAGGGGTCAGATCCCTCTTTCTACCGCGGGGTTTCAGGAAAACAAACTCAAGTCACCGGGCTTAGTGGCAAGTTCCGCTGAAACATCTGGCCAGCCCTTGTTTTTTTGTTTGTTTGGTTTGGTTTCTGCTTGTTTGTGATAGGGCTGCCCTGAAACTCATTATGTAGTCTGGGCTGGCCTAGAACTCTCAATCCTCCTCTTCAGCCTCCTGAGTCTTGGGATCTACCTGTGCACTGCCACGCCCAGCTAGTAAATAGTTCCTGAGTGTGACATACCGAAGAACTGACGAAAGACCCAGGGAGACAGCTCAGCCAGTACTGAGTTCAATCCCCAGAACAGTGGGCGGGGGCAAGCCCTTGTGATCCAGCACCGTGGAGCCAGAAACAAGCTGATTCCCCGGGGGCTTCCTGGACCAGCGGCCAAGCCCACTTAGCTCAAGGCCAGTGGGAGACCGTGTAGGACAGCGCCTGCAGAACAGTCCTTAACATTATGCTTAATCTACAGAGAGAGAGGGAGAGAGAGAGAGCATCTTCCGCTGGTCCTCAGCTCCCAGCAGGATGTAAGTTGCCTTATCTGCTTTCCTCCCACTTGTGCTGTGCATAGGTGTCTGAGAACCTCGTACAGCGCGACGGGGACTTCCTGGTCCGCGACTCCTTGTCCAGCCCTGGCAGTTTCGTCCTGACCTGTCAGTGGAAGAATGTTGCTCAGCACTTCAAGATCAACCGGACGGTGCTGCGGCTCAGCGAGGCCTACAGCCGCGTGCAGTACCAGTTCGAGATGGAGAGCTTCGACTCCATCCCTGGCCTGGTGCGCTGCTACGTGGGCAACCGGCGGCCCATCTCCCAGCAGAGCGGCGCCATCATCTTCCAGCCCATCAACAGGACGGTGCCGCTGCGGTGCCTGGAGGAGCGCTACGGCACCTCGCCGGGCCGCGGCCAGGGAGGCGGCCTCACCGAGGGAAGGCCGGACGTGGCCAAGAGGCTGAGCCTCGCCGCAGGTGGCCTCCGGGCCCCAGAGCAGAGCTTGCCCAGGGGCAACCTCCTGAGGTAAGTCAGCCTAGGAGGGGGGTGGGAGCCGGACTCGGGCTGGGAAAAACAGAGAACCAATAAGAGATGCTGTTACAGGGCTCAGCAGGTAAGAGATCTGCCCGCAAACCTGGCCACCCGAGTTCCATCTCCAGAAACCCACATGGTGGAAGGAGCTATGACTTCTAAGAATTGTCCTAATCTCCATCCACGTGCCGTGGCATGCATGTGTTTTTCTCTCTCTTTCTGTCTCTGTCTCTCTCTCTCTCCTCACATACATACATACATACATATACACACCAATAGAATTTTTTAAAAAGAGGCTACTACAAACGCCCACTGTTAGTGGACCACTGTCACTAGGTATGTACAATCAGTTCACAGTCAGGTGAATTGCATGGTGGCGCTGGGCGCAGCGGCTGCAAGCCTGCGATCCAGCTCTCGGGAGGCAGGAGAACCACCACAAATTCAAGGCAAGGCTAGATTTAGGGGGAAAAAAAGAGAATTGAGTTGGGGAGGTGGTGCTAAGGAGATGTAAGGGAGAAGAGGTTCCGAGTGAAGGGTATGGGGTGCATGTTAGTGGGAGTCAGGGAGAAGGGAAACCTGATTAGGCTAGAGCGGACGGGCCGTATGAGGGAGGGGTTAGTGTAGGGAACAAACTCTACCCAGATGGTGGAGGTCATGTCAGGCTAAGGGGCTGCAAAAGCGAGGCATTGGTGAACAGCATGTTCCGAAGACAGAACTGGGTAGCTGTAGACACGGGAAACAGGGAGAACAGGGTCCAGGTAGAGGAGAGAGCCGGGGATGCTAGATCTGCACACTGGGGAAGAGGGGAGCTAGGGAAGGTTACCTAGGAGACCATCCAGTGACCAAGGTGGAAAGGGATGTGCGGTGGAAGAAAATGTCATTTTATCTGAGCAGGGACTGTGGACCTGCAGAGCGCTAATGGCCAGCAAGGCCGGGATCCGACAGGGGGTCAGGGCTGGCGACCTGGCCTGGACATGAATGTCTATGGAAAGGGCAGATGGCTTTGAAAGAACAGATGCGATCTGAAGGCTGGGAGGTGTGTAGATTGTCGAGGCTGTAGTTTGAGCCTTGAGGAACGAAGAGTTCAGAGAACAGGGAAGAAAAAGACCCCCGGAGGCACCTTGTATTTGCGTAGGACCTGTTGTCTCTCACAGAGCTGAGACCCTCGGGTCTAACTTGCCAGGAGGGAGGACCGAGGCCGAGCTGTAGAGCCGAACATCCTCCGCTCCAGCGGCTCCCGCGTCTCAGCTCCCGTGCATAAGCCAACGCATTTACTCTCTGGTTTTCTGTCATAACTGTAATTTCTATCTGCAAAAAATTTTCTTGCAAAATACAGGACTCTCTGCGTAACACAAATTATAGCTGGTTTCTGAAGGACATGTTAGTCAGCATCTGGCTGCTGACCTGTGGCTCCCTGCAGGCGACATGTGGGTTTCTTGCCGGCTCCATGCGGCTGCATGCGGCTCTATGCGGCTCCATGCAGCTGCATGCGGTTGCATGCTGGTTAGCTGTGCAACCCAGGACAAATGTCTTCCTGCCTCTACTTTCTCCTGGAGGAGTACAGCTTTGTGAGGAGGGTTAAGTGGTATAAGACACACAGAGCACTTATAGAAAGTGCTAAGTAAGTGCTAACGATCCTAATAGTTATTATTATCTGCAGGGGTAGCGAAGGTCAGACTCAGGGCGGCCGCAGGCAGGGGGGCAAGGCTGGGTGTTCAGAGCTGCTGTTCTCTGGAATGCAAAGCCTCCATTACAGCTCCCCACAGCAGCAGCCTAGAAACTCCAGGTGGACGGAGTGTAAGCAAAGCCCGGAGCGGCCTGTTATCCTGCCCTGCTGCCCTTCAGTGGCTTCTCCACGTCAGCCTCGGCCCAGTGCCACGGGTCCTGATGTCCGAGCCTGTAGGTTGGCTGGCAGCCAGGAGCCTGGGGCAAGGGGCGTGGTCTCAGTCAGTGTATTCCCTTTGCCCAGCTGCCCTGAGCCTCTGGAGTCTGACTGGTTGATCTCAGAGAACACAGCTTAAATACACCTCTCAGATATCATTTCCTTTTGGAATTTGCTCTCTGTCTCTCACTTTGTCTCTGATGGATTGCTGGGAATTTACGGAGTTCCCCATCCCCCACAGGTAGTGAAGAAAAAAACCTTTGCCTGTGTAGGCTGTAATGTTTTACGATTCAAGGAAAGCTTGTTAAAGTTCACTGCAACCTGGCCATGCCGTACCTTTTCCTCTAACAAGAGATTGTTTCAAGATTAGGACTCGGTGCGGATTCGAGAAACTTCCGATTGGAATCGGAAAGAACGGGGAGTGACGGCGAGTGTGTAATGAGTTACCACACATTTTCCCCTGGCTGGTTGTGCCCTGTGCCTCCTCCTCCTCGCCACACGGGCCACTTCGCTGTTCTAACCCAGCCACCGGAGGCTCTCCGTGGACACTCCCTGCCCAGCCAGGAAGATAGGCGTGACCCGTCCCGGGGCCACAGATGAGTCAGGGGTGCTGAGCTATGCACTGAAATGGAAAGTGCCCCCAGCTTCCTTCCAGCTGACACTGAAGCATTGTGGAAAACTCTAGTTAAACAAGTCCTCCCCCAACCCCAGGGCCTGAAAGTAATTTTAGGCTCTCTTGAAAGTACACATTCCAGCTCCTCAGATTTTCCCAAGAGGATCATAAGCCATTTCCCCGGCTGGGTTCAACAGGATGGAAGGCATCGTAGGACTTAGCTCCTGTGCCCCTGGGGACACGGGATGGGGCACCCCACACAGTCCTTTATTCATCCCCGGTCAGTCACTCCTCCTCGTGGACATTCTTTTAGTATTAGGGTATGCGTAGCGCTCATTCAGAGCAATTTTCCTTTTTTAACTTTCCATGACGTTGCCTGAAGGTTTTATTGCTTAATAACACCTTCTGCCCCCCTTTGTCTCTGGCTTCAGGAATAAAGAGAAGAGCGGCAGCCAGCCAGCCTGCCTGGATCACATGCAGGACAGGAGGGCCTTAGCCCTCAAAGCCCACCAGTCGGAGAGTCACCTGCCCATCGGTAGGTCTGTGGGAGTTTGTGGGAGAAGGGTGGCAGCGTGACACCGGTTGGTTCCCCTTGGGCTGTTCCTGCTTTGAAGAACTGGCCTTGCTTCACAGTGACCTAAGGGCTCCAAGTCGGAAGCCTGGAGGGGACGGGGTGGGCACAGCTGGGCCTGGCTGTGGAGCGCTGAGCTGCGTGCTTTATGCATGCCAGGTTTTAAGCCTTAGAACAAGCCTTCAGAGTGGGCACAAGTACCCTCATCGTGCAACTGAGGAAACGGAGGTGTGAACTAGTAAAATACCAGAGTCACTCAGCACTTACGCCCAGGGCTTTAGATTCCAAACTCATTTGATGACAGCTTTGGTGCCCTCCTTAGAGGGCAGCTGGGTTAGTCCTAAGGCTCCTAGGGGCACATCTGCCCACCCTGCTTCTCCATTCGCCCCTCGTGACCAGTGATGAGGTGTGGGGCTCAGGGAAAGCGTGTATAGCAAACAGCAGTAGGATGTGACATTGTTCTTTATTCCTTTTAGAAGAAACTTTACGTGAGACCATAAAGTGTTTTCCCCCCAGTGCCCCTTTCTGGACTCTTTCTGAGTAGCTTATCTCAGTCTTTGTCTCCTTTCCTTGTACCTCTTTCTCTGGTTAATCCACCCTCACTTTGAGAGTGACTCAGAGACCTTTATGCCCTGTGGCTGAAGACTTCTGTTTTTTAGGACAGGATTGTATTATTCACTGCCCAAGACCTATTTTCCTGTTCCAAGTGTCCCCGTCCTTCAGTCTAAACCATATAATGGTTTAGAATTACCCCTAGAAGCACAGGGCAGAGCCAGCTCAGGCTCTGCAATGTTCTAGACTGCTCTAGACTAGGCATGGGAATGAACATGTTTTCTTTGGGGGAAGGGTAAATCCCAAGGGCATGAAGTGGGCGTGGTCAGCTGTCATTCTTGTGTTTGTTTTCTGTTCTCTGCACAGCTTGAGTTTTCTCTGACCTTCTCTTCTCCTCCACAGGCTGTAAGCCGCTCCCGCAGTCTCCGGGCATGGACACAAGCCCCTGCCCTAGCTCGCCCGTGTTCAGGACTGGCAGCGAGCCCACCCTGAGTCCGGCGCTGGTTCGGAGGGTCTCCTCGGACACCAAGGCAGGGGAGGCACTGCGGGGATCGGACAGTCAGTTGTGCCCCAAGCCACCCCCGAAGCCCTGCAAGGTGCCCTTCCTCCAGGCGCCACCCTCTCCGTGGCTCAACTCAGAACCCAACTACTGTGAACTGAACCCCGTCTTCGCTGAAGGCTGTGAAGGGGGAGCCAAGCTGCCCTCACGTGCCCAGGGAAGTCACGCAGAGCTGCTGACAGCCAAACAGAACGGGGTGACGGGTCCCCGGAACTCTGGCATTAACTACTTGATCCTTGATGGAGATGACCGGGCCGGACTTGGGGAACCGCTGGCAGCGCAGATGGACGAGAGGCAAGAAGACAAGGGCACGTTTGTGCCGCCCCTCACGGAGACCGCGTCCTCATTCAGACCCAATGACTTCGAGTCCAAGCTCCTTCCCGCAGAGAACAAGCCCCTGGAGACGGCCATGCTGAAGCGCGCCAAGGAGCTGTTCGCCAACAACGACGCCAGGGTGATCGCCCAGCACATGCTGAGCATCGACTGCAAGGTAGGCGCTGGGTGGCCGGATCCTTCCGTCCCCGGCAGGCTGGTCAGGGGGTCTGCCTGGCCTCGCTCTGTGGTGCATGGTAGAGCTTTGCTCGTGGGAAAAGTCTTGGTCACAAGGGTGTGGGGATTTATGTCCGGGGCGGGAATCACAGTTGGGCAACCTTTGGCCAGCAGGAGGCTTGTAAACTACACCTTGGACAAAGGGAGGGGGGACCGAACCCCTCTATCCACCCCTGCTGGAGACAGGATCTGTTGCTGATCCTCCCTTCCCACCCGGTGCTGAGTTAAAAACCCATCCCCCCGCCCCACACCCTCCTCCCCAAACAGGCTGCTACCTCAACTCTGTCAGGAGTAGAAAATCCAAAAGGGATAGATTGCAGAGGTAAACTTAGTTCTAGAGTAACACCTCCCTGGCTGTTTTTACTGTTATACTTACCTGCCTGCCGTACGTATTTTATGACTGATACAATCTTTCCGGTGATGATCTTTAACATCATCTTGATTCTTGTTTTTATAATATTGGATAAAAATGTGAGCTTGTAGTTCAGTGAGACCCTGTCTGAAGAAGGCAAAGAGCGGTACAGGAAGATACCTGACCCCTTATGTTCACGCGTGAGCACACACACCTGCGTGTGAGCACGTATGCACCACATATACACATACAACCTTACGTAGATTCTGTTCAACCCTGGAGGCTTTCGTTAACAAGATGTCATGTCTGTCTTCCATGTGTCTTCATGTGTTTATGTCATTGTTTTTGACGAGAAGTATTTCCTTAAGGATCAAATGCATTTCATTTGTAAATACTCAGTATCACTAGATAACGGGGGTCTCAGGCTAGGTGATGCTCTGCATACGGCCCTTGTCACCTGGGCATTTGAGTGACAGATAAGATCTCTGGGAAATTTAAAGCTCTCTTTCATTCAAAGCTTTTTTTTTTTTTTTTCATTCATAGCTCAGAAAAATCAGTTGCAATGGTTAGGGCTTGTTGAAAACTGGGTTTTCCTTTCTGAGTCATAAATCCTGGCTGGAAATCTAAGCTCTGAGCAGTACCCCCGGGAATTCTGAAGCTGATTAAGGACTCCCCAAAACAGCCTGAAGGAACATTAAAACATTACTGGCTGTCCTGAGTAGAGGGAAAAAAGAAAAAAGCCCTTTCCTGCGTCCTGGCCTGGAGGGGTAACTGAGTGACTGAGTTCCCTGGGCTGGGGAAGGGGCAGGGGTGAGTCCCTGCTGGAAGTGGGGTTGCTCCTGCAGTGGAAGCCCTGAGGTGAGAGTTGAGAACCAGGCCACTCTGCAAGAATAAGGGCATGCTGGGAGCCCTTGGGCAGTGCTCTCAGGTGATCAGATAACTAAATCTCCACTCCCTGTGGTGAACGAAGCCTGTCCTGAGGAAGAAAGATTGATAGTTTCTGTCCAGCCAGTTGACCGTGCTGGGTTTGAGGTACGGCAGAGGTGAGGTGTCTACTTGTGAGAACCCGGGCTCCGAAGCTCCTGAGACACACGACCTGTTACTGACCGGCTCCTTCTCTGGGGGTGGAGCGTGAGCACATCCTGCGACCTCGAGCGGGCTTCATGATGGTCCCACAAGACAGGAGACCGTCATGCATTCCGCAGGGGGTCTAGGGGGTCCCGCTGCCTTGGACAGCCACGGAAGCAGAGTCTGTTGGTCTGGGGAAGTGGACAAGGCATTTGGCACACAAACACGAGGAGTGCAGTCTGGATCTTTCCATGTGAAAGCTGCGCGGGCCTTGCGATCACCTGTAATCCCAACGCTCAGGAAGCAGAGGCTGCAGATTCCAAGGGCAGCTGGCTAGCTGGCCTAGCTAATGGGCAAACTCTAGAGTCAGTGAAGAGTCCTAAAGGAGATAAAAAGCAATGGAGGGCCTCCACAGGCATGTACACATAAATACACGCATGTGCAGCATACCCACACACACGTGAACAGACTTGCACATAAGCACATACATACTGCATATGCAAAAGGAGAGAAGGCAGAACCTGTGTCTGAGCTCAGCCCGGAAGCAGACCCTCTCTCCCGTCTTGGTGCATTTGTGCTCCTGGTGGGACCTCCTGCCATGTGTGTTCTCTTGACTCCCCTGGATCACAGGGGACTCCCCAGGCAGCGAAAAGGAGCCAAGGCAGACTCTGTCCCGCTCCAGCCGCAAGGGCGAGGCTGTGCTCAGCCTCCTTCTCCCCTTCCTCCACTGTGCTTTCCGTGTTCTTTTCCTGGAACCACCGGGCACAACCAGTGTCTCCAACAGGAAATTATTCCCCGCTCCAGATGCAGTTAGAGGGGGCCACCCCAGAGCCGAGCAGGCGCAGGGTAGCATCTGGGTCTCTCGTGCCTGTTCCCACCCTTATGCACAGCCTGGGCAGAGCCACCCATTGAGACCATTGGCAGCGGGTTGTCCTCGGTACCCCGAAGGCTGCAGCATTGTCCAGCCCCCCACCTCTGAGGTCTGGTTAGGGCCCCAGCCCCTCCTACCCTGCACGTGGGCACCGTCCTTGCCATACCTACCCATGTGGGGGCATGACAATTGTCCCACCTGCTGTCTTTGCCCGCAGGAGCTAGGCTCAGCAGTGATGAGCATGACCTCTCCGGATGATCTGCCCGCGTCCAGACCCACTGCCATCGTGTTAGCTGCCAGCTTTCAATTCTCTCCCCATTTGTAGGCTAGAATACCTGCTGCCTGGGTGCCGGAGCACTGAGCTAATGATATGAAGCCCGGGTACAGGGCCTGGCTCAGGCCACCAGCCAAGTGCTGTTGATCTGCGTTATGAATTCAGTCTTGCTTGGGCAACTGCTGTGTGCCAGACTGAGTTGGCATCTCTGTCCTGTAGGGACCCATGACCACCACCCAGCTGGCGAGTGATTCCTATACGAGCAGTGGATCTCTGGGGTGGGCCTGGAGCACGGGCTGGAGTTAGGGATTAGGGAGGTCTGAGGTGGATTTGTTGGCCAGGTGAATGCAGGTAGCCAAAGGGCACAAGGGCCGAGACTATGTCAAAAGTCATAGAGAAAGAGGTGTTTCTGCAGAGGGTTTATTTGTGGATCAAAGGGGGGGGAGCGTCTTGTGTTTCTATACTGCTGCTTCCCGACCACGATCCTGCCATTGAAGTTCTCTACCTTCAAGCGGGGACACGAACCACGAGCGCATTCGTAGATGCAGGTCTGAGTCCTCCATGCTGGGCACAGCAGACCAGTCAGGGGCCTGCAAGTTTTCATTGCATCCTAAGAATGCTGCTTGGACAGCTGGGGGTGGGGCCACGGAATGAGCAGAGGCCGAGTTCTGACGGAGCTGGGACAATGTAGCTCCTTCGCTGGGCAGAGAGAGACTGGGACACCTTGTTCTGGAGCCTCTGCTACTGGGCCCGCCGAGTCCAGCCCTTCCTCCACCCCTCCCAGGCGGCCTGGCCTTCGCCCCGCGGTGTGAGATCAAGAGTCCCTTATCCCATAGCTCGGCCCTTTGAGGCAGGTGTGGCCCAGAAAGGGAACCTGTTAGACCAGAGGCTGCTGGGCAGACTGCAGATCGTCTGTTAGTCCGTGGCAAAGCAGTGTGCATGGATTAAAGTGCACTCAAAGAGGTACAGTGTTTGGAATCTCTGACAAGATTAAAAAAAAAAAAAACCTGACAGATGCCAGTCAAGGTGGAAATCTCTTTCTGAGATCCGGACAGAACTGTCTCTTTTCGATAGGGTTGGTGAGTGATTCATAGCTTATATTTTCAAATAGTTCTGGGGATCTTAAGGTCATTTGAGTCCATCGAAAAGTCCTTGAGAAACAGGAACGTAAACTACAATTCAAAGAGCAGAGATAAAAGTGTATATAGTGGGACTGGAGAGGTGGCTCAGGGGTTAAGCCTCTGCCTTGCAGGCGGAAGGTCCTGAGTTCGGATTCTAGACCCCACGTATAGACGCCAGGCAGCAGGGGCAGCCTGCGCTTCTGGCCCTGGTAAAGCGGAGCCTGTGAATCCTGGGGTAGAGTAAAACGAGGAGGTGGAGGTGGTCCATGGAGGTTCCCGAATTCGTCCGTGGTTTTACACACACACACACACACACACACATGCACACACGCATATACCCACAATTGAATAAATAATAAATAATAATAATAAATTAAAAAAAATTAAAAAAAACATTAAAAAAAAAGTGTATGTAATATGTGTGAATCCTGCATCCTGGTTGGGTGCCACGGAGCAGCCAGTTCCTCAGGTCCCCTGTCCCGCCCCCCCAACTCTCCCAAGACCGACAGTGATTGCTTTGCTCAACCACAAAAGTTAAGGATCAGGGTTAGTAATGACTAAACGTCCAGACGTTTTTCGAGTGGCCTGTTTTAAAGACATCTGCACTGTTCACAGGCCTAGGATGACCATAATGGACAGGAATCTCCCCGTGCCTGCCGCAAGTCCGAGCTTGTTTACCCCAGTTGATCTGCTGGTTTGCACTGAAGGTCTACCAGCGTGCCTGGAGCTATCATAACCCCATTCCAGAGACACACGGGCTCTTTTGTGAGATTTCAACACAATGCATAGTAACGATAGTCAGGTAATGCCCGGTTTCTAATAAACCGTGCCCGGTTTCTAATAAACCGTGCATATCAGAACTGAGATGGGCTGAGAGCTTGGCTTGGACAGAGAAGGATTTTCTTTAAAGGAAACCACTCTGGAGGAGACGTGGGCATGTATGCTTGCAAGCTCAGGTTTCAAATCACTACACGTGTTTTTAATTGTTTGCAGCCATACAGTACATTTACGGTGCCCAGGAGAGGCATAATTAAGGGCAATAGCAGCCGGCGGTGGCTGTTAAGTGAGAACATGAATGGAAAGCCAGCACAGGGGGAACCTGGCCGGCATCCTGCTTCCCACAGCAGGGCCTGCTCCGCTCTGTGTGCACGCAGCCGGATCCAGCCTGTGTGAACAAGGCTCCCAAGACTGAACCATCCCCCGACGCTGGCACGCAGCCAAATCCGCGAGCTGTACACACCAGTCTTGGAGTTCCTGCAGTCTTTCTTTTGTCCACTAACATTTCTTTTGGTGGGTGGGTGTTCACGTTGGGTACGTGTCCATCTTCAGGAGTCATTCACCTTATTTATTGAGACAGGGTCTCTCACCAGTGCCTGGGGTCTTTGAGAAGGCTAGATTGACTGGCCTATGAGCACAGGGTCTACCTGTATCCCCCAGCACCAGGATTATGAGCGTATGTCCCCAAGCCTGGCTTTGTATGTAAGTGCTGAGGGTCAAACACTCAGTTCCTCGAGCTTGCACACTGTCATAGTTAAGCACAGGTGTCAACTTGACTCTTGAGGGTTTGAGCTCTGGGCACAGGTGTAGAGAGTTGATGGTTGAGTTAAGCCCAGAGCAAACCTGAAGGAGATTGTCTAGCTGATGGGGAAGACCCAGCCCATGGTGGGTGGGATTAGGCCCTGGATAAATCACAGAGAGCTGGTTGAAAGAGTTGGCATCCTTCTGTTCACTTGGCCAGACATGCTGGGCTGGCAAGTAAGGATCGTCCCTCTCTCAGCCATTATGCGGTGATGGTGTGGTCAGTTCCCTCGGCCCTGGTGTTGGTGCATGCTCTCCTGTCAAGCTGGACTGAGAACTGTAACCGGACTGTCGTAAGAAAGTAAACTCCTTGTTCCCTTAAGCTGTGATGGTCATTTATCAGCAATGTTGCAGGCGGACTGCAACACACACCCTTCACGGAGCTGACTCCCTAGTCCTGCCCAGTCCCCCCACGACTCATCTGCTGCCAAGCTTTCCATTCTACTGTGTGTATTAAGATGCTCCAGATATCATACACAAGAAACATGTTCAGAAGCCGTGTTTAAAATGCAGCGAGTGTACTTCAGGCACAGCCACGGTGTCCTGCTCTACTGAATCTCTGCTACATGCTAAATTCATGCCGGGGCCAGCCCACTTCCTGATCCTGTGAATTTCAACTGACAGGTTGCTAGGATACTCGACGTCTCTGAAGAGATGAGGAGAAGCATGGGCGTGAGCTCAGGGCTGGAACTCATCACCTTGCCTCACGGACGCCAGCTGCGCCTGGACATTATTGAAAGGTGAGCGCTGACCTCGTCGCATTCCCCGCCTTCTCGGCGCCCGGAGCACATTCAAGTGCATTCTTACAAAAGAGCCCTCATACGCATGTGCACCACATGCAAAACACACGCACGCACACGCACGCACACACACACACCAAGTTTCCTGTCTGCAGCCAGGGCATTAGGACCCGACTCAGCGCCCTGGCTCTCCGTGATGCTGCACTTTCTAGAGTGACAGGATGTGCTCATCAGAATAGAATCCTTGCCTAGAATTTCAAGGCCCACGGTTCATTCCCCAGTAACTAGGAAAAAACAACAGAAGGAGAGACCTACAGAGATGGAGGTAGAAGCAGTTATTTTTATATCCTGCCATGATCGCAGTTTCTTATATTTGCCCCTGGTCTCCAGGTAAGAAACTAAAGAAGGAAACAGTTAGGAAACAGAAACAGCATGTGCACATGCACACACGCACACAAACGTACATAAACACACAAACACACACACACATACACACACCTACACACACACACTTGGAGACCTTGTTAACAGACATTAGGGAATTTGGGGGTGCTGGATATAAACTGGGTTGCTGCTACCCTCTGTTCAAGGAGGTGAGAAACCAGCACATCTGGGCACTGGGTGTGTGGCGTGGCACAATAGCCCCAGAGCTTGCGGGCCACTGCCACAGTGGGGTTCGGAGGCGCTGTGTCTCGTAGCCAGAGCTGTGCTGACCAGAGGCTGGAAACTGGAGACAGTTCTGGCCCTCTATAGATCTGAACTCCTGGCTCCAGATTTATAGACAGAAGAAAAGGGGTCACAGCAGGGACTTCCTGCCCCTGATGAACCCTGTTTACATCAGTTCCATTGTCACAGGCTGAGAGACCACCCTGCTTCCTGGCTCTCTGCACTTGCCCCGTGCAGTTCTAGATGAGAAAGGGACATTGTTAGGGAAGAAGGCCCCCTCCTGTTAGGGTCGACCTTGCAGAAAGTTCCGGATCAAGGGTCATTTTCCCCCTAGCACTACTGACCTCCGCCTGACCTCTCGTCTGTTCCTCCTCAGACACAACACGATGGCCATCTGCATCGCGGTGGACATTCTGGGCTGCACGGGCACTTTGGAGGACCGAGCAGGCACCCTTCATAAGATCATCCAGGTGGCTGTGGAGCTGAAAGACGTCATGGGGGACCTCTTCTCCTTCTCAGCCATCATGAAAGCCCTGGAGATGCCACAGGTGACACGCTGGCTGTGTGTGCCTCTCGGGGGTGGGATGTGTGTGCGTGTGTGCGTGTGCGTGCGTATGTGCGCAGTACTCTGCAAAGAGGTTTGCACATCCACTGTATGCACAGAGATAAACCAAACTTCAGTGCAAACCGCCTTGGTTGGGGCAACCAAGGACATCCTCCTCTGTACTCCAGCTCTGTTTATAAAACAGTGGGTATCTGCCAATCGTCCACATCAGTGCTCCGGAAAAAACATAGCAAGGACAAGATAGAAGGAGAGACGTATAAACAGACAGGGTGGTAGGACAGAGGTCGCTTCTGCCTGGGTCACCAGGCACGTGGCAGGTTTGGGTGCTGACTGGGAAACCAAGTCATGTGAGGGGCTTATAGCAAGAGCCTAACAGCAGTTTTCTCCAAGTATCTTCACTTTGCCCTATAGTTATCCTGTCTCAAATCGGGCCTGTGTTGTGCCTGCATTTCAGATAAGTGTCAAATGCAGATATCTGCATTTGCATCCAGCAGGCCTCCTAGAGGAACATCTCCTGCCACCTTTCCAGCTCAGAGCGTCTTCCTGCTGCCACTTTTCACTTGAGGGCTGTGAGTAGGATATTACAGCGCTGAGAGCCACGCCCACCCCTAATAGCAGCAGCAGATCTGCTGGTTCTTTATTCTCACTGTTTTCTAGCCACAGAAAATCTCTGAGATCCCCCCAGGCATTTGCTGAAATCCAACCTGCCGCTGAGGGTCTCAGAGCAGAGTCGGCTCATAATTCCTTTGATTAAACACAGATTATCTTGGGGTTGGGGAGATGGCTTCGTGGCTCAAGTACTTGCTCTGAAAGCGTGAGGACCTGAGTTCAGATCCCCAGCACCTTAAAAAAAATAAAAGCCCAGCATGGTTACACGTCTGTAACTGCAGTGCGGGGGAAGGTAGAGGCAGGCAGACCTTGGGGCTCCCCGGCCCACCTAGCCAGGTGGCGGCAGTCCCCAGGCTCAGGGAGAGACACTGTCCGTGATATGCCGCTTTCTGACACAGTGAGAACGATCGCTTTTCATTCAGGCGGCTTTGATTCGCCTCATGATCGTGTTCCCTGGGCCAGAACTCGCCTGTCCTTTCTTGACAGCCACGGGCTGCGCTGTCTGCAAGGCTTGGCCAGAACTTCCTCTGAGCAGAGGTGATGTTTGGGGGATCAAACTCAGCAGTGGGGGGGGGTCTTCTCCCTTCCTGTAGGCCCAGACCTTTTTCTTCCAGAACCACGTGGCTCAGAAGGACTGAGTCCTGAAGGGTACTTGGGTTTGGAGTAAGTCAGGGGGGAAAAAAACGGCCTTTCAGGGAACCCCAAAGAAAGTCCTGTTGTTTTACGCTGTCATCCAAACCTGCCCCACTGCCAAATGCAGGAGAGAGTGCTGACCAGCCTCGTAGTTTCTGGGGGTCACTGTTTCAGGAGGGGGGGCAGGGAGAGGGAAGCCCTTCTTACCTTCTTCCTGAAGTGTGAATGAGCACTTAAGAGCTGAGAAGGCCTCGGGAAGTCGCCTATAAATGCATCTATTTTCTGATGTGTGACATGAGGCCAGAGGCATGGCACGGGTTCCGTGAGAATCTTAAGCCTCTCCGGAGCTGGTTTGAATTCCCTAAGTACTGTGCACTGCCGGGTCAAGACACTTGGGCTTGCCGGTTGGATGCTGCGAGTGGACCATTTACTTTACGACAGACCCTGGTGGGACTGGTGTTGAGGTTTCACAAGCACTGATGAGGACGGCATTTGTTTCCTGTTGGGACTCTCGTGGGTCTCAGGCATTGTGTAAACACAGCATTCAGATCACCACACCCTCATATCAGTACAGCCCCACGTGGGACAGACACACGCAAGAACATGTGTTGACATTTCAAATACGCCGACTCTTTGATCCAGTGGTTCCACGCCTGGAAATTTATCCTCCAGGTATTTTCGCACGTGGACATGGTTGTAAAATCTTGACAAGATGATTTTCTAATGTCAAAGTGTATTTCAACCTTTGATCTCTGTCCATGGCTTATTCATACAGTAGAACATTTGCATAAACTTAACAAGATAAGGCAATGCTGTGTGTGGAATATTGTCCAAGCAAGGAACAGACACGGCAATGTGGCAGACATTGACTTTTTATTTTTTATTTTTAAAAAAAAAAAACTTTATTTATTGCATGCAGGTGTGTGTGTGTGTGTGTGTGTGTGTGTGTGTCAGAGGGCACTGTGTGTCTCTTTGGAGGACCAATTGCTTCTACTTCCTTCTTGCTTCGCGCTGGGATTTCCCAGGCTCTGCCCACCAGGGCCAGACATGCAGGCTGCTGCTGGTTCTACCAGATGCTTTTTACATGGCACCTAGGATCCGAACTCAGGACCTTCTGCTTGGGAGACAGAGTCTTAACCCCTGAGCCATCTTTCCAGCCCCCCCCCCTGCACCCTTTACAACATTTACTTTTTAAAAGTATATGTTGATATGCGCATAGAAGCATTTAAGAGAGCTTGTGGGATAGACAACCATATAGACCGGGCAGGTGGCTCATTTTCCCTCTACATCACAACTGCTTTTGACTGTTGCAGACATATCTGTCCTCTATTCCAGGATTTCAGCGGAAAGGTATTTAAAAAGGCAAAACAACACAAGAGCGTTTCCGAAGCAACAACACTTTTCTTTCTTCCAGATCACGAGGTTAGAAAAAACGTGGACCACCCTGCGACACCAGTACACGCAAACTGCCATCCTCTATGAGAAGCAGCTGAAGCCCTTCAGCAAAATTCTGCATGAAGGCAGAGGTGAGCGCAGGAAGGCGGCGCTGCTGTGCCTGTTGCTAGTCTCAGTCAGGTTCTGTCGGCCTCAGCCATCAACAGGGCATTGGATGAGACCGTGTTCTGCAGGGCTGGGCTGACTCATCCAGCTATTTCTTTTTTCGTTTATGTGTATATGGGGCATGTGGGACTCTATGTACATGAGTGTATCTGAATGAGTGTGCCTGGGGGACACCCAAGGGTGATATTGGGGATCAGTGTTATGAACCTGGGTCGCTAATTAAACCCAGAGCATCCCATTAGGGCTAGTCACCATGCCCACCCAGCATTTCTCCATGGCATCTGAGGATCTGAACTCAGGTCCCTTTGTTTGCAAGGCAGAGGCTTTAACCACTGAGCCATCTTCTCAGCCCCTCATCCTGCTCTTTAATCCCACAGTCACTTTTAAGTACGGTCCATTCTGTGATTAAAGTTCAACAGGGGGCTGGAGAGGTGGCTCAGGGGTTAAGCTTCTGCCTTGCAGGCGGAAGGTCCTGAGTTCGGATTCTAGACCCCAAGTATAGACGTCAGGCGGAAGCAGGGGCGGCCTGCGTTTCCGGTCCTGGTAGGACGAAGCCTGTGAATCCCGGGGCAGAGTAAACAAAGAGGAGGTGGAGGTGTCCATGGTGGTTCCCGAATTCGCCTGTGGTTCTCCACACACACTCACATACACACATATATACACGCACACACACACAATTGAATAAATAAAAAACAACAACAAAAAAAATTTAAAGTTCAACAAACTATGATGCAGAAACCTTTACTCCTTCCTCAGAGTCCACGAGCGTCCCCCCGAGCGGCGTATCGGTCCCGCTGCTGATGCCTCTCGTGACCTTGATGGAGCGCCAGGCCGTCGCTTTTGAAGGCACTGACATGTGGGAAAAAAATGACCAAAGCTGTGAAATTATGCTGAACCACTTGGCTGCTGCCCGATACATGGCCGAGGCTGCAGACAGCTACCGGGTGAATGCTGAGAGGATCCTGGCAGGTAGGAGCTTGTTTCTGGAAGCGTCTCTCTGCTTGTAAACAAGTAGAGCGAGGGGATGGAAAGCCCTGGATGTCTGCAGCTGAGCAGACGACTGAGAGATTCAGGTGGCGATGCACCATTTGCTACACCACTGCTTCCTTTTCATTGCTGCTTTATGGTTTTTGAGTTAGTGTACAAAGATTGGGTTTCATTGTAGCTTTTTTGTATACCTGTGTGGAGGTCAAAGCTCAACCTCGAGTGCTTCTCCTTGTGCATTCCTTGCTTTGAGACAGGCTCTGCACTTGCCACCTAGGTGGGCTGGCGGCAGCCCCAGGGATTCTCTCTGCTTCCTTAGCCCTGGAATGACACATGGAATTATGTGCCGTGATCCCGGCTTCTTTTGAGCGGGTTCTGGGGATCGATTGAAGTTCCTCCCATTCCTTTAGTGTCTTATTGGGATAGAACGAACAAGAAAGTCAAGGTCAAGAAAGAGTATTTACCACTAGCACCTCAGGAAAGGCAATGGCCCTGCACTAGTTTGTTTGTTTTTTTGTTCTGTTTTGTTTTGTCTTTGTGTGTGTGTGTGTGTGTGTGCGCACGTGTGTGTGCATGCGTGCATGTATGCAAGAAGGCTCTTCAGTGTGTGCCTGCGGAAGCCCAAGGGCAACACTGGGCATCATCCTGGATTGTTACACCTCCTAATTACTTTGCTCTGGGGTTCCCACGTCCTACCTTCTAGGGCCAGAATTACCGGCCACCACCATATCCACCCAGCATTTTTATGTGGAATCTGGGGATCTAAACTCAGGTCTGTTTGTTTGTGTGACAAAGACTTTAACTCCTGAGCCATCTCCCCAGCCCGGGAGGAGTTTTATCCAGACTTCACTTGTCTGCGCTCCTCTCCCAGCCCACCATGGGGAAGCAAGCACCCTGCTCCAAGAGTCTGACATGCACGGGGAGTGTTGGGCAGAGTGGCGTGTGAACCGAACTTTCCCAAGCACTGTGGCAGCAGACGGCAGCTTCCTTGGGCTGGGCTGTGATATGCCAGGCTGCATGGTTGTCCTCAAAGGACCTAGAAGCATTTAGAAGGTATTTCACCATCACTGTAGGAAGTGAGATGTGTACTGTGGACAACTTAGATCTGTGCACCCTTGTGTGTGTGTGTGTGTGTATGCATGCATGTGTATACATGCTTGCGTGCATGCATGTATGTGTGTGTGACTGAAGTTGACATCAGATGTCTTCCTTGATTGCTCTCTACCTACCGAGGGGGGCTCTTGCATGTGAACCCACAGTTCTCCAGTTAGCTAGTCTTGCTAGCCACCTTGCTGTGGATGGAGATCCTGTGTCTCTGTCTCCTGGTACCTAGCCATCTGTGGGTTTTGAACTCCAGCTGAACAAGTCTCATACAAGGTCCCACGCATCTCAATCTGACCTCAAGCTGGCTATATAGCTAGGGATAACCTTGAACTTGTGTTTCTCCTGTTTCCATATATCCCGAGTGCTGGGATAAAAGGCACACGCCATCATGTCCAATTTATGCAGTACTTGGGATCAAACCCAGGGCTTCGTGCCTGCTAGGCAAACACTCTGCCAAATGAATTAGGTTCTTGACTCCTGTTGATTATTAAAGCATGAAAGTCATTTGCCAGAAAGCACAAGTGGAGTGAGATGGGAATTCTACTCAAAGTCCCAAGAGAGCTTGGGAAGGGTGGGAGACGTGTTTTCATGAGTGGAAAATGTGGCCTAAGAAACGGCCAACTGTCCTGAAGACAGAAAGAGACTGGGGCTCAGGAAGGGTTTAAACACATGTTTGAAATCGGGTTTCTCAGGTAACCGTGTGCAGGAAGGCTGAAGGCTTTGGAACAAGGGGTTTAACCAAGGCCCCATCTGGAGTGACTATTCTGGAACGGCAGTTAGATCTAGACAACCAAGAACAGGAGAGATCTGTTCATCTTAAGCCTCACTCCGTACCTCGAGACCGAGCCCTGCGCCGTCAGGACCACACACTTCTTTCCTCCCCAAGAAGTCCTCCAGGGTGGGAGATAGCTCAGGCAGCAAAGCGCTTGCCACAAAAGCATAAGGAACTGAGTTCAATCCCCAGAGCCCACGTGAAAAAGTGTGCTATGATGGCGTAAGCCCCTGTCGTCCCAGTGTTGGGCTGGCAGAGGCAGCAGGACCCCTGGGGCTTGCGGGCCAGCCAGCCTAGACTAACTGGTGAGCCTTAAGCCAATCAGTGGGAGGCCCTGACTAAAACATGAGTTGATGGTTCCTGAGAAACAATACCTGAGGTTGAGTGCTTGCTTTGTCACGCGTGCGCACATGTGCGTGCACACTCACAGACAAATTCCTCAGTGTAGGGCTCAAATAACAAAGGCACACAATTCAGTTGAGTAGCTATCAGAACACTTGCTCATTCAAAGTCAGTAAATAAATTATCCTGGACTCCGCCAACATTATATTTGATTGGACTTTGAGAAAAGTTGGTTGAAGTTCTACGGCAAGTCACTGAATGGCAGCCAAGAGGACTTTTCACGTGGTCTGTCTCAAGTTCATATAGCAAACTTCCAGTGCTGGAAGTGACTGTGAGTCCGGTAAAGGCTGGGATTAGCTGCATGGAAGTAGGGGATTTTCTGAGAGACAGAAGCATCCTACAGCTGCATGTAAAATAGGTACGTAAGCTGCAGATCAGTAAAGTCGCTGCGAACAATCGTAAACAAGGCACAGATACACTCTCCCTCCCATCCCTGCGTGTGCAGAGTCCAGCCCTCCTGCCTCCGTGAGTTTACTCATTAATCACTCTTTGAAACTGATTAAATTCTTGATGAGCAGCATGTCCTGCATTTTTTTCATTGGGAGCACTTTTTAAATTTCTGAGGGAAGGAGGAAGTTCATTTTGATCCTGCCTTAAAACAAGTATGCTTTCAGACGTTTTTTACACTGCTTTTCAGCAGAACTGAAGCTACCCGTTGGTTTCATTTTGCCTAGATTTTCAGCCGAATGAAGAAATGAGTGAGATCTTCAAAACCGAATTTCAAATGCGGCTGCTGTGGGGTAGCAAAGGGGCCGAGGTGAATCAGACGGAGAGATACGAGAAGTTCAGCCAGATTCTAACCGCCCTCTCACGTAAACTGGAAGCTCCTCTGGTGAAGCCGGCGGAGCTGTGAGACCACCCGAGGGGACCTGCAGGATCAATGAAGCTTCTCTGGTGTCTTCTTCGGAAAGCTTCGCATCTGACAAAGTAATAATGTGCAAATCTGACAATACACAAGCTTCTAATATCCACAGGATATTAAGCGTGTAAATTGTACAGGGCACACTTATTTATGAACTGTTTAAAATTACTACTGATTTTTTTAAGTGAATGGTAATTTATTATTAAAGTAACTATGGCTAATGTCAATCAGCAAATTCAAAAGCAGACCTCACTATGTTAGCTGGTGGGGTGGTTTTTTTTAATCGTTATCATCATTGCATTTGACCATCTTAGTTTTTATGTCCATGTCAGATAAATGTAAATAGAAGAGTTTAAAAGACAAGCATGAAACATTTCAGAAGATATCAGTTATATGATATACTTTAAATAAATATGAAACTGTAAATAGTTATGAATGAAAATATATCTTTTTGTGAAATGGTTGTATTCAGTCTCTTTAATATTAACAGACCTTAAAATGACAATTCCACATCCTGGCTTCTGGGAGATCTTCTTCTCTATCTCAATAGTAAATAGAAATTAGCAATCATTTGAAAATTTAAGGGTTATCTCCTTAAGAAACAGAGTGAGTAGTGATCCGATGAAGGCCCGCCTCCGAAGACTGAGGTTCAAGTTTCCTGGAGTCCACATACAGCGCAGCGCCTGTGGGAATAAGCACCTGGATATCAAAACACAGCAAGCGCTGTGTCTGTGGCAATCAAGTGCTCAGATGTCAGTTGCCGTTTTCTTGATATATCTTCAGTGAGGTCACCTCTTCTCTTTGGTCTGCCAGCTCCATCTGCTCTGGAAACCCCTCACAGACACGGAAGAGTGTTTTCTTGGCTCTGTAGTTATCCCTTAACTGAGTCCAGATGGTACCAAGAGATGAATTACAAATCTCCAAGCAGGCGGAGATTTGTATCTCCAAGTAAAAGACACAAATGTTAACACTGTTGGAATACAGAAAATCTGGGCTGAAGAGATGTGTCAGAGGTTAAAGCCTTTGTCTCGGAAGCAAAAGGAGGATCTGAGTTCAGATACCCAGATCCTATTTAAAAATTAAAATTTTTAAATTAAAAAAAAAAAAGATCTGCACTTCCCACCCTGGAAGGCAGAGCCTGGGAAACCTCAGAGCAAAGCAATAAAGAGATAGATCAATCCAGGATGGTTCCTGTCACTCGTGCATCTGCAGGCATACACTCAAGTGCCCTCTGCTACCTATACACACACGTACAAAAACAATCTGCTTTTCTTTAAGTCAACTATGAATGTCTTAATATAGAAGAAAAGGCAAATGAACTGTCACGTCCTGTAGCTGGTAGACTCACCACAGTTTTGTAGATTCCTTTTTGGCTCCCTGAAGAGGATATTAGAGTTTTATATCTGTTTGTTCCCATTGTAAAAAAGTAAATAAATAAAATAAAAATTAGAATACAAGATTTCAAAATAGCCACCAACTGGTAAATAGTTAACTATTTGTTTTCCTATCTTTTAAATACTACTGAAACCATATCACATTTTGTTGCCACAAAACAGGTCATGAAAATTTCTCCACAAAATCAAGTAGCCCATGTATATATATATATATATATATATATATATGTATGTAGGTAGGTAGGTAGGGAAGAAATTTAATATACAACAGTGATACTGTTGATCAGTGGGGAAAAGTGACTTTTTCATATAATTCTTAAACAATCAGTTAAGCAAACGAAAGGGAGAAAAGCTTATAACACCACAACAGTCTGGATGAAGAAACTATATGCAAAGGGTTATAGCATTTTTAGAATAAATACAGTATCTTTTTTACCTTCGATCAGCTAATAATTTTTTAAAGTATATAGTTATGAAAGCCTGGTCAGCATGTGTGACCATGAAGAACTTCATCAACAATATCCTGGGGAAACTGGAAGGAAAAAACATACAACACTGGCAAGGGCTGGAAAGATGGCTCAGGGATTAAGACTCTGCTCTGCAAGCAGAAGGTCCTAAGTTCGGATCCCAGATTCCCATGTAAAAATGCCAAGTGAAAATGGCTGTGTCCTACATTTCCAGCCCTGGAGGGTGAAGCCTGGGAAATCCCAGAGCAAAGCAAAAAGAAGTAATTCAGGATGATTCCCAAAGTCACCATTGGGCCTCCACAGGGAGACACGTGCCCTCTAATACACACATACACACACACACACACACACACACACACATATGCGCGCGCGCACGCGCAAATAGATAGATAAAATAAAGTTAAAAAAAGAACACTTCAAATTTTTTTTAAAAAGTCACTAAAACAAAAACACTGGCAAAAGATTAGTGTGTGTTGTAGTTTCTCTTCTGTTGTGATAAAATACTCTGATCAAAGCGACTTAAGACAGAACATTTACTTTGGTCTACAGCTCCAGAGGGATAGAGCCCATCATGGTGGGGAAGGCTTGGTGGCAGGGACACCAGGCCTGAGTGTCACATGCATCACAGTCAAGAAACCGAGCAGGAAGTAGGACTAGGCTGCAAAACCTCAAGCCATCCCCATCCCACCCCCTGGCAGCGAGGCACTTCTTCCAGCAAACCTCTAACTTCTAAAGGTTCCCACAACTCTCCCGGGACACCACCAGTGACCAAACATGTGAACCTCCAGGGGGCTATTTCCCATTCAAACCACAACAGACGGAAGGCCTCAGTGTTCCCCTCCCCTGTGCTAACAACCAACGCTGGTGCTTTTCAAGTTCTGCTAGGGTTAGTGGGTGACCACAGGCGCCAGGGTTTGTCACCTCGAGATGAGGCTTCAGAACAGACCTGCGGCCTCCAGGGCAGGTCTTCATCTCTTGGATCAACTGACTGGGGGGAAGATGCCACGCTGTCGGCATCCAAGGGAAGGTCCTCGCGGTGTGGATCGAAGCCCCCAGCCAGCACCAGCAAAGAACCAGACCCCACTGACTGCCTAAGGCTGATGCTGCAGCGGATCCTGAGCCCACACAGTCCTTGAGGTACCTGCAGCCTGGGGACAGTCTCTCACACGATGGCTGGAGCACGTTTACTATTAGAAACAAACGAACAATAGTTAGCTGTCATAATACTTTAAGACCTCCCGTGGAAAACAACTAAAGGGGGAGACTGCGCACAGGTAAACAGCTCTTCTTGGAAGAGGAAACAATAAACACGTAAAGGTGCTCAGCATAGCAGTCGGGGAACACAGAACCACAAAGGCTCATGTGCTTTGAACCCATGAAGACTGAAGGGCCTGACGACAGGACCGTTGTCCAGGGTTAGGGACACATAATCCTTACTAGACTATCAAGAGTGTAAAAAATATTACAATAATTTTAGGGGCCAAATGTGGCGTTTTCTTCAAAATTGAAAATATAACCCATAAATTGGGAAATTCACGTCTAGGTATAAACTGTGAAGAACTCTGTGTCAGTGAATACATCTGTGGGTATTCCAAGCAGCACTGTTTGAGCCAAAGTTCAGGAAACAGGCCAAATGTCCACCAAAGTGGATGTGCTCTCTTTACTTGCTTAACACAATGCAATGTACATAGTAAAATGAACTATGGATATATATATATATATGGATAATCTTATTATCAACCTTTAGTGAAAAGTCTTAAGGTATATGGGACTATTCAAAGTATGTAACAAGGACCCTGTTAATAAATTATATCCACAATACAAGCTGTAATACAGTTTGCTTGCATGGTTGCTGATAAATCACCATCAAACCGCTTAAGGGAACAAGGGATTTATTTTCTTAACGATAGTCATATAGTTGACACCTGCTTAACTATGACACTCCAACCCTTGTCAACTTGACACAAAAACATAGCATTTTTAAACTGTAACGTTCAATCCTTGTCCTCATAGGATAAATCACCATTAATTTTATTAATTCTAAAGGTCCCAAGTTAAAAGTTTCTATAATCCAATTTAAAATGTCAATCATTAAAGGTTCAATTATTAAAATGTTGGAAACGAAAGTCTTTCTTTAAATATCCTAAATAGAATCATTGTGATAATGGAAAAACATCAAGTTAAGACTAAAGTCCAGCAAATTATTGAATCCTATACTTGAATGTCCATCTTCTGTTGCTCATCACAGAGTCATGGCGGCTCAAAGATTTTAGGCATTCCCAGTTCCTGTTCACAGCTCAAAGTCGTAGAAGCAGAGTTTCTTTGAACCAGGCTGAATCTCCACTCACAGCCGTCCTTAGCATACATCCCATGATTCTGGCATCTCCAACAACACTCTAGGTTCACCTCTGCAGCTATAAGCTTCACCTTTCCTTGCAGGAACTCTACGCCTGCCACTTGGTGCCAAGCGTTTGCTGCTCTCCATGAACCCCTCAGTCGTACACCAAAACCAGTATCATGTGGGGGACACTGCCAGATTCTTCAGTAAGATTGAAATGTAGCTTGGTCCACTTGAACCACAGCTGTATCAATTTTCGTGTGCTGACTCCGGAAAAGCCTCTTTCTAGACAGCCAAAACTTCCAAGAGGACAAGAAACAGCTTCAGCTTGGGCTTTCGACCCCTGAAGTAATCTGGGTTTTCATATCTCAGAATCGCCATTTGGTGGTATTTATGCCCATCACGTCCCAGTGCACTGGTTGATTTCCCAGTTCACTGATGTTGATTTCTCCAGTAGTAGCAGTTACTCTGTTGTCTGCCCTTTCCTCATCCAAACCTTCAAGGCTGCCAACACAGCTCTCCTCTATTCAACTCTCTCAAAGTCCTTGTTGCTTTCACAAATTGGGCCCAAACAATCCACAAATCTCTCAGCATTTTCATTATCCAAATGGCCCATTAAAGTGTGCAGAACAGTATTTGTAACCCACAAACTCAAAACCGTCAAACATATCAAAGTTTCTCCAACTAAACCACTTCCCTGGTACCAAATTCTGTTCCAGTACAGCTTAAAGGACCAAGGGGTTTATTTTCTTATGATAGTCTGTAGTACAGCTCAGTGGGAAAGCATGCACGAATACCAGGGCCAAGGGAACTGGCCACACCATCTCTACATAATGGCCGAGAGAAGAATGATCCTTACTTGCCAGACCAGCATGACTGGCCAAGTGTACACAAGGATGCCAACTTCTTCAACCAGTTCTCTATTTTATTCCAGAGCCTAATTCCACCCACCATGGGCTGGGCCTTCCCCATCAGCTGGACAATCTCCTGTAGGTTTGCTCTGGGCTTAACTCAACTACTAATTCTCCACAAATGTGCCCAGAGCTCAAAACCTCAACTGTTAAGTTGACACCTTGTGCTTACTTCACTATGACACTCCACTATGATACCTGTACCTAACTATGAAACAAGCCTACAACTCAATGTGTAAATCTAGAAAATTACTTTTTCAATAAACTACACAAAGTTATCAAATGTTAAAAACTACCTCATCTATCAGTTGCCATAAATTTTCAACTTCTTTGACAACATGTAGGTAATGATATTCCTTTGTGTGCTACGGTTCTCGTGCTATGATCTCAGGAAGGGAACTGCCAACTCTTCCATTGACTTCCTCCTTTGACTGAATTCATTTATTTATTTACTAATGTGTTGTGTGGTACCCGAAGGGGCCATGCAATGAATGATCCCCCTCAGACACCAGAGCACTATCTGAACGCTGGCTACATACGTGTGATGGCAGGAGCTTCCAGCCACGGAAGACTGGAGTGCTGTGTCTCATTGCAAACCCAAGCTAGGCTTCCTTGAGGTCAGTTTCTTTTCCTGTTGCTATGATACTGTGATAAAAGCAAGTCAAGGGAGAGAGAATTTATCTGGCTGCTCACAATTCCAGGTACAGTCATCATGGCAGAGAAGTCACAGCAGCAAGAGCTAAAGGGAGATGGTCACATTATAGCCACTGTCAAAAGCCAACACGGGGCTGGAGAGGTGGCTCAGAGGTTAAGCCTCTGCCTTGCAGGAGGAAGGTCCTGAGTTTGGATCGTAGACCCCACGTATAGAAGCGGGGGCGGCCTGCATTTCTGGTCCTGGTAGGGTGGAGCCTGTGAATCCTGGGGCAGAGTAAACAAGGTGGAGGCGGTACATGGTGGTTCCCAAATTCGCCCGTGGTTCTACACACACACACACAGACACACACACAATTGAATAAAAAAAAAAAAAAAGCCAACAACACTAGAATAATACGGGCTCATTTTCTCCCCTTCCTACAGTCTAGGATCCCTGGCCTAGAAATGATCCAACTCACAGTTGACATCGGTCTTCCCACATAAACCAGCCTAGTCAAGATAATCTCTCACAGGCATTCTCAGAGGCTAAACTTACTCTAGACAAACCCTCACAAGTGGGCCTTTAATCTTTTCTCCTAGATATCAATTAGAAACACTAGCTGCTACACTGGCCAATCAGGAAACTACTTGCTAAATCCCTATTGCAAAACAGGACAAATGCCAAGGGACGGAGAAGGAAGCTAAAAACATACTGGACAGGAAGGAAGTTCTTCTAAGTGGAGATTAGTCCCTCTTCTCGCACCTCAGATGCACACGGTAGCCTCTTTTTACCACACAGATTAAGGTGACAAACAAAACAAAACAACCTAGACATTAGTACGTTGTCACAGGGCCCACACCTATGCATACATGCCTTGCCCGGCTCTCCAGTTGTAGCCCACGCTGAGATCTGACCCTACCAGCCTTGAGCAGGATAATCCCAAGAGTTTATGATGCCAGAGAAGAATCTTCAACACACCTGAATAAAGTAACGGTACATCACAAACCCCTTAGCTTCGCCTTCAGCATTTATAGTAAAAATGCTTGGTAACATGGGATATCATGTGGTTTGAGATAAACCATGGAGGCTGGGACTCCCATGACTGTACTGAGTTATCCTCTCACTAACTGGTATGGAAACACCTCAGCATTTAGCATTCACTGTAACTACACATCCACGTGCACTGGAAGAACATCAGCCCTGATCACATATAGAATCTCTAAAGACACCTGTACAAAACAAAGACATCACTAAAAATATCCACAAGACCAAACTCTCTCTCTCTCTTATATATAAACTGCTCAAATTTAAGATATTGGTTATTCTTTTAAAAAACTTTATTTGTTCATTCATTTAATGTGTGTATGTCAGAGGGCACTGTGTGTCCCTATGGAAGCCAAAGGATGACTTCAGGAATTATCCTGGACTGCTTCTACCTCCTTGCTTCGCTTTAGAATTTCCCAAGCTCTGCCCACCAAGGCCAGAAGAGGTCACTGCCATTTCCGCTGGCATTTTTTCCTTGGTATCTGGGATCAGAACTCAGGACCTTCTGCTTGTGAGGCCGAGTTTCCAGCCCAGAAACTGGTTATTCTTAAGAGATGGTAATTTTTCTTTATTGAGATGAGTGACAGACATGTCTAATGTTGTTCATAACTCAACACTGCTGTGTGACACTTTTCCTGGATTGATGGCCAGACAGGGATCCAACAGACCAAAGTCAAGATTAAATTAAAATCCAGCTTGGTGAAGCAGACTTTATTGGACTTACTTACAGGAGCAGGGATGAATCGAAGGCGGCCACATCAAAAAGCCACACAGTCTAGTGAGACACAGAAGTGGCAACGCTGGGCTCTCTTTGTGACTTGCGGCCATCTTGGCTTGTCACAGTCTCCTCTTCCTTAAGAAGCTTCCCTCGGGCTGGCAAGATGACTCAGTGGGTAAGGTACTTGTCGCACCTGGCAACCTGAATTCAATCCCCAGAAGCCCACATGGTAGGAGAGAAGTGACTTCCAAGTTATTCTCTAGTCTCCACCTGTGTACCACGGCTTGTACGTCCCCCCCCTCTCTCTGCCTCTCTCACCCTATTTATCTGTATCTCCATTTATTTCTCTTACACATAAATAAACTCTCCTCAGGGTTGACATTTTGGGTTACCAAAGCTACTTCTCTTGTAGCATCTCACAAAAAACAAGAAATCCTCTCACATTGAAATTATGCTGTAATTAGGACTGGAGAGATGGCGCAGGGGTTAAGGCTCTGTCTCGCATAAAGCAGGTCCTGAGTTTGAATCCCAGGAGGAAACAACCACTGCCTTCACTTCTGGCTCTGGTGGGCGGAGCCTGGGAAATCCCAGAGTGAAGCAAGAAGTAGAAGCAATCCAGGATGATTCCCAATGCCAACCTTGGCATCCATAGGGACACACGGTGCCCCCCCCCACATACACACAAAATGAAATGAAAAATGAAATTGTGCTGTAATCAAGACATTACACTTGGAACTCATCCACTGTACCGAAAAAATAAGATGGGGGGCTGGGGAGATGACTCAGTGGTTAAAGCACTTGCCATTCAAGCTCAAGGACCAAATCTTAAAATGCTTAGTGGGGCCAGAGATGGTTCAGGGGCTAAGCTTCTGCCTCACAAGCAGAAGGTCCTGAGTTCAGATCCCAGGTCACACAAAAAAACACCAGGCAGGGATGATGGTGACCCTTGTACTTCCATTCTGGAAGGCAGAGCCTGGGAAACGCCAGAGCAAAAGCAAATAGGAGGTAGAAGCAATACAGGATGATTCCCAAAGTCACCCTTGGGCCTCCACAGGCACACTGGGCTCTCTGATACACAGACCCATATACAAAAGTAATTTTTAAAAAAATGCTTTTTAGATACAGTGGCCTACCTGTAATTCCAGCAAGACTAGTTCTACAGGCAAGCTCTGAATTTAAAACATAGATGAAAAGTAATCAATGATTATTGCCAGTATCAACCAAATGCTCCCCCAAAACGCACACATGAGAAGAGAAGGGGGAAAAAAAACAAGTTCTGCATGGTTTATTCTTAGGAACCTAGGCCAGGTGCCTGTTACGTTTCCCTTACATGCTAATGTTATCTTGTACTTCTAGTATCTAGTACTGCGTATCTGTGACTTTACTTTCCAAAATTAATGTTCTCAAACCTCAATCTTTTGGTATCTTTCTATTGTCTCCGGTCTCCCCAGTTACTAGTGGTGACTACCCTTTTTAATTAAGTTGGGTTCATTTTCCTTTGCTAATGTCATGTTATCTGTTCCTACCAAGAAGGATTTGACTTCCCCCAATCTTAGCTGAGATATTTCATGGGCCTTTTCATTATCTTGCTTTTTTCTGTTTTCTCAAACCTTTATTTATCTGATGATGTAATAATTTGACACCATTTTCCTGCCATTTTCATTATTTTGCATGTGCCTACTTCCAAACTTGGCATTATCTTTCAGTTTCATTATCTTAAAATTGCAACCTCCCTGTGCTCTGAATTTATGCTGAGTTTTTAATTCCCTTTGGGATTTCCAAAAATTTGCAGTCACAGTTTAACATTTGCTTTTTAAAAAAACATGACTTCTGAAATTAGATTTCCTACAAGTTACAGATAATGTGTCACTAATTATGGCAAATGTTCTCCTTCCGTGCTTTGAAATGCCAAGAAGCACTGGTGCTTCTACACCAGTCAGGAATCAAGAAGCACAGGAAATGCTCGTCAGGCTGTGCAGCCCGGAGCAGCACTTGTGGAAGTTTGTGCCATGTGCCTCGACCAGAACAAAGATAAAGCCAAAGTATCACAAGCAACTTAAATTCACTCTAAAGGAACTTGGGCTCTTCTTTAACAAAGTGTAAGAGAAACTGGAAATCAGACAAGTGTCTAAAAATGCTTCCCCAAAAGGTTGCCCACTTCAGAAACTTACCTACTTTGTAGTTATCTGAAATTTATCACATTCAGGAGTGGAATTATCATAAATGTTGGTTCACGCAACAATAAAAGTACACATCTTAACTGGCCATGAAAAGATTGTTTTATTTCATGAAAATATTCTCAACAGAGAACACTATCATAAACAAAGCATTTACCATTAAGAAATCAGTATGTGCACAAAGAGTGAAAATTACTGCAAAATTAACAATTTCTTTTAGAGAATTCACATGTTCAAAGTTTAAGACTGATTTAAGGATGATCTAAACTGTAAGTGCAAATGTATAACCCACACCCAGGGGCACACCTCCATGTGAAGGAACTTGCCTCCTACAAAGCAAGTCCTGGTTGTAGAAAAACAAGTAGTTGCTTGCAAAGAGCAGTCCTTACAAGAAAGCTTTGACTTTTCTCTGTGGCTATTGGCCAAAAAAAAAAAAAAAAAAAAAAAGTACTTGAGTCTTTATACAGAAGACAACACAGATCACATTTTCTTCTCATTGCTGACCTTTGAAACAAAAATAGCACTAGTTTTAAAAACTACTTCATGTAGTCTGTCAGTATTGAATAATATCACATTATATAAATAACCCTGTAACAAGATTTAATATCTAAAACTTTATAGTTTACTAGCCTCAAAGGTAATACACTATGTCAGCTCCACAACAGTGGTGTACTTGATCTTAGGAAGGCATTAACTTTCACACAATTGTCATTCAGCTTAGTACAACTGGTAGTATGATTCAAACAGCACTGGGGAAAATTATTAAAGCAGTCGCACAACTTCTAAAATATTGCTTGAAATCCAATAATACACAGAACATTTCACATTGTCTTTCTCCCTTCAGAACAGCAAAGAACCAAATTAATGAAGCATCGGTGGTACAAATAACCCTCCCACCCCACCCACCCCTCTGTTATAAGACTACTAAGAAATTAGTTCAGATACATACAAGTCATTAACTAAATCACAAATGTGAAGTAGGACATGAGCAACGGGGCACTAACAAGAACTGTATTTACAGGTATAAACAAAGAAATTTCAATTTTACAAGTAAAAGTGCACATAGATCATACGAAGTTTCACTAAATTTTATGTGGTTCGAACAAAATCATCACTTGGAAACAGACTACCATTGTAATAATCAAACGAGATCGTCATAACCCCAAGTTAAAAGATGGGGGGAGGGGGTCCATAAAACTTCTCATAAATACACCAAGGAAAGTAAAATGGACTCAGACATGTCTTTAATTGGATGTATAAATTTGAAGATGCACCATTGCACATGGTGGAGCTCTGAAAGCCACCTACTGAGGCTGTATCAGCAGCTGCGGCAGAGCCACAGAGTGAAGGAGGTCGTGAGCCGCACAAAGCCCTGTGTGGGCTACTGCAGTGCAGAGTTGGCAATCGACAGATTTAGGCACTCGAGTTTAAGGCAGCATTTGAATGGAAGCAGCTGACTTTTGACAACAGTCCTTTGTTGTGAGGTGGTGAGTATCTTCTATGTTTATTATGCCAGGATTTCAGTGCTGACTGGATTCTTCCCAGACAGAGGTGCTGAAGATGTGTCACAGTTCAGAGTTCTTTCAACTGGGCTGTAGACTAGATAGAGCAGAGATGTTTTCTTTTCCTTAGCATAAATGCTTCAGGTTCACAGACTATGTCTCGGAATGTTTGCAGTGGGGAAGTTACAGCAGCGTACACAAACACTAAGATGGAAACATTAGTGCTGGAGGTGTCTGACAAAGTGACTTGCACTACAAATGAAAAACAAAACGAAGACTCTGACAAGAACAAGGGATTATAAAGACATGCCTGAAAAAATCTAAGCCCAGGTCACTCTAGACATGCAACAGGATGTTAAGCAAGCACGGAGGTGGCGCAGGCAGACACTGACAAATGCCAACAATTCTAACAGACAACAGTCTAAAAGCCAATTAAAACAGAGCTGGATGAGCGCATCCTATCAGGACAGCCAAAATAAGACAAACTCGAAGGCAGCTCTGTATTCTTCCTGATTCTTTTTTATTATCAGTAAAATAAATGGAAAGAGTCAGCCATGATTGGCTTTGGTCTTCCATGTGAACAACTGTGAACTAGGAATTTAAGGGCTGGTACTATAATGATTTTTTAGAACAATGTATGAAAATGCTAATGAAGTTAGTAAAATAAATCATGTCTGCATGCACTCATGCAACTTGTCTCTCTCACTCCTTAGAGCCTGACAACTCTCACCCCCTCCCCCAGAGCAGCTGCATGTAACCTCCTTCAACATCTCGCCCATTTCCTCAGAAACCCTCTTCAGGAACCTGCAGTCCAGGGGGAAAAAGAAAAAAACAATTACTGAAGACCTTTGGTAAGACCAAAGGGGATACTCAGCTTAAAGTGTCCGTCCCAAATGTCCTTAAAATCATTTTACTGTTAGCTACTGAAAACACCAGAAAAATGTGAAGCATAAGTAAATCAAAGGCCAGCATTGCTGCTTCCTCCATTTATTTCAAATTCTGCTAACTTCTGAGACTACCACCGAACAATTCTCAATTGTACAATGATCCCAAAAATTACTACAGAAAATAAATTCCACTCTAATAGCTGATGATCCAGCTAAAGTGAAGCCCTCGATGGTAGTACAAATATTTTCCCTCAACGCAATTAGTCAAAAAAGCTATTTCTCTTCTGAAAATAAACCCTGCCAGTACTTCTCCTCCACTTGTGATTTTCCCATATTTTCACTGACTTAGAATCTATTTTTCCTGTGTGTCACTACCAAATGCCAAATATCACTAATGTGATATTCCCAAAGACATTTTTTGAGACTAAAAAAATACAAATGTAAGATTAGTTTAGAATGAAGCTTACACATTATTAAAAATTTCCAGTAAACCTGCAAATACTTTCAGGTCTCGAAGCTGTTTTATCTCTAAGAGCTATACCATATCATTTATTTCATGGATCTCTTGATCTACTATTTAAATAGATTATGTACTAGGTACTCATTTTCTTCCTTTAGGAAACCAAAGTTAAGAATAGAGAGGAAAAGGAAAATGATTATAATCTTACATAATTATAAAACTGTTACTTTTCTTCTATAAACTGAAGCTATAAATTCAAACTCCTGGAAAGAAGTCCTCTTGGGAATCAGGTTCGTAGTTCAGGGCAATTTTACTTAGCTGTTCTGAATTAAATGGTTAGGGGCACCCTACCTAGGTTTTCTCCTAATGATTATATCCTCTTATTTGTAAGGCAGAAGACACACATCCTTCAACACAGACTGGAGCAGAACATAAAGCAAAGGCATCGATTAAGCTTTCACACCAACGTTACTCAATGGTAAGGTGTCACAAAGAGTTTCTCGTGGCAATATACACATCTCTACAACCAAGCCTGCACTCAGCTCACACACTGAATAGTAAATCATGATGCCCTTTAACATTCTTATTCTTCTGACCTGTCGAATGTGTTTTCATTTCACGTTACCATTCCTAAGTCACTCACGGCACAAAGCTGCCTCGTTAGTTTAGATATAAGTTACTGCACCTTTACTGTTTTTCTCTAGAGTTACATCTATGTATGATGTGGGAACGTAGCCTTCTTCGCCATTCTGTCTCCGGGCTCTTGTCCATCCATCACCTTTGTCCTCCTCAATAATGTATAGAACTTCACCTTCTTTCATTGCCAGAGTACCTTCATTATGTCCTAGATGAGAGTTGTCATAGTAAAAGTATAATTAAAGCACAGCAACAATTTTTAATGAAAGTTATAAATATGACATAATATCAACATGAAATTCTACTAGAGTGCAATGCACCCAAGCAATGTCTGCTGTGTGATGCTTTGTAGTTTATTCTATCCTTTCATTCTCTTCTTAACTACACAGCGAGCCTGTCAAGCTGAATTACTATTCCCCCATCCCACATGTTAACAGAATGACTGAGCCAGTGACCCTATATAATGACAGGATTCGAACTCTTATTTCATGGTTTTAATTCCTTTCCTAAATTTGTGCAGTGAGTGCTCTTATCTAAAAACACCATGAGACATGAACGAGGAATACAGTAAGAATGTTGGAGAGTAAAAGAGTAAAAAAGCGATCAGAGAAAATAAGAGACACACAGGCTTAACTCTCACGATGACATGATGGCCCTCAGGACCCCTTCTCACACCTCAACTGCTCCACCATGTGCCACTAAACATAAGCCAAGTTTTTACCCTGCTCACTGGACTACAATGTACCACAATCTTAAATATATTTTCTATGAATGAGGAATAATAATTAAAGATTTCATTCAATTTTAAAACCAACACATTGGATTAGTGGAGAAGATGTTAAATCATGTGCCATTTTATAACAAATAATTTATGAGGTGTTGCTATGCTCTTCTGTAAGTAAGGAAACAGACTTTTCAGAGTCTTCAAGGAAAAGAGGAGTAAGTCTGCAGCAGAACACTACAACACCGTTCTCCTTCTGAAAGGAGCGAGAGCAGTAAGCACTTACACTTCCCCACTTTCACCCGAAGAGGTCAAGTACAACACTACTCAGTTATGCCTTACACTTGTCTCTCAATATTAATCACTAGCAAGGAAAAGCATGAGTGACATCTACCAGCCATCTGCTTCTGGACTGAGTACAACTTAAGCTCTTTCAACTATGTGCATACATGTAAGCACTAGTTAAGATCTGGGGGGATTCTCTATTGACCAAGGTTGATAGCTAACAATCTGCATCATGATACTGATCGCACAGGTGACTTTCTTTCAATTCAGGTGTATGGTAGACCACTATTTTTATATTACGGTTAAAACTACACAGCTAATGAACTAGTTTATAGTTTTCTGACAATGTATTATTCAGCTAAAGACACTAAAATAAAGGACAACTTATTTTAATTTCAAGGAGCCAATTTCATCAAACATATCATACTAGACCATCATACCATCAAAAGGGTAGATAGCTTTGCAGTGTCCAATAGCAGGCAAGGATCGTCGTCCTCAAATTCATCATCAAACTCACTGTGGTGACTATGCTGCTGGGGTGGACCACGGACTTCTTGGTTTGCATCATCAGTATAACTTCCCTCGGGGCTAAACACATGAAATGATTTCTGAGCAATTATCACTAACATGATATCTCCTAATGCATTATTTGTAAGTTGATGTTCTCAGGATCAATTCACAAAATGGTTACTCATGGTAGTTCCATACTAAGCTCTATTTTCATGAACAATGATTATGTAAATTGCTTCTAAGACAAAATGATTCTTTGTTAAATTTCCTGAAATAAAACAGGCTACAATATTACAGTCATACAGAAATATTCAATAATTACATCTCACTGACACAATGGAGTGGACACTTGTTTTTCATCACCTAGGAAGATGGAGCTAATGTTCAGTCCACAGCCAAGGGGTTTCTGCCACAGTTCATCAGCTTAGCACACAAAATAAATAAATAAAATATTTTTAAAAAGAAAATAACTCTTTTGAGAAGAAACAGGAAGGTAGACAGTAAAGAGAGGTATTAATGCATGAGAACACATAATAATTAGGTATTTTATTTCTAGATGTTTATATACACTATTTCTTTTATTACTAAGGACTCTGTAGACCTCCATTTTGTGTTTTTAGGAACCTGTGATTAAGGAAATGAATCTGCTTAAATTTTACTGTAATTAAGTAGTAAACCAAGATCTAACACTAGATATCTCAAATTCTTCAATAGTGAATTCTAATTTATGGATTTTATGTTTATTATGAAAAAAGATACACTGTATCAAGAAATTAATTCAAAAGTCATACAGAACATGGCAAAATGCCAGTTTTAAAAACTTTAAAGCCCTTTAATCCCTGGGCTGGTAAAATGGCTCAGCAAGTAAAGGCATGTGTGCAGTCCTGGAGACCTGCGTCTGACCACATGGGAGAGACAACCAACTTCAGAAGGCTGTCCCTCTGACCTCCACACCCGGACCTGGGAATGCTCAATGCTCATTTGCCCATAAAACACACATACAACTTTCCAAACAGGAATATATGCCGCCCCCTTTCTTCACTAAACTTTAAACAGTAACCAACTTTTTCTTCACTGCAAGACATCTACATAACCTTAACAGAATTCTCCCATGCCTCAGGTTCCTCTGTGCCTTGATTTTTTATGTTTATGTTCTAACGTTTTTAAATGTGTGATGAAATTTCATATTTCACCTTCAGCTATTATTAAAGGAATAGAAAATGACTTAGGTTTAAAAGACTGAGAAGTTGATTCAACACCAAACTTGGTAAACCAGGCAAGAGTCTGGAGAGATGGCTCAGTGGTTAGGTCTTTGCCTTGAAAGCAAAAGTTCAGCTCTCAGATCTCTTGTAAAAAAGACTAGGTGGAAATGACAGAGGTCTGCACTTCTCAGAGAAAGGCAATAAGGAAGTAGAGCAATCCGGGATGATTTCTGAAGTCACCCTTGGGCCAGGCACACAGTTTTTCCACACAGTCCCCCCACATACAAATACACATACATACCTACACGTTACAAACAAACAAACAAACAGGAAAAAGAATTGTATGACATCTAAACTCTGACCTTTCTCGACCCTGCGTTACAAGATGGCTTATGTCACTGCTATGTCTTCTGTCTCCTCGTCCACCTGTTTTGCCCTCAACTTCAGACAGCCAAGCCTTTGGGAGAAAATACAAACTGAGCTCAATAAGCTGCTTTACAGCTTACAGACACCCCACATTTAAAATGTACTTTGAGACTGACTTCATGACATTATTTTTAGATTTTTATTCCAGTTTAGTCAATAATCAACTTCAGAGCTAAGTTTTTAAAAACACTGCAAATGTTTAACTTTACAGAATGGCTCAATGAAATAATAACTAATTAATTATGTACCATAATGATATACTTAGACTCTAAACCCTAAAATTAGATAGAAATAGAAATCTAATAAAAGTCAACATATCATCATGAAGCTTCTATCTTAGACAGCTGCTGAGTAATAAACATACCTCATTCTTGTGGATTTCCATCCGAAGGCGATCTATGTTATTCATGGTCTCTGCCAACTTTGGCTGCAAGCTCCCTGGATCCCCCATCTGTGGATTTTTCTCGTACACATCCTTCATTTTGTTCAGTGCGTCTCTGAGAAACAGAAGGAAGAACAGAATTAAATATTCACTTGTCTTTGGAGACTAAATGCATATTAATATTTAAAAAATCAGTTCTAAGGCTGGGCAAAAGTATAATGATTGAAGACAACCTACATACAGCTGACAATGTATATAAAGTCAGTAATTTAACAATCTTTTAAAATACTTGATTATGGTATGCATATATACCTGTGTATGCCACATTTAAGACACCTTTAATACCAAAAAAGCTTCATTTTTCATGTCTTGTTATGTATTTCTTTATACATACACAGCTTAATAAATGGCTCATAGAATATTTCTCAATCATCCTGTCCAAACAAATCAACTCATTCTCTAGCTTCTTGTTCTGCTTTCAGACAGGGTCTCACGAAGCAGCCCAGCTGACTTCACACTCCTGCTCCTGATACAGGTATGTTCCACAGGCCTGGCTCTGAGTCACTCGTCACATGCCCTCCTGGCGACGCTGTGCCACCAACCCTTCCTCGCCTCAGTTCCGCAGCATCACCGTCTTCCTACTCACTGCACTAGAAATAGGAATACTGTCTTTAACCTGCTCCCCAATTCAGTCATTTTCCAATTCCTCCTCACCCACCTTCCCCTCTCCAATCACATCACCACCAAGGGCCCATTGACTCTAACACCTGACACTGGTGATGACAGTTAATACTCTTCATCTTCTGGATCTCAGGGTCACCTTTCTCCTCCTCCTCCTTCTTGCCTCTGCTTTCTCTCAGCCACTCACTGGGTTCCTCTTTGTTCAGCTTTAAATGTCTATTACATAAAATGACAAGAAGTTTCTGCTCATTTCATCCTACTATATTCCCCTTTGAGAATGACTTCTTGCTGTTTTAATCTTCACATGATTCTCAAATCTGTCTCCAGTTCTCTTCCTAAATTCTAGATGCATATTTCCAAACTCAAATCCCTTATAGACTTTTCATATATTTCAAACAAAACCAATACAATACTGTAAAGTTAATCTTTCTTAGTTTTAATTTTACAGTTGCTCTCCTGAGCTACAAGCCATCTAATATGCAGCCTCCAATCTCCTTCCTATGAATTACTCATCACACAGCATCCAATGACCCTTAGAACGCAAGCTGTTCATAGCACTTCCTCTCAACAACTAAAGAGACTCTCAACTACCAACAAAACTCAAAGTTCAAGACTTTTCTTAATCCGTCCTATACTTTTCATCTATTTTAAATACTTTCTAATCGGCTCCCTATATTAGAGACGATCCAGGCTATGGCAGTTCTCTGCCTTTTCTCTTGTCTTTCCCATTCTTTGAATACTCCTTCCCTTCATTTTTTCACCTGACTAAATCCTAGTCCCCCATCAGTGTCAAATTCCCATATTTCAGGTTAACTCTGAAATTTAACAACTATCCAATTTTAGATGAAACATACATATTTTGACTACCATTTATATAATCTTCTCCATTTATATAATAAGAAAGCAACCTCAGAGGGCTATTTTGAGGAATTTAATGGCACGTTCTAGATAAAAGGCTTAGGTAAGTGTCTGGTATATAATAATCCAAATTAACATTTTACTGAATTCAATTTACACACCAAGAAATGAAATTTATGAAAGTATGAAATTGTATTGGTAAAACTAGTATTGACAATGAATCAATAGGTTTCTTTATTTTCAACAATTTATAAAGGGGTAAGTATATACTAATAGTAACTAAAAAAATTGCAAACAAAATAATTTCCAAATATTTCATTTTACCTATCACATGGAAACCATAAAATTTTCCATAAGTTAAAGTTTTTCTCTCAAAAGGTATTTCAATTGGGATACATGGTTTTGGAAGGGGGAGTGACAGTGGTGGTGCTGGGAACTGAACCAGATCCTTCAGAAGTAGAAGAAAAGCACTCTACTCCTAAATTTTGAAATATTTTGTACACTGCATTTGATCCCTTTATTTAAAGTAGGTTCCAAAAAGGGGGCTAGGGAAATCGCTCAACAGTTACAGTGCCTGCCAGACAAAACAAGAGAGACTACAGAATTTAGACTCTTCAAAACCCGTGTCAACAGGGTGTAGGTGTGATGTACTATCTGCAATTCCAACCTCAAAAGAACCCCCAGAGCAAGCTGGCTATAGGTGAGCTCCAAGTTTGATTGGAAGACTCAGCCATAAAAGAAAAAAGTGGAGGAGCAAGAGAGGATGATTACACAGATTAGCCTCAGACCTCTAAACACACGTGCACCTGCATATATGAGTACTGTGCGCACGTGCATATATACACAGAGATCCACGCATGTACAAACATGCACAGATATATGCAACACACAACACACAACACACACACACACACGAAAAGAAAAAAACAACAGATCCTGAAAGAAAGAACGACGGTAGACAGGGTTTGAAGGAACACTACTTTTGGTCTGATTCTTTCTGCAGTCCTCGATTAAGTTCATCTATGCGTTGTTGTAATTTCTTGCGTCTTTGTTCGGGTGGCAGATGACTGAAATCTTCCAATGCTGGGCCCTGAAAAGAAAACCTAAGTCATTATTAAAGACATTTTTAGGAATCTTTTTAACTTTACCTGTTATAACAAATTTTAATTTCAGATTTGTCTCAACTTTTTTTTTAAAAAGAAATCTATAAATGTAATAGTGAATATAATTAAAGAACTTACATTTCAGTCATATTTTTAAGACTATGAAACAGAATAGGCAAAAAAAAAAGAAGAAAGAAAAGAAAAATCACCAAATATAGATATTGAATTGGCAACTGGAAGTACTGCATCATTTTCAACTCCAGGCAGAATTAAAATGAATACAAATGAGCCTTCTTACACCACCAACAACAAAATGGAAACACGTAACATTTCTCATGTACACAGGTTATCACTTTATATGTATTTTTATACATAATCTTCTGAAATCAAATCCACTGCTCCAATATTTAGAATGCTATAAATGTTCACACTAAAGATGTAAAGTTTATATAACTGAGCTACATAATCAACTTACCTCATGAAGACAACTAATCAAAGAAATATACTGAAATACTGCATATAGTCTTTGAATGGTTCTAATTATTTAGAAGTAATATAAATTAGAAAATAAAACATAATCTAATAATTACAAATTATATTCACACATGAAATATACTTTCAATTTTCTGTACTTAAATAGCATACCTCAGATATTCTTCAAAACCATAATCCAAAGAAAGGATATAATCCTTCTTTTTATCTCTTTCGTTTGTCTTTTTTTTAAAGATGGATCTTACTATGTAGTGTAGAACTTGAAATCAAGATCGTCCTGCCTCAGTCTTTCAAGCGCTAGGATTAAAAGGCATGTATCACCATGCACGGCCTTGGTATAATCCTTCAGGAAGGATTCTTATGGAAAGCTCTTAATGTTCTTATATTCGAGATCTAAGCAACTTAAGAAAAAGAGCTAGTATATAAGTGCAGATTTTCATTAATGATGATTTCCCCACCCGTTTTTGAAGACAAGAGTTTTGCTATATAGTCTAGCCTAGATCTTAATCCTCCTTCCTCAGCCTCCTGAGTATTGGGATTACATGGGTTCTGAAGAATCCAAATTCTGGTTTTTTGCTTTGCCTGGCAGGCACTTTAACTACTGAGTCATCTCCCTAGCCCCTTTTCCTTCAGGACCTCTTTTAAATGAAGTGTTCAATGTAGCGTACAAAATATTCCACATATACCACCACACATGGCTCCATTTTCCTCTTACATATCACTTTATACATTATTACAAATTACAATACAACCAATATTAGTAACAACTGAACCTACTTACTATAAACCTGATTAATTTCTTATATATTCCAAAATCTAACACCTATTATTTTTCTTTTCAAAATGGTTAAGTATATAATCCAATTTTTCAAACTTGCTAAGATGAGCTTACAAATGGATCACTTTCCCTACAATTAACAGATTTATTTCACTATCTGTAAGAATATTTCATTTCCTTGTTAAAAACAACTCACTTTCAGGAAGAACCATGATCAAATTCTATATTTAATTAAACAAAATCCCTAAGAAACTTGTCCTCAGTGGCCTACACACTGGACAATCAACAGCTTCCTAGCTAAGTGGGCACCTGACTAAGTGGCTTTGGTTTTTACATCTCCCAGTTACCAGAAACAGCAAAACCGAATCTGACCTAAATAATGGGACAGCAAAATTTCCTACACTAAGTTTCTTTACATTTACTAATTATCAACATAATTTGCTAGCTCCATTACAGCTTGAGTCCAAGCATTCACAACTATCGTGTAAGTAACAAAAGACAAACATATATTTTAAGTAGATTTCTGAAAAGTTCAAAATTATTTAATGAAATTAACAAACATTTCACTGAGGTAGGTCTTTATTTATTTAGTTTATTTATTGGGTAATGCAACAAACTGGCCATTATTCATGAATAAATTTGCTAGATTTCTGCCTATTCTTAAATGAACCTAGTCACCAAATATAATAACAGATATCTAGCTCTTACATTTCTAATATTGTATTTCAGCATCTATAACCTAGTACATAAAATACAAAAACTAAACCCATTCTGTCTCCTAATGTTAAGAAGTCCTCTAAGGAATTTAATCACCTGGCTTATTACAAAAGAATTGGCAAAAGGTCTGTAAATATCCAGACAGTGACCTGTTATTTAAGAGCTATTTTGTTAGCCTGAAAACTCCCAATAATTTGGGGGCTAGTTCTTCATAATATGGGTTTATTAATTTGTGTGAAATAAATGTACAAAGGAACATTCCAAACACAGCCACACACATTCACACATACAATAATTAGATTATTTGTGCTTATAAACTTCAAAATGAAATTAGTAGAAATAATTTTTTTCTTTTGGGACAAATCTATAATTGCTATAATAAACTACAAATTAAATTTATATAAACTTTTAAAGGGTGCCAAAAATATTTTTCTCAATATTACTTCAGTACAACATGAACTTTTGTTCCACCATGTAACTTTAAAAGTAATATTTAATTAGAATTTTATTAATCTCTAAAACATGACAAGGACTCCACCCAATAACATTTAAGAATTTAATGGATTGTTGACAGTTAACCACATTATCTAGGACATCAAAAGGTACTGGTGGCATATGTTGGGACTATGAATTAAATTATAAAAAGAAAAAAAAAACACATAAATTGAAACTGTGGGATGTACTTTACTACTTGTTTTGAATTAAACAAAACAATGCTTTAAAACTATTTAAAGTTGGCACAGTATATAGATCAGCACACAGGGCTTACCATCTTCACCGACCACTGAATAGTTCAATGGAAAACAGAAAGAAATGGTAAATTATTCACATGAAACTTAATACAGAAAATGCAATAACCTATAGTTTTTATAACATTAAAATAAATCATATATATTTTACAACCCAAAAGAATATGCCAGAAAAAAAAATTTAAGCACATTTTAGGAAAGCAAATTACTTGCACAAAAAAGAGGGAAAGAAAAAATGCAAAGCATACATACACTGATGATAATGGGCAGATATTTTCTAAGTTTTAACTAAAGCTCATAAGTAAATAATCCTTCTAATAATCATACTTTTTAAATAGAATTTTTAAAGGTAGATTTTGCATATATCATTCATTTTCAAAAAGTGACATTTGAAAGTTGAATGGAACAGATCTGATATTTAAAAGTCTGATTTTAAATAGAAATTTTATGTGAAAGTTTTAAAAAGAACAATGTTCTTGCCAATGCACTAAAGCAAGCACCATTTCCTGAAATTTTATATTTCAAATTTTTATATTTCATTATTTCACAAATTGGTAAAGATAACCTTATTTTAGTTTTAAGGTATAAACTTAATGTATATACAAATTTAAAACATTCTCAAAAAATGAATCACCCAGAATTCCCAGATGTATTATGTATTAGACACAAATATATAGGTTGAATTTAATTTTGAAATACACTTTCTTATTTTCCAGGTTTTACTTTGAAATTCATATGCTTGAAAGAGAACTAAAAACACACTTCGAATTTAGCAATTTGAATAAAATTTATTCTTTATGAATATGAAGCATTAGTCTGAAGATCGGCCACAGTGCTCTCACAGTGTAGAAACACCACCCACCCTTTGAAAGTTAACAGGCTTCTATAACTGACAGAGGATATTGCACACAAGTATACGTACGTGCGCACACACACACACACACACATACACACACACACAGTGACTCAGACTATGCAGCAAGCTTCACAAAATTAACCTTTGCATTCATCACATTTGACTTTCAAGGTACTGACTGCAGCCCCAGCACTATGAAATAATACAAAACCATTTTTCTTTGTTCACTAAATCATGTTTTTAGGAAAAGGTGAAGGATGTTAGATAGATTTAAAAAAAGTAAGTTTAATCAATTTCTGGCAAAAATATCTACCCCTTATCTCTGATGAAGTGGCCATGTATATATAAATGGTTATTTAAAAAAAAAAGATGACATTTGCTATCCATTGTCTTTCTAAACTAAACATTCTTTAGACTGTCAGTAGTTTCAAGAAAAAAAATTATTGTGCTATCACAAAATTCATGGTGAGAAAATAAAAAGGTTTAAATAAAGGCGATAACCATGGTATTATTTAAATACTACTAGTCAAAATTATATGTAAGACAAGAAATTAAATAGTTTAAGTATTTGCCTTATGTTTTCACTAGCTACATTTTTGAGTGATATAGTTACTTTTCCAATTTCTATTTTAATATCTCTTAGAGAAAACAGGATAATTATAGCTGACATGTCAAATGCTTTTACTTTGTATTATCTAGTTTTACTAACAAGGAGAAAAAAATTTGTTTCAGTGAAAATTCAAGGTCTTTGTAAAAATATTAGAAACATAGTCTGTTTAGAAACAAGTAATGTATATCTGGTGCAAAAATACATACTCTCATATGCAAATATTTTATACCAATAAACTAGCAAATTTCATTAATCACCATAACTACATCTTAGTAAATACAGGATAACTAGAAAGAATAAAGCAACCAAAATAACTAGGTCCATTTTGTTTTAAAATGGACCAAAATCCTGAGAACTATACTCCATATATATAAAAGCTTAAAGGAATAATGCTGGAAAGTCCAGACTTATGTATAGTTAGACGTACAAAACATGCACCATGTTATAAAGCTAGATCAGTCTATTTACTTCAAAAAGGGACATCCAATGAAAGTCAAAGGAAATGGTTATGGAGTAAAAGCATTGATTTGCTGATTAAACGTCTTGGATATGTCTCCAAACATCTATTAAAGGCTAAATTAAATGTCACGGAGAGCAATGACAGAACCTTCATTCTTTAGAATAAATCTATTAGTATCACTATCAAACTCAGAAACATTGGTCTGATGTAACATGTCTCTTATCATCATTACTGGGAACAGCGTACTACTTTCTCTTTTGAAAAATATTTATGTGCATATTGGAAAAGTTACTTAGGAAACAATATCCAGCAAAACAGGAGTTTCTGAACTGAAGGATACAATTCAGCTGTTTAAAGTAAAAAAAACTCAAGTCCTATTTTGTCAGCTTAATGGACTGAAGAAAAAAATCTATGTAAAAACATGTGAACCAGTTTACTAAAGTTTGTTTTTCTTTCTGGATTATTCTATATTTATAAAATTTCTGACTAGAAAGAAAATATTTGTACATATTACTTTTGTAAGTACTGCCGAGTATTACCAAATACTAAAAAAAAGAAAAATTTTCTTCTGCTTTTCTCCTGCCGTCTTTCCATGTCCTAATGGAGTGGGCCAGAGCACCTGCCTTGCACATTTCTTCTCTGCTACGGTAAATAATGCTACAACTCAGAGGAAATTTTGGCTTTTAAAAACTGTAAAAACAAATGTGTGAATATTTCAAGTTAAAGTAACCATGAGAAAATAATGATCAAGCAAATAAATGGTTTTGAGTAGGGTAGTTGTAAAATTCTGCCTGTTGGTTGCTGAACAGCACATGATTCTAAGCTTTTCTCCAAGCCTTGTAGTTCTAAGTGCTTAAACTTTTTTTCATAGAATTCCATTTATTTCTTGCATTTATGATAAGCAACTTAGGAATTGTCATGACTCAGACAATAGAAATCCAAATGCTATTTCTTAAAATCTCTCAGACAAGTATTAAAGGCTTGCAAAAGTGCTAACTATGCTGGAGATAATACTAATTCATCCACAGAAGCATTCCAGAAGATCATAAATGACCGTATTATATACAATGAATGGGTAAGTCAGATGAGATGTGTTCATGTCACTGGAGGAAAACAAGGACATGAAGGGGAAAAACAATATACTGGAATATTCTCTACATTACTAGCATCAGGGCAGTCTGTCATATTGGTTCAATACCACTGTAGAGAATAATGTAATTTTGCCTTAAACAAATATATTTTTACAGGTAGATAAAATGCACTCTAATTTGAGAAGAGTCTACATAAAGAGAAAAAAGAAAAAGAATGGGAAGAAGGAAAGAGCTCAATGTAATTGTATTCTGCTAATGATCAGATGATATGTATAGTTTTAACACTTGTATTTTTCAAATGACAAGAAGTCTTTAGTCACGTAATTAAGAGCATGACATATAAAATAAAAAAAAAGAAAAATTAAAGAGCTGGGCATGTAGATTAGTGATAGAGGACCTGGTTCAATCGCCAAAATTAAGAAAACTTAACCTTACTAACACAATGGATTAACCCTAACTTATTTGTTAGGAGTATAACAATCATTGCTAAGTGTAGTACTTTATATTTGTATTTTACTAACCTATACATTTTCATTTGCAAAGTACTATCAGGAATAAGTAAATGTTAAAGGTTAGTCAATTTTTTAAAAGAAGGAAAATTATTTTTAAAAAGTTTCCTTTTTTAGTTCAAGAACACTAATTCCATAAAAACATTACCAATAATACCAAAGAATTTTATAAACCTTAAAATTTACAAAATGTCTTCTCACATATTAATCTGATCTGAAACAGATATTGTATTTAACATGCCTTGCTTTGTATTTTTGTTTTTTGAATACAGCATCTCACTGTACAGTTAAGGCTAGTTTTTAATTCATTATGTGCCCCAGAGTGACCTCAAATACTCAAACCTCTGTCTTATCTCAAGTACTGGGATCATGAAAGTATCACCCATAGGCTTGTACAGTTTTTATTAAGGTATTAAAATTATGTTTTATACTTCTACATCTTGGTAGGGCAATTAAAAATCAAACTTGACATTTTACTGTCAACAGAACAAAACTTTAATGAAGTCAGCATTAGTGACAAATTATTACAAGAATAACTCCAGTGACAAATTACTGAAAGTCTTAAAAATGTAAATACATTACAAGACAATGGTATCGGACATATGATTTCACATAAACAAAAAAATAGCTAAAATATGATTGTACCCAGCACCCTCTTTATAATACCATTTTTTTATGGTTGAACATTTCAAATGTTATAAAGAGGAGTTGTTTTTAACTTAAGGGCAGCTATACTTAATTCTGTGGTGTTTTTTTAAACTACATATTTATATAGGAGAGAGCCTTATAATGAGGGTGGAGAGTATTAAAAGCCACACTACACACACAGTTAGGCCATCATGCATTTCACCCCATAATTTAACTTACCCCTCTTTTGAGGCTTCTGAAAGAAGGAATTCTGGGCTTCCCTGTTTTTATTTCATTCATACAATAATGCACGGGCTCAATGGAGAATGTGAGAAACTGGGACCCATTAGGAGTACTGGATGTGAATAAACTAGTAGGGGTTAAGGGTGGGGACTGTGGCTAATATGGAAATAAAGAAAGGAATCAATAAGCCAAATGTGCATAGTTTTTTTTTTTCTAAATGAAAATCTATTTCTGGCAATATATTTTTCACAAAATATATCTCAAATAAAATCTTCTGTAAAAATATTATGAGAGTAAACAGTTTTGTCAAAAACTATCATTCTAAAATGTCAAATTTACTTTGAAAATATATCATTTCACTTGATCATTTTTACCAACTGATAGATTAAGACTCCAGAGTACACAAATTATAATGTTAGAACTAAATGATCTAGATAAAGAGATTGTCTTCTTGTTTGTATAATATAAACACTGCCAGATTCCTATATAGGTTATATTAACTTGTAACTTGTCAAGAGATAAAGGCAGTATCTACAGTTAAAGTTATCATATAAAATATTAACATTATAACCAATTACAATAAGCAAAAAATTCTCATTGTATTCATGGCTTTTCTCTCTATTTCTAGTTCATCATTATTTCACTTCTTTTTAAGTAAATTTTGGTATTCCTTATACTTCTAACTTGTTCCACCTATTCCAATGTGTCTAAAAAGGTCTTATCTTTAGACAATATTAAGAAAAGCATATAAAGCCTGAATTAAGTATAATTTCACTTTTTATAACTATGTAATTTTAATTAAATTTTACACACAATGATATAATAAGACCAAAGGTAGTTAGTTGTTACAGTAATCAAGTATACCTTAATAACTACAGATATCAGATTAGAGTTACACATTTCTTCTCCTTATTGATATGACACACTAAACAATCATTAAATTGACAAAAATGAAGGACTCATCTATTCCATTTACTCATGTGGTGAGCTACATTTAGCTACCTAAAACAAACATCAAATTGAATGCTGGGGTTTGATAAGAAGTAATCTTAGAAAGTAAGATTTTTTTAATAAATGTGATTTTTTTAAGCTTAAGTTAATCAAGAACATTGAGCCCCTCTCATTAAAATCTCAAATGAATAAAAAAATAATGTTTAGTAAGTATAAAACTGTTTCCTAATCAGTGAAAAGTCAACTGACTCATTTAAATTGAAAATACTCTCTATTAGTAGCAAATTATTATCCATTCATTGTCCTTTTTTTACCTAATTTACTTACTAAAAAAGAAATCTGATTAGCATTTGGGAATTTCATGACTTTTACCTTTGGTTTCTTTCCAAAGAGCCACAATTTGCCCTTGGCCTTTCCCACTGTGGTTTTGCTGTCCATCTTCCCACTCTCCTGCTTGGGTGCACTGATGGTCCCATCAGAAATGGTTCTGTAAATGTGCTGACTGTAATCTTCAAACGGAAAGTCTCCTGGAGGTTCAAAACCAGATTTGAAGGAGTCTACCACCATCTGAGAATCCTATATACAAGAAACAAAATTTAAATCATTTTACTTGTTCATAATACTGTTAGCTTTCAGAACTTTAATTAGTGCTAAAAAGGTTTAAAGAAATACTTTTATAGCAATCACCAGACTTAACCAATCTCTTCTTTTGTAAGTGCTAATAGGCCTCCAATATTTTAATCCCAATAGAAAAGTACACTAACTTAAAAATTACACATATCTATATGCATACCTAAACTTTGGAACTCTCAACTAAAGAAGCCAAAAACACTTTCTTTTTTAATTTAAAGCTCTAATTCATTACAGAAAGGCTCTGCACTAACATCTGCTTGATAAGTTTGCTGTAAGATTAAGCAGAATTAATTTTTCCCTTATTCTTTCTTGTATTTATTCTCCGTGCCAATCAATATGCTTGTTGATGACTCAGTCAGCATTTAGGAAGAAGTGACCAGACATGAAATGCTGTTACCTTTTATTCAAGTTATAATGATATTGTATTTATTTTCTCAACAAGAACAAAACTATGTGGTTTCCTCTAAACTTGTACTAGGCTAAGAAAATAAAACAATTTAAACTACATAAATTAAAAAATAAAATAAAATATATAAATTAAAGGTGACGCTCCTAAACTAAAAAAAAAAAAAAAAATTAAGAGAAAAGAGAGGGATGAAAATAGTTTCTTGTGAAGAATCAGAATTTTAACAATTTGTATAGTCCTCAGAATTCAATTCATAGCAGGAGTCTAACTTATTGCAAGCTTTGTCCTAAAGGATATAATTTAGAACCAAGTATCCACAAGATTCTTCCTTTCCCAAGCTATTTCATTAACTTAAGCTGTAAGTTACAGGATACACATCCACTCAGAGACAATGATAAAGCACTTACTCTTCTTTCATCAACGGATTTTGCTGCAAGAATCATTCCTTCCAAACATTTTGAGATGATAGGAATAACTTTACGTTCTGAGTCTGCAAATCCTCTGTAACATTCACTGAGTTTAATTGTCCTTCGTTCATCCATTTCTTGTAGTTGCTAATAATCAAGAATTTAAAGGGGGGAAGATTTTATTTTCCTATTTAAGGGAACAATTAGTTACCTCCCCAATTATATATTTCTACCCTAGTATACTCTTTTTAATACTTTTCAACATTGTTGTATAGACATAGCAATTCTTATAACCCAAGGCCTAGTAAATACTAAACGGATGAAAAACTGGGATTTTAGAACATCCAAAGACCAGATGACACTGATTTGTAAGTCTTCTATAAAACGTCCACTATCAGCTTCCTGCCCCTGACTCTTCCCACCTTTTATTCCTTTTATTTTTTTATTGTGTGTGTGTGTGTGTGTGTGTGTGTGTGTGTGTGTGTGTGTGTGTGCGCGCGTGCGTGCGGGCGTGTGTATCAGAGGGCATTGCTTCCCCTGTGGAGGACCAAGAGTGACTTTGGGAATTGCTTTTAGCTCCTTTTTGCTTCAGTCTGGGATTTCCCAGGACCTCATCAGGGTTGGAAATGCAGGCTGCTGTTCTTCCATCTGATGCTTCTACGTGGGACCTAGGCTCTGAACTCAGGACTATCTGCTTTCGAAGCAAAGTCTTAACCCCTGAGCCATCTCTCCAGCCCCCACCTTCTATTCTTAAGTCACATTAGTTCTAGTTAATGCTTTCAGAAAAAGATCTATTTGAATAAATTCTAGTACTATTAAAAAGCAGTAAACCTATAGGATACATGCCTGAGATTTCTAGCCTCTAACCCTTAAATAAATGAAATACTTTGGTAAGACCTCACTGGATGAAATATACACAGTTGACAGCACACAGCTCATAGTGACTAATAAAGAGTTGAAATCTTGGAAGGAGAACGGTTAAGTCATATCACCAAAGTGGCACGTAATTATATAATTTGAGTGTAGCTCACTGGTAGAGTATTTGCCTATTCTATTCAATTACTGTATCCCCACAACTCAAAATTTACTGACAAGTATCACTGGAAAAGATCCTAAATTATAGGCATTTCTTCGCACTTCCTATTGTGAACACTGACCTACATTTTCCTCAGAAGCAGCTACACTGCTCAAGTTCTCAAACTCCAGTTCCTGTCACTTTTTTTCTCCTGGGAATTAATTTCAAGACCTGCTTTTATGTAATAGAAACTGCTTCTGGCATCAGAAAACAGGACTGCTCTACAAGTTCCAAACAAAAGAATCAGGCCCTACAACATAAAGGAACACAGCTTCCCTATAAGTTAAGGTTACCACAGACTTGGCTAGTTAATACTATCCCAGTGGGGACTAACAGGTATGATTCTCTGGATCAAATGATCACCAACTCTTCACTCTAATTCCTTTGTACTTCTACTGGCTTTATAAGGAAAGAAAGGTAGTGGCCCTCATTCAGCAGTGTTTCACTATCTTCTTGTTTCTCTCCTTCCTAAAAAAGTAGCAATTTAACCTACATGAAAATTCTAGGGTCTTTCCCTACTTGGTAACTGCTATAATTAAGGATGCTGTACAGGAATGATAAGCAACTTCAAGCATGAATTACCATATGATTATGTTTAGCAGAGTCAGCAAGTAAGCAGGCAGAAGTCAGGCTAGCAAAAACATGCTACAAGTTTCATTTCTGCCACTTGCGTGAATGCCACTGACTCTGGCGTGGTGTCAAATAGATAAACTCCAACTCAAGGTAACAGATTACAATACGCAGTCTTAAGGTTCCACAGTATAGTCAAAATACTTAACGATACAGCACAGTATTATAGTTTATCTCAAAAATATCAGTTTTAGTGGGTTATTTATAAGCTAATAATAAATTTATAGGCAAGCTTGCAATTTAAAAATAAAGACATTTACCTTTTAAATATATAATTGTAAAGAGGTTACAATCTGGTGATTCTTTAAAATATTCTGATGTGTACGTTTTAATACTTTAGTCTTGGGATTGGAAGTGTTGCTCAGTGATCAAATACTTGCTCTATCCTGTGCAAAGTCTTGTATCCTTAGCATTGAAAAAAATCCAAGTGTTACATTTAAAGACTAACTTTTGAATACAACTGGACTAAACTTACCTTATAAATCTGAGGAATCACCACGTAGAAATGTTTGTGCTGCTCTCCATTGAAGTTTTGCAACTGTGCAGCATACTCATTTTTATTTTCGTCAGCCATATGTGTGCGCAGGTTCAACTGCTGCTTAGCCTACAGATAAATCAGTCCAAATGATTATCACTACCATCAGAAAACACTAAAACTAGGAGGGAGGGAGGGAACTGGTGTACCTATTAAGTTTCTATGAGCTGAAATAATAATAAAAAATGTATATAAAAAAAAGAAAACACTAAAACTAGATTTTGTCACTAAAGAAGAATAGCCGGTATCAGGAAAACAATGATGTAGTCTTCAACTCCTGGCATTATTGAAATTTAAGGAAATGCTTCCAGATCTTACAGTGCTTCCCTTCCCCTAATCCTCCCTTGCAAAAATCTATTCAAATAGTCTCCCTTTATAAAATGACATTACACTTTTAATCAGAAGAAATATAAGTAGCTTCAGGAATATTCTAGATTACTAAAAAGTTAGTAGTGCAATATTTGTTTATAATCTATTTATGTCCCATTACAATAAATCTAAAATCACATAGTAAATTTAAATTATGATTAAAATATGACTTTTGAATGCAATATTCAAAAATGGTTTTCATTGAACTATATTCAATTTCTTGATATAGAAATATAGAAAGTGAAATGAATATCATCAGTACTGATGAGAATATTTGAATATAAATAAAACTGTTGATTCTAAACATACTGGGATGTAATCTAAACAAATGTCTCAGCTGTTCTAAAATAATAGGAAAAAACAAGTAAGACCTGAGCACCCCAGATCAAGTGATATACACCAGCAATCCTATGTCCTCATAGGTACCATGGAATGGGGTGAGAGGATCTTGAGCGCCAGACCAAACTGGAGCAATACTAAAAGAACCCATTTAAAAAAACTGATTTCAATTTTCAATGTTCCTAAGAACTCATCATTATACACATGATGAGTTATACACGAGGGCTTTGCAAATTTTAACTATAAAGCACATTGGGAATATTCTTCACTATTTTTGGGGGGGTCAGTATTGAGGAATGAATTCAGAGCCTTGCTCATGCTAGTCAAGCACTACTGCTAAGCTGCATCCCTACCCTGTGTGCCACTATTCTAATTCTAGTTTCTACAGATGTAGTTCTTTGCCTCCTATATTAGCCTATAACTTATATCTTCTTAACTAATATCTAACTTAACTTCTTAGATAAGCCCATTAAAAAACTAATGGAAAGTTCCAGCAAACAAAATATTTCTACGGGGGGGGAGGGGAGGCGGGCTGAGTGGGAGTTCCAGCCAGGACCCCTAAATACATTTATTTATCCCTTCTTTTCTCTTTCCACCACAAACCACAAAATCCAAAGGAAAAAAATATATGAATGGCAGTCCTGTAGCATGTGTACCACCAAGATTCACTTAAAACTCAGCACCGCAGCACTGTCACTGCATCATGAGATGTTCTAAGATAAAATTAAGCAGGAGGACAAAGGAGAGGCTGGGCAGTGGAAGCTATAAATCCTAATCAATTTAATATTTTCTCTTCTGGCAAAGAGTAGTACTTGGTCATATTTAATCTGAATACACGACTGACATACCCTAGGGTTTTCTATCTAATAAGGCAGGAAAAAATCCTAGTGGCGACATTAAAAAAAAAAAGCATTTTGAATACTCTTAAGACATCACATTAAGGGGCTAGAAGGATGACTCAGGGGTTAAAGCCTTTGCCTAGCAAGCAGTAGGACTTGAGTTCAGATCCCAGATCCCACATAAAAAGTCAGGTGGAAATGGTGGTGGTCTGTACTTCTGGCCTTGGAAGGTGGAGCCTGGAAACCCCAAAGCAAAGAAAAAAGGAGGAAAAGAAATCCAGGACCTTTTGGGCCTCCACAGGCACACACACTCAAGAACTCTTACACACACACACACACACACACACACACACACAGATTATTTAACATGTTACGTTCTCAAACCAGTATGTACTACTTAAAGTAGGCAAATATTTACATATTTTGGATTTAGATGCAGGATATTTCTAAAACTGATACAAAAGTTTGTGCTTTCCACATGTAATATTTTGTTATCAAAATGGATTTGCTTAGTACAATGAATATATACCAAGATTAATTTTGACAAGCAGGTTTAAATTTCTTACCTTTTCAACATCTGCCTTGGTTGCATTAGTATCATTATCCAATCTCTCATAACTCTGTTGGGCCTTTTCTGCCTCTCTACATTCTCTTTCAAATTTCTTTTTACTCTGTTTGAAAAAAAAAAAATCATAGAGAAAATAAAATTAATTCATTTAAGTAATAACTTCACATTCTTAACACTGTGTTGGATTAACTTCACGTTCTTAACACTGTTGGATTAACATTAACTGGACACTAAGAGTAAACTTGTCCTTTCTAAATTTGAAAATAAAATGTATTATAAGCAATTTGTCTTAAATATAAGACACTAAGTATAGACTATAAAGAAAAAAGAAAACCACAGGCATGATTAGTATTCACTTATCTAATTTCCTGCCCAAAACAATCAAGTTGTTTTTATACACTAATCTTCAGCAGATCTTTCCAGTTTGTTTTTTGTCTCACTGGTAGGATTCCATGTTTGCTTTCATACTTTTTAATAGGATCTTAACACAACTAAGATGCTGAAATACCCTTTAAGGTAGTTTTATGTTATCACTGTCGAGGATCTCAGGAATACCATCAGCACAGACTCAAATCTATTTGTTTCCTGTTGGTTTTGTCCCCCTGCTCCCCCCGCAAAAAAAGCATTCTCACTATGCAGCTCCAAACTGGCCTGAATCTCATTTACGCAACCCAAGTTGACCTTGAGTTTCCTGTCTTTTGGCCTCAGTCTCCAGAATACTAGGATTGAAAGCATGTGCTATTACACCCAAACTAGGCTTAGGGTTTAAAAAAACTAATTATCTAATTTGAATTACTATGACTTTGCAAGTGCTGTTATTTTAAACAGAATATACTGTTAATTCAACTACTGTTTTCCCCAGTAGTTTAAGTCTTTCCACAGAAAGTTTTTTTAATATCTTTTATTTATTATGTGTGTGTGGGGGGGCACTGTGTATCCCTGTGGAGGACCAAGGGTGACTTCAGGAATCATTCTGGATTGCTTCTACCTCCTCCTTGCTTTGCTCTGGGATTTTCCAGACTCCGCCCACCAGGCCAGAAGTGTAGGCCAATACCATTTGAATTCAAGATTTTCTGCTTGCGAGACAGTGTTAACCCCTGAGCCATCTCTCCAGGCCCTCACAGTAAATTCTAACTTAAGAATTATATTCAATTTTCTTTTCTGGATTAAATTTCTTAAACATTTATAATCTGCTTAAGTTTGACCCCCGTAGCTTCTTCTATTCCTAGTACATAACTGTTTTTTTGGAATTTCCCTCCCCCATAATCTAAAGGTTCCTTGTACCTCTGTTATTTGGATTCTACAGGAACATACTCAACAGTAGCTTCCTATAAGATTTATGAGAGATAAATTTTGCATCTCCATGGCTAAAAATACTTTTATTGTTGCACCCTCCCTACAAAGGAAACTGAACCCAGGGCTTCTAAGAGTCAACTTTAACCTATTTGCCACTGAGTCAACTCATGCTCTTTAACACCATTTTAATCCATAGAATTTCGTTGAGTATAGAGCCTTTAACTGGAAAACAATTTCCTTCAGTAAGTATTGTTCTGCCATTTTCTGGTTTCCCATGTGACTATCCAATGTACTCCGATTACTTATCCACTGTATAAAGCACATTTATTTGTGTTGATAATTTGTTTTTCTCTTTAATGACTGGTGAGATCTCCCTCTCCTAAGTATCCTTAAGGATAAGTTTTTGATGATTCACAGTGTTAGTACCTGGGATGCTTACTGTCTTAAAAACGAACCTACTAAATAAGTGCCTTAATTGCATGCAGCTCTATGGCTCTGTTCTACTTTCTGAGAGCTGCCTTCAGCTTTCTTTCTCCATTCTTTCTATGCTCTTTTTTCATAGAACTTTATCCTTATTTTCATGGATGGAGTATTTCCCCTATTTCTACTGAGAAAATAAATACCAACAATGAGTGTTTTTCTTGTTTTTAGGATTTTTAACTTTCATTTCTTTATACTGTTGTTTCTTCTAGATTGCTTTGTTGGGCATATTAGCTTTGGTCTGTGTTGTGCACAATCAGATGTTTTCTTTAGATGCCTGAGGCCCTTGGCTACGTATTCTTAACTGTAAAAGCCTGCTGAATGTTCTATAGATGGGGCTGGTGGACTATGGTCTTTATAGTGAATTAGCTAGGTACTTTTCTTGATTTTGCTTTGACTTCAGTTTTTTCGGGGACTACATAAAAGCTTCTTCTAATTCCTTATCTGGAAAATGCTTTGCTATATTCTGAAAAGCAGGAGACCTGTATTTATACTCAACCCTATTTCAGAACTAGTAGCTACAATGCTACTAATTTTGGTATAAATTAAGGCTATTATTTAACAAAAGTGGTTTAATAGTAGTTATCTTATTTATGGTAAAAAAAAAAAAAGGCAATTCTCTTGCAACACCAGAATAATCACAAGTACAACAGTATTAAAAACATTACTTCTTCCCAAGAGATAGCAAATAGCTCATCATACCCTATAGAAAAGATTCCTCAGCTTTTCATGGCAAACATAACCACTATGTTTATTCTCATCCTTGTTTAGCAGAACCTGCCTCCTAATACACAAAAGCTAAAAATAAAAATAGCTGTCGTTGATGTCCCTGGCTTCCCACAGGCCGGGGAATAAGCAAGTAATCTAACCTCATCAAAGGCGCACATGAGGAAGTCTAATGGGGTTTTTCTGGCAAAATTTTACTTCCCTTATAACATAAAAAAGAGACACTTAAAAAAGAAATGCTCCGTGTTTCCTGCCCTGGGCGCAGCTTAAATGAGGATATGACTGCTAGGCTCAACTGCTGACCACAAGAGCACAAAGCTGAAGAAAAAGACCCGATGTTGTCAAAATGGCAAAGTGGGTAGAGAAGACAAGCAGTCCTGGTGACATCACTGAACTATTGACCACTGGAATATCTCATTTTCAGGCTCTGCTCGTTTTAATTTTTTTTCTCTTATTCTTTAATTTCATTTTATTCTTTGGCAATTTTGTGTGTATCTGTATATATACATATAAATCTATCTATCTATCTATCTATCTATCTATCTATCTATCTATCTATCTCTCTCTCTCTCTCCATCATATTTTTACTTCCAAATTCCAAGACTCCCCCAAACAATCTCTCTCTATCCTCCTTTTAGTAGTATTATTATTTTTTTAATAGACCATTGTCATAGATACAGCTGTTAACTTGAGAACTGTTGGCTCGAGTTCTGGGCACATTTGTAAGGCCTGCAGAAGAGTAACTGATGGGGAAGCCCAGCCTATGGTGGATGGGACTAGTCCTGGGCAGGCAGAGAAGATGGAAGGAGCTATCTGGCAAATGAGGAATGTCCCTCTCTCAGAAGTCCTGTGGTTTAGTGCGACCAGTCCCCCAGGCTTTGGTGATGGTATAAGCTCTCCTGCCAAGCAGAATTAAGAAGTGTAACTGAACAATCATACGCCAGAATTTACCGGCAACATGAAGAGTAACTGTGACACTCACCGAGTCCAATTAGGGCTGCTTATGATGCTTATGGATTCTGATCTTTTAAAAACTTTATCTTTTTTTTTTTAATTGGGGGGTGTTGTGCATATATGGCAAGCCAACACACTATGTGTGGAAATCAGAGGACAACTGTCAAATTTTGGGAGTTGATTCTTTGTTTTTGGATTTTTTTTTCTTCAATTTTCAAGTGTATGTGTGGAGGTGGAGGTACAAGCATGTGTTCATTTGTGTTCACATGAATGTGGGTGTAAATATGTGGGGAACACATGTACTATGTGCATATGTGTATGTGTGCAGGCCTGAGGTTGAAATCCAGAATTCTACATTGTTTTTTCATCTTATTCCTTATTGAAAAAGCTTTGACCAATCCTTCAAGATCTCCTTCATAGGCTGCTCTTTTCTGCAAATTTCATCCTGAGAATAAATATCTTCTATCTTTTCCCTTCAGTTTTCAATACTGCTACTAATTTAGCCTATTTCCCTAGTTCTCTCCTCCATTATTTCAGACTTATTAGGAATTCTATCATTTTGTTTCTTAACAAGAAGAAACAGAATTAAGAAAGAGGATCCTATATATGCACTTGTTTCTACCTATTAAACAGAAAAAGTGTCAGTCTCCTTTACTGGACAAAAATAAGAATATGTCATGTTTAATTTTGTATATCGGTAGATCAAATAAAGTACAAATAAAGAATACTTTCAATAAATAATGACTATGGTTGAATTCACTTCTTTTTCATAGTATTGCTAATGCTTTGAAAAAAAAGCTTATATTTTTGATTGTGCTTTCTTATTTATGACCTTTATAACTTTTACTTAATAACTGTTGATTGTTCTAAAGAAAAGATAGCACATACTATCAACAATTATTTGTGCCAATGCCAGTTTCTAAAGGAACCAACATCTCCTGAGTGTGGGATCTGTTATTTTGTAAAAATGATCTCTCTCTCTCTCTCTCTCACACACACACATTCTAGCAGATGTTAAGGATGCTACTGAAGGCAATTTAAAATTTAAACAATGAAAACACTCCCTGTGAGTTTGGGTGAAGCCAATTGCAAAGAAAAATGAAAACAAAATCAGAGAGACTATTATCAATCTAGGAATTTCCAATCAACATTGGTGATTAACATCATTTACAGTGAAGTAGTAGAAATTTAATCCTACTTTTGAGTATGTATTTTTAAAAAGGAAAAATAAAAGACATGGCAAGTATATGAATGAACTTTTAAAAGGCAAAAGATTTACATGATATCAACAGAAACCAGGATAGTCTGCATGTACTTATAAAATTTCAATCTTTTTTTTAAGTCTTTTATTATTATTATTTATTCAATGTGCGTGTATGCATGTATGTGCATGTGTGTGTGTGTTAAAATTTCAGTCTTAAAGTCTTTCTTTTAACAGAAAACTTCTCAGGTATAATTCTTAAGGAATATAATGCCCATCACAAAAATCCAAGTAAAGAGTAAATTGTTTGACAACTTTAAAGTTTAAAAAAATATACTACAAAGATTATTAATACATTTCAAAGATAAAGATTACAGTGTTTCATGTATGCATCTTGGTTTTAAATTACTATATTCTGAGCAGCGAAATGGCTCAGCAGGTTAAGGTGCTTGCTACATAAACCTAACAATATAAATTCTATCCTTGGAACCCACATAAAGGTGGAACAGAGAGAAATGACTCTGCAAAGTTGTCTTCTGGCCTGCACAGGCATTCTGTGGCATTCTGTGGCACATGCACCCCCCATGATGCGCATGTGCACACACACAAAATAAAAATTTGACAAATACACTGTATTCTAACGTCTTTAAGATTCACCACATTAGTGAGAATACTCTAGGGAAAAATTTTTCAGTAAATTATGATACACAATTTTGTCCTATAAAGTACTATGAAAACAAAAATCTGTCCCTGACCAGCAACTCCAAATTAGGAATATTTACAAAATTTTAGAACTACTTAATTATAGAACTTCTAAACTAGAAGAAACACTTCATTAAAAACTAGCTCCTGTTCTTTGTTTTTCATATGTTAAAAATGAGATCAAGAGAAATCAGTGCTAAGAAAAGGTTCAAGATTAGAATCTTGGGCTGAAGAGATGGCTCTGGGGTTAAGTTTCTGTCTCGCAAGCAGAAGGTTCTGAGTTTGGATCCCAGGTCCCACATAAAATTGCCAGGTGAAAACAGCAGTGGCCTGTACCTCTGGTGGATGGAGCCTAAGAAATCCCAGAGCAAAGCAATTCAGGATGACTCCCAAAGTCACCCTTGGTCCTCCATAGGCATACATAAGTGTCCTGAGATACACACACACACATAAAATATTCTTTTAAGAAAATCTAGAATTTGGGAGGGCTGGAGAGGTGACTCAGAGGTTAAGCCTCTGCCTTGCAGGCGGAAGGTCCTGAGTTCGGATCCCAGATCCCACGTATAGACGCCAGGCGGAAGCAGGGGTGGCCTGCATTTCTGGTCCTGGTAGGGCGGAGCCTGTGAATCCCGGGGCAGAGTAAACAAGAAGGAGGTGGAGGCGTCCATGGTGGTTCCCGAATTCGCCCGTGGTTCTACACATACACACACGCACACGCACACGCACGCACGCGCGCGCACACACATCCATATGCACACACGCACAATTGATAAATAAAAATAAAAAATAAAAAAAAAAAGAAAATCTAGAATTTTGGTTTTCTTAGTCCCAATCAAATAGCTTTCCAAAATACGCATATCATATACATGTTGAAGCTGTTGATATATACATATCATATATGTATACATGTTCTTATTACCTCAATCCCCTCTTAATATTTTAATCTCCCCGAATGTTTATGACATGGCTCATTCTCGATAATTATATATTATATAATAAATATCCAATTATAAATAATATATTGAGCAATATTAAACTCAAATAGATGAAAAGTATACAGAGAATACCCTAATGTGTAAAGTTTAAACTAGTCATGTAAATACTGTGACTCACATTATCCATCTGTTTCCAGCACATGTCAAGGTATTGTTGAGCTTTTCGTCCTTCTTGGAGATGCTGAAGTTTATAACGACCACAAAAAAACAAACAAAAATGATTACACATAAAATACTAAATAAATTCTAATACCCCCAAAAGATTTTTTTCACACACACACACATCTTTAATAAGACCCAGAGAGTAAAGCAGTCTTCTTTAATAGTCTTTATCTATTGATCTATTTATTTTGCAAGTGTACAAGTGTGTGTGTTGTGTGTGTGTGTGTGAAAGCCTTGTATGTCCCTGTGGACTTCAGGAATCATCCTGGATTGCTTCTACGTCTGTCTAGGATTTCCCAAGCTTTGCCCACCAGGGTCAGAAGTGCAGGCCACTGCCATTTCCACCTGACTTTTTACATGGGACCAGGGATTCAAACTCAGGACCTTTTGCTTTCAAGGCAGAGTCTTAAACCCTGAGCCATCTCTCCAGCTCACAAATTTTTTAAAATTCATCTTATAAGGACATTACTTTAATATTTTAAATACAATCTTTTAAACAAAAATAACACAAGAAAATAGTTACCATCTTCATAAGCATAAGGAAAAGTTTTCTATAAAAGGTCAGATACTAAGGAATACATATTTTAAGTTTGAAGACCATGGTACTCTGCCTACAAAATATAAAAGCAACCACAGCCAATAAGGTGGTCAATGAATGTATATTCAATCAAACTTTATGGATGCTGAAATTTAAAATTTTACATGCCATAAAATATTTATTCTGTTTTTTTAACTAGCTGAAAATGGAAGAACATTTTCAGCTTAATAGAATCTAAGAAACAAAATAAGCATGATGCTACATTTGGTCATGTATTGTACTTTGACAAACCTGATTTTTAAATCCAAAAGGATCATAAACTGATAGCCATATCTCACAATTTTTAAATAGAAGAATTCAGTAAAAATAGCAAACTAGTTTATACTGAATGCACATTTCTAAAAAGAAAAATAACCATTTCTATGAAAATACACCATAAAATATAACTGGATAAAAATTATAAAATTACCATTTTTCTTTCAGTTTTCAGATCATGAGCATATCTCATTAATTCACCGTATACTCTGTGTGCCATTTCTTCCGCTACTACCTCTCGCTGTCCTGCATAATCATTTAACTCATTAAGGATGTTAAAAAACGCGATACACGAGGTAAACCTGGCAAAACATATCAAAAATGGTGACATTTATTTTCGCTTCCTTGACAAATTTTTTTGAGGCACGTATGAATTATGGCTTAACAGTTGACAAGTTTTAATATACTCAACTTAAAACCCAGCTACTAGCTTTCAACTAACTTCTGTTGGAAAGAATTCTGCATTAAGCTCAATTTGTACATGTTTGAATATCTTCAAGTAGCCATTACTTCAAAAATAAAGGAATAATTAGGGTGAAAAAACGTAAGAACTACATGCAAGCTCTTTTGACATAGTAGAATCTCTTACGTTGCCAACTGACTGGCCTGAGATTGGGAATGAATTTGGATTCCTAGGCTTGGCAGCTGAACCTGTTACAGAGACAATATGCTTGCTCTCAGGGACAGAACCTGCCAATCACATCACTCAAATGCATCTTGATGGCTGATCTACAGAACAACTTTGCTATCAACTCTGGATACAGCTGCCTGAATGCTTGCCCACACCCTAAGGGATTAAAGTAATGTACCACTAAGGTTGGCACCAAAGAGGAATAGAAGGGAACAAAAATAATGGTAAAAATGTGTGAGAGGGAAAGAGAAAGACAAAGAGAATCATTGTATTAAAATGTATGTATGTACTTTGAACATATGAAAGAATTCTATCTTACTACTAAAGGCTGACAGCTAGATGGGGTGCTATTATATCAAAACTAGAAACCTAGCAACTGACATACACAGCATTCATTTCTCAGCATTCATTTGTAATTATTTTTTGCATTTAACAATCAGCTATATATTACTGTTTAAGATTTCCAAGAAGCTCACAAGCAATTTCTAGTCTTTTATTCAGGGTTCAAAAATTACCCCCAAACTTTCATCCTTATTCATTCTCCTTTTAAATTAATCCAAATAAATCCAGCCAAATAGTGTTGCTACCTAAAAAAATTAAAGCAAAAATCTAAAAAGTTGGCAAATACAAAATAAAATGCAAAGAAATATACCTTTATTCTAGAGACTAAATCATTCAGGTGAAGTCTTAGTCTAACTTTACTTGGAAATATCCCTCCACCAATCCAGAAAAATACTCATCATATATACAGTTATTCTCATAAGACAAATAGTTCTTTAATAAATATAATTTTAAATCTTCATGAAAATATTATAGCATTTTACTAAGTAATAAAATTTATGTCTTAAATCATTTTTAATATGCACAAAACAGATATATAATTTACCTTGGCTCTTCATCTTTGGATGACCGTTTAGGACAATACTTCTTAACAAGATTTCTACAGAAAGAAGATTCTTTTTAATTTTACAAACAATAACATTGAAACAAAAATATTCTAAAGCTTCTTTATGGAGTTGGGGGTGTAATACCAAAAAGCAGTATGATCATCAACAACCATTAATGTAATAATACATGATCATCATTTAGTTTTTGTTCTTAAAATACTAATCACTATTTCTGTTCACGTAACTATAACAATTAAGACAAAGTATAAGAAAACAAAGTACTTAATATGCAAAACTGAGTCACTGCACAATGATACTTTAAAAAAAAAAATACCATCACTTTTTTGCTTGACAAATCAGGAAAAGTAAAATGTAAGCTGATGCCACAATCATTCCTAGAACCCCTTAACGTCTTTCCTTTTTTTTCAGGCACTCAGGATTGAACGGAGGGCCATCTGTATGCTTGGCAAGTGCTCTCCTATTGCTGTACTACATCCCAACTCTTTTTTTTTTTATTATTCAATTGTGTGTGTGTGTGTGTGTGTGTGTGTGTGTAGAACACCACGGGCGAATTTAGGAACCACTATGGACCGCCTCCCACCTCCTCCTTGTTTACTCTGCCCCAGGATTCACAGGCTTACATCCATGTTTATCCTTAACATTTTTAAGCAAAATGCTACCCTATTTCATCCTTAAGAAGTAAGAACATCCTAACACGTGGGTTACATATATTTGAATCCTGGCTATTTTCCATAATACTTAAGTGACTTGGAGAAATTTATTTTATTCTTATGTCCCAGTTTTATATGGTAATACCAGTATTTGCTCTATAGATCTGAGAATTAAATGAGATTAACCACTATAGCAGTTACTCTTTCTGTTGTGGTAAGACAACACTCAGATTCAAACAGCTTAAGGGAAGAAAAGGGAGATTTATTTGGCTTATGATTCCAGAGGGAAGTTACCAGTCCATTTCGGCGGGAATCCCATAGCAGAAGGCATGGCAGGTGGCAGAAGCTGGAGGCAGCTTAGGTCACTGCAGACAGCATGGAGGCCGAGAGAGCTAAGGGCAGCCTGCTGCCAGAAACAGGGCAGGACTGACCAACCTCAAGACCCAACCTGTGACATGCCTTCCTACAGCAAGGCTTCTGAAGTTGCCTCCTAAAGGTGTCATGACCTTCTCAAACACTGACAACAGCTAAAGATTCAAACACATGAGCCTGCGGGGGAACAACTCACACTTTAAACCATGACAACTACAATCTTTCTCTATTGTGTTAAGTACATACAGCTATGAGATGTATTGGTTACTCTTGTGTGTGTGTGTGAGACAACACTGAGGCTCAAACAACTTAATGGGAAAAAGGGAGACTTATTCAGCTTATGGTTTCAGAGGGAAGATACAGTCTTTTCACGGTGGATGTGGCATGACAGGCTGGCAGAAGCTGCAGGACTCCTTGCTACAAAAGCAGACTTCTCCTGGAGGTAGAGTGGGAGTAATTCACTTCAAAGCCCACTCCCTACGACCACCTTCCTCCAGCAAGACTCCACTTCTCTAAGGTACCTTCCCAAACACATGAGACCGTGGGGGACACATTTCAAACCATGAAACTCTACCCCTGGCCCCTCCACAGGCTTACTGCCATTTCATTATGTAAACCATATTCAGTCCAACTTTAAAAGTCTTCATAGAATACATCAGTAGTCCCAGTACAGTCCAAAAGTCCAAAATCCAAAGCCTCCTGTAATATAAGTTACATACTTCTAACATACAAAAGCACAGAATAAATATTCCCATTCCGAAAGGGAGGAATGGGGAGGGGGAGGGCATATCCAGGAAAGATCAGTCCATAACAAGACCAAAAACCAGCAGGACAAATTCCAAATCCTGAAGCTCCATGTCTAACAGGTGAGCCTTTTGTTGAAATTATCTCAGTTCCAAAGGACTTCGGTTCTATTCCTCCAATATAGTTGCTCATAGAACACATCACTATCTTGGGCTGACTCCTCCCAGGGTATACAGTTCTCCTTGGCAGATGTCCCATGTTATCTCTGGCATCTCTAACATCTTTACTTCTCAATGGAAAACTGTAACTCCACAGCACAAAGTGCCCTTCTTGGACCTCTAAACTGCAGGCTTTCTGCCACTTGCTACCCAGATTTCGCCATTCTTTGAAATCTTGGAAGAGGGATCCATGGCCTCTCTCTTGCATCTCTAAAACCAGAACCACACAGACAACTTTGCCAAGTTTTGTTGCTGCCTTGGGTTAGAGATTGGCCCCCTCAAATCACAGCTGATTCAGCTTTCCTGTGCTGACTCTAGGAAAAATCTTTCTCCTGGACAGGTGCTTTAGGAGAGAAACAGACCCTTGCTTTGGAACTCCACCCTTTAGCTCATTTCTTCCAAAAGGATTTGCATTTTTTTTTAATTTTTAAAAAAATTTTTTATTATTATTTATTCAACTGTGTGCATATGCGTGTGTATGTGTGCGCGTGCGCGTGCTTGTGTGTGTCTGTGTGTGTGTAGAACCACAGATGAATTCGCGAACCACCATGGACACCTCCACCTCCTTCTACCCTGGGATTCACAGGCTCCGCCCTACCAGGACCAGAAGCGCAGGCCACCTCCGCTTCCGCCTGGCGTCTATACGTGGGATCTGGGATCCGAACTCAGGACCTTCCGCCTGCAAGGTGGAGGCTTAACCCCTGAGCCACCTCTCAGCCCCTTTTTAAAAAAAATTTTAACATTTTTTTTTATTATTTATTCAATTGTGTGTGTGTGTGTGTAGAACCATGGACGAATTCGGGAACCACCATGGACGCCTCCACCTCCTCCTTGTTTACTCTGCCCCAGGATTCACAGGCTCCACCCTACCAGGACCAGAAACGCAGACCGCCCCCGCTTCTGCCCAGCATCTATACGTGGGGTCTAGGATCCAAACTCAGGACCTTCCGCCTGCAAGGCAGAGGCTTAACCCCTGAGCCACCTCTCCAGCCCAGGATTTGCATTCTGACGAGTAGGAGCCTTCTCTGAGAATCTTGCAAGGTTCTCTCAAGGTAGGGTCTCTTCTATTATCCAATTGAGAGGCTTTGATTTATTAATGGAGCTAATCTTTTTAATAGCCAATGTTTTGTTCTCTACTTCTTCCTGGTTTAACTTTTTAAGTTTGCCATTGCGGTTTTTATCATCAGCTTACAGTTTTTTGCTTCTTTCTGCCCGATTTCTTGCTCTTTTTCATAACTCTGGAAGAGAACTAAAAAGTAGCTATATCAAGACTACATTGCTTTGAAATTTCCTCCACCAAGCACTCCAGTTTAATTTCAGGCAAGTGTTCAGGACCAGGGCAAAACTTCACTAAACTCTCCACCAACACACGGCTCCATGTGTCACTTGTCTAGTTCCACACACGGACTTTGTTCCCCTTTTGACCATCACATGCTGGGCTTCCACTGCCTGTGTCTCTCACAGCCTTGCTCTCTTCAGAGCTCTTACCAGAAAGGCCCATTTGGCCCTATTGCCAAAACACAAAGAACTTTCCCAGCACAAAGTCCCAAAGTTGTTCATATTTCTCCCAACAAACAATTCCAAAGGCACACTAAGCTACATCACAACATTGGCCATACTACTAGGTATCAACTTTTCTTAGATTTACAGACAGCTTTACTTTTTGGTACTGGATTCTCTTAGTCTCACACAGCAACACCCTACTTCTCTGATACCAATTTCTTTGAACTTCAAAACACTTCACACTGTGGTACCAGGTGCTCCTAATCTCACAGCAAAATCCCACCTCTCAGTACCAATTTCCTGCATTGATTACTCTTTTCTGTGTTGCAGTGAGAGAGCACCCAAAGTCAAACAACTTAAAGGAGAAAAGGAGATTTATTCAGCTTACAGTTCCAGAGGGGAGATACAATCTTTCATGGCAGAGGCGGCGTGCTGGAGGCAGAAGTTGGAGAAGCCTTAGGTTACTGCAAACATCTTGGAGACTGAGAGCTACCAGACTGCTGCTACGAAAATAGACTTCTCCAGGAGGCAGGGTGGGACTCATTCACCTCAAGATCCACCTCCTGTGACCACCTTCCTCCAGCTAGGCTACATATCTCAAAGGTGCCATGACCTTCCCAAGCTTATGGAAACTGTGGGGGACACATTTCAAACCATGACAAACTGAAACCCCACTTATGCTTTGAAGAGCAATTTTATGTCTGTTGACTCAAACAATAAAAGCAAGGACCTATATCTTACTTCTCTTTCAAGCTTTTTTTTTTAAGATGATCTCATTAACGTAGGCTGATATCAAATTCACTATGTCTAAAGAAATCCTTGAACTTCTGATCCTTCTACCTCTACCTCCACAAGCATGTGCCACCATACCTGTTTTGTGTTGTTTAATACAATATTGGGGAGTACATGCAGGGCTTATGCATAATACACATCTCCAATTCTTAAGGTATTTTTCTAATATTTAATTTCTGTTGTATTTTACAAAAGTGTAAAATGGAAACTAAAAAGAAACTAGTCCATTATCAGAATTTAAACAAACATTTTAAGGATAGGTGGTACTACCAGCTCTTCAAATAAATGCTAAAAGTAAATACACAACCTCAGTTTATTTTCAAGTTAATCTTGATTCATTCCACTTATTCAATTCGGTTTATTCATTCCACAAACAGGTATGTACTATGTACTAGTTGCCAGGTGAGCTGCTGGAAGCATAGGAAATGAAAGTGTAACCATGCTCAAGAGATAGTCCTTTCAAAAACAGTAAGAACACACCAATAATTACAATGCGTAGCATGTTAAATGCAATGATACAATCATAGAGGGAGCTCTAACGAAAGGAAAGGGTAGTCTAACAACCAATGAAGTGAAAACTTGTAAAACACTGAGAAGCTAGTTCAAATTAACATCTACTGAGTTCTTGCCATCAAGAAATCTATAGTCTGTTTTGGGATTAAGACACATCTACTGAGTTCTTGCCATCAAGAAATCTATAGTCTGTTCAGGGATTAAGACACTGTCTCACAAGCAGAAGGTCCTGAGTTTGGATCCCAGGTCCCACCTAAAACAAACAAACAAACAAACAAACAAACAAACAAACAAACACCAGTCGTAAATGGCTGCAGCCTGCACTTCCTACCTTGGTGGGTAGAGCCTGGGAAATTCCTGGTGAACCAAAAAGGAGATAGACACATTCTAGGATGATTCCTAAAGTCACCCTTGGGCCTCCACAGGAACACAGTGCCCTCTGATACACACACACACACACACACACACACACACACACTCTCACACTTTTTTTTAAAAGTAATCTACAATCTTTATTAGCACTAAAGTAGGGCACAGGATGAAAGCAGTAGGCCTGAATATATTTTATTAGGCAAAAAAGAATATTTTAAAATTTTACTACGTATGTATATATAATGTCTAAGTAACTATGCAAGTATATGCATTTTCAGAACTAGTATCGCTGATCTCTGCAAATGAAACAAAGACACTTGAATATCATATTATAAAGATGGTTCATAAAGGGGCTTCCTCAAAGAAAGGCTAAATTTTTCTAATTCTCTGACTAAGCCTAAATAAATGAATAGGAATTAGGGAACTGTAAAGAACTAGGGGAATTCTAAACAGAGAAGTCAGTCTAATGAGAAAAGACAAGGAAACAAGTTTGTGTTTTTGTTTTTTTTAAATGACATTTATGAAGAACCAAGTGGGCTCAATGTTGCTGACACATCAAATGTGAGCCAGAGAACAACAAGATAAGAAAGACAGGAACACAGGAAAGACCCTTCTGAGTCATACTCATGATTCTTAAATCATGAGTATCACAAACATGACCAAAACTTACTATGATGGGGGGATTATTCACAATTCACCAAATATCAGCAAAGCTAGTAAAAGCTACTCATTATTTCAATTATCAGAGTGTTAAAAAGAACCACAGGTATGAAACTAGTAAGTATGCATGAGCTACAGTCATTTCTAAAAAAGAACTCAAAAAGGAAAACAAGGAAGATAAGCATAAGAGTTTATGAGCGTAAGCAAATCCAGACACACAGACACACACACACACACACACACACACACACACACACACACACACACACACACATATACACTCTAGCTTGGTTGTTATCTAGGCCTAAAGAAGGAAACAACTACTTAATTAATCCAAGTGTTTTTTGTTTTTTTTTTGTTTGTTTGTTTGTTTTTTGGTGAAGAGAAAAAAAAGTGCTCTAAAATTATGGGGGTATGGAAATGGCTTATTTGGTAAAATGCTTGCTGTAAAAGTTTAAGGACCTGGTATCAAATTCCCATGAGAGAAAGAGAGAGACATATCAGGTCACCAAAGCATGATGCCAGCACAAGACAATCTCTAGGCTTGCTGGCCTAGCCAATCTAGCCAAACCAGCAAGTTCAAGACTCAATGTCTCAAAAAAAAAATAAGGTGGAAGCAACTGAGGAAAATACCTGACAGAGATAGATCTCTGGCCCCTAGATCCATAAGTACACACCCACATGCATGCACACTGACTAATAGTGTAACTCTGTAAATACATTAAAAGGCACTGAATTATACACTTTCAAATGGTGAATTTTACAGCGTAGGCAATGCCTCAACTGCTTAATTATTTAATTAAAAATTCTTAACTGTTTAAAGAAACGATGATTGGGGCTGGAGAGGTGGCTCAGGGGTTAAGCCTCTGCCTTGCAGGCAGAAGGTCCTGAGTTCGGATCCTAGACCCCACGTATAGACGCCAGGCAGAAGCAGGGGCAGCCTCCGTTTCTGGTCCTGATAGGGCAGAGCCTGTGAATCCCGGGGCAGAGTAAACAAGGAGGTGGTAGAGGCGTCCATGGTGGTTCCCGAATTTCGCAAACTTGCTTCTTTTCCCTTATTAATCCACCACCCATCAAGGATCTGAAACTTTAAGTCAAAATTTGTTCATTATAGTGGGCAAGTTTTATCCACCTTTTTTCCTTTTATAATTTTTGCTTTTTTAAAAAAAAGCTATTTCACATGTTTCCAGCTTCCTTTGCAATTAACCAGCTCTTTATAATGTGCTGGAGGTTCTTATTTAAATACCAGACTGAAGCATTCAGGAGTTTGTATACCACCTTCTTCCAGGATACTACTGAAGCAATTGTGGAGGCTTCAGCATGAGGTGAAGAGGGAAATAGTGTGAATTCCTAAATTAACACTTGGGCTATCCAGCAGCCACCTGGACTTGATTGAAGCAGACTATACATGTAAGAAATAAGCTTTTAGCTGTGTAGTCTCCGGGGTCAGAAGTTATTATTTCAATACAGGTTACTATACTTTAAAATACATCTCCTTCTTTAGCTGAGATGAACCTGTAAGAAGGTCTAAGAGAAGTTATTTATAATGATCCAGGATTATGAATCCAGGCCCATGAAAGTCAATCCTAAAATTTCCATTATAATTCTTAAAAAACCCATGTTCTCTTTCTGAAGTTGCTAGACTGATAGTATATAGCCTTAGAGTTGTGAGGGTACAGCCTTTCTGGGAATAGATCAACAGAAAGGTAAGCAAAGAAAGTAAAGACGACAGAATCTTCCTTAAATTTTCCTAGGTTCTTTTCTGTTTACCTAGATCCACAGATGATTCAGCCAATATAGTCTTTGTTTTTTTGCTTAAGCCAATCTAAACTGTGGTTCTGACACTTGAAATAATTCTGACCACTCCAGAGGTTAACCACAAATTTATATACCTGAACCATAGCATAACTACTACTACTAATTTGAACTCCAATTTCTGAGGGAAGAGAACAAATTATCATAAGAAAAGGGAAGATAAGAGAAAATACCTTTTCAGTATGCACAGTCTCTTCTAGGCAATTTTTTAAATTTTTAAAAAAGTTTTTTAAATTATTGTTTATTCAATTGTGCGTGTGTGCTTATGTATATGTGCGTGTGTATGTGTGTGAGTGTGTGTTTGTGTGTGTGTAGAACCACGGGCAAATTCGCGAACCACCATGAACGCCTCTACCACCTCCTTGTTTACTCTGCCCCGGGATTCACAGGCTCTGCCCTACCAGGACCAGAAACACAGGCCGCCCCGACTTCAGCCCGGCACCTATACGTGGGATCTGGGATCCGAACTCAGGACCTTCTGCCTGAAAGGCAGAGGCTTAACCCCTGAGCCACCTCTCCAGCCCCTAGGCAATTTTTAAAAAAATCCTTTTGCTAACTTGCATGAAAAAGCTCACAATCTTTAGTATCTCTTCCCGAAATCCAAATACCAAAACTCGGATATAATACACAAGTCACAACAGATTCACCTTGGGATAATTCTCCAACTTAAAAAAACTTCAACACAATATGTAATAATCTCATTTTCCACCAGAATAAAAGTTGCATTCCAACAAAACACAGGCTGTGGGAAAAGATACATCAATTTATTAGGTGCATCGCTTCCATCCTGTTTGTGAGCAGGCTCCTTTCTCTCTGAGCTAACTCACCTGCCCATGCTTTGCACTTTTAACGTGCCAGTTGTTCCAAAACTGTCATTTGGTAGACAATTAAACTGGTACCTAAACCATGTGTTTAGGTACAGCAGATGAAATGAGCTCTGAAGCACACAAAAGCATAAGAACAGAAAAAGAAGCCAATGTTTTTTTTAAATTACATTTTTAAAATTATATGAATGATAACTTATATTAAATCCAAACATATCAAGAAAATGTAATTACATGATATTTAAGAATGTTTCCAAACTGCTGTTTCTTTTCTTTTGATATCAGTAGCAAATAGAATTAAGGAGTATAGAAAAATCAAATGGAACTAAAGTAATATACTATCTGTAATTTGTAACAAGTTAAAGAAACAAAAGTTAAGAGTATTTATCTTAAATCCTCATAATAATAAAAAAAATCTACATCAGGCTTAAAAAAAGAAAACTAAGCATTCCAAACCTGTCCCTTTCTCTTAAGAGGAAATGAAAATAAATACAGCTTCTTAAAAGGTTACTTTTTTTAACCTTCATTAATGAGTAAGACATTTTCTTAAAAAAGAGGAACTTCTAAATTGATAATCTTTTTTCATCTGAACTTTATGGTAAATATATAACCAGATATAACCAGGTCTACATAATTTTATTTATATTTTCACAAAATTTCTATAATTATTACTATATGACATGACTTTATTAGTTGGGAAGAATATGCTAATCAGTTTTCTAATAATTTTTTATTGCATAAAGCAAAAGTCTTAACCAACCCAAAGATAGGCATTGGTCATAGGGGAAAAAAAACTCAACAGAGAATTCTTAATAGAGATTTTTAAATCTCAATGCAGAATTATTAAACATCTTAATGATCAGAAGCAATATACTATAATAAAAACAAGTCACACTCAACAATCACACACAAATCCAACTAGTTCATTTCAGCATCTCTGTACCTCTGCTTCCCAATCTATAAAGGTGTACTGAAATTTTACTGGGTTTTAGGAATTGTAATATGTTAATAAAAAGCATTCAGAATAGTGTTGATGCATAAGTATTATAATACTAAATAAATATATATAAAAAAGATTGTTCTTGCTAAGCACTGTCCCTAGGAACTAGGAAAAAAACAATAGAACAAATAAACCCCTCTTTTTTACAGTTTATACTTTATGTAGATGACATTCTAGAATTAAGAAGCAAAACTTCTAAGTAACAAATTGTTCAATCCAAGTGCAGATAAGCACTTGGGCAGAGTGAATGACTACTGGAGATGGACAGTGACTACTGGGTTTCTACAGAATTCTATTTTATAAAAGTGATGCAGTTAGGCACAGTGGCACATACCTGTTACCCTAGTTCTTAGGAGCCTGACTAGGAAGATCACAAGTTCTAAGCCAACCTTGACTATACAGAAAAACCTTGTCTCAAACAAAATCAGGAGCAACAAAGCATTTACAAGTAAAAGAACTGCAGATCAAAATATGAAAACAACTTCTACCTTCAGAAAGTCATTATAAAAATGGGCTTCCCAAGTTCTTCTGATTACATGGCAATAGCAGATTCTAAAAACCTTATCACAGTAACACACATAATACTAAACTCTAGAACAGAGAAAATGGTAATCATCAAAGGCAATAAGATCTAAGTTAAAGGGAAATGATTTAGAATACAATTTTCTAAGTTAAAGGGAAATATTTTTTTCCTTCTTTTAAAAACTTTATTTATTCATTCATCTGGGGGTGTGGGAGGGCACTGTATGTCCCTGTATAGGACCAAGGATGACTTCAGGAATCATCCTGAATTGCTTCTACCTCCTTTTTACTTCACTCTAGGATTTCCCAGGTTCCACCCAACCAGAGCAGAAGTGCAGGCTGTGGCACTTTCTGCCAGGCTTTTTTTTTTTTTTTTTTTTTTTTAATATGTGGGACCTGGGATCTGAGATCTGAATTCAGGACCTTCTGCTTGAGAGGCAATCTTAACCCCTGAGCCATCTCTCTAGCCCTGAAATGCAGATCTTTTAATTATTATTTATTTATTCATTCAACTTACATTTTCTCAACTAAGTTATCAAAATGATCATAGGAATACAAATGCTTATATAGTCTCTGATTAAAAGGAACACAGAGAGATTCTGCTATAAGAGAACACTAGCTTGTAAGCTTGTCTTCCAATGTGTTCTCTTCCAGTACATCACACTGCCAAATGTGAGACAAAATTGTATGCTGTGGGGTATAATAATTGTATGTGTATGCTGGAGAATAAAATTTCACATGGCAATACTTAAGTGATAGAACACAACTATTTTAACTATTTTACTAGAAAGTAAAATGATACATGCCTACCAATGTATAGTTACTTTTTTAACTTAGAAATTTCAAATAATCTCTGTCAAACATGTAATACAAGTTTACTAAAAGAATGCATTTAGAGACTAGAGAGATAGCTTAGTGGTCAAAGCACTTGCCATGCAAGTGAAAAAGTACCAGAGTTCAGATTCTTAGGTCCTACATGAAATGCCAGGAACAAACACATACCATGAATGAATGAACATGAAATTTTAAGTATTCCACTGAGCAATGCTTTTCACTCTTGTATATGAAATTAACCTCTGTAATAGTAAAAATAGGAGGAGTTAACTAAAAGAATTTTCCCCATTAAAGAAGAGGAAATAAACAAGGCAGACCTCTTCCTTTTGAACAAAACATTCTATAAACAAAGCACCTGACAATTCAATTATGTAGGAGGAGAAAAGGGAAGGGAGGAGATAGCTTCTAATTAAATATGTCTCCTACCAACTCTTCCTTACTCAGATACCTCGAACTTGTTGAGAAACATTATTACTGGGAGTCACTTTTACGAAAGACATGTGGAAATATGCCAAAACTCCTTATATTTGTAGTATTAAAAGATGTAATCACTGGTATGGAGATACATAATAAAGCCCATTTCTCATTATAAAATTACATTTTTCATACATTATTGGGAGCTCTCACCACCCATTCATCAATGAAGTAGTGTTCCATATGTACCTCTTCTTGCAAATAAATGAAAACCTTAATAATTACTGTCACTCTCGTTGCAATGGCAAACAAGTAAGCTACTTGATTGGCTGTGTCCTGTAACACCAGCAAGTCCCTAGTCATCCATAACCCTCTGTCATCTGAGTTACCTTGAACACTTAATGTAAGATAACAAGTTACCAATTTTTATTTCACAATTCGTGATAGCATTTTTGAGGTATACCATCTTCTTTTGCCTAGAGTAAGTGTTTTAAACTATTAGAAGTACAAAATCACTGAAAATAATAATGCAAAAGTGCACAGAGTAAAAATTCCCTCCCTATTCCTACACTGCAAGGGCAACTACTGACACACAGTTTGTGATATGCCGCAGTTAGTGATATACCCCAACTTCTCTTCTCCTATAAAGGCGTTAAGAGAAAAGACAATTAGCTTTCTCCAGGATGTAAGGTATGAAGGTAAAAAACAAAAACAAAAACAAAACCAAAGGAAAGGATAGAGAAAATGGTACTTAAATCCCAGATTTAAGGATTTTAAATGTCTTTCTGCAATGAAAACTATTCATGATCCATCATAGGCCAAATTCCCTATTGTACTAAGCAATTATTTAATTAAATCAATCATTAAAACAAACCAGTTACCTAATTCAATATAATCTTCATGAAAAACAAAGTTTAACAAGCCAAATATTTATACTAAGTTGCTCAAACTTTTTAAAAAGATTTATGTATGTATGTATGTATGTATGTATTTATTTATTTAGATAGAAAGAGAGAGAGAGAGTGTGTGTGTGTGTGTGTATCAGAGGGCACTATGGCGGCCCAGGAGTGACTTTGGGAATCACCCTGGATTGTTCTAACTCTGCTTCGCTTTGCTCTGGAGTTTGCCAGGCTCCATCTTCCAGGATCTGAAGTACAGGCCACTGCCATTTCCTCTTGGCATTTTACATGGCATCCAGGTCTGAACTCAGGACCTTCTGTTTTTGAGGCAGAGGCCATTTCTCCAGCTCTTATAACTTCATTTATAAGAAGTGAAAAATGAACTTACCTCAGTTGTTTCGCATAGTTCTGCTCAATTTCAATCCTCTCTTTAACAAATTTGGCATATCTCTCCAAGAAGTCAATTCCCCATTGTGTATGCTTGTCTAAGCTGTCGAACTGATCCTAGAAAAAGAAAGTAAAAACACATTGGAAAAGCCTAAAATTTTAGTCACAAATACCAGCTTCTGATACCTGTACAGAGAAGCAATGAGGCATAAAAGGAATAAGCTGGTCCCCAGACACCTCGAGATATACAACTAGATTCCTAAGCAAAAGTCCTAATACTTTGTGCCAGAGGTCTTTTAACTATACTGTTTAACAGTTCAACATTTGACCCTTCAACTTTTTGTAACAACTCTCATTCCTATTGAGATTCAGGTTACTACAGTCTACAGAAATTGGTTCTAATCGCTCAGATGGAGAAAAACAGTCTTTTTCTAAATCTTAAGGATCCCTAAAATTGCTCTTTTATTCACTTGTCATTGTATACTAAGGAATGGAACATGCATTTCAACTGTATTCCAAGACCTGAATACCAAGTCTGGCACCATTCCAAGCATTCTTGAAGAACTGTACAGAATAAAATCAAATATCCTTGAGTTCAATTTTGAGATGCTATTTACCATATGTTTCATATTGTACAAGGTTATCAAGACTCTTAAGGAAATGCTATAAAAATATTCTGCAATGTAGTAAACTCCACAACAGAGCATCACAATCATGCAAGGCTCTTCCAATCTTCAAAAATATTCCCTCCACTGCTGCCAGCCAATCATTTCCTCTCCTTTAAGAATAAGCTCCAAACTGATGAATGATATGGCCTTCTCTCTCTCTCTCTCTCTCTCTCTCTCTGTCCCCCTCAGCTGACAAAACATTTAAAATAATCCCGTTTTTAATTTCCAAGGATTTGTTGATCAACCATGATTTAATCATGTTTATTACTTATTAATAAATCATTTCCCTTTTACAATTGTGACAGTTAATCCTGGGTGTCAATTTGATACACCTGGTATTAACTAAGATCAGCTGAAACTACCTAAAGAGATTATCTGGATCAATATATTTACAATACAAAGACCCTAGACCCCACTGGAACCTCCCTAGATCTCATTGGAACCTCCCAGTAGTGGACCAGATAAAAGGAACCACAAAACAAAAGACTGGGAAGCAGAGAGATTCTCCAGGAATCCTCCAGCCTTCAATCCTCACCCACTAGCCTACTGGATTTTGCAGTGTCGGTAACGTAGCCTGCCTCCAGCTCCAGCCACTAGCCATGTCGCCTATACCATGAAAGACTGTTTCCCCTCTGGAACTATAAGATAAATAAATTTCCTTTACTCCCTTAAGTTATTTGACTTTGGGGGTTGCAGAGGTGGCTCAGGGGTTAAGCATCTGCCTTGCAGGCGGAAGGTCCTGGGTTCGGATGCCAGACCCCAAGTATAGACACTGGGCTGAAGTGGGGGTGGCCTGCGCTTTCTGGTCCTGGTAGGGCGGAGCCTGTGAATCCCTGGGCAGAGTAAACAAGGAGGAGGTGGAGGTGGTCCATGGTGGCTCCCGAATTTGCCCTTGGTTCTACACAAACACACATACATACACACACGCGCGTGCACAATTGAATAAATTTAAAAAAAAAAGTTATTTGACTTTGGGTGCTCTCTCACAGTAATAATTAACAGTAACCATTACAACATTACACCTTTTTCCATCTTAAATTATTTAAAACTTTTACAACTAAAAGCTAATTACAGCTAAATCCACATATACATATATTTTATATTACTATTCTATTTGTATCAGCATCTTTCTATCCTTTGGTTTCCAAATCAGTGCAGAAAAATGCACTGTTCAGTAAACTTAATCTGCATAATACCTATTATAACTAGAATTCTCTTTCAAACTGAAAAGTCTCAACAACACAAAATCCCACAGAGAACACTCCAAAGCCTGAACAATCCTCAATAATTTTTCCAAACTGCTTCTAAGGCTTCACTTCCCACAATCTTCATCAAATTTCCTGTCTTTATTTTTTACATAAAGATTCCAAAGACATTTAGCATAAGCTCAAGATTCCAAAGGTATTTAGCATAAGCTCCACTAAAAAAAAGTGTAAACAGGTAGTAGAGATAATTAGTGTGTTTCTTTTTAACTTATCTGTTTTCTTTTTGCATGCAGTGTGTGTGTGTGTGTGTGTGTGTGTGTGTGTGTGTGTGTGTGTTTGTGTGTGTATCAGAGGGCACAGAATGTCCCTGTGGAGGACCAAACATGACTTCAAGAATCATCCTGGATTGCTTCTCCTCCCTTTTGCTTCACTCTGGGATTTCCCAGGCCACGCCCACCAAGGCTGGAAGTACAGGCCGCCACTATTTCCACCTGGTATTTTTATGTGGGACCTGGGATCTGAACTCAGGACCTTCTGCTTGCAAGGCAGAGTCTTAACCCCTGAGCCATCTCTCTAGCCCTGTATGTGTTTCTTTTTAAATCAAATGATATGCTATTATATAATTCTGAAATCCACAAAAAAGGAATAAAACAAGGAAGAGATAGGAATAGAATCATTGTAATGTTATTTAACAAGCAAAAGCTATGATTTTGAAAAACATTAGCAAGAATACTTTATGACCAATGAAGTGAATATATTTCACTATTTCTAAATAAAAATTATGGGAGACCATTTGGACTACATTTCTGAACTGAGTCCCAACAGAACAGGCTAAATCAAAAAGGGGTCACTCTTACATAATAATGGCATGTAATCCACTGACACTCTAAGGAAGCAGATGGGTCCCAATCAGGCCAGTTCTTCCTGAGGCAGCATAATTAGCAACTCACTCGGTCCTAACTTTACAAAAGTAACCTGCAGCAGCCTGATCAGTATTTTTCAATTGTTCTATCTCCACCTTATAAACCCATTTTTCTGCTATTATTCATTGTATGTTATACACAATAGGCTGTCTTGATTCATGTATCATGAAAAAGTCAATTTAGATCTATAACTCAATTTGTTAGAATTTTGTTTTCAACAAAGAATAAAATAATCTACAGATTTCTGGTTCTAAACAGTGATGTTTATAGTGTTTAGTAGTCGTTTATAACTAGAAAAACAAATGACTTGTCAAAACAAAGAATTCAATGGGAGGTGGAAACTCACTATTGATTGTGACTCTGTTATTAATTTTTAGAATTCACTACTTTTTCAACTACATTTGTCAATATGGCTAGTAAATTTCCTTGAAATCACTTCTTTACCTTTACAAACTAGCCAGAAACATTGCATTTTTATGTTTTTAATCAATGGACTCAAGCTTCATTGAAAGTACAATGTCTAATTTTATGTCAACTTCTCTGAGCCACAATGCCCAAATACTTATTTGGTGAAACATTACTCTGGATATTTATGAAGGTGTTTTTTTAGAAAAGGTTAATATTCGGGCTGGAAAGGTGGGTCAGTGGATAAAGAGCTTGCCCTATCTTTAAAAGAAACTTCTCTAAGTATAGTTGTCACTAGCTCTCTACTAGCTTATGCACAGTGGGCTAGCACTGGGCCCAGGAAAACTGAAGCAGGTCTATAGGACTATGTAGGATTGCCATAGCCTATGGCAACAATTGAGGGGGGAAAAAAAGAAAGATGGTTGCAAAGATAGGCCAGGAAACCAGAGAAACAGAGTAGACCAGCAAGAATAAACAGGAAGATTATAAAAGGTAAAGACCACTAACCTGCAGGAAATAAGAGACAAGTTCACCAACTTCCTAATTTTTGACTAGCCACGCCCAATAAACAGATGAATGATAAAACTAGTGAGCAATATTCACAGAGAAGATAAACAAATTCAGAAGAAACAGAGGGAAGTGTAACTGAGGAACTGTCTGTGATTTCTTACGAGAGTTCCCTAAGACTGACTTCTGTCTTACCCCTTGACTCCTGTCATTTTCCATGAGATTAGAAAGGTAATTTTTGCACTTTCCTTTTCCATGCATTGTTCTTGATACCCCTTTACTGATTCATTTACCACAGAAGTACGATACCTCATGTGTTCATTTGTCAGTTGAGCCTTAGTGGCCAGTGTCTAGCTGGAGATTGCTTCTACATCCAAGTTCCTAGCAATAGTACTATTTGCCCATTTGTATGGAAAATAAGTAAGGTTAATAAAATAAAGCAACAAAACGAAAACCCTCTCTATAGAGTATGTGTATGAATACCTTTGATTCTATTTGTCTGTAGAACACTAAAACTTTACTCTCCTCAACACATCATGAAACTTCTAGGATGCTGCTGTTTCAGCCTGAGAGACCAACTCCTCCAGGTTCCTACAGAGCAAGCTAAGGAGATGCTTGTGTTCAAGCCTCATCCACAAAGCAGAGCTAAGTTCTTTATTTTACCTGAGAAATCAGGAGAGGAAGAAACATTGAGAGATGGACACATTTCCAATCAGGCCAGTGCTAAACTTGCATTAGGAGTCTCCAACTTCTACAACTAACATAACTTTGAAACACCCAAATTGTTTTTTGCCTCCTGTTTCTGCTTTCCTCAGCCCTTCTCTGTGTAAAACCAATATTCTGTGCTCAATTCTGCAGAACATGCCTTGCATTTTTATAAGAGTTACCCAATTACAGAATTACAAGGGACAATTATCATATTTATCACATTTAAATTTTGTCTTTTGATACAAGCAAGAAATCTGTTTCTAAGAGCTTTAAATACACCGATACAGTATGAACAGTATGACATAGATAATTGATAGATGCATTTCCAAACAGTCATTGAAAATACTTTCTCCATAATTCAGATTTCTTTGGAAAAGCAACTGATCAGTAACTATGAGAACTTTGCTTTTATTCTTTGGAGAAACAAAGTTTTCCAAAACATTTGATATATATATATTCACATTATATATACAAAATATATATTTTATATATTATGTTATATATATTATTCACGACCATTTTTTTAAAAAGGTCAATAAATTTGAAACATCCAAGAGCTATAGTAAAGAAAATCCTGTGAGAAACAAAGATTTTTCAATGGTCCCTCCCTATTTCTTTTGGAAATATTGTAAATGGTCTTTTATATTATAGACATTATTTGTTAAAATTAACAGCCATATACTTCAAAATTCTATGATGCTCCTTACATTCATTTTCTGTGTTTATCCATGAAGGAAATAAGTAAATTTCAATCTTGTTTCCCTTTCCCTTTGAATTTCTTCAAAGCATAGGCCAATGGCATAATAAATCAAATTCCAGTTAGCACACTCCTTTATCAGTACTTAGTACATGGTTTTTCATGAAACATTGTTCTTGCTAAAGTCATTTATTATTGAGAATAAATCTTCAATACATCTATCCTTTAGTAGCTCACAAAAAGTGATTCTAAATATTTCATTACTGAAACAGAAAGCGAAGGCTTAAACCCCTTATCTCCCTAGCCCAATCATGCTGTTTTAAATTAGCATTCTTACTACAAAATAATGAATAAGTAGGAGCTAGCAAGACAGCTCTGGGGGTAAGGTGTCTGCTCTAGTGATACGAATCCCATCCTCCTAAGTCCACATGGTGGAAGGAGGGTACAGACCCCAAAAGCTGTCCTCCACTCAAGCACCATGACATGTATGTGTGCATCTTCTCTCTCTTTCCCACTCTTCTCCCTCTTTCCCACTCTTCTCCCTCTCTCTCAAATAAATAAAACATTTTAACAAAACAACATGAAATATTTTCTGGGTCTTGACTCCCAGTTCTTAGCACAGAGCTTCTAAAATCCTTGGAATTTCCTAAGTGATAGTGACACACTTTCTCACTGATTTTAAAGGCAACAACTTCTTCCTTCCCTGTGAGATGGGTGTGTCACAACCCCTCTGAACCAATCTTAAATTCATTCCAATGAGGCAACTATGAAGATAAAGGCTGTTGGCCAAAGGAACCAACCATATCATTAGAGGTCTAGAACTTTCAGACCCCTGAAAAGGGAGAGAAGATCTGAGTTCAACCAATATAACCAAATCATACCTAAATCAAGGAATCTCAATAAAAATTCTCAATAATGGGTTTGGAGAGCTTCTTAGTTGGCAAATACTGCCATGTGTATTGAGTGTTGTATACCCTCAACTCCACAAGAAGCAAAGGTGTTATATTCGGGAACTTTCTGTATGCCAACTTACATCATAAAGCTATTCATCTATATTATTTAAAATAAACCAGTAATAGATTTGAGTTCTCTGAATTCTGTGAGTCTTTACAGCAAATTATTCAACTTGAGAAGGTAAGAAAACCTGATTTACAGTCAAGTTGAAAAATACTAGGCCCAGGACTTATAATAGTATCTAAAGTAGGGACAAGTCTTGCTGAGCTTGAGCCCTTAAACCAATGAGGTCAACGATAACTACAGGTCATTGTTGACTGAATATGAATTGAACTGAATTGTGAAACATCTAGTTCATATCTGGAGAGATGGAAAATTGACTGATACTATGGAAAGAAAAAAAAAACTTGATAGCAAAAGGAATAATTTTTTCCTTTTAGCAAAGACATTTCCAATAGTGTGCAATAAAAGAAAATTTCTTTTGGGAAGGTATGGGAAACACGGGAATTAGCGAACAGCTGCAAGCAGAAACCAAGACATTCACATTTCTGAATGCATGTTGAAACTTTAACTTAAATCCTACACAAGTCTACCTAGTTTTGCTTACATATAAATTTAATCCCAACCAATGCAGATCCAGGAAAGAATTACTTCTTAGGGTCTTCTGTCCTACTATCCCAAAGTATTCCTTTCCACTTTGTGCTACTTTGTCCTTCTTGATCTACAGCCAACATAGGTTTAATGTAAACAATCTCCATATTCCTTCTCCAAATATTTGTTACAAAAACACACAGCTCTACGTCAGGGGACCATTTTTCAACTTTCTGACATCCACCTGGAGTACACAGCTAAACCCTGGTTTAAAAATACGAAACAAAATGTACTAGCTGACTGTGCGAGTAGAAAAATATTAAGAGGAGCCCAATAATTGTGCTAAGTATATTCTAATTAAGGCCTTATTAAACCTTTAAATTACAAATGAAAAAAATTTAGGTCACAAATAAAAAAACACTTTAAAAAAAGCAATCAGCTTGAAAAAGAAAATGAATGTAAAATATACCAGCTTGGACACAAGTGAAGCAGCCTTTGCTTTACATCCAGTGGAACAGCAGTAAGCTCAAACTTGGGGAGGAAAATATACTCTAGGGACAAGCCTTGAAACTATGATATAACCATTTAAAATCTGTAACCCCAGCTCTTGGAGACTAAAAGAGGAGGATTGCCACCCATTCAAAGCCAACCCTGACTATACTGCAAATATCATGCCAACTAGAATTCCATAATCGGATTTCCTTTTTTGTTGTTGCTGCCTGTGTGTGAATGTGTGTGCACGCATGTATATCAAAGGGCACCAAGAGTGACTTTGGGAGTCATCCTGGATTGTTTCCAGGCGCCACCCACCAGGATAGGAAGTGCAGGCCACTGCCATATCTGCCTGGCACTTTTATGTGAGACCTGGGACCCGAATTCAGGACCTTCTACTTGTGAGGCAGAGTCTTAATCCTTGAACCATCTCTCCAATTCAACAAGACATTATGTGATTGATAGATAGATAGATAGATAGATAGATAGATAGATAGATAGATAGACAGACAGACAGACAGACATTAAAAAAAGAAGGGAGGGAAAAAGGATGTAAGGGAAGATTCAAGTTCAAGTCTGAACAGGAAGCAGAGAAATAAGCAACACTTATACAAATAATAAAAGACAAACATATGGTAAGGTCCAAACAAGATAAGTGTTTAAAAATTAAAACATTTGGTGAATAAATGTTCATTTTAAATTCTTTAGCTTTACCACCAAGTGGCCTGCCCTTTGGGTCCTGGTGGGTGGAGCTTGGAACCCAGAATGAAGCAAAAGGGAGGTAGAAGCAATCCAGAATGATTCCCAAAGTTACCCTTGTTCCTCCACAGGGAAATACAGTTATCATGTGCTCGCTCTTTCTCTCTCTCTCTTTCAACAAATAAAATTAAATTCTTTAGTTTAACTAGTTGTTTACTTGAATAACATTTAAACACAATCCAAAATTGACTGATGTTGGAAATGGAATGTCACAATCCTCCTGTCTCCACCTCTCAAGTGCCAGGATTACAGATGTGTACCACCACACCCAGCTTACAAATTAACTTGGCAGAAGCAGAAGAATGTCAATTATAAAGTTGGTCTGCTGACTGAATCACTGTGTGCACAGTGCCTTGAATTTACAAAGCTTTTACGCACGCTACTAGATGTCATCTACAAAGCTTTAGTGAAAACAGGATACTTTATAGATATGGAAACCAAATTTCTAAAGTAAAGAAAGTCATCTACAGTTTTCACTCTAAATCACATTTTCTTTCTACTGCAAGACAGTATTATTTGGTTAAGCTTTGTAATCAACATTTATTAGTAAATTTTGGTTCCAGGTCTCTCGTTTTAATAAATATGAAAATTGACACTTAATTGCTCTGTCTATAGCTGGTTGGTAGCCAAAATAGTACAACACTAAGTAACTTCTTAAACTCTTTTTTGCTTTACTTATTTAATTGGGGGGGAAGGTACCATATGAATGACATTCTATGGTGCATGAATAGAGGTCAGAAAACAATTTTCAGAAATCATTTCTCTCCACCAACCATGTGGGCTTCCAGGAATGACACCTCCTGATACACTGAACTATCTCACAAGATCGATTTTACATATTCTTAAAAATATTACTTTACATTGGTGAGTGTGTATGCGTGTGTGTGTGTGTGTGTGCAGCGTGTGCATGTGTGTGTATAGGTGCTACCATACTTATGGAGGTTGGAGGAAGGAAACTTCTATTAGTTCTTTGCACCACATGAGCTGTGGGTCATCAGACCCTACAAGAAATTCCTTTATTTGCTGAGATATACCAGTGACTCCAGTTTTAATTCTATGTATCCAAATGTGTACCTACTGTGAATAATGATGGTATTTTTTCATTAAAGAATTAAAAAGATGAAAAACTGATCAAAACCAGGGAATTTTAATGAAAGGAACACATTCAAATTCAAAACTATAACCTCTTTAACCCAAACATACACACAAATGGTTACTTTTAATAAGAGTCATTCAGTCTTTTATGGTCAACCCATTAATGATCAAAACAAATTTAAAAACCTGACAGAAAACAGCTGAAAAGGGAAGTATGATGGTTATGCCTGGCTGTCAATTTGATTAGACTAAGATTAGTAATGCCTCTAGAAGTACATGAGAAGGTGTTTTAAAAGGTGATCAGATAATGAGATGCTGACTTAATCAATGGGTCATTAATAAGTTCGAAATCTGAAGAGACTATTGAGAGATGGTAGAAGTGTGAAAGGTGGGACTAGGGAGTTGGAAGAAGCAGGCTGCTGGGCATGTCACTGAAGAGCGTATCTTGGCCCAACCCCTACCTGTTAATTCTCTCCTCCTGGCTTTCAAAAGAGCAGTTCTAATGCACCCGTCCTTCGCCCACCATGGCTGTCCTTTACCCACCAAGACACTCTGCCTCACCCAAGATCCAGAAACAATTGAATCACTTACCATTTATTGAAACTATAAAACAAAATAAATCTTTCCTTTCTTATATTGGTTTTTCTCATGTATTTATCACAGCAATGGAAAAACTAACATAAGAGAAATGATGTTAACTATCATAATATAAAGTAAATTTTTCTTTAAGAAGTCAAGAAGCTGGGCATGGGCCTGAACATGGTGATACAAAATTGTACACACTAACTTCTGGAGCTAAGGCAGGAAGATCAGGCGGAAGAATCTGCTAGCAGCACAGTGGTTTCTGTTCAAAAAAAAAGTGAAACAAAAAAATGAAATCCTATGTGATAGTTAATCTTGGGTGTCAACTTGACCACACCTGGCATTAACTAAGATCAGCTGAGACCACCTGAAGAGATTATTATCTGGATCGATAGATTTATAATACAAAGACCAAGCCTAGATCAGATTGGAACCTCCAGCAGTGGGCCAGATAGAAAGAACCACAGAACAGAAGACTGAGAAGAAGAGAGACTCCAGGAATCTTCCAGCCTTCAGCTGTCACCCACTAGCCTACTGAATGTCTGCAGTGAGCTGCCTCCAGCTTCAGCCACCAGCCATGTTGCCTCTGGATCCCTAAGTTGAATAAATCTCCCTTTTTCCCTTAAGTTGATTGATTCTGAACATTCTCTCACAGCAATAGTTAGGAGTAACCATTACAATCCTAAATCTTCAAAGACAATCCCCTCTGATCGCCAAGCAGTTTCAAGTAAATCATAATCTGCCTCTATTCTGAGTCTGAAAATACACAGAACAACAAAACACAGACACAAACAAACAAACAAACAAAAAACAAACCTGCTCTAAAATATCTATGGGTTGGAAATAAGAATACAAGTCATCGGAAAGTCAATCATCACATTGTGTTTTACCTTTACACTCATTGCAGACAACTAATACAGTCCCAATCTTGACCTTCTTGCTTCAGTCATTTCTTTCTTCCTTTTCTTTTTTTAACTTTATTTATGTGCACATACATGTGTATGTACTTGTGTGTGTGTGCGCATGTATCACAGAACACTATGTGTTCCTGTGGAGGGCCAAAGGTGACCTCAGGAATCATCCTGGATTGTTTCTACCTTCTTTTTGCTTAGCTCTGGAATTTCCCAGGCCCCGTCCACCAGAGCAGAAAGTGCAGGCCACACGCAGTTTCCATGTGGGACCTGGGATTCAAACTCAAGACCTTCAAGTTTGCCTCTGCTTTTGAGGGAGAATTCTAACCCAAGCCCTCTTTTTTCCTTTTCAAACACACTCCTTCATACCACAACTTCTATTAAATGAATTTCTCCATTAGCGTTTTGTCCTTCCTATTTAAACTGAAGAAAGCTCTTTTCTGTTTCCTTCAGGCATTTCTTTTTAGTTTTATAAAACATTTAAGTTGCTTCATCTTACCTACTTCGAAATAAAAGGAAAATAGTTCAAAAGTTAGCATCAGTATCAATTTAAATGTCCAGTCTATATAACACAAATTATATGTTGCTCTAACAATATACTGTAATGTGTGCTACTTTTTTATCTACTTTAAATATAATTAATAATTATATCACAAAATGTTTGTTACACATTTTAAGTAACTTTTTAATATGCAATTGTTTTTATAAATACTGTGATACACCCTTGCATCCAAATGAAGTTTCAATAAAGTACTAATTTAAAGAAGACTTTCTTCACTGAAAAGCAGAATAATGACTTTTCTGTCCTAGTTTGGACTTATTTTATGGCTCTAATATCCTGCCAAAGTTTCTCAAGCACTTCTGAATACCAAAATACTAACAGAAAACATTTTAAAAGACCTAATACAACTGACTTTTCTCCGTCTTTTAACTCCTAAGGACTACAAAAGTTTTGGGTTTTTTTGGAATTTAAAAAGTAATTATTTTTCAAGATCAATCAGTAGTATCTACTCCTCTTCCACAGCAAAAAACAAACAAACAAGCAAACAAAAACCCTGAGGCTTTTATATATCAACTTAATCATTTTCATGTTTAAGTTAAAAGTTGTTTATTTGAGAAACTCACCCATATTGCAACTTAAAATTTTTAACTCAATTTTAAATTAAGCTTACAATGACTTCAAACTACCCAATTTCTTTTTTAACTTCTCTTTCTAATCCTTATTATACCTTTACCTTTTTCAACCTCACACTCTCATGGATTCCTCCATTGTTGTTAGCATTAACCGCGACATGTCCCCTTCTACCTCACACCTACACATTAACTCAAGAACATTATTCTCCCTGTTTACTCTACTTCCCTTTAAAACTCCAGGTCCAGCAACTTTTTGACTCACAGAGACTGGGCCCATTAATAAGACTGCATCATTACTATCACTAATCCTTCCCCATCTTCATTTCCATCTTTACACATATTGGAACTCACGGTCAAATTTCAACCCTGATTTTATGTTTAGTTTTTCAGCAATCCTTCCTTATGCTACTGAAGAAGGGTAAAGTAAAAGAATCATGCTGACTGGTCATATTTTGAGATTTCTGTCAAACTAAGAGGTTTTTAATATTACATATTAGCCTGAGTTCACTCACTATCCCATTATCCTTTTTCTAGCCAATCTTTTTCTCTTCCTTCAAATTTATTTATACCGCCTCCTATCCACCTTATGCTCAGTCAATAACCTACTTCCTATTTTACAAGGACACACAAAAGAAGAGCAATCAAAATGGTAATTTTTTATTCTCTTCAAGCAAAACAGAAAGACAGAGAAATTAAGGGGACATAAGAAAAAAAAGAAGCTCTTCATCCTAGAATCTAGTTGATACCTCGAGATGGATCAGTGGGTAAAGGGGCTTGTTACACAAGCTGAAGACCTGAGTTCAAGAGAATCAACTTCTGAAAGCTATCCTCTGACCTCTGTTCACTTGACCATGATGCATACATACATAAGCATGCGTACATATGTACAAGCATACATACTGTTATAGTTAGGCACAGGTGTCAACTTGACTATTGAGGGTTTGAGCTCTGGGCACAGTTGTAGGGAGTTGATGGTTGAGTTACGCCCAGAGCAAACCTGAAGGAGATTGTCTAGCTGATGGGGAAGACCCAGCCCATGGTGGGTGGGATTAGGCCCTGGATAAATTAGAGAGCTGGTTGAGAGAGTTGGCATCCTTCTGTTCACTTGGCCAGACATGCTAGTCTGGCAAGTAAGGATTGTCCATCTCTCAGCCATTATGCAGTGATGGTGTGGCCAGTTCCCTCGGCCCTGGTGTTGGTGCATGCTCTCCTGTCCCCTGGTGTTGGTGTGTGCTCTCCTGTCAAGCTGGACTATGAACTGTAACCGGACTGTCGTTAAGAAAGTAAACTCCTTGTTCCCTTAAGCTATGTGATGGTCATTTATGCAACACATACATACAGAAGTACATACATACATACATGTCCTTCCAGAGTGGTTACAGGTATGCTTGACACAAGTTTTGTTTTTTTCCATTTTTAAGAATTCCAGCAGAGGGCTGGAGAGGTGGCTCAGGGGTTAAGCCTCTGCCTTGCAGGCAGAAGGTCCTGAGTTTGGATCCCAGATCCCACGTATAGACGCCAGGCGGAAGTGGGGGCGGCCTGCGTTTCTGGCCCTGATAGGGCAGAGTAAACAAGGAGGTGGAGGCGTCCATGGTGGTTCCCGAATTCATCCGTGGTTCTACACACACACAGACACACACACACGCGCGCACATACATACGCACACATACACAATTGAATAAATAATAATAATAATAATAAAGTAAAAAAAAAGAATTCCAGCAGAATTAACAACATTTGCTATAGGGCCACCTACATGGAGACAACACCTATATATTTTATGGACAGATTATTTCAAATAAGAATATTAAAATAATGATGTGACCATGCCTAAGGCCTAAACATTTATGATCTTTGGGATAGCCTTTCCCAACTACAAATCTGCAATCTTTGAGGAATCTTGTAAGAAACCACTTTCACAGTAAAGACCTGTCTTAACCCCTTGTGCAATCTGTATGACCCATGGTCTGTCTTATCAGTTTGTAATCCATGAAGACCCATCTCTAGGGCTACTTTATAATCTCATTTACCTATCAAAAGAGAGAAGAAAGGGAAGGAGTAGTTTCTTAGCAACTGTTTGAGATATAACTTGATATAACTTGAGAGTCAACAAAATCATATCTATGGCTACTCTTAAAACACTTAAGCTGGATTCTTGAGATGCCTACGCCCATGCTTGGATGTGCCTTATCCTTTCCCTGAATACCTCTCTCTGATACCTCCTGCTTTAATCTACATTGTGCTTTCTTCCTAATAAACTCCAGCTCTCCTTCACGCTAGCACATCTTGAAACTCTTTTCTATGGCAGTCAAGACTTCTGACTTCACCAGAGGTCTCTGAGAATAACTTCTCAGACTGCTGCAGATGGTGTGGAGCTGATTCTAGCTCCGACCCACAAACATCCATGTGCTTTTATTCTGCCTCTTTGGCTCAACTGTCAACACTCTTGAAAACTATTGCAGTCTCAAGCTCAGGTTTTAAAAGCTTACAGCCCTGGGTTTGAACATGCTTGATTCATTCCAGGTAAAGCAAAAAGCTAAACAAGCAAAGCTAGAGCTCAAAGACCAGGAGGAAAAGGTAGCTCATGTTGAAATGAAATGTATAAGGGTCATATATGCCATATATCTACCCAACTAAGGATCTTACTGTTCACTGAGATGAAAATACTTGGAAGAGGGTGGGGGAGAGGGTCCTCAACATAAGCCTGACATGACCCAACACAAGCTTTTAACTAAATGGCTCGAACTTCTACTACACCAATTAAAAAAACTGACTAAAGCCCAAGGGAGGTATTTTGAGGTTGTTACTGGAGTAAAACAGAGCAGAAATGCTGTTGGTTTGGCTTCAAGGGGTGAAATGGGACTATGGAAAGTGACGGGAGTTTGTATATATCCATTCATGTGTGAAGTGTGCACATATGCATACATTCAGGTTTTCAAGTTAGTACGAGTGGAGGCGCACGTGTGGCCATGCGTGTGTGGAAGCCCGAGGATCTAAGATTCAGTCCTTAGGCATCACCCGCCTCCTTCAAATAGGGTCCCTGTCAGTCTGCAGCTCACTGATTAGGAATCTATATTGCGCTTTCTTCCTAATAAACTCCAGCTCTCCTTCATGCTAGCACATCCTGAAACTCTTTTCTATGGCAGTCAAGACTTCTGACTTCACCAGAGGTCTCTGAGAATAACTTCTCAGACTGCTGCAGGAAGATTAGCGAGCTCCAGGGATTCTCTTGCCTTAGATACAAATGAAGTCTCATCACACCTACTTTTGGTCTTTCCTAATAGAAACTGAGAAATAATTCCCATAAATCTTATGATACTGTAATTTCATGTGATTAAGTTTTTTTTTAATTCACTTGTCATTTTTTATGGCATGGTTTTACATACATGCTTAAAAGAGGGAGATGACCTAGGAAGATATTATTGATGGTGGGGCAATTGCCCAGTATTTGTGAGGTCTTTAAAACAATGTGTGGAGGGCAGCAGGATGGTGAGCAAAGAGGGAGCAAGGAAGAGCACACCTCTGTACCCCAGCACTGAGCAGGCGAGGCAAGGATCCTGGGACTTGCTGGTCAGCCAGTCTGGTCAACCCACTGAGTTCCAAAGTCAGATTCAGATTCAGACTCATGAGGGACCCGGTGTCAAAATAATAAGGCCAATATCCCTCCCTGAAGGTTTCTAATGGTTACTGCTGACTGTAAGAAAGAGAAACACTTGCTTCAGTGACGTAGCTATTGGTTTATATATATTTTTATATTTTCATGATCCGGCACATGTCAATGCAGACAACCCTTATTAAACTTGGTGGGACAGAGAGAGAGTGGAAAATGATAGGCAGAGAGGCAGAGAGAGAAGAGAGAGAGGAAGAGAGGGAAAGTGGGAGGGAGACTGCCTCGGAAGAAAAATGTTTTCAAGCAAGAGAAGAAAGAGGGTAGACTGGATAATAAGGTGTAAAAAATAACTTAAATTTACATATATAAAAATGTTTAAGAATAAAAAAAGAAACTTTAAAAATAAGCTGGGGGCTGGAGAGATGGCTCAGAGGTTATGAGTTCTGTTTCACAAGCAGTGGGTCCTGAATTTGGACCCAGGTCCCAAATAAAAATATAGGCGGAACCGGCTATGGCCTGCATTTCTGGCCCTGGCAGGCGGAGCCTGGGAAATCCCAGAGCAAACGTAGAAGGAGATAGAAGCAATCCAGGATGGTTCCTGAAGTCACTCTTGGTCTTCCATAGGGACACATAGTGCCCTCTGACATACACACACACACACACACACACACACACACACACACACAAAATAAAGTTAATTAATTTTAAAAAGCTGGAAAACAATTGAGGAAGACACCCAACAGCAATTGCTATCCTCCACATACACACATACTCACTATTTATCTATGTGTACACATACAAATGCACACACACACACACAAATAAAAGAAAAAAGTTATAAAGTCCAACATAGTGGCTGAATCTCAGCATGAAAAAGTTTAAATTGTAAATTCAAGGTCTTAGACACTTCGACTAAAATTTAAATTAAATGATTAAATTGTTTCATGAATATGGCCTTTCAAAAGACAAAAACTGATTATATTGTACATTTTACAATCACTGGATAATTTTGTTCTCTTTCTTTATTGAGAACTTTCTTTCACCTTTCTCTAAGGGAAGCACTTCACAAAGCCTCTTGGTATATATGAATTGTTAACATCACTCTTCTTGTTCTTTACCCAGAATAAGAACTGCAAGGACAGAGAAGGTGAATTTGAAAAACCAAAACTACTAAGTGATGGGTAGTGCGCTGGGAGGACAGCACATTTAGCATGAATATTCCCAACAAAGAGATGATCCACATCTCTACCCTGCAGGATAGAGCAAGATGACACAATATTCACCACACTACTCAGAACAGCATATAATTTAAATTAACGAATTATTTCTGGAATTTCCTATTTAATATTTTCAGCCCACAACTGACCATGGATAACTGAAATGGGGGGGAGGGGGAGAGGGAGGGGGAGGGGAAGGGAAGGAGGGAGGGAGGGAGGGGGAGAGGGAGGGGGAGGGGAAGGGAAGGAGGGAGGGAGGAAGGAAGGAAACCAAAGACAATGAGGATTTGCTGCATCATCCCCTTGCAGCTAACATTTTACTGAGACCGAAGAACATAATCAGGAAAAACAAAAGTCAAGAGAGAGCTACTCCTTCTACAATGTTTTTGCATCATTAACAGGAAAGCTCTCTAGAAGGGCACTTGCACCCCTCTATACAGTCTCTCTGATTTCCTTTTTCCCTTTTCAAGACTCTTAATTTGCTTGGTAAGGACAAAGTAATGTAATCATAGACCTTTAATGATCAACCTACTCATGGAAACTGACATGCACCGATTAAACTATTTGCCCCAGGTAGCAGAGCTAAGTGATAGAGCTGAATCCAGGACCTAGGAGTTTTAGTTTTTCTAGTTTTGTTGTTTCAACTGGCTCACTTAGTTATTTAATACTCTAAACGTATTATTTAGAAATTAAATAAGCTTCTCGGTCATGCCCAGGTACAGGTTAGTTTAATATTGAAAAAAGGAAAGAAAAAAGAATTTCACAAAATCAATGTGAAGACAAAATGACCATGTAAACTTATTGGGCATTTAAGACTATGAACCCACCACCAAGTTTCCTTGAATTTGAAATTAGGAAACAAATTTTGTGAAAGAAAAAGGATTTATTACAAGATGTATATTTTATCTATGAAAATGTTTAAGGGAAATTATTAAAATCTTTAGACCTTTAATGTCTAGCTATAGTATAGCTATTTCCTCCAGGCATGCCACGACTTTGGCCATCTTGAAGAAAAGTGACTTCAGTGACCTACAGAAGACCTTGGTTCACAATCAATGACATCTAGGCCTATGATAAAGGTCCTGAGGTTAACATTTCTTCAGGAAGAAGGGGAAACAATTGTAAGACCCTCACCTGATATTCCAGCTTTGAGTGGGCAATGCGAGAGCATATAGAAGGTGGGACGTTAACTAGAGATGGGATTTTTTTGGTGACATAGTTACCATTAAGTTGCTCAGTGATTTACCTACCAATGAGCATCCCACTCCACTAACTCCCCAAAACTCATCAACTTACCAAGCTAGGCTTGAATGGAATCCTTTTTTGGGGTATATGTGTGTGTAAGAGGGCACTGTGTGTCCCTGTGGAAAATCAGGGATGACTTCAGGAATCATCCTGGATTGCTTCTACCTCCTTCTTGCTTCTCTCTGGGTTTTTCCCAGGCTCTGCCCACCAGGCCAGAAATGCAGGTGGGACCTGGTGGGACTGCTGGCAAGGCAGTCTTAATTCCTGAGCCATCTCTCCAGCCTGGAACCCTTCCTCTGATCTGTGGGTACTCATTTTATTTGAGAGTGAATGGACATTTAAGCCTCCTCAGGAAAAGTAATGCTGAAGTAGTATCTTAAAAACTCTGATAAAAGCAACTTAAAGGATAAAGAATTTGGGTGCCTGCGCTTCACGGCACTGCACAATGGATTCCCTGAGTTCTTTCAGCTTCATGCCCTTCATGGATTCCACTGGAGTCCGTAAGTTCCGTTCTCTCTCTCTCTCTAATACCTTGATCCTCAAAGAAAAGAAGGAGAAAGTTTCTTTTGGCTCACAGTGAAGGCACAGTGCATTATGGTGGAAAAGTCAAGGTGGTGGGAGCTTAAAGCAAGTCCTCAGATTGCACCCGCAGTCAAGAAGCAGAGAGCAATGAATGTGTTTTCACTTTACATAGTCCAGGATCCCCGCCCAGGAAAATGGGGCCATTCTTAGTGGGCATATCTTCCAATTTCAATTAACCTAACCAAGATAACTCCACACAGGTATGCCAGGAAGCTTGTCTCCTAGGTAGTGTGGTCCTAAACCCTGTGAAACTGACAAGTAACAAAACTATCACCACTGGGGGGAAGGGGGGAACGATTCTGTTTACTAATGTAAAACAAATCATGTTTAGGAAAACAACTAAAAGACCCAGCAGGAGGTAAACGCATTCATGAAGTAAGTTTACTTGCCAAAAAGAAGTACCAGTGAAAATTTCCAGGGTCATGTTAGTTTTTCTAACAAATGTTTCTAACAAATGCTAAATTTTTACACAGATAAGAACTTTTGTTTTACCAACTGACAGTGTTTCCCTGCATACTTTCAAAAAAGATCAAGAAGAATGACCAGCAGTTATACAAAAATGGAGTGATTCTTCACAGAAGGCAAGAAACAACAAGTGTTTAAAAGGAGATTATAATTTCAGTATTTGGGAAGCCAAAACAGGAAGATCATTTGAGGAAGGAAGGGAGGGAAGAAAGAAGGGAGGGAGGGAAGAAAGAAGGGGGAAAAGAAAGAAGGGAGGGAGGGAGAGAGGGAGTTGAAAAGATGTCCCAGGGGTTAAGACTCTGCCTTGCAAGCTGAAGTTCCTGAGTTCATATCCCAGGTCCCACATAAAAAATGCCAGGTGGAAATAGAGGTGGCATGCACTTCTGGCCCTGGGGGCAGAGTCTGGGAAATCCCAGAGTGAAACAAAAAGGAGGTAGGAGCAATCCAGGATGATTCCTGAAGTCACCCTTGGTCCTCCACAGGAACACACAGTGTCCTCTGACACACACACACAAATAAATAAGTTAATAAAGTTAGAAAAGGAAAAAGGAGACAGGTGTGTGAGAGATAGAGAGAGAGAGAGGTATTCCATACTTTAACATCAGGGCATTTGGAGTTTGATCTACATAAGCCTAGTGATTTATGATGTCTCATAGATCTCAAAAGCTTAACTCCTAAAGGCTCACAGAGTTTAAACAAACAGCCTTACTTGCCTGCAGTTTTAAACAAACTTTTTTCCTGCACATTTTTCAGCTCTTCCATTCTGCTTTTGTTCCTGATTTCTCTAAAGCTGGCTAAAAGCAGCTAGCACCAGCGATATCACAATTTGAATGCTATGCTGTCTTATTTCCACTACCAATTAATCCATAACTTTTCATTTCAGCCTCAAAGCCTCAAGACATGGCCAGATACAGCAAAATTCTTTGCCCAAATGTAACCTAAGCCTCATATCAAATTCCTAACAGAGTCCTCATTGCTGCCTAAAACCTTAGGCAGTTTTTATTGTGCACATTCTTAGTATTCTGATCTGAGCTCAACCAGAAAAGCCTACTAAGGTTGGCCTATAGTATCCTAAGGCTTTTCCCACTCTGTATTTCCAAATCCTTCCAAATGCTTCCCCAAAACTTAAGAACCACGATGTCAGAAAATCACAGCAAGAAAAAAAAAAAAATCACAGCAAGGGCATCACTCTTCACACCAATTTCTGTATTAGTTACTTGTGGACCGCTGCCACTAAACTTAAGGGAGGAAAGATTTCCTTTGACTCTCAATTTCACAGGGTTCAATTCATGGCTGCTTAGACCTGTGCACTTGGTGAAACACCGAAACAGCAGTAACACGTGGCAAAAGGGGCTGTTCACCTCATGGTGACCAGGAAACAGATATAACGTTTAAAGGTATGCTCCCAGCAACCATTTCCACCAGCTATGTCCCACTTCCTAAAGTTTCCATAACCTCATAAAACAGCACCAGCATTTAGGGACCAAGCATTCACTACATGAATCTGTGAGGAATCTTTCACTTTCAAATCATAACAATCTATAAAAACAAATTATCTTCTATTTACAAATAATTTTGAATCCTATAGTCAAATTTTTGAACTATGTATAAAAAATCAGACTACAGTTCCTACTTCTCTTTTTGTTCTTACTAATTTATAGTATCACAGTTAGGTACAGGTGTCAATTTGATGGTTGAGGGTTTGAGCTCTGGGCATATTTGTAGATAACTGGTAGTTGAGTTAAGCCCATAGTGAACCTGCAGGGGACTGTCTAGTTGATGGGACAGACCCAGCCCATGATGGGGCAGGTGAATACATTACAGAGAGCTGATTGAGGAAGTTGACATTCTTCTGTGTATTTGGCAAGACATGCTGGCCTGGCAAGTAAGGATAGTTCCTCTCTCAGCCATTACGTGGAGACGGTGTGGCTAAGCCAAGGGAACTTGGGCCCTTGGCCCTTGCGTGTTGCAGTGGTCTCTCCTGCCAAGCTGGACTAAGAACTGTAATTGGACTATCCTAAGAGAATAAACCCCTTGTTCCCTAAGCCATTTGATGGTAACATCAGTAACAATTCAGGTGAACTGCCAACAGTACAGAAACTTGATTTCAAAAATATAGAAACTGGGCTACGGAGATGGCTCAGGAGCTAAAGCCTTTGCATCACAAGCAGAAGTGTCCCCAGATCCCAAGTAAAAATGCAGGGCAGACAGAGGTGGTCTGTAATTTTGGCACTGGAAGGCAGAGCCTCGGAAATCCTGGTGCAAAGCAATAAGGTAGAAGAGCAATCCAGGACGACCCCTGATGTCAACCTTGGGCCTCTACAGGCACAGGCACAGTCACGAGCACGAGGCACAGGCATTTGCGCTCATGCATGTGCGCGTGCGCACACACGTTCGCGCATTGAGCATGCACAGATGCCTGCAAAAATGCATATAATAAGCTCACAAAAAACAAACTATGGAGAAGCTTTATCTTTCATAGCAGATTATGAGTTAATATTGAGTGACTACTAATTTTGGGGGGAGTAGGAATGTGTGAGTATACATGCATGATATCTTTCTTGAAGAAATTCAGTCTTAAAAATTATAAAAACGCCCAACCTTCCTCAATCAATGAATTTTACAATCTTTAGAGACATTTTTGCTGTCACGCTGGAGGAACAGAGGGGGGACTGCTGCTGCTATCTAGTGAGTAAGACGAAGTCAAGCATTAGACTAAACAAAGCATACATAGTACTCTAGAAACCAGACCTTCAAAACTGTTTGAAAACAACTCAAGAACTGACCTGAACTAACCTGAGTGTGAAGACAAGGAGGGAGAAGCAGGTGCGCCTTCTAGGGGCCCTCGCAGGAATAGAGAAGCATAATCAAGATAAGGCCAAGAGGATTTTAAATCACAATCAAAGGGTGAAAAATGGGTATGAAATTCTAGGCAACAGGCTAAAGAGGAGAAAACAGAAACTAAAATTTTGTGTTGGAAGTAAGAGGGAATGTTGAGACAAAAGCAAATAATTGATTTGAAAGATTTTTTTTTATACTGGAATAGAATCCCTAGAATCAATTTAACAATTCCAAAAGCTTAATATATCTAAAGACATCACTTCATGTTTCTACCCCAGAACAAAAGCTAGGTGATGAAAGAATTCGTTGGAACCCCAGGCATTATGTATTTAGTGTGCTGGGTTGAACTAGCACTTTCTATTGATCAGTTACTTCAGGGGAGAGTAAAAAAAAAAACAGTCACTTCTTTCCTGAGAGCTTCAGAAGTAAGTAAGTCAATAAAGAAGTACTCATTTCTCACAGACCAGCAAGGAGCTAGACAGTCAGTGTCCGGTCATTCTCTTTGCATGCATCAACTCCCTTATCCTTCTTCCATTCTGCTACACTTCTCACAAAAATCCCAAATCTAGCCAAAACCAGCTGTCAATCTTCCTTATGCCCGTATCTATTTAGCTAAATGAAGTTGGAGAAAACCATCGTCACTACTTTACATTTTCCCCATGACATTAGGAGGGCCTTGAGGGCTGCCCTTCAATCCTGTTACACGTTTCTATTCTGTAAGTCTCCCACGCTTCACAACGCTGATTTGCAATTCTCTTTCTCACGAAAGCTTTCCTCACATTCACCTGTGAAGTTAGATTCTATTTCCATTGGAAAAACCGAACGATTCTGTAAATACAATCTTTAAAATATATAATAAATAATACAATCTGTAAAAAATATGACAATACTACAATTTGAATTTTGAGTGTCCCAAAGGCCCATGTGCTAAAAGTGTGGTTACCAGCATGAGGCACTAATGGGAAGCGGTGGAACCTTTTCGAGGGGAGCCTATGAATTTAGGTCACTGAGAGGGTGCCTGCCCCTGAAGAGGATATTGAGCTCAAGGCCACGTCTGGGCAACTTAGTGAAACAGAGTGTTAGTCTAACTTGTATAAGGTTGTGGGTTCAACCGCCAGTTCCACAAAGTTAAGTTTATTTCCAACAATTAAAACTGACATGGTCCATGCCTACCAATGGTACTTAGATTTATAGGAAGGATTAAACTTGATTAAAGAAACAAAAAGTGTAGGTTAAAATAATTACCAATATTTTATTGTTTTTAGCTTTCTGAGATAAAACTGTTTTAACCATTAAAGTATTAAGGTAAGAATATAGTTACAGCAGGATATCTAGAATAAAATATAGATTTTCAAATTAAATCAAAGTATCTATTCTAGTGCCATCTATTTTTGTTACTAAGAAAAAATAGGATCTTCAATTTTAAAATGAGTAGCAATTTTCTTCTAATTCACTTAACGTAGGGCTTCTTCCTTTATACAGAAGTGTAATAGCTTTGTACCATAACGTTCTTGTATAAAGGTTTAATGAGAACTTTACCATATCGAGTAAACTAAAAATTTTATAGAATAAACATACTAGAGCCTGTTAATTTTTAGCTCAACATCTTCTACTATGTACTTTTAAGATACAAACCTTGGTTGGTAGTGATATAAAGCAGGTTTCTATTTGCCTCAAGGTTGTTTTTTTTTTTTTAATTCCAACAGGAAATTCAGTGATTGTTCCTTATAAATGTTGCATACTTGGGGCTGGAAAAATGGCTCAGGGGTTAAGCCTCTGCCTTTCAAGCAAAAGGTCCTGAGTTTGAATCCCACGTAAAAATGCCAAGTGGAAATGGCAGCAGCATGTGCTTCCAGACCTGGAGTCCAGGAGCAATCCAGGATGATTCCCGAAGTCCCTCGTGGGATTCCACAGGCACACAGTGCCCTCTGATACACACAGACACATATATACAAAGACAGACATAGACATACAAGTGAAAATAAAAAAATTAAAGACAACAATATATACAAAGACATACACAGACACACAAGTGAAAATAAAAAAATTAAAGAAAACAAATAAATTTTGTGTACTGAGATAGCATACTGTCATGTTTATACGTAGGTCATTCATTCACTTGTTTTCCATTTATTCATGAAGGACACACTCACCTTGTAAAATTATAAGTTATCTACCTCTCTGCATCTCCCTGCTGCTGTTTACTCTCAAGATAAAATCATCACTTTTGGAACACAACAGCAGTCTCTTATTTCTCAATGTCCTTTCTAGTCATCTTTATCATGTCTTAATAAATTGATCATTTCAAAGTTCAGAAGTGAACATGTCATGCCACACAGTACCTTTAAGAGCACTGAAGGCTTTCTGCATTCAAATCAAACCTCCACATAATGGTTATACCATCTTGAGCAAGCCGCTTTAGCTCTCTAACTCGGTTTCCTCATCTGTAATAGAATGTCAATATGTATAACATTATTATGAAGATTAAACAAGCTAACCTACATAGAAAGTGCTTTAAAAATATACACCTGGGGCTGGAGAAGTGGCTCAGGGATTAAGCCTCTGCCTTCCAGGCAGAGGGTCCTGAGTTCGGATCCAGACCCCATGTATAGACGCCCGGGAGGAAGCGGGGGCGGACTGCATTTCTGGTCCTGGTAGGGCGGAGCCTGTGAATCGGGGCAGAGTAAACAAGGAGGAGGTGGAGGCGGTTCCTGAATTCGCCCATGGTTCTACATACACACACACACACACACACACACACACACACACACACACAATTAAAAAAAATAAAAAATAAAAAATAAATACACACCTCATTGTCTTTGCCAGCAGAGTAAGTATCCTGCACCTGTAATCCCAGCTACCCAGGAGTTTGAGGCACAAAAACCACTTGACCCCACAAGTTCCAGACCAATCTAGGCAAACACAATGATAGCCTATTTTAAGAAAAAAATGAGAATAAAGACATGTATCCATACTTGCTTCCCTTCAAATACATCGGGGGATTTGTTTTGCTATATTTTGCATATATAGTATTTTGGGGTTCAGTTACATATCATGATGCTAGAGCTCTAGAAAAACAACTTAGAGGTCACTTCGAATTCCACTCACTTGAGAAAATAGCAAAGAGCATGCACTCCAGTTTCTCTTCTGAAAATTACCAGCATTTTAGGCCTCAGATGGAGCCTAAGCAACACCTGCTGCTGGTATCCTACTTTACCTTTTACCTCTCTGGCCTCCTTGATACCTGTTTCCTTCTCAAAAACTGAAAATTCAGAGTGAATCACCAAAGAAAAGAAGCTAGTAGTAAAATGAGCCTGCTAAGAAGAGAGGGAGACTAGGCTACAGGACACACCATTGTTTAGAAAGGTAACTGGATAAGAAATCCCTCACGTCTGCAAACTATGTGGGAAAAAGGGCCGAAATCTTTAAGAATAAGCTATAAGGCTCTGCCCTTAATCACTCTAGATTCTTTTCCTATCACTCTCTTTTCCAACCTTTAAATCCCAAGTATTGATAATGGGCTCTCAACACTAGAAATGACTGATAAAATCACCTTCTTTTTAACAAAAATTTGTGGAACTGAAGAACTTACAGTTTAGAACATCAGCTGTGTGCCAGCTAAATCAGAGACCCTGGAGGAGGAAATCAAAAAAATCTGTTGTACTGTGTTTCAAAAGACAGAAGATATGCAAAGCACCTTCTACAAAGAGGCCTTTTCTGACTCCTCAGAGCAAATTCAACAACTATTAAGACAATTTGACAGTTGCACTTGTTAGTTTGCTCAATACCACCTCCTCTAGTGGTACAAAAGTTCTTTCAGAGCAAGGTCATGTCTCTGCTCCTTACCATTTCCCCCTCCACTCCCTACTTTTCATGCCTCTGAACCCCAAAACATTGCCTCATCAGTGGGCTCTCTTGTCCTCTAAGTCTTCCTTGGGCTGGAACCACGGCAGGGACAAGCAGGATGAGAGCGGGTCAAGGTTCTTATTCCTCTGGCTCCCTGCCTATCAGGAACCTGCAAATTTCCTATGTTCCTCTCCCGAAGGCCACAGATCCCAGCAAAGCTACTGCGTAGCAGCAACTGCTTCATCTCCTTGCCTGCAAGGCACCAAGTAGTAACAGCTCCACACTGTTACTTGCTGTTACTGGTAATGTACCGCCTACTCCTGGTCTCCTTACTGCAAGGCATAATGTCACATGATTATGATCCAGCACCTCCGTGGTGAGAATAGGAAGATTAGGAATTTAGTCAGCTACATACCAAATCCAAGGTCTGAGTAACAGAGCACTATCTCAAAAATGAAAACAAAAAAAATCTCCTTATTAAATATTCCTCCATTAACCCTTTCAAGTGTGCTATTTGTTACCAGGTCCAAGACTAATTCCTTGTCTGTTCAAAGATATGCTAAACTCAATTTAGAACATTCTATATAATGCAGAAATTTCTCCAAGGGACTCAGATGTATGGACAATGTTAAGCAAGATAGTTCTTCCATAATGATTGTTGAATGTATGAATGATTCTCACAGAGAATTAGGAAATTACTGGATAAATTGGATCCATGAAGGCACTTTTAAAAAAGTTTAGAGTTATAAAAATCTGAGTTTAACTTTGACATGACAAAAGGCCATAAAATATCTTAAGAGTCAGTATGAAAACAAAATAAAATAACATCCAGCAGAGTGTCCTGATATATAGAAAACTGGTTTTAAATTGGAAAACCTTCTGTTCCTTTCAAAAAGATGACCTTTGCAGGCATACTATGACGTACACACTCCTGCCTGCCACAACACACATAAGATAATAAATGTTAAAAAGAAAGAAAGGGTCTGGAAAAATGGCTCAGGGTTTGTCATGATTTGAAATGTCAGTTGCCCACATGGGCTCATGTGTTCGATCTTCAGTTTGGGAAGGTCATGGCATCTTTAAGAGGTGGAGCCTTACTGGAGGAAGGCAGTCACTGGGGTGGGCCTTGACTTGGATAAGCTCCGTGCTCCTTCCAGATGTAGCTCTTGTAGTTGGTAGCTTTGCAGCTCCCGGCCTTCATGCTATCTGCAGTGACTTAGGCTTCCTCCAGTCTCTGCCACTACCCACGCCTTTTCCATCACCATGGACTGAATCTCCCCCTCTGGAACCTAAGCCAGATAAATCCCCCTTTCTCCCTTTAAGTTGCTTGAACATGAGGGGCGTCTTAGCAGCAACAGAGAAGAATAATCGGTATGGGGGTTAAGAGTCTGCTTGTAAGCAAAAGGAGTTCAGATCCCGGATCTCACATAAAAATGCAGAAATGGCCTACACTTCCACCTCTGGAAGGGTGAGCCTGCGAAATCCCACAGTGAAGCAAAAGTCATCCTTGTTCCTCCACAGGGACACACAGTGCACATATATACACACATGCACACAAATAATTTTTAAAAAGAAAGAAAAGTCTTACTGATACGAAAACAATGTAAGATAAAATAATTTTTAAAAAACGGAGGCACAAAAATTTAAGATGATACCAAAAATGAAATTTGTAAACAAAAATTTTTTAATCCCATACTCTTGCTAGCAGTGAGCCAGAAACTGGTATGCTTACTAGCATAAAATACAAAATGGCAAAAGCAACCAACCACAGGAAACATTTTTCTATAAAATACAATAAAATAAAACAGAAGAGAAAGTTCTGAGTCTCTCAGAGAACACTAACATATAGTATGTAATCATCATAGTGGGTGTACAGTATTATCTCACTGTGGATTGAATTTTTTTTTGCCTGGTGATAAATGATGCAGAACATCTCATTCATGTAATATCTTTATGGTAAACTAACAAATGTTACCAGGGCCAAATGTGTCATTCATTGGTTTTAGCATGATCTAGACACTTTCCATATGGCTTCAGACTTTAGCTTCATCAACATCAAAATCAATTATCAGTTTTTATTTTACTAATATTACCGCAGGAACTTAAGGGGAACATTATTTTTAAAAATTAACTAAAGGGACTGCCAGATAGTCCAGTAGAAAGGTACCTGATTATAAATTTGGCTGAATTTGATCTTTGGAGGCCCACATGGTGGAAGGAGAGAACCGAGTTCCAAGTTGTCCCCTGATCTCCACACATGTACCAAGGTATGACATGTATGCTTGCAAATTCTCTTTCTGAAGGGGGGGCACATATACTTTCAAATAAATAAATATTATTAACCAATGTGAATAGCTATTTTTCCAAAGACATGCAAATGGACTGAGAGCGTGCCCCAGTGGTAAAACACTTGTTGAGCATACTCAAGGTCCTGGATTCCAACCTCAGCACTGGATTCCAACCACTTACACAAATAAGATGTTCTGAATCATTTATCACCAGGTACACAAAAATTCAATCCAAAATGAGATAATACTATATACACACTATGATGGCTATGGTGATAATCAAAAAAGCAGATACATTAAATGTTGGGGGGATAAAGAAATTGGGACCTTCATACATTACTTATGAGAATGTAAAAATGCAAAGTAGTCAGGGAGTTCCTAAAACAATACAAACTTACTCAATGACTCAGCAACTCTACTCTTAAGTTTATATCCAAGAGAAATAAAAACAATCCACACAAAAACTAAGCCACAAATATTAGTATTCATAATAGAAAAAAGTAGAAAGAACCCAAATATCCATCAAATGAATGGATTAATAGAATTTGTATATGCATGATACAATATTATCTGATAATAAAAAAGAATAAAGTACTTACTTATTGATAAATGCTACAACAAAGACCTTTGGAACCATTATGGTAACTGAAACATGTCAATCACCGATGACTCTATGACTCCATCTACATGGAATGTCCAGAACAGATAAATCTGTAGACACAGAAGCTGAGTGCTTTCATAAGACTGAGGATCAGGGACAATGAAAAATGGAAATCACTCTATCCTAATGAATGCCACCTTCTGGGATGAAGTAACTCAAAGTAAAATGACTGGTGACTCGGAAGAGGACAAATAGATGAAGCGCAGATGTGAAGGGTAATGGGGGATATGAGAGAAAGATGAAAGAGGGGGGAGAGAGAGAGAGAGAGAGAGAGAGAATGTGTGCATGCACCTATGAGTGTGGGCACAGGCGAGTGAAGGTCAGAGATGGCATTAGGATCTTCCTCAATGACTCTCCACCTAATTTTCTAAAACAGAGTCTCTTACTGAGCCTGAAACTTCCGACTTAGATATGCTGCTGCACTATTGACTCCAGGGATCCATCGCTTTGCCTCCCCTACCCTGGAATTAGAGATGCATACCACCTTACTCCACTGGGACTGTTTTTTTAATTGAGGTCAAATACACATAACCTATAAAGCTTACCATCTTAATCTTTTTTTCTTTTTCCAATAGAGTTGGACTAGCCAAGCTGGCCTCCAGTTTATAATCATCCTGCCTCATTCTCATAAGTGCCGAAGTTAAAGATATGCACCACCATGTCCAACCCACCTTAGCTAGTTTTCAATGCACCTACAATGCGGTTGTATTAGGTACATTCATGTTGTGGTACAACTATTGCCATCACCCATTTCCAGAATTCTTTTTGTTTCTGAAACTCTACATAAACCCTAAGTCCACAATTCCTCCATTCTATTTTCTTCTTCATGATTCTGACTACCCTAGGAAGTGTATATAAGTGGAATTACATAGTATTTATCTTTTTATGGTTGGTTTGTTTAACTTAGTATAATGCCCTCCAAGTACATCCAGGTTTTGAACCAAATCTGAACCATCCTCCTTTTTAAGGCTAAATGACATTCAGTGAACATTTGGCACCACATTTTGTTTAGCCACTTATTCGTCCATAGACATTCTGGCTATTGTGAATAAAGTTACTATGAACCTAGATGTATAAATATCTCTTTGAAACCCCGCTCTCAGTTCTTCTTCTGTTGGGCTACATGTTCAATTTTTCATGAGGACTGGAGAAATGGCTCAAGAGTTAAGCCTCTGCCTCTCAAGCAGAAGGACCTAAGTTCAGATCCCAGATCCTACATAAAAACACAAGGAGGAAATGGCTGTGGCCTGCACTTGTGATCCTAGAAGACAAGAATCAGAGAAACTCCACAGCAAAGTAAAAAGAAAGTAGAGCAATCCAAGATCATTAATGAAGTCACCCTTGGGCCTCCACAGCACAATGTGTGACCTCTAATACACACACACACACACATAAAAAATTATGAACCACACCATTTCTGGTTTTTTAAAATTTATTTATGAGAGAAAGAGAGAAAATACATGCATGAATATCATGATGAATGGGTGGAGGTCGGAGGACAACTTTCAGAAGTTAGTTCTTACCTTCCACCATATGGGCTTCTGGAGATCTAACTCGGGTTTTCTGCCCGGCTAGCTCAGGCCCCATCGTTACCATTTCAATCAGAGTCACAGAGACAAGAAAGCATTACACTATGTTACGTTTCCACCAACAGTACACAAGAGTTCTGCTTTTCTCGAACTCCTGCCTTGATAACACTTGTTATTGTCATTGTAGCCAACAGAGGCTGGAGATGTAGCTGAGTTGGAAGGAGCATTTGCTAGCATGTACAAAGCCTGGGGTCCATCACAGGTACTTGGGCAGAGGGAAGGAGGGAGAATCAGAAGTTCAAGGGCATCTTCAACTATATAGTGAGTCTCGTATACTTCAAGGTAAGTTTATTATATATTAGCATACAAATTTTTAATTAAAGCAAAAACGGCATAATCAAAACTTATTTCATTTTCCCAACACCCTTTTACCTCCAGGAAAGCACTGGTAACTGAAACAACGTAGAAATAAAACTATGACGTCACCAATAAGGGGAAAAAGAAAAGAAAAACAGTAGAAACAAGTTGTAGTGATAATGTATAGAGAAAGTTGATTTCAGAACCAATTACATAATAATATATTGAAGAAACCAAAATAACCCTTCAAATGTTCTCACAAGACTGATAAACTATGTGGGGCTGGACAGATGGCTCAGAAGTTAAGCCAATGCCTCACAAGCACAAGAGAAAATACCTGCATGAATGTCATGATGAATGGGTGGAGGTCGGAGGACCACTTTCAAAAGTTAGTTCTCACCTTCCACAAGCACAAGAAACTGAGTTCAGATCCCAGATCCCATAGAAAAACACCTGGCAGAAATGGCTTCAGTAGAGCCTGGAAAACCCCCAGAACAAAGAAAAAAAAAGGTATAGCAATCCAGGATGATTCCCAAAGTCATCCCTGGGCCTGTCTCTACAGCACACACAGTGCCCTCTGATACGCAGACACACACACACACACACACACACACACACACACACACACACACATACATGCAAAAAAAAAAAAATGCAACTTTTAGCTTCTAAAATTTAGAGAATTATTTTTTGTTTCACTAACGGATTGGGAAGAACAGATGATCCATTCTGTTAAAGCAAGCTAATATTTCCTGCTGTGGATTTCAAAATAATTTTTAAAAATGGGTTAATTATATACTAATATATAACTACACATACACAGACACATACATACCAGGTCCTTGAATCATTCAGCCAATCCATCTCTGTACCTGGTCCCATCCACCCTTCTTCACTACTTGCAGACATCCTACACTCAAATTCAAACCATTAGACTCAGGTCAGGCCAGCAAACACTAAATTCTGACCAGTGTCAGGCTCTATGCCAAGAAGTGTGCTGACAGCTGAGGAAATAGTAATGAATCAGACAATGAATGAGCAATGAATAAGACATGATCTCTGCCCTCTAGGAATTTCCCAGAACTCCCACAGGCATAATCCTTCTGATTCTAAAATCTAGGTGAAATGACACAAACTTCCTAAAGCTTTCCCTAGAATGGCTAGAATAAAAAGTGATTTTTCACAGCTTCAAATTTCACTTGTCATGTTCTACATGCTTTAGAGTTATTTCTAAAATCTTAAATCACCACATGAGCTTACTAGAGAATCATATTGCTATCTAATCGACTTCGTATATTCCCACAAAGTCCAACTTAGTGTACAGTCTGGAAGGAAAGAGAGAGGAGGGGAGAAAAGGGAATGAGAGGGAAGGGGAGGAAGAGGGAAGAAGAGCAGACAGGAGGGATAACTGTAACAACTCGGGCACATTGCCTGTATGTAGTTCCAGCTACTAGCAAGGCTGAGCTGGAGGATTCTTTCAGCACGGGAGTTTCAGGACAACCTGGGCAACAGCAAAACTTAAAAGAGAGGAAGGGAGGGAGGAAGAGAGAGAAAAAGGAAAACAAGTATCCCTGTGCAGAGAGTAATGCAGAGAGTCACAACTGGCCAAAGTCAAAGTCAAAGTGACTACAGACAGCTCTGTCCTAATCAGGACATCTAGCACACCCCCATCTCAAGACTCAGGCAACCTTGCAGAAGAGGGGGCATAAGAATTTAAGAGTGAGTTAATGTCGGAGTGTAGCCTCTGTTCCTATCAGGGCTGATGTACACAGAGGCGCAGAGCAATGATGTCTTCTTTGGATAGACCTCCACAACAGCTGGCCTGTCGAGTTTTTGAATGGAGGGAAGATCCCATAAGATGCATGCTACCCTGAAAGGGAGTAGTGCTGAACCCGGAGGAAGGTGTGTGTCTTTACTCTAATTCACCCACTGGTGAGTTATTCACACCCTTGCAGATGGTCAAATACTAGTGTAGGCATTCTAGATGGGACTCAGTGGATCGCATAAACAGGAGGACATGGGACAGGGAGGGGAGATCATGTAGAGTGAGATGAGAGTATGTAGTGGTTAATGAAAACTTAAAAAAAACCTTCCTGCGGTGACCCCCATCCCAGGCTAATCCACCGCGCAAGTGCCCTCCACTCACACCTGGGCCCAACTCTAAGCATTATTCATTATTAAAATAAAAATTAAAAATATTTTAAAATTTAAATTGAATTAAATCTAAACATTCCCTCACTGTTTTCCCAGATGTACTTTAAAAAGATATGCTATTTATATTCTAGTCTACTTGGGTACACGGATCACTTAAACACCCTTAAAATAAAAAAAAAAAAAAGCTAATTAGAAAACTGGAAATAAAACTATAGCGATTTCTACTCACCGATGACATTTTAATCAATCATTAAACACACAAATCAAAGGGAAAGGACCAATAATGTAACCTAAGTAAGAGCTGAATTTTACATGAATCATTTACATATGATCCTCCCCATTATTAGAACCATCCGTCCTATCTAAAAAACAGAATGGGGAGGCTCCAGAGGTATTTTCTATTGGGGTGGTTTGTTTGCAGACTTGGTAAGCACTTGTCCGGAACGTTGCACGATAGATTTCTGGGCTGGTTCAAGCAGGTGTACAACTACGTGAGCTCTAACGTCTCGGTTCTAAAATTCCCAAGCTGTAAGATGTGGAAACATTTGGTCCTGCAAATTATACGATCTGCTTTAAACCCCAGTGATTGTCCACGCTCAAGTTATTTCTCTCACTTCTCTGCCATGATTTCACGAGATTCTCGCAAACAAAGGCACGGAAAATATGCACAGGTGGGAAAAAAAGGGGAGTGGCAGAGGCCGGCAGGCGGGACAGCGCCCCCAAGCCGCGGGTTCTCCCCGGCGTCTCGGAGAAATCACTGCCCTGCACACCTCCCCGCGGTGACCGCGTCCCGGGCTCACCCCCCGCGCGAGCGCCCTCCGCGCGCACCTCGGCCCGACCCCAGGCATTGTCTGGAGCCCCCCGCAGCCAGGAAAAAAGCCCAGAGCGGGAACAGGGGCAGATAGGCGCGGAGCCGGAATAAAGAAGGGGAGAGAAATCGGGCGACCGGGAAGCCGCACGCTCATCTTGGAAAAATGAGCTTTTCGCCATCGATCTCTCGGTCTAATGCGGGTCACAAAAGCAGAGCCCCCGGTCGTGCCAGGGTCCGAGCGCTCGGCCGTCCCGGCACCGAGGCCCGCGGAGGGAAATGGGCGTGTGGGCCGGGCCTGGGCGGCCGAGGCTCGCTCGGAACAAAGCCGCCAGCGCCCCCCTACCTGCGCCCGGCCGGCGCCGCCCTCCTCCCCGCGCCCCGGGCCGGGCGACGCCCCAGCCTCGCAGACCGTCCGGGGGTCGCGGCGCCCGCCCGCTCCGCCCGGCCCCGCCCCGCCGCTCGCGGCGCCGCGGCGGGACAATGGACCTCCGCCCCCCGGGCCCGCGCGGGGCGCTACAAAGGGAGCGACGGGCGGCCGGCCAGGCGTCCGGGAAGTCCTGGCGGAGCCCGAGCGCGCCGTCCGGGGCGCCGCTCCCGCCCAGACACGCCAGCCCCGGCGGCCGCCCCCTCGGCCCCCGGGCGGGGCAGCGGGGGGACGGCTCGGAGCACAAAGCAGCGAGACCCCCGGCGGGCGCCCGTCCGAGCCCCGCCCGCCCCCCCTCCCGGCCGCGCGCGCCCCGCGGGCGCCCCGCGCTCCGCACTCACCCACAGCTCCGTGCCCCAGCTCATGGCGGAACCCCAGGCCACCCGCGCCGGCGGCCGCTCCCGCTGCCCCGCGTCCGTCGACGGCACCGCGCGGCGGTCCCCACGTCGTCCCCCGCTCAGCCGCCAGGCGCGCCGCTCCGCTCGGCGAGTCTCTGCCTCGAAAGGTGCCGCCACCGCCGGGCTCCAAGTGAGCGAGAGAGAAGCGACTGGAGCCGCCGCCGCCGCCGCCGCCGCCGCCGCGTCCCCGCCTCCCGCCGCCCGCCGCCCGCCGCCGGGAGGGAGGGGGCCGCGGCGCGGGGGGCGGGGCCGTGGGGAGGGGGCGGGCCGCGGTGCACCCTGGGATCGGGGCGGACCCGCGCTGGCCGGCGGACTGGCGGGGTCTCGTCGCGGGGGGCCGCGCGCTGTGCTCCGGGGGCGGGCTCGGGAGCCCCGGCCGCCCCGCCGCGGTCGCCTCGGCCCCGGGGCCACAAGACGGCAGGGACGGCGGCGAGGCCGCCGGGCGCCCCGGCTCGCACGAGCCCGTCTCCGAGGCCACCCACACGTCCACCTCTCCTGCCCCGCGTGGCTCGCGGCAGCCGAGGACCCGGACAAAGAAGCGCCGCGTGAACGTCAGGGCTGAGCGGGGGGCCGTCGGGGCTGCATTATTTTCACGCGACGCCCTTGCTCGCCGAGGGGGATCCCAATTGAAGCTTGACGCTTCAGATCCTGTGATCTTGGGAATCTCACGCACACCCCCAAATAAATGTATAGTGGTGGGACGCCAGGCGGGCATGCATCCTGCCTCGGTGGCATCGGGCTTTAATGAGATCTTTCAAGAAATCGTCCAGACGGGCAAGCGATCGGCAGTTCCGCGGAGTAGCTATGTGCGAGCAGATGGGAGCGTGGACTCACGAGACCCGGCTGCCCCCTGCAGAACCCCGGAGCCGAGCGCGCCCCGGATTCCAGAGCGGCCGCCTGCGTGCAGGGACAGGTGTCTCCCTGGAAGCTCAACCTGCTCAGAACTCCGCGTAGCTCTCACTTCAGACATCGGAACCTGGGAGGGGACACCACCCCTTCTTTTTTCCTCCGATATCATTTCCCAGCCGACTCCATGGTTGGGACCCGGTGTGGCTGGTGCTACTAAGTATCAAGCACCTGTGTATCGTATCAGTTGCCTGTCTCCTAAAACAGGCGCAGAGCTTCAGTCTGCGACTAGCAGGAGCAGTGAGTGAGTCATGACAGCTGAATGTTCCAGGTGCTCCAACAGGCTCAGGTCCGCAGTGGACGCTCCTCCCCTGCGCCACCTGCACAGGTGTCCCAGCTTCCGCCTCCCTGAGCTGCAGGCTGATTGGCCGAGCTCTCCTGACAGTCCCACCACCCCCCCTCTCGCCAGGTTCTTTGCTACTCTCTTTGAGGTGGCTTGAGCACACACTCTCTTCCATTTGGGTTATGACCAATTTTTACATGCTTTTTGAAAGTCTCCGGCGTGGTGGCTCACACCTGCTATAATCCCAGCGCTCCAGGCCGAGGGACCAGCAGGGGTTACAGAGAGACCCTGCCTTGACAGAAATAAAAAGGAGGGGAAGGAAGAAAAGCAGAGAGAGAAGAAAGAAAAGGAAAGTGGACGGAGGAGAGGAAAGAAGAGAAAGGAAGAGGAGATAGAGGAGATCATTGAAGCATTCATTCCCTGAATAATACTTTTCCAGTATTTTTCTAAACTGTATTTCCAGCAGAATTCTTTCAAGGTGATTTTAATCACCTAACAGTGCTAGATGCCTCTCCTCTCCCTCTCACCCACTTACATAGCATGAATTAATGTAGCAGCCACGGTAATATATTTATTAAATAGATGTCTTGTCATCTGCAGTCACTCCAACAGTAAGATTTATTGTATCTAAGGTCTATCACAAAAACTAAGACAGGAAAACCATAAATTTAAACTAAAATTACATTTCCTGTTTTAAAAAGTAAGATAGAAAATATGGGCGCTTTAAGCTGACAAACATGCAGATGTTTTACACACACAATTATCAGCATAGCAGTTTTTAAGGCTGTAGTTTTTCACATCATTATTTTGAAAGTATTCAAATGCATTGTTTTTGTCTCTAAAAAGTAACATATAACTCAGAATATTGAAATAAATATCTCTGCAGTGTGATAGAAGTATTGTTTATAAAGAATATTATCCCTATATCATTAAATTTTACAAAAATCTGTCAAACCAGTTATACCTTTTTGCTATTTGGCCTGTTGACAGTGAATTACCACATAGTATCTGATAGATCCATAACCAGATCTTAAAACCAGAGACCCCACCTGATAGATCTGAGATAGAAAACATAGATCTGAGATAGAAAACAGATCTCCACCAAGAATGTTAATGGAATCTGATAAGAAAAACAGACAACTGGACAGATTCCTAGTTATTCTGAAATTCCTTTCCCCTGATTCCAACTGTTAAAAGCTTGCACCCGGACTCCAAATAAGTAGTAATGTCTATCTCTCGGGGAAATTTCTGCTCCCTCGATGGAGTTTTGGAGGAGCTTCCCGAATAAACTTCAGTCTTCACAGACGAAGCCTGGGTTCCTGCTCTACCTCCCTTTCCCACCTTCTTTCCTTTCCTCTCCTCTTTTTCTATTTCCTATTGCAGACTTTATGATGTAAGTAACACTAAAAATCAAAGGAAGAGTTATTCTACTTTCTCCACATATTTTTACAACCAAGGTACTCTAAGGAGTAAACTCTGGAAGGTTTATGTAACAAAGGGTACTTTTTTTTTTTTTTTTTTTTTTTGAAACAGGGTTTCATATAGGCCCAACCAACATCCAATAGCTACATAGCTTATGAGGGCGAGGCTGACCTTGAACTCCTAATCATCCTGTCTCCACCTCCCAAGTCCTGGGATCACAGGCATGGGTAACCATGCCTGGCTACACTGTTTCTTTCCAAGTGTTGTAAGTATTCTTATAAAGTGTGCATTTTCTCTTCAAGCTTATGTTTAAACTCTGATCCATAATAAATTACTGATGTAATATATTTCTTCTTTGCATATTTTATCATACATTAATCAAATACAAGGCCCTTTTATCATTTTTTCTCCTGAGTGAGTTTTCTAAAGTTTTATTTTTAATTGATAAATAGTATCCTCTTATAATTCACTGTTACAAACATTTAGGTAATCTCCTTTCACTTTAACATTTTCTCTGTGAATTCTGCGTGTGTACGTGTGTGTTTATGTGTTTTTTTAAAAAAAGATTTGTTTTCGTATTTATTTAGTGTGGGGGAGCACATGCTGCGTATGGCACAGTCCTGGAGGTCAGAGGACGAATTTCAGGAGTTAATTTTCTCTTTCCACCATGCAAGTTCCAGAGATTGAACACAGGTTGCCAGTCTTTGTGGCAAATGCCTTTATCCACTGAGCCATCTCACCAGCCTTTTTTCTTCTTAGCTTAGAAAGCACTTAAACATATGGCTTTTGTACATTCTCTTCATTATATATATATATGCCAGGATTCAAACTTAACCCCTCATGTTTACACATGCAAACATGTCTACATGTGTTTGCATAGCAAACACTCCACAGAGTTATTATGCATTTTTTCTTTTATATGTGTGTCTATATGTTTGTATTCATTATTTGTGTGTTCACATGCAGGGGGTATGTGTTTGGAGACCAGAGGTTGACCACAAGTCTCCTCTATCACTCTCCATTTTATTTTTTAAGACAGAGTCTTGAGATCACTGAACCTGACAGTGGTTGCTGGCTAGATTAGCCAGGGAGCTCTGAAGATTGGCCTGCCTTCCCCTCGCTCCCAGCCCTGGGGTTATGAATGTGAATTGCTATTCCCCGCCTGTATGTGGGTGCCGGGAATCTGTCCTCAGGTTTTCTCAGCAATTGCTTTACTGACTGGGCATCGCCATGCCTTGTATTTTCTAAGTCAGGATATGAAGCGCAATTGTTCACTGTTGCATTCCAAATATGTAGTGATTTACTAGTACAAATATAACAACCTCTGATCATAAATCAGTCCGTTGGTTGTAAGGAAAGAAATAAAGCTTTCCATCAATTTCGAGTATACCATATATGACTCAATGTATCACCCATGAATGGCTACTAATAATATGGAATTTCCACTGCTGAATGCATGCAGTCTCTAACATAAATAATAGCAACTCGTTTTTCAAAAACCTTGGGACTATCTTTTAAAATTGAAAATGTTGAAAACTAGGGGCAGTGGTGTATTTTTATAATCCTAGTACTGAGGATGTAGAAGCAGGAAGAAGATTTCAACTATCAGCTATGACCACACCAGGAAGATTACCCTGCTACGGACATCAGATCCTGTGGACTTCTTCAGTCCCCCCAAACCTCTGGAAAAAAAAAATTTGAACACACACACACACACACACACAATTTCAAGGTCATTTTCTGATAGAGTTTGAGACCGGCCTGAGCTGCCCGAGACCCTGTCTCGACACTGAAACAGCATCGACAAATAAAATTGTTATCTAAGCTGGTAGACCAAAAAATCAAGCTAAAACTATATTAGGAAGAATACCAAGAGCCATTCAAATGCTTCATCTGACACAAAATGGAATCACACTCTTGTACTGATTCGATGCCAGTTGGGCAAAGAATTGGCAAGTTAATAGTCATCTCTACTTTCCACACTGCCCAAGTTTTCCTGACCAGGAATTGGAAGAAATCCAAATTTCAAGGGCAGAATGGTGGCTCACTTGAGAAAAGAGAAAAAGCAAGAGGGATATGTAGGCTATTTTATGGCTTTGGAATTCTACTGTGCATTGCTGAATCCAGCTAGAGCATCTCATGTAGTTGCACTAATAAAATTTAGCAAAAAGAAAACTGTGCTGATGGTGATGGTACATGCCTATCATTCCAGCATCTGGCAGAGGCAGGAGGACGGCCACAAAGAGGAGGACCAGCCCGTGTGACGCAGGGACACCCTGTCTCATAAAGTCGAAGAAAAGAAAGAGGAATTCTATATAAATCAAGTACAATTGTGGAATAGTAAAGAGATAACTACAACATATTTATGATGGTCATTTAAAACTACATTATGATACAATCGATTTTAAAAATTTGAATATCTATTTAAATTCTCTTCAGTGCTGTAGAGCAGAAGTTAGTAATTTCTTTAGATACTTATTACATCTTTTGAAATGTATTTTAAAAATTCACTAGTTAAATTATTAAACTGCTCCTGTGGTTCTTCCTGTTGTTTTTTTGTTTATTTGCTTATTTGTTTGATTGACAGATTTCAAGATATACATGAAGATACACATGTCAGCCAAAAAAAAAAAACACCACATAGTTCTCTGTTTTCTTTTTTTTAGTCCGTGGTGGTTCGCGAATTCGTCCGTGGTTCTACACATACACACACACACATACACACGCACATGCACACAGTTGAATAAATAATAATAATAATAAAGAATGCATTAAAAAAAAAAAAAAACTTCAATCAAAGTTGAGCATGGTGGTACATACCTGGACCTAAGCATTTGGGAAATAGCGGCAGAAGGATCAGGAGTCCACCCTGGGTCATTCTTCCATCTTCCCAGTTGTTGATTTTTTTTTTTTTTTTTTTTTTTTTTTTGAGGCATGATCTCATTCTTCAGCTAAGACTAGCTGGGGGGAGGGATATCCATTGTATGTATGTGTGTGTATGTGTGAATGTGCACATGTGTGTAGAGAGGCCCTGGGTTGATGTTGGGCGTGTTCTCTGAAGGTTTTCCACTTTGGTATTAAGGCAGGCCTCTCAGTTGAACCCAGAGCACAACAATCGCCTCTATCCCTGAAACTCTTGATCTTCCTACCTCATCCTTTCTCGTGCTGAAATTACAGGTAGCAGCTACCACTTCGGGTTGGCTGTATGTTTAATGAATTACCATGTCTGTTTTATGATTTATCTTGGGGCAAATGCTCTTCCAACTGTGACCTTATGGAATCAAAACAAGCAAAGTGCTTTGAAAATAAACTGGTGGGGGAGATATGAGATAGATATTCCCATTCTAGAACAGACAAGAAGCAGGGACTACCAGGCTCTCAGCAGTGTGTGTGTGTATATGTGTGTGTGTGTGTGTGTGTGTGTGTGTGTGTGTGTGTGTGTGTATCAGGGCACTGTGTACCAGGGTGGCTTCGGGAATCACCCTGGATTGCTTCTACCTCCTTCTTGTTTCCCTCTGGGATTTCCCAGGCTCCGCCCAGCCGAAAGTACAGGCTGCCCGGGTTTCTGCCTGGCATTTTTACTTGGGACCTGGGACCGGAACTCAGAATCTTCAGCTTGAGAGGCAGAGACTTAACCCCCGAGCCATCTCTCCAGCCCTATAACAGGTCTGAAAGCTGGAGCGTAACCTCTTCTGGCTCCGTGCTCCACATTCCAAGCACACAACAGAGCTGGACCACCAAGGGCTCTGCCCTTACGGCCTTACTGGGCCAGCCTGTTCAACAACTCTCACCAGGCTGGTGCTTCACGCGGGTGGACTCCAGTGCCACTGGGCGTTGTCATTCTGGGGGCTTTCAGGAGGGGCTCTATCCCTGGGAAGATGCTCTCTCATCCAGGCACCAGATCTGTACCACCTCTGGAATGTAAGTGGATGCCACGGAGTTGCATATTTCTGTCGTGCTCAGGTCTGCAGACTCAGCACCACGCGGACACGCTGTGGCTCCCCATCGGCTCCTTTAGCGGGGCTGGGCCTGGCACAGCCCAGGAGCATGGTCTGAAATGCGTGAAACAGAGTCCTACGGCAGTCCTGGCTCACTGCCCCCCAAAGATTCTACTCCCACTAGCTCTCCGGGCTTATAACATCAGGGGGCAGCCTGAAAGATCTCTGAATCAAACTGGCCTTGAAATCCAGATCCTCCTGCCTCTTCCTCCTTGCAAATGCTGGAATTATAAACATGTGCCACCATGCCTGGCTTTATAAATTCCATCTTTCAATCATTTCTCTTTTCTCTTATTTCACTGTGTGTGACAGACTCTCCAATATTTTGTCGCATAGAGATTTCTTCTCCCAGATATCCTAGTTTACTTCTCTTGTTTTCCTTTCCATAAAGTCCAAGAAATGAATGCAATTGTATCTGATTTTAGCAACCTATAGCAAGCAAGACCTTGAACTCCAGTGTTCAGTAACTTCCTCTGAGTTCAATCTGAGACATCATTAGAATGGTCTGTACTGTTCATTGTCTATGGCCATTTTAGTCTCTAAGAAGTTCCAGACGTTCCCATAATGCTTCTCTTCTCCATCCTCACAGGATTATCCCTGGGACTCCATCCATGCTATCAAGGATTTTCTAACCTGATCCTCCAAATTCATCAAATTCATCCACTCTTTATCCATTACCCAGTCCAAGGTACTACTATCTTTCAAATATTTGGTATAATAATGGCCTCAATTTCTACCAAATTTCTATCTTAGGTATTTGTAGTGCTATAACAGAATTGTAAGACTGGGTAACTCAAAAACAGAGATTTATTTGTCTCATATTTCAGGAAGCTAGGAAGTCCACGTTGAGGGACCGGCATTTGGCAGGGAACTCCTTGTCCCTCACTTCATGGCATGATGGCAGAAGGCAAAAGACAGCAGGATGGCCCAAACTCACCTATCGAACAAACTCGCTTTTGTAATAACAAGCCCATTCCTGCGTTAGTGGCATCATCTCATGACTGAGCTCCTTTTAAAGTTCTGACTTCTCGGATCCACTGAACTGAGGATTCTGTTTCCAACACAAGAACCACATGGGATACACTCAAGCTACAGCAGCTACTCAGAGTAACTCCAAAATAAAATGATGGTTTTCATTTTTCGGATCCATTCAGAAATGTCTGAGATACTCCAGACAATGCCAAGCTTTTTTTAGCTCTTAAGAAACAGAGCCATTCTGTACATTGTAGTGATCCTCTTTCTTGTGGAGGGGAATGAGATGAAACAAGATCCCATGCAGCCCAGGCTTGATCTTGAACTCTTGATCTTCCTGCTTCAGCCTCTGGCATGCTGGGATTTCGGACGTGCACCACCACGCCCAGGTGACTCCTTGCTTCTTCCTGGAGTTAGCAATTGCAATTGTAACGAATTGCAATTTGATATTTATCACTATAGTATTGATTTACTTAAAAATTATTAATCAACAATTATGCATATTTCATATCATTTAAATAAGTGCTTAACAGTTTCTTTATTGACCTAATGCTCACACACTGGGGTTGGAGAGATGGCCTCAGGAGTTAAGCAGAGGGTCCTGAGTTCAGATCCCATATCCCATATAAAAATGTCAGCAGAGGGGCTGAAGAGGTGGCTCAGGGGTTAAGCCTCCGCCTTGCAGGCGGAAGGTCCTGAGTTCGGATCCCAGATCCCACGTATAGACACCAGGCGGAAGCGGGGGCGGCCTGCGCTTCTGGTCCTGGTAGGGCGGAGCCTGTGAATCCCGGGGCAGAAGGAGGTGGAGGCGTCCATGGTGGTTCGCGAATTCGTCCGTGGTTCTACACATACACAGACACACACACACACACACACACACACACACACACACACGCGCGCGCGCGCGCGCGCGCGTGCGCACGCACATACACACGCACATGCGCACAGTTGAATAAATAATAATAATAATAATAAAATGTTTATCAAAACCCTAAGTGTTCAAAATAAAAAGTAAAATATAAATTATAAAAATGTCAGCAGAAATGGTCAGAAGCTTGTACTTTTGACCTTGGAAGGTGGAGGCTGAGAAACTCCAGAGCAAAGCAAGGTGGATGTAGAACCAGGGTGATTCCCGAAGCCACCCTTGGACTCCTGCAGGCAAACACAGTGCCTTCTGATACACACACACACACACACACACACACACACACACACACGTGCAAAAATAATTTTTTTAAAAAAGAAAAAAGATGTCACATTATGGCAAACTTGGGGATCTGAGTTCCATCCTTGGGAGCCCACGTGGTAAAAGAAGAAAATTGACTTCGTTGTCTACCGATCTCTACGCATGTGCTCCCCCAATAAATTAAAAATTTTTAAAATAATTTACTAACAGTAATGATTCTGCTGTGGTAAAATGCGTGCTTGGGCTAAATTGGGCTAAAATGGTGACGTCAGGAGCACTGACCAAGCTGGCCACACAGGAGGAAGGACAGAGTTCTGGAAAAACAACAGAGCTTGTCTGGAAGCTCCTAACCCCACCCCAAGCGCCATTGCCCTATTTTCTAGCAAACTTCCTGACTTTGTGAGTAGTTTATCCAGATTCTCCCATCTCATGTATCAATCAGGACAGCTTCTGAGACAAAGTCTGTTCAGGAAGGACTCGTTCCTGGACTGCCCCAGGGGTAAGAAAGTGGAGGAGAAGTGGTGACAGGGACTTGCCTTTGCTGGTCTGCGCGTCACCCACCACTCTGGAGGGTGTACTTGCTGCTTCCGCTTTCTCCCTGCTCAAAAAACCTTCAACCACGTGTGTTCTCTCTGTGTGCATTCTGTGGGAGATTACTGCTGTATGTGGTTGGGGAGGGGAGAACCCGGGAGAAGATCTGTCTCCCCCTCCCTAACAATCTAAATACCAACAATGAACACTCCCTCTAGGTTATTTCCCCGGGGTATTTGTCCAACCCAGCTACAAAGTTCTGCTGGAGGCAAGCATTCTACTACCACTGAGTTAGACCTCCATCTCAGTCTAGCTAAGATTTTGCTGTTGTCCTTGTTACTGTTGTTATTTTAATGACTTTATAAAAAAAATTGCCTGTGTGCTTGTGTGTATGTTTAGGTTGTAATATTTGCAGGTGCTGGTATTTGTGCTTTTTGGTAGTTTTTAATTTTATAGTAAGTTATGATTACAAATGAACATTATGCACATTTCTTTGTGGCATCTGCCAAAAAATAGCAAACACAAAAACATACAACTCTCACACACATCATCCGTGAATCTTGGGGAAAGTGTCAAAATACATACACACATACAAACTTACATACATACAGACAGACAGAAATAAGAGTGATTCCCTTCCAGCTGGGCTGGGGAGATTCTGTTTAGAATTCATAACTATGCATGGAAGCCGCCGTCCCCTGAACAGTGGCTACGATAGGAATCACTCAGTATGGAAGCTGAAAGTTCAGGAGAGCAGACTCCTAATGAAGTTTTTGGCCACTAGATTATGGCAAGAGGAGATGACTTTACTTACCCAGCTAATAAGTCACCTGCTATTTGCTGGTCTGGGCGTCACCCACCACTCTGGAGGGTGTACTTGCTGCTTCCGCTTTCTCCCTGCTGAAAAAACCTTTAACCACGTGTGTTCTCTCTCTGTGCATTCTGTAGGAGATTACTGCTGTATTATTCCATGCTTCCAGTGGGCGGGGCCAGGAGCTGCTGCCCTGCCCTTCATGGAAATGCCAAGTGTCCGGCATCACAGGAATTTGCCCAGCCTGCTTCCAAGTGACACATCACCTGTTCATGGTTTACCACACTCCGTGCTGCCCGGCAAATGCCACTTAATATTTAAGGAAGGGTTGCGCCACTTTAGGATTAAAACCTGAAAAGGTGTCGCGTCCCCAGCTCAGTTGTCTAACAGCCACTGGGGCTCATTCTCCGTGGAGGATCTTTTCCTGTGTGTCTTCTCTCCATTTCTAGAAAGCTGGCACTTAAGAAGGTCTTCACAGGTAAACGTGTAATCTGAGAGAAAAAAAAAAAAAAAGGACCATGTGTTCCTTTCTTAGTGTTCTATCTTTGGTCTGTATCTGTGAAGAGGAAGAAGAACCACAGATTACACAACGCAGTGATTTGACTTCATTCAGAGAGCCAGTCTGGATACCTCCATGAACCCACATCCTATAAAATATGCTGATTTTCATTTGACAGTAGTAGGGGTTCTTCAGTCCCTAAACTGAGTGATTTCTGAGGTCATCATGGGCATTTCCTATATTCTTTTGCAGATCTAAATCTGCCTGGATAATCTTGAATATTGTTAGTGGTTAAAAGGCCCTTAAAATGACTTGTGGGGGGAAGTTGCTCGCTTCTTTTGTTTTGGTCTGTGTTGTTTTTTGTTTTTAAAGACAGAGTCTTGCTGTAGAGCTCAGGCTAGTTTGGAACTCAAAATCCTCCCGCCTCAGCTTCCTGAATGCTGGGGTTATGGCACTATGCACCACCACACCAAACTAAGGTGATATTTTTAATAAAAAGACAATTGTGTTTTTATTTAGAAAGAAGAGAGAGAGAATTGCATGTGTGCATGTGTGGCATATGCATGTGTGTGCCCCTGTGTGTCTCTGTGCCATGCTGGAAGCAGAAGTCATCTTCCTCTATTGCTTCCAACTTCAGTGAGGCAGGCGCTGAACCCGGCGCTGGCCGATTAGATTAAGCTGTCTGACCAGCAAACTCCAGGGAGCAGCTGCCTCATCCCTTCCAGCATTGAAGTGGCAGGTACGCCTCTTCCTGCGTGGGTTCTGGGAGCCCAGACAGAGGTCCGCATACTGTCCAACAAGCAGTTTGCTGAAAGCCGTCTCTGAGAACCCTTCCAGAGCCTTCCTGATATGCTGCCTCTCTGCCCTTCCTACAACTTCCTGTCATTGGTCCTAAGCTGTAGATCTGCCTGTGACTTCCAGGGTACTCCGTGTCTCCTATCCAGTTGATTCTCGCCATTCCTAAGGACTAGCCTCACAGGCAAGGATGAGCAACAAGCGTCCAGGGAGACCCCCTTTCCTCCTTTTTCTCTCCTTCCCTTGGTTTGCTGTAGAAGCAGATGATCCAAAATAGGCCTTTTTAAAAAGCTTTATTTATTTACTTATTATGTGTAGCAGAGGGCCTGTGTATCCCTGTAGAGGATCAAGGGTGACTTTGGTAATCATCCTGGATTGCTTCTACCTCCTTTTTGCTTTGCTCTGGAATATATCAGGTTCTACCCACGAGGGCCGGAAGTTCTCACCTAGAATTTTATACTTGAGACCTGATATCTGAATTCAGGACCTTCTGCTTGCAAGGCAGAGTCTTAACCCCTGAGCCATCTCTCCAGCTCCCAAATAGTCCTTTTATTTGTCTACATTTTCAAAAGACAGGACCTTTTCTGATAGAGTCACAGATAATTAGCTAATATTCAATGAACAAATCTCAAATATTCTCAAATAATAAAACTTACTTTCTATATATTTTTGCATTTGATACAGATAAGTAAGTCATATGCCTAGACTGGTTTTTAGATTCTTTTTCTATAAATACCTAGCTTTTAATTCATGGAAGAACAGCATTAAAATATGATTAAAAATAAATCTTAAAATTAACATTGTTTATGGCATAAGATTCTTAACTATTAGAATCTTTTTTTGCAAGATCAGAAAGACAGGCCAATTATTTTAGACCTGTAAAATACACACAAATTTTCCTAGATTATCTCCCTGGTCCCTGCCATACACACCAAACATTGTGTACCTCTGGCTGGCTTTAACTCAGAACTCTTCTGCCTAAGCACTAGAATTGAGGGCATGTGTCACAATTACCAGCTTAGGTTTTTTAAATGAATGAGTGCCCTCAAACTAGAAGTTTTTGAAATTTCACATAAAAAAGCTATCAGATTTTTAAAAAAATTGATTAAAACAACTTAAAAACAGTTTTTTGAAACTTGTTCAGAAATTCAGATTAAATGAAAAAGCAATAAACTAATTGTACTTGGAGGGAGGAGGATTGCACATGGAGGCCAACTCCAGCTGGAAAGCAAGTTTGAGGCCAGCCCAGGCCACACAGCATGACACCATGGAAAAAATTAATAAATAAAATTCAGAAAGACCAAAACAACTGCGACTTTAACACTCCTGGCAATAAAGTAACAAGTGAGTTAATTTGTTAAATTGCATGTGAAGGAGTGAACAATACACAAAAGACAGTGAGTTTAAGGCTAATTTCTTGTAGAGTATATTGTAATTTCTTATAAAGTATATTTCTAGTCAACTCAACTATGATCCCAAATTTTCTATCTAATATGTTAGGTTTCTGAGATAGTATCCCCCTAGGTAATTCAGGATAACCTTATACTCATGACCTTCCCAATTCTGCCTCTCACATGCTGAGATTCCAGGTTATGCCAAGATATCTAGAACTTATTATCTTCATCTACAGTGTTTTCCAAAAGAGTTATACTTGCAGATATCTAATACAATAAGTGATAAAAAATAGTACATTTTCATGTATTCAAATGCAACAGAAACTTTGATGAGGCTTAAATTGAAAGCCCACAAGACAAAGCCATTTGTGAAAATATACAGTCCAAACATGTAAGAAATGGCAAACACACTAATCTACAGTGAAGGAAAATAAGCTATGAAGTATAGAAATAACTTTATATTATGACACCTCTTATTTAAATTATACAATGGACCCTTTGAAAGTACAAATTTTGCTTTTATTGCGTGGAGATAGAATTCATGGTGTGTTTATTTTCATCTTCTATCAATATGAAAAAACAGAAGTGGAAGCACTTGATTTTAGATTGATGAGTCTGCTTCCTAGTAAGTTAATATGTTGATATTTCCCTACCCAGGTAAGTCTTGGATCAGGTTAGTCACAAAAGAAGATACAATCTTTGAGGATGATTAATTAATCCTCAAGTGCCACAGCATCATCTCTAAGCCTACATAATCTGCCTCGCTTCAAACAAAGTATTTGTTAATCCTCAGTTTAAATTCCCTTAGGGAAAAAAAAAAAAACAAGAAAACTCAATACATTTTGGAGAGCAATGTAATTATTCCTTGCTATAACCAAATGTGCTCAGCTTTTATCAAAACTATATGATCGTCTAAACGATAAAGGAGTTCTAAAATTTTTTTTAATACTCTGGTTTCTCTTCAGATCGTATAAATCTTTTGCCTTTTACTAAATTTTTTTGTTTCCATGTGTATGTGGAGGGATACACACATGTGTGTTCATATGTGTAAGTGCATATAAGGTGTGCGAGTGTATTCATGTATGTTCATATGTGGAGGCCTGAGGGAGATATCAGGAATCATCTTCAATTACTCTTGCACCTTGTTCTTTTGAGATAGAGTCTCTTATTCAAAGTTAGAACTTAACAACCAAGCTAGTCTGGCTAGCCAGCTTGCTCTGGGGATTCCCAGTCTCCACCTTCCAAGGCTGTAATCCCACCACACACACCTGGCATTTTCCATGAACTCTTTGAATCTGAAACTCTTGCCAAGTACTTGAGCTACTCAAGCATCTCCACGTCCTTTATTGGTTTTGTTTAATTAAATTAATTAATTAAAGTCACCAAATAACAACCTTCACTAAATATAGGTGTGCTGTATCTTACATGAATCTATTTTGTAAAATACACACGCTGACACTGCACATTAGGAGCTCTGGAGTCTACCGTGTTGGGTACTTTGACACACAGTGCTGAACCAATCAGACACCTTAAGGGGGAAATACGAGTTTTCACTTCTAACATCTACAAAATTCAGTTCCAGGTAGCTGTGAAAATACACAATTTCACAATTAAAATGTAGAAGCTTCTAGACTATGAGAATATCTTCATAATCTTGTGTAGGCAAAGATTTGTTTTTAAAGATAGTATACCATGAAGGAAAAGTATTGCCCAAGGAGATTAAAATATTAAAAAAGTGCTTTTAGGAAACTGACAAACCAAGTCAAAATGGGATAATATGTTAACAATATACCCAACCAGGGACTCATCTTTAGAATATGTAAATAGTAAAACATAGTAATATGTCTGGAGAAGCATCTGAAGTAGCATTTACATAGAAAACATTGAAACAATAAAAAGTGCGCAAAGTTAGTATGAGAGGAATGCACATTGAAACTTGAAGAAATATTACCTATCAAAAACAAAAATTTAGAAGACCGATAATACCGAATACATGCATAAAATAGTGGGGAACTATCTGGCAATAACATGTGACTCCAAAATTCTACTCCTAGATCAAAAACAACACATTCATTTTAGAACCCAAAAGGCATTTGTAGGGATATTCAAAATAGAAATAACTATTCATACAACTAAATACAGGACACAACTCAAATTTCCTTCAATAGGAGAATGGATAAATAAGACTCTTACCCACAAGGGAAAAGAATGGAATACTTACATATAAGACATTTTTAAAAATTGAAGAACTTAAAGGTTATGCAACTTGAACCAGGCGTGGTGATGCCCCAGAGGCAAGGACAACAAAGGCAACACATCAGTGCGTTTATAAAATTCTCAAGACAGGAAAACCTAAATTGTAGTGTTAAAGGTCAGGATGGTGTTTATCTCTAGAGAGGACAAGGTAATGATTGGGAGAGAATACAGACAGTCCCTGAGATGCTGGTAATGATCCTTCATTGTATCTGGGGAGGCAGGTGTCTTCTTCGTGACTACACTTCGAGCTGGCAGTACTTTATACTTTACTGCATTGTCATACTTCAACATTTAAGAAAGTGTACGTATTTTTAAAAAGACCTGATCTTTCCAAGGTATTTATTTTATAAATGACGCTGGTCTCCAGAACAAGTGTTGTATAATTTACAATGTCAGTCAGAGCTCAGGAAAATTCTCAGAAATGGTTGTACTGAATAACCTTAGGTTGCACTTCCTCAAATCATCCTTAAACATAAAGCCTTGCAAATTTAATTACTGAATTAGTCTTGACTGCCATCTAGTGGTGAGAATGCTGTACACACAAAGGAAAACGACCCATTTCATTCTGGACAATATCGAGTCATTTCAGTTTATAAATCCATAAATTATGGAACATTAACTTAGACTACAATTTTCCCAGGGGCTTTTTGGTGTATCATCTGGTCGTAGTACAAATACTTTCACAGGATTTAGGACTATTAAGTATGAGGCAAAATAGAATGACTCATATCTTTGTACAAGGTGTTTATGACCCTACCATAAATTTACTCCTTTTCTTCACCACTGTGGACTCTCTAAATGACAGTCCACTTTGGGTAGAAAATTTGTGCAGCAACACAAGTTCTATTTCTACTTCTATGCAAGGCTAAAAAAAGTAGACAGTGTGTGTGATTCGACTGAATGTGCTCAGTACTAGACTAATACGCAGCTTCAACATCCACCCTTCCGCACGTAGTTTTTCAGTGCAGTTTTGAACAAGAGGACCTATGTAGGGCTGTTGCTATAGTCTAATCTAGACATGCTACACATTGCAATGAAATCTATAATTAGAAGAAAAAAGAAGGAACTCTTAGGTGAAACTAAGTATTTTTGGTTCTCAAATATTAAATAGGTACTGTCTGTGTGTGTGTGTGTGTGTGTGTGTGTGTGTGTGTGTGTGTGTAATCAGAAGCACTGTGTGCACCTGCAGAGGCCCAAGGGTCACTTCGGGAACCACCCTGGATTGCTTCTACCTCCTATTTTACTATTGCTCTGGAGTTTCCCAGGTTCCTTCCAGGACAAAAGGACAGGCCGCTGCCATTTCCATCCACGTTTTTACGTGGGATCTGGATCCACACTCAGACCTTCTGCTTGCAAGGCAGAGGCTTAACCCCTGAGCCATCTCTCCAGCCCTGACCAGGTATTTCTTTTAAACAAAGAGGAATTTTCCTAGGTATCTTCTGAAGGAATCATTATATTAACAACTTTTTGGGAAGCTTTCAGCAATGTTTATGGGAAAAATCTACAGGAATCAAAATAATGTGGTACTTGCAGCAGGATAGACATGGATCAACAGTACAGACAAAAGCCTGAAAATAAACCTTCACATATCTGGTCAAATAGTTTTCAATAAGGATACCAAGAACACTCAATAGGGGAAAGAACAGTTTTTTCCACAAACAGTAGTAGAAAAACTGAATATCCACATGCAAAAAAACCAAAAGTGGATCCTCATCTTTCACTGTATGCAAACTTTAACTCGAAATAAAAATGAAACATAAGAACACTGTAGAATTCTTAGAAGAAAATGGGAGAGAGCTTCATGGTTGGTTAGACAGTATCTTAGGTATTATTTCAAAGTACGAGCAACAAGAGAAAAATAGATCTGGTCAATCTCTTCCAATTTAAAAACTTTTGCACAATGAAGAATGCCACCAACCAAATGTAAAGGCCACCCACACAGTGAAAGAAATATTTGCAAATCACATACTTGATAAAGACTAAGATTCAGAATCTATTACAACTCTTACAACTGAACTACAATAAAAGAACATTTTTTTCTTTTAAAAAGTGACCTAACCCATACAAGTCAATTAAATCTTCCAAGATCACTCTCAACCAAGAGCAGGCTGGGATTCAGCCACAGGTAGAGTTGGCTGCAGAGTCCAAATGCTTGCTTAACTCGAGCTTTGTAAGTCCTCTCGCCACATGCTATTTTGACTCACAGCTTCTTTCTGAATCAAAGTTTTTAGGGTATAAGCTTATTTCCATTTCCTTCGTGCTGCCACTTTGTGAACTAATGGACCAACTCAAAATAAACTTTCCCGAATACACTAAAGTGAGAACCAGGCTGTTTTTCTACCCAACATGACACATTCAACTGGCTCAGATCAGATCTTTATGCTATTCTAGAAAATAACAAATCATTTCAACTTACAAATTTGTAAGTTGTATATAACCCTGAGACATTTGTTATCATATCTGGAGCTTTGTCAGAATGAAGAATATGCGTGAAAGCATTTGCTGAACTAAATACTATACAAGTGTCAGCTAAGATTAGCTACAAATCATCAAGTTTCTATTTAATCCAGTTTTCTTTCTCCCTCCCTCCCTCCCTCCCTCTCTTGCTTTCTTTTACTTCAAGACAGGGTCTCACGAAGTTCAGGCTGGCTTCAAGTTGGCTGCCATAATTGAGGTGGTCCCTACAACTGATCTCCTGTATACATCTCCCAGGGGCTGAGACCAGAGGCATGGACCACACCATGTCTGTGTATTCTTTCCCAACTTTTAAGGAAATGCTTACTCTTGTGACTAAGAGCTTTAAAAGAGTGTTCTATCTTGTCTTTTCCCTTTATAGTAAGGAAACTAGAAATATGATTTCTCTAAGATCACACTGCTCAACGTGAATAGGTCCAAAATCAGAAAAACCTGGACTCTTTTTACCCAGTATAATATTCTTTCTATTGTTTTATCCAGCTCAGTAAATTCCAAACATCTGATATCTAGGTATCTTAGTAATATAGACATATAATTACATTGCTATTAACCTGCAGAAAGTGATTCTATACATCTGTACTACTTCTAGCTTCAGAGGAAATAACATCAATATTACCATCTCATGAGGAAAAACATATACAAAAAATTTTTTAAAAAGAAAACAGCATAGGGGGCTGGAGAGGTGGCTCAGGGGTTAAGCCTCCGCCTTGTAGGCGGAAGGTCCTGAGTTCGGATCCCAGATCCCACGTATAGACGCCAGGCGGAAGTGGGGGCGGCCTGCACTTCTGGTCCTGGTGGGCGGAGCCTGTGAATCCCGGGACAGAAGGAGGTGGAGGCGTCCATGGTGGTTCGCGAATTCGTCTGTGGTTCTACACATACACAGACACACACACACACGCACGTACACACGCATATGCACACAGTTGAATAAATAATAATAATAATAAAAAAATTAAAAAAAAAGAAAACAGCATATACTTTTTATTGCGAATTTTTTTTTTTGAGTCACTTAGAAAATAGCTGCAGGCAGCATGGTGCTTTAACTTCTAAACGGTTAAGCAAGATTTTCTTCCCTTTCTTTTTCTCTCTTGTTTTGCATGTTATCTGTGTGTCTGTATATGTGTCTCTGTGAATCAGAGGGCACTTTGTGCATCTGTGGAGGCCCAAGGGTGACTTTGGCAATTACCTTGGACTGTTTTACTTCCTTGCTTTGTTCTGGAGTTTTCCTGCCAGGGTTGGAAGTGCAGATCAGCACCATTTCCACCTGGTGTTTTTACATGGGATTCAGGATCCAAATGCAGGTCCTTCTGCTTGTGACACAGAGGCTTAACCGGAGCCTTCTCTCCAGCCCAGTTAAACAAGCTTTCCAAAGAGTAAGGCTATCTTTATATAGAATCCCAAAGCCATTGCTATCCCAAGGAAAATTAATGATTTCATGATGTCATCTCATATCTGATTCCTTTCTACTGTTTCTCAAGAAATATTCTTTTTCATATGATCAGTCCAGTCAAAGAACTACTAAGACAGCCTGTCAAGAATGGGAAGGAAGTTTACTGCTTAGGAACAAAGGTCACTACTTTAAGCCATATAGTATGTCAGCAGAGAGAGGGTAAAAGCAGGAACAGCTTTTTAAGGTTTGGAGAATGCACAGCAGGGGTCAGAGGCTCGAGTCAGATTGATCAAGCTGCTGCCGTAATAGGTTAGTGGACAGAAAGAGACGCAAACCTTGAAGAATAAGACAGCAGGTCTCATTATGTAAGCAAGACTGGCCTACAGTTTGTGATCTTCTTGTCTCCCAGGGTTGGCATTATGGACCAGTGTGACACCACGTCCAGCTAAACAGCCATTTAATGTTCTTTATTGTCCTGAGAAAGGAGTATTTGCTGTGACACTAGGACTTAATCAGACAAGAAGACCTATGTCCTGAAAACGTGGAAAAAGAGGAAAACTGGGAATATTCTAAAAAGGGTAAATATGGTATACTGAGACCCTATATAGACCCTATGATAGACTGAGATCTAATGAGACCCAAAATTAGGAGACTACTGGAAGAAAACACAGGAAAAACACTTCAAGACATTGGTACATAAATGATTTTTTTAGTAAGACATCAAAAGCAAAGGAAACAAAAAAGGAATCTAGACAAATGGTGTTATTTCAGACTACAGTTTCTGCACAGCAAAGGAGATACTCCGCAGAGCTAAGAAAATAGGAGAAAACTATTGCCAACTGCTCATCTAACAACGAGGTCATATCCAGAATATAGGATGCACACAAACAATAGCAAAACCAAACAAAAAAAGAGAAAATTCCCAAATACTCCAATTTGGAAATGGGAAGTTAAATGTTTATAAGCAAAGGATGATGTGGTATGAGTGTGCACATGTGTGTGCGCTAGAGGTTTCTTTGCTCTGTTGTTTGAACCTGGAGCTTACTCTAGCACAAATGGTGAGGAACTCTAGGTGATCCTCGTGCATGCTAGGATGGCAGGTATGTGCCACTATACCCAGGAGCACAATTGTTCTGCATGACCATAAAGAATAAAAATTATTCTTTTGAGGAAAAAGGAAGGAACTAGAAATTATCAATTCCTAATAGGAAATGGAGAATCTTCATTTTAGGCCGTAAGATTTGCTTGAATGTTTAAAGAAACTGCATAATGCTAGTATTTATTGCCTACTTAGAGTTACGTTCTATTGTAAAACATTAAAAAACTTTAACTCTGGTTCACAAAGAGACAATGTGGATTGGATTACTGAGAACAGAGATTAAAAAACCATCTAGTAGAAACTGGGATGATACTAGTATTGAGATTTCCACTGAGAACAGGGAGTGTGACCTTTAAACATTTTCATTTCAAAGTCAATTAGCATCTAACTATTTAAAGTATTGTATTCAGAGTTAACTTAGTTGCTCACTTGAAAATCTAGTGTCTAAGACCATCTAATGAAGCTGGAGTGTACCTACTTAGGACTGAAAGTGATGTATAGAGGTATTGGGAAAGGTAAGCTTGATGCCATGGTAAAAGGTAATGTAGGCAGTTACTACCCTGAGCTTTGCACCAGCAGTGGTAAATAAAAGAGACTACTCTCTTCTGTTTGCATCACTAACGAGGACTAATCTGTCCTCGTGATTTAGTTTCATGATACAACTTTTCATCTGTGAAAGTCATGTCAGGGTGACAAGCATGATCTACAAGTCTTCAAGGAATTGACCCAAATGTATAAAGGGTCATGCCTAAAAGACTAGCGATGTAGTTGGCAGGTAAACATTGAGATCCGGTGGCTTTCAGGATCCAGGGAAATGTGTTTACCTAGGGAGATGCTGGGAGGCCTATTTACCTAGGGTTGGGGCTTCTGATTTCACTAGTTAGTTGGTGAGGCTCCAGCAATGCTGGACTCCTGGGCCATTTGCAAAGTGTTTATTTTATTCACCCATCAACTCTGTCCGCAAAGATCGATATAAGTGATGCTTTCAGATCCTGGTGAGCATGTGCTACTGTGAAAACACTTTGGGTCAATCCTAACTATGACTAGGAAAAAATAGTGGAGAATCAACTATTTTTTAAACAAAACAAGTATTTTTGACAGGTGTCAATAAAGATGAAATTACTTTTATCTAATTACTCATACAACACTAATGATTTACTTTAGTTCCTTATGTATACATTAAAGCATTAAGAAAAATTCCCACATGTAGAAGATGGAACAAGTCTAATCAAACAATAATTGAATTTACATATCACTTCATCTGTCCCTTTTTTCTGAAATATTTTAAGGCTGATCTTAGACATTACTTGATCCTCACATAATCAAGATACATTTTTAAACAAAGGACTATTTGGGAGGCTTATTGTATAGCTTTTTTCCCTCTGGTCATAGCATAATACCCTTTTGGACTTTGTCCCAAATCTGACTCTTAAGGTGAAGGTAGATTCTTTATCTGATCCCTAGCAATTGAAATATTTCATCTTAGAGGGAGACGAAGTCTCAAAGGATTCTTGAAACTAACAAGATGGAGGTGAGGAAGTTCTCCCGAAAGGGAAGAGCCACAAACAATTTTGGGGGAGACTTTCCCATCAGCCAAGCTGATTGCAGTCATGCAGAGAATCCCAGGGCTGCAGCTTCAGTGGGTCTCAGCTATGCTCGGATGGGTTTCTGGATGATGTAGCTGCCTTAGAATAGCCCCTGCTGCTGTAAAGTAACAGTCACCCACCCTTCTGCAAGTAACCCCAATAAACTCATTGGCTCACCAAGTTAGACTTTGATGGAATCATTACTTCGGTCTGTTGTTGAGTCCATCTGGGGGGATTAGATGGTTCGTGTGGCATCTCCCCAGGAAAAGATGCAACAGAGCAGTGGAGATGGTTCAGCCGGAAAGTGGTGGCTGAATAAACACAAGGACCTAGTTCAGATCCCTAGCACCTGCATACAAAAGTCCAGCAACCTAAGCCATCCCTACTACTACCGCAAGCCTTGGGGAACATCCGGGAAGAGGTGGAGGGAGCAGTAAGATTTAAGAGCAGGGCAGGGTGCGCCAGACACTCGGGACATGACAGGGCTGTCGCATCCATGAGCTCCCAGCAGCTCTGTGTATTTCAGCAAGTCCGCAAGGAATCATCCTGTCAACATTTCACCGTGGAAGGGAAAGAACTCTGAGAGACTGCTGAGGGCGAACGCTGATAAGGAAGATATATGCAAGACATTTTCCGCAATGGGATACTGGTATATAATTCACACTCCATCTGGTTATGCCATCAGAGGCAAACCAAGTAAGACCCAGTGGGCCATGTGAAAAGACTCAAAAATAGGAGGGAGTCTGGCAGAAAAGAGTTGTAATAGGAAGAGAAAGGAGGATGGGATTGGGGATTAAGGTGTGGAAGTATAAATTCACGCTATTCATGTATGAAACACTAATTTTTTTTAAAAAAAAGAAGAAAAAAAAAGCTTGGCATAGAAGTGTGTGCCTATAGTCTCAGTGCCATGGAGACAGAATAGAAGGCCCCAGGAGCTTGCTGGCCAGTCTAGCCAAACTGGCCAGTTCCAAGTTCAATGAGAAACCATGTCTGGAAAAAAAAAGATAGATAATAAACAACGAAGTGTCTGCAACTGACTTCTATTGTCCATATGCATGCATACGTATACTCATACTCCTACATGTGCACACATATGAACATATATATTATCACATAATAATTAGCATATACAGCAGGATGTGATGGTACATGGCTGTAACTCCAGTCCTTAGAACACTGATGCTGGAGGGTTGTGAATTTGAGGCCAGCCTGGGCAACACAGGAAAAACCTGCTTTGCTCAGGTGATCTGTCTCAGCCTTCCGAGTAGCTGAGACTACAAGCATGCCTAGCTTTTAAAAAGATTGTGTGTGCACACGCGTGCGTGTGTTCAGCACAATGCTAAAGACCATCTGGGGAGGACCAAGGGTAACCTTGAGAATTATCCTGGATCACTTCTATCTCCTTTTTACTTCATTCTGGGATTTCCCAGGCTCTGCCCACAAGAACCAGAAGTGTAGGTTGCAACCATTTTTGCCTGACATTTTTACGTTGGACCTGGGATATGAACTCAGGACTTACTGCTTAGGAAGCAGCATCTTAACTTCTGAGCCATCACTCCAGTCCTTCCTTTCTTTTTTCTGTCTTAAAAAAAAAAAGATGCATGGGGCTGGAGAGGTGGCTCAGCGGTTAAGCCTCTGCCTTGCAGGCTGAAGGTCCTGAGTTCGGATCCTAGACCCCATGTATAGACACCAAGCGGAAGCGAGGGGGGGAAGGGGTGGCCTGGGGGGGGGTGGCCTGCGTTTCTGGTCCTGGTAGGGCGGAGTAGTTCCCGAACTCGTCCGTGGTTCTACATACACACACATACGCACACATGCATATGCACAATTGAATAATAAAAAAATTTTAAAAATATATAAAAAAAGATGCTTTTGAATCAAAATGTTACCAGTGATTGTGGTGAGATTTCAGGGGAGCTTTAAATTTTTTTTTTCAATATTTCTTGTCAACTAAATTTTAAAATCTTTTTTTTAAGTTGGTTATATTTTCAATTTCTTACCAATCTTGAAACTGTTCTTCCTGAATTATGAGAACCTCATAAACACCAGAAATCAATCTGATATTACTCATTTTGGAAAATCCAATATTACAGTTAATATGGATTGCCAACATGTCTGGACCTAGAACCACCTGAGACAAGCCTCTATCACACCTAGAGGGATTATTTATTAAGCTGGCTTCAGGGCATATCTTAATGGATGTTAATTAGGCTAATTGAGATGGGAAGATCTTAAATGTGTGGATGGGGGCACTGTTCCCTAGGATTGCATCCCAAGCTATATATATATATATATATATATATATATATATATATAAAAGGCAAGCTGAGCACCAGCATTCATTGTTCTTCCTGACTGTGGACAAAATAAGAAAGACCAACTTCTTCAAGTGCCTGCTACCTCAGCACCCCACTGTGGTGGCTGCACCCTCAAACTGTTTGTCAAAATAAACCCTTCATTCCATTAGTTGTTTTTGGTCAGGCTTTTTTTTTTTTTTTTTTTTTTTTTACAGTAACAAGGTAATTAAGATAACCAATATCTAAGGCAATTAATATTTTCTGAATTAGTTTCTGTTTCTTGTTCACATTATGGTGCCAATGATCAATAAACGTTAGGGGAGTTGTAGTTCCACTTTTGGAATTCTGTCAGTATTTGACCAAAATCATGTAACCACTAAATGGGGAAAGAAAACACGATAATAAACTATTCTTTTTGTCAGGCTATATGTGTGTATATATACACACACAATTTTGCCCTAACAAACTCAAGATCCTTCCACTTTTGTACCTAGAAAGATTGCCAGAATAGGTGATTCGCCTAATATTTTAAAGATCTTTGGGGGATACCACAAAATTGAAAGGTCACACACAGCCCATAATACTCATAACACACATAGGTAGAGCCACCCCAGCCCCCACTAGTTGTCCATTTATTCCAAATGGTTAACTTATTATTAACTGACACATAATCAAAGTACATAGGTTACATCAGAGTTTACTCTTGATATTGTAAAGGTTACACATCCAGATGAATATATGACAGGCAACTGATATGGATATACCCATTATTGTAGCATTTAGAGCACCTTTACTGCCTTAAACATCTGTATTCTACCTATTGATAACCCACTTACCTTTTTTATGGTCACATAGTTTTGTTTTTTCCAGAATGCCATCTATTTAGAATTAATGCCATCTATTTTTCAGATTGACTTATTTTGCTTAGTAATATGAATATTTAGGTTCCTCCTTTCCTTTTCATAGATACTCATTTATTTAGCACAACCTGGATAATTTATCCATCTACATTCTAAAGGACATTTCAGTTGCTCCCAAGTTTTAGCAATAATGAATAAAGCTTCCATAAGCATCAGTAGACATTAAATATCAAGAAACATTGTCACTGGAAAAACAATTATTTCTGGAAGAATTGTGTTTAAGAAAAAGCTATCAAACTCAAACATTTGAAAAAACGATGGTGTAGCTTGGTGGTTGTAACTAGTACAACCCCCAAGTTGTATCAGTGTCTCTGTTGCTATGAGACACCACACAAAGTCAAGCAACTTAAGGGAGAATGGGAGATTTATTCAGCTCACTGTTCCAGAGGGGAGATACAGTCCTTCTTGGCGGGAAAGGCGTGGCTAGCTGGCAGAAGCTGAAGTTGGTCTAAATTACATCCACTATGGAGGTTAAGAGCTGCTGCTGCAAGCTCAAGAGCAGATCTCACACAGGGCGGAGCTAACCAACCTCAAGGCCCACCCCCTGTGACATTCCTTCCTCCAGCAAGGCTCTACTTCTAAAGGTGCTACGACCTTCCCAAAACACACGAGCCCGCCTGTCAAACCTTGACAGTGGCAGCCTGTTTATCAAGCAACCACAAAGCTCAGGTTAAATATCAACCACCACACAATTTCTTCCAGCTGCTTTGCCAAGCAGTGTATCTTGAATTACACACAATTTCTGCTGCTTCACGTTCTTGGAAGCACTTATTTCCTCATAGATTTTAGTGTTGTGTTAAGTTTATTTTAGTACGAATGTATGTGCACGAGCAGATGTATAAGGTTATCAGGAATCACTTTCACTTGCTTTTCTACCTTATCCTTTTGAGAGAAGACTTCTAACCACGCTCATAGTTCACCAGTATGACCAGCCTGGCTCGCCAAGCTTGCTCTGGGGTTCCCAGTCTCCATGTTCTGAGGCTGAAATAACAGATGCGCCAGCATACCTCAGCATTAACCACTGAGCTCAAGTTGCAGGCTCTCTAGTGTGCATTGTCCCATGGAAAGCAGAGAAGCAACAGAGCAGGGCAGTGCCCTGGTCAAGTCTTTTCCTGTTGCTGTGATAAAATGCCCTGACGAAAGGGAGAAAGGGTTAACTTTGGCTCATGGCTCCAGGTCCTAATCCATCATGATGGGGCAGCCAAGGAACCAGAGGTGTCACTTGACTTTTTATGCCGCCCAGGATCCAAGCTCACTTGCAAGGTGGCTCTTCCCACCTCAATTAACCTAATCAACATCTTTCCCAGGTATGAAGCTGGGATAATCCTCCCTTAGAGGCTGAATAATCCTCCACAGGTATGCCTGAATGTTTTTCTCCTGGTAATTCCAGGTCTTGATCAGGTTGATAGTACATGGTTTTGCCAAGTGATTGTCTACAAAAAAAACAGCTTCCTACAGTAACTCATTTCTGGGTGACACCACCTTTATCCCCCCCTAGAAAACAATTTTATCGGGCTGGAGAGGTGGCTCAGGGATTAAGCCTCTGCCTTGCTGGAGGAAGGTCGCGAGTTCTGATCCTAGGCCCACGTATAGACGCCAGAAGGAAAAGAGGGCAGCCTGCGTTTCCGGTCCTGGTAGGGCGGAGCCTGTGAATCCTGGAGCAGAGTAAACAAGGAGGAGGAGGTGTCCATGGTGGTTCCCGAATTCGTCTGTGGTTCTACACACACACACACACACACACGCACACACACACACACACGCACACACACGCACACTTGAATAAATAATAAAAAAGAATTTAAAGAAAGAAAACAATTTTATCTTCTAATTTTGTCCATCTTACTTAAAATATATCAAGTGGCTTCCATTTCCTGACTAATTATATGTATGATATGTCAAATTGCCTTTCTAGGACTGGAATGTGCTAGGCTGGGAAAATTACATTTCCAGTAGTTTAAACCTTTCAGCACTAAAACACCAATTTTTCTGAACTTTTTATGTATGACGTTTTGTTAAATAATTTTTGAAATGTGCTATTTCTTTTACCATTATCATCACTAAAACTCCATATCTCTCATGTGGCAGGCTTCATACTGAAGCTCTAGGAACAGTGACACAGAACCCCAGGCAAAGTTGGTACTGACTAGAAGCAAATACTTAGAATGTAAACTGCAAAAACTTTCACCCTGGAAGTTACTAAAGAGTTTATGACAACACAGATACTGGTCTACAGGCACTCTGACAGGAATACATATGCAAATACATCCTAAGGAATGACAGACACAAAAATACAAATATGTGCAATAAGAACAGTTGATATGGACAATGTACTGGCAGCTTGAGAAAAAGTTCTACATAGAGACTACAATATAAACTGTATCTTACAATATAACTTTTCAGAAAGTACATTTTAAAATGTGTGTGTGTGTGTGTGTGTGTGTGTGTTGTATCAGAGGACACTGTGTGTTTCTGTGAAGGAATCATCCTGGATCATGTCTACCTCCTTTTTTTTTTTTGCTTCCTCTGGGATTTCCCAGACTCTGCCCTCTAGGGCCAAAAGTTCAGGCCTCCACCATTTCCACCTGACATTTTTACATGGGACTTGGATTCTGATCTCAGAACCTTCTGCTTGTGAGACAGTCTTAACCTCTGAGCCATCTCTGTAGCCCAGAAAGTGCATTTTAGAACATGGAAGTTGAAACATGCACAAAGACATATAATTGACAGTCTCCAAAATTGACTCCCATCATTTTCTTGTATGTTCATACTCGTCATCTGGGCCGGCCCTACAATTTCTCTGGCCTAGAGAATGTGGTGGAAGTCTTAACTGGGAGTTTTTAAGCAAGGGTTTAAGGTGACTGGTAGTTTCTCCTTCCTTTCCTGGGAACACTCTTTAAGGCGCTCTTTAGAACTCCCATGCTGGGGCTGGAGAGGTGGCTCGGGGTTAAGCCTCTGCCTTGCAGGAGGAAGGTCCTAAGTTCGGATCCTAGACCCCACACAGATGCTGGGCAGAAGCAGGGGCGGCTTGCTTTTCTGGTCCTGTTAGGGCGGAGCCTGTGAATAAACGAGGTGGTGGAGGATGCGGTCCATGGTGGTTCTACACACACACATACATACACGCAAAATTGAATAAAAATAAAAAAATTTAGAACTCCCATGTTGTAAGACCTTCATGTCACATAGAAAAATCAAGATACTATAATGAACTACACTACTCCAGCTAAAATCCTACCTGATATCAACCAAAAGAAATGCAAATAAGCCATCTTGGACATACAATTTAATGTCATGTCAAAAAAAAAAAAACATTATGTAAAGAACCACTAGACCGAATACACAAAATTCTCAAATTGTGAAAGACTGTTGTTTTATGGCTGTCATAGTATGTATAAACCCTGGGTTTGACTGCATCACCACATAAAGCGAATATGGTGATGAATGCCTACAATCTCAGCATTCTGTAGGTAGAAGTGACGATATAAAGCATCAAGTTCATCCTTGGCTACATGAGTTCACCATCGGGATGGGATTTGTAAGACCCTGTCACCAATCAACCAATTCAGCAGCAAAGACAGGGCTACCACAGAAAGCAGATGAAAACAAGGAAGACTATGAAGTGTCCAATCTCCAAGGCATCAGGATTCAAACACAGTACATTAATCCCTCTAGTAAAGGTAGAAGTGGTACAATATAATTTAGAAATACCCGAGGGCCTGAGGAGATGACTATTGGAAAGTGGCTGTTGTATGAGGACAAGGACCTGAGTTCAATCCCCAGCACCCATGAAAAAGCCAGGCAGTGGCACTGTAATCACATTGGTGGGCTCCAGATCCAGTGAGAGACCCTGTCTCAAAAAATAAGGTGGACAATGATTAAGGAAGATCCCCAACATCAACCTCCGGCTCTCAAACACATGTATGTACATGGATATTAATCTGCCAGTTATTCACCACACCACAAAAAACATGCATGGCTAGGTACCGTGGGGCATGGCCTCTAACCTCAGCACTTACTATAACCAAATGTGTTCCGATTCTGTCAAAACTATGACTATCTATATAGTAAAGGGTTCTAGGAACTTTTTTTCATTTTCACATGTATGTGTGCATACAAGTATGTGTGTACACGTGCGGAGTCCGACACTGGGAATCATCTCCATCTTTCTTCCATCTTTATTTAATTATATTTATATTTGTGTGTGATGACATATGTATTTTGACCTTTAACCATTAAACCATCTCCCCAGCCCCAAGGCCCTATTTTTGAGGCCCTGTCTCTAAAAAAAGTCCTATTAGAAATTTGAATATCTATTTGCATACCCATGTCCACAGCAGCAATTATTTACAATTCTCAGAGGCAAACCGTGTGTGCATGCCATGGCATGCCTATGGAGGTCAGAGGTCAGCATGCAGGAGTCTCTTCTTTTATCACATGGGTTCAAGGGATCAAACTGAGTTTACCACACTTGATATCAAGTAACTTTTACCCACTAGCCATCTTACCGCTTTCACCTTATTTCTTGGAGGTTGGGTCTCCAAATCCAGAGCTCACCGACAGTTTGCTCTGGAATTCCCAATCTTGACCACACAACGTTGAAATTACAATTGGGCTGCTATGTCTATTTGCCATTTCATATGGGACCAAGAGATCCAAACTATGGTATTCTCACTTGTATGGCAAACCCTTTAACTACTAAACCATCTCCCCAGCCCCAAGGCTCTGTTTTTGAGACCCTGCCACCAAAAAAAAAAAAAAAAAAAAAAAGTCCTATTGGAAATTTGAATATCTATTCACATACCCATGTCCACAGCATCAGTATTTACAATTCTCAGAGGCAAACTAAGTATTTGTCAACAGTCCAATGAGCACTAGGATACATTTTGTTTACCAAATGTTATTTGACCTTAAAAGAAATTCTGATTCATGTTACAACACAAACCTTGAAAAAACTGTGGCAAATGAAAGGTGCTGGAGTAGTCAAATTCAGAGACAGAAGGCAGAATGTAGCTTAACAGGGGTTAGCAGAAAATGGGATAACACAGAGTTACTGTTTAGTGAGTAGCTTCAATTTGAGATGAAGAATTCTGGACATGGACGGTAGTGATGATGTATATGAATGTACTTACTATCACAGAATTGTACATGAAGTGGTGAGATGAAAATGTGCATTTAACTGCAAAATGTATTTTTCCTTAAATCATGTGCTTGCTAAAACACGTACACAGTAATTAAGATAGTCTACCAGAACTACTTCAAACTGGGTGTGGTTGTTAGGGAAGAAAAGGAGGGAGAGAGAGAAAGAGAACAGATAGAGAGTTGTGGATACAAGGAGCTGGAGGGGAGGGGGGAGGGAAGGAAGGGACCCGTGTACTTGTTAAATTTGTATGAGTGGAAATAAAATAAATAAATAAAGCAATGAAAAATAGTAAAGCTAGTAGCATACTGCAGTGACTGAAATAAACTATGTCATATCTAAAAAAAAAAACAAGGAGCTGGAGAGAGAGCCTACCTCACAAACAGAAGGTCCTGAGTTTGAATCCCTGGTGTCATGTAGAAAACACCAGGCAGAAACAGCTGCAGTCTGCACTTCCAGCCCTGGTGGGCAGAGCCTAGGAAATTCAGAGCAAAGCAAAAAGGAGATAGAAGCAATCTGGGATGATTCCCGAAGTCACCCTTGGTTGCCCACAGGAAGGGAGGCACAGTGCCATCTGATACACACACACACACACACAGACACAGTAAATACGAAAAAGAGAGTGAGATGTAGATACAGGGAATAGATCCTAGAGAGTGAAGAGATCAGTGGACTCGAAGTCAAGAGTCTCCTGCAATCTTTTGACTTTCCCACAACTCTTTTCTATCCTGAGGTTACTCACTTCAATTACCTATTTCTTTTTTGTCTTTTTCAGAGATCCCACTCTAGGATTTTACTATTTCTTTATTTATGACAGGACAAACTCTCATGTTATTTGGAAGAACTTAGATAAGGGCCAGTAATGACTTCAAACAAAAAAAATCACTTATTCCCTAGCCAATCTTCCTTATGAGACCTTATAGGTAAAAAGAGAAGGAACTGGCCCAGTTGTAGCCAGAAGGTTATGAACAGAAAAGAAACCAAGAATCCAAGTGAAGCTAACAGAAGGACTCTCCAAGCTATCTGTGTTCAGTAATTCTGTCTACTGGCCATTTCGATATACTAGTGAATAAACATTTGGAGACTACAAAAAGTATCTATTTACATAAAGCTATAGCCAAAAATTTTAGGAAATCACTTTTTTCTACAATTCGACTTAGTATCTGATGATGACCTAAAACATTATTTCTTCTGAGCAAATCCAATAAGTAAATAATACTGCTGTCAAATATTAAAAACAAATGCTTTTGCTTTTTATTTTCCTTTTAATGTTAAGTAACAACAGACCTTCTGTATATATAATCTTACAATTTAGATCTTTGAGAAATTCATTAAAATTCTCAGGCCACTAAGTCATCGAAATAACTGATTTTGTGCATGGTGCATGTGTAAGTGCACACACCTGTGGGCATATGAACTCGTGCATTAAGAGGCAAAGGAGGGTATCTGGTATCTTCCTCCAGAGCTTTCCACCTCATTCCTTTAAGATAAGATCTCTTGCTGAACCTAAAGCTTCTAGTTAACCAGCAACCTGTGATCCCCCTTATCTCTACCCCTGCAAAGCTGGGGTCACACACACAACTTTTAAGTAGGTGTTGAGGGGCTGAACTCATGCTCATGTGACAAGTGCTCTTTCTTACTCCACTGGACCACCTCCCCAGCCACAGTTATTAAAGTACACATTAAAAATGATACCTAACTAAATAAAAGCAGTTTGAGAAATACAATTAAAACAGAAAAGATGTATAAGCTGTAGCTCAGCAACGCCATTTGAGTTATATCCAACAAACCATATACAAACATTCACCAAAAGACATACATAAAGATGTTTTCCGTGACACCATTTATGATACTCTAGAACTAGAAATTTTGTAAATGCCCAATAGTAAAATGGATGACAAATTTTAGACCTTAAGAAAAAAAAAAGCAAAAGCAAAAAACCCCAAAAAGCAGATGAATGGAGTATTAGCAATGAGAATGAAAACTTCGTATGTACTTATATATGAACCCTACTTTAGTAGGTTGAACAATGCCTACAAAGAAATCCAGGTTTTAATCCGAAGAATCTGCAAATATAACATGGTAAAAAGAGTTTGCACATGTAATTAATGATCTTGAGACTGGGAGATTATTCTGTAAGATCCAGAAGGGCCATATATGTAGAGGCAGAGGATGATCTGTGCATGACAAAAGCAGGCTTTGTACACCGAGGAAGAGTCTATTAACTCAAGAATAAGGAAGTGATTGGAAGCTGAAAAGGCATCACAACAAATTCTCTACTCGCCACAAATAGAATGAACCAACTCTGCTGATACCTTGATTTTGGTCTAATGAAACTGATTTGGACTTTTATGTCTAGAATTGTAAGAATAAATCTGTGTTGTTTTAGGTCATACAAAGTAGTTAAGAAGCAACATTCACAAAAATGATTAGTGAGAAGACTGTATTACGCAGATTGCATTGACCTAAAGTAAGAACACAGACAAAACTAATACCGTATTACAATTAAGAGAGTAACTACTTTTGGGAAAGAAGACTATGTCAAAATAGGGTAGGAACAATTTTTGGGATATTTGTATTGTGAGAACCACTGAAATATGTTTGTATAAACCTTCATCCTTATTTGTGTCCTGTTCTATATGTATGGTATAGTTTCAAAAATTGGTGTTTTTTTTGTTTTGTTTTGTTTTTTTCTGAGTATAGTGGCAAAATGCTTATCAAATTCCAGCATTTGTAAGGCTGAATCGGAGAACTGCCACAATTTCAAGGTGGCCTGGGTTACATAGCATCAGCACAGCAGCTAGGTCCACATAGCAAGATAATGCTCTGAAGGAAAAAGAAAAAGAAAAAAAGGTAACATCTTTTCAATAAATCAATCATATACAATCTACAGAAAAAAGATATATTCAAAGAAACAAGAAAAAATTTACTAAATTATTTGTCAAAACCTAAGGATTTTTGCATAAGACCAAACAGTTTTAATGACTAGTGACAAGAAATTATGAATCTTAAATGCTAAAATCAAAATAATGCTTAATTAGTTTTGCTATGCTTTGCTTGATCCTAGAGCTGAACATTACAAAAATTCAAGTAAAATCACATTTTCTGAACTATCAGTAAACAAGGAACAAGGAGATAGTATATACCAAGTGGCTAAAATATCATTTTGTGGCTAACATTCTCACAAGTAGCAAAAATAGGGCTGGAGAGATGGCTCAGGGGTTGAAGCCTTTGCCTCACAAACAGTAAAAATGGTAATAGAAATCTCCCTATAAATCACTAAATATAAAAACCATTTATAAAACACATCGGAGTTTTATTGCTTGAGGAATACAGCATATGAAATCACAAGAACATCAAAATGAAAAGTCACTAAGCTTTAAACATATAATACATTATCAGATGCAGTAAAAAATTAACCTGAACTCTGCATCATAAAGAAAAAAGTATGGAAAAATATCTAAGTTGTTTACTTGAGAAAAATACACTTAAAAATAAAGTACAAGGATGTTACAGTACACAATAGAAAAGCCAACACTTATTAACTTATTATTTCTGTAAACTAGACTACCTTTGGTACTTAACCTTTTTGAAAAAAACAATTCCTTCTATCTTGTCCAAATACTTCATGGGCATAATATCCATGAAATACCTTGAAATAGCTTCAACTTAAAACATTCAGCAAAGTTACTAACCTTTTCGTTATATGGGGAAAGTACATTTGATAAATGTGTAACAATATGTTCCCTTTTCTAAAACTGCAAAAATGATTATTAAGAAATCTATTACTCAAACTTCACTTACTTAGCTCTTCAATTAAAATTGAAATCCTGGAGACTAGAATCTGTTTTAGGGTTTGGTGAATATAAAAATTTAAATGATTTGGCAACTGACATAGGAATTTAATTACTTCATATTATATTAGGTGGCTTTTCCTTTGTTTCCAAAAATACAAACAATATGCCATTTCTTCCAAATACACTGGATTCCTGTAACAACACTATCATACTTTATCTTCTGAAACCAAAGAAGTTTTCCCTTTTACAACTTATGTTTCTTACAGGACTGATCAGTTATGATATACTTTTTTAAACAAAACCAAACTTTTTTAAAGCTATCATTCAAGTATGATGAAGGGGGCAATGATGCCATATCAAAAATTAGCACTAGACTCTGGATAATCTAGTCAAGAAAAGGTAAATGCAAAGATAAAAGCAAACAATAAGGAAACTACAACTATATGTTAAATAGTTTTTTTAAAAGCCCTCTTTCATAGCAAATATTGGCTTTTCATTTGCTTTCATTTCTTTCCCCTCACAAAGGTCTGAATACTCATGAACCTCAGTTAAAGCAACGGATCCCAAGCAATTGCTTCACAACTCCCATTTATATATTTGAACAATATAAATATGGATGGACTAAGCAAGTAATATTAACAATTATTGGAGTGAAATAGTAATAATCATGACAGTTCTCAAAATTAGCCAGTCTTTGAAATGTCATATTGTAGCTTAGGATAAATTATGCTATAATAAAACTAGTCTTTATCTCTATGCAAAACAATAAAAATCAAAAACATAACACACCAAATTTACACAACTTACGATTGAACACAATCCCTCCCTAGTTTTTGAATGTCTTATTCTGAGGTTTCTCTAAACAAGCATATTAATCTGAGCATATATATTTATTGTCTCGATATATACTCAATTTTTAAAAGACAAAAAACTTAAGATACTATAGAACTGAATTCTTGTTCACCAACCTGATTCGGTGTATTCTGCATCACACCATACCTCACCTTCAATTTAAAATCCCCAATTTTAGTTTAGTTAAAAGGGCAGAGAAAATGCAAATACAGATTAAGAGCTTCTGTATAAATTTTACTGTATTTTTATAAACTTGAAGTTTTCTGTAACACTGTTTATTGATCAAATAAAGGGTTCACTGCTATCTAAAATTTCATAAACACCATTAAAAATTCAAAATTGATATTATACTGAACCTTAAATTTTCAATAGTTCAAGAGTTTTACATGTATAGCACACAGTAGTTGAAACTGACAGCAAACATCTCTAGAATACAAATGGCAAGTCCACCAATATGCATACAAAATTACAGATAAGCATTTTGTTGCTGCTGTTGTGCAAGGGAAAACATTTATAGAGGAAACGAAAACTCAGCTGGTGAATTTCAGATATCATCATCATCATCTTCATCTTGAGAAGATCCTGCCTGATTGGATGCACTGGCGGAGGCTGCAGCAAGCTGGGCTTGTTGGGCAGCTTGCTGCATTTGAAGCCATTCCTGTTGAGCCAATTCTGCTTGCTGCTGTCTAGCCTATGTATTGAAAACATGAAAGCAGATAGCTTTTAGAACCCACAGTATGTACACTTTGTTAATGTAAATTAAGCCAATTAACAAACTTAAGTCATCACTAAACCTGGATATTTTCCAACTACTATTAACTGTTGTCTATCTGAAAAACAAGAACGCACAAGATTTTTAATTCTGCTGAAAAAACCAAAAAGGTTAACAACAACAACAAAAAAAAGGCACAATAATCCCTCTTGGGCTCCTTTACCTGTTTTTCTTCTTTTCTGTCCCTTCAATAATAATGTTCATACAAGTATTTTAAAAATATTTCTGGGGCTTAGAAGTTCTAGTATCTCTAAGTCTTAGGGGCAAAGTATTATTGTAAATTCAACAGCTATCCTGGTATTTCCTTCTTTTTTTTTTTAAATTTATTATTTATTCAATTTTTTGTGTGTGCATGTGTATGTATGTATGTGTGTGTGTGTGCAGAACCACGGACGAATTCCGAACCACCATGGACTGCCTCCACCTCCTCGTTTACTCTGCCCCAGGATTCACAGGCTCCGCCCTACCAGGACCAGAAGCGCAGGCCGCCCCCACTTCTGCCCCGCGTCTATACGTGGGGTCTAGGATCCGAACTCAGGACCTTCTGCCTGCAAGGCAGAGGCTTAACCCCTGAGCCACCTCTCCAGCCCCTCCTTCTGAGTAAATCCCTACCCTTATTGTTCAAAAGAAAGGTGAGTTTCTTTTCATTGTCTTTACTCTTCTTGATATTCATTCTTCCTGGAATTTCTTGATTTTCACTTATTGAAACTGTATCTTTTCCTTAAGTCAAACTGAAATTCTATTTTCTCATCAAGAAGAATCAGGAGATAGAAATCAAATTAGATGCTAACCAAGTATTAAACAATGAGAAGGCAAAGGAGGAGACAAAAAAAATTAAGATATTGTGGAGATGGCCACCAACCACATAGAAAGCAGAATGTGTTGAGATGCCAAATAAACCAAATGTATTTTTGATAACTGTGTACATCTCATGACTGTAGAATACTATTTTTATTAAGTTTTATAAAAATGGGTTTTTTAAACTTTTTTTTTAAATTAAAGTTATGTTGTTAGCACAAAAAAACTTCATTGGTTTTTGGGGAAAAGGAACATGTGTTATTGACTAACTCTCTGGAGCTATACGGCACTAGGAAAGTCCTTTTGGCTCCCTGGAGAAGCCAAGATTAAGTCCTCTTGGCTTCCTCATGTTGGCACACACTACAGACAGGTACTTTTGACCAAAAAAATGCCTTGTAGTATAAGAATAGTTTTTCTCTCTCCTTCCTTCCCCACCATCAACAAAGAACTAACTATCTTAAAATCAGAGCCCTGTTGGGACCTGAACCTCTAAAGTTGGTTTTGCTGGGGTACAAGGTGATCTGGACTTTGCAGTGATGTCACCGAGATGATGTTCCTCAAAAGAGCAGTGGCTCCTTTTCTAAAAGAATATGGATCATCAGAATGGTAATACTGCCATCTTCACTTCATTGCTTTAAAGGCTTGTCAAGTTGTTAAATAATTTATGCTTAAGTACAATGTCAGTTCTCATTCTAACCTTTCCCTAATCGAAACATCAAATGAAGATTTTAATGGATTGTATAGTAGCTTTCTGATATTGGTAGACCATACAAGAAAGAAGTTGGAAAATTCTTGTGTGCTGATACTGTCTGCCCATGCCCTGCCTAAGATACCATGAATGTTGTAAACAGTGTCTTGAATGAAGCTAGATACAGTTTGGATCAGGTCTGAGATGGCTCAGTGCATAGAAGTGCTGGTTACACCCTCCATCCCAAGACTCTGGAATGTTCCAGAAAGATTTTAAGACCCTGAAGAAGGGCAAGGGGTGCAGCCAGATATTATCTCCTGGCATGAGAGGGCTATTACATTCATGAATTCAGTTCAGCTATTTATATTTCCACAAGACCTGCATGGGATTTGTCTTATCAACATTTCACCATAAAAAGGGCAAAGAACTCAAGAGGCCTCACACCTCCAAGAGATTCCCTGAGAAGTTAATCCTGATGGGGAGGAAGAGAGGGAAGATGTTTTCCTTAGTGGTATACCCACTGATGTACGATTCCTGCTCCAGCAAGTGTTAAGGCACATGCCATCAAAGACAATTCAGATGAAATTCAGTGGGTGAATCATGCAAAAAGGTAATAGGGGGAAGACTGACAGGGATGGAAGACTGTAACAAGCAAACGATGGGATCAGGGATTAAGGTATGAAAATATCGAACTGTTATATATTCATGTATAAAACACTAAAAAATGATAACACAATTAAGTTAGTAGGTATTTATGTTGTCAAGTTAGGGAAGATCTGGTTTTATGGCTTCTTTAGTTTGTGGGGTTTTATTTTATTTAAAAAAAGAACCAAGTCACTTTCCATCTATCTCTTCTTATATATAAGACTCTTTTTCTGTAGAAGTTCACAATTCTAAGGTTGTAACAATTATAGGTAAGACTATACTGATAATTACAAGATCTTGAATTTATCAATATTAGTATATAGAAATAATTATTACAATGATCTAATATCCAACAGAATTTCTTAATTTCTTCAATAGTTTATATATAGATCTTTGGATTGGATAATAAAGATAATATTATCTCTAGTAAGAAAACCAGCACTAACCAAATGTGACAAGCTTCTTGTGTCTTACTTGCATTGGAATTTAATTAAGCCCAGGTTAAAGACTAAACTTGGTATGGGGCATTTTGGTCTTAGGTGATAACTCTTATATTTTACTAGAAAATACTGTTTACTACTATACATGATTGATCCGTAGTCCCTGTCTTATTAAAGATGTGATTATTTTAATGTTTCTGATCATGACAAACTGCTACTTCTGCTTTAGTTTTCACTGATTATAAAAATGTTGTCAAATTGGGCTAGAGAGATGGCTTGGAGATTAAACCTCTGCCTACAAGCAAAGGACTTGAGTTCCAATCCTATTTCCCATGTTTTTAAAAAAAAATATATTGATTGCACAAACCTGATACCTGAGTTCAATCCCTAGAACCCATGTAGAGGAAGAAGGAAAAAATGAACTCCATAAAGTTGCCTTTTGACTTCTACATGTATAGATACATACATACAATATATAGAAAACTCAAATATGTGAATTTAATCAAATTAAAAATACATACACTGAAATGTGATGTAGTAGCACATGCTGTCCTAATACTTGGGAGGTGGTGAAAGGAAGATTAGAAGTTCAAGGCCAGCCTTAGCTACCTATGAAGTTCAAGGACAGAGTGGGCTAGAATAGACCAAAACAAAAAAACCTACCCTGACACAGAAAAAAAACTCAAATTACAACAAAAATGAAAACAAAGAAAAACAAAATCAAATAATTACAAGTCTACCACGATTTTATTCCAGTATGGGGAGGGAGGCTATGGAAACCAGAGGATAGCTTTCAGAAGTTGTTTCTCTCCTTCTATCATGTGAGCTCTGGGTATCAACTGTTACTAATTTTCAATCATGTGCTTTTCAACAAGACATTCAATGAAAAAGGTATTTCAATGGCCTCTTCACTATGTTTTAAGATTTTTTACTTCCACATGTTAAAATGAGCCACTTATATTTTATAATTAACTTTAACTCTCAAGTATCATTAGCACCCCTCTTCAAAATACTTGCTACTAGTTTCAAGTAAGACTGTCCTTTAGTATTTGAAATAAAGTATAAAAGTTAAAACAAAATTAAAGTGGTCTTTAAAAAAGATTTATTAATTGATATATATCAAACTTAAGTACTTTATGTTCTAGGAAGAAGTAATAGCCAGACATTACAGCTTTAACTCTCTGCTAGTCTGTCTAAGAGGAAGAAATACTAAGGCTGTTCATTCATACACTAGAGTAGGAAAGAAGAGAGATAAAGAAAAAGAATAAAACAGATTATCATCATAGCAACATAAAGATAGATAGGACAAATCATTTATTTGCCTTTTACTTAGAAAAAGCTAAAGCCTACCCATGCTGAAGAGATGGCCCAGGGGTTAAGCCTCTGCTTCCCAAGGAGAAGGACATGTATTCAGAACCCCAGATCTCACGTAAAAATGCTAGGTGGAAATGGCTGTCTGTATGTCTAGTTCTAGAAGACAGAGCCTGGGAAACCACAGAGCAGTACGAATAGGTGGTTAGAGCAAACCAGGATGATTCCTGGATTCCTGGATGATTCAACAGGCGCACGCACACACGCACGCATGCACACACACACAAATAAAACTGAGCAACTTTATAAAAAAAAATTAACCAGAAATGATAGGTAGAACACTAGCAAGGTACTACAGAAAAAGTACAGATTTTGGGACAGCAAGATGGCTGAATGGTAAAAATCTGCATGCAAACCTGAAGATCTGAATCTGATCCCTAGAGCCAGCCCACAATGTGGAAGAATCAATTTCTGAAAGTTATAAAAAATACGGGCTTTAAAAAGACATGAACTTAATTTAAATACTAATGCTACACTTCTATTTGCTTTCCTAGCAGACTAAGCCCTCTAAAGACTAGAACCAGGACTCTTTTTCTGACTTGCTATAAACCTAACACTTGGTAGAATGCCTAATACTGATGGCCTTACTACATATCTACAGAATGAATTATTTCCTGTAAGTCTTCATTTCTGACTCTAGAAATGGATATGAAACATTATTTTATAAAAAGGTTGCAAAATGTGTAAAGTATATAGCACAACTTCTTTCTTTCCTCTTATATTTAATGTGACATCCTCTAGGTGACCTGCAAAAGCAGAGCATCAATAAAAAAACTAACGTATTTAAAAATAATTACCACTCCTTTGATACTTCTTAGTCACATGTATTATAACACACATTATAACACAGTTTGCATGTGTCTGTGATTGCTTCCAAGGTTTTTTTCTTCTTTAGTATCTTATAGCTTCTTATGCAGATCAGATAATATATAAAAAAATTACAGGTAATGTGATTGACACATGATTAGAACACAAATGCTGGAAGCCATTTTTCTTACTCGTTGAGATGACCCCCGGCACCTAGTGACTAACAATGTTCAAGACTTCAAATTCAGGGAGGTCTGGTGGCACATTTCCATCTGAGTGCTTGGAAGGCAGAAGCAAGAAGACTGCACTGTTCATGCCCAGCCTGGGCTAGAAAACAAAACCTTATTGCTTCTACCTTTCCTGATTTTTACATTAAGGGGCTATTGCTATGTGGATGCTAAATCATCATGATAACAGTAAGAAGTCTAACAAGTAGGAAAGAAGAAAGTAAGTGTTCTCACCTTCTCTGCCCTAAAATTCTAATTACAATTAGAATTTTAAAAATATACTAAAGACTTAATTTAACTACACAATAAATACTAAACAAATTTTCCCTGTATAAAATCTGATATATCATTTCGATAGCTTATTATTTTAAAATTTAAGGATGTTTAAGTGCACTTTTCACGCTTTTAAATGCTCATCTGATCTGAAAAAAATATCAAAGTAAAATCTCCAGAGTTACTTGGAACTATTCTTTTTAGAAAACAGGTTTCTGGGGCTGGCGAGATGGCTCAGAGGTTAAAATCTGCAGAAGCCTTGAGTTTGGAGCCCAGGTTCCACCTAAAAACGCTAGGTGGAAACTGCATCCTGCACTTCTGGCCCTAGTGGGCAGAGCTTGGGAAATCCCAGAGCAAAGAAGGAGGTAAAGTAATCCAGAATGATTCCTTGAGTCACCTTGTTCCTTCATAAGGACACACAGTGTCTTTTGATACACACACACACAATACTAAAAAAAAAATAAAACAGGCTTCTGCAAATATTTACTTTTACAGAAACCATAGTCAAACTGGCCAGTTCTATAATTCAAAAGTAGCTAGAGAAAAAGAACCTGCTAGGTATGTATGTTAACTCAGAAAGCAAATTTCAGAAACCAGTATGGTTTATGTTAACAAACAGGATAGATCTCAGATAGAAACAATTCAAAATAGGGGCTGGAGAGGTGGCTCAGGGGTTAGGCCTCTGCCTTGCAGGCGGAAGGTCCTGAGTTCGGATCCCAGACCCCACGTATAGACGCCAGGCGAAGCGGGGACGGCCTGCGCTTCTGGTCTGGTAGGGCAGAGCCTGTGAATCCCGGGGCAGAAAGAGGTGGAGGCATCCATGGTGGTTCGTGAATTCGTCCGTGGTTCTACACACAGACACATACACACACAAACAGACACACACACGCGCGCATGCACACATATACACGCACATGTGCACGGTTGAATAAATAAAAAAATTAAAAAAAAAAGAAACAATTCAAAATATATTACTTACTTTTGCAAATAATTCCTGTTGCTGTCTCAATAACTCTTCCTCAGGAATGCCAAGATTTTCCAAGCGAGAACTGGCCTTTCTTCTTTTTAATGCTACTGTCTTGCATTCTTGTAAGACTTCTTTTACTTCGCTGATGTAAGAGCCAAACCCCAAACTTTCTAATGCTAGAGAAATGAGCATAAAAGAAAGGCATAAATATAACTTTTTTCTACCTATTGATCATTAAGTTTTTGAATTTCAACCTTTGGGAAGGAATGTTTATTTTTTCTAATCATTTCACCTATTTTATTGTTATGCAGAAAATGTCTAGGGGGTTGAAAAAATATTTTTTGGTTTTCTTTTTTTTTTAATTTATTCAATTGTGCATGTGTGCCTGTGCGTGTGTGTAGAACACCAAGGACCGCCTCCACCTCCTCCTTGTTTACTCTGCCCCGGGATTCACAGGCTCCGCCCTACCAGGACCAGAAGCGCAGGCCGTCCCCGCTTCCGCCCGGTGTCTATACGTGGGTCTAGGATCCGAACTCAGGACCTTCCGCCTGCAAGGCAGAGGCTTAACCCCTGAGCCACCTCTCCAGCCCATTTTCTTAGATTAGATTGTAAATATTAGATTGTAAATCAGTCAAAACTTATGAAATACTTCAAGACCTAGGCCTTCATTTTTCCTTCTAATTTTTCCTCTCTAATTTTTTAAATTTCTAATTTTCTAGGGAGGGAGTGTAACATAGTACTATATGGTTTGAATAAGAAAAATATTTTTCCTATGACATTCACAATAAGTCAAACATCAGTAAGTCGGTCTTTTTCTTAAATTTTAAAAGGGGGTCAAATATTGGAATGTATTTGTTAATGATATAGTCTGTGTCACTTGCCTTAGGAAAAAGACAGGGCATTAGCACATGTTCACTAAGTTTTAATAAAACAGGATGAAACAACAGTTAAGTTTTTCTCTTTTCCAATGTACCTGTCCCAGTACTATCAGGAGGTTAAGTAAGAGCCCTGGCTACATAGTGAGACCCTAGCATAAATGTGACTTAGCATTCTCTGACTTCTCTATTTTCTTATTTGTTGGGAGGGAGGAGTGTGACATCTTTTACTCAGAATAAAAATATCAGGAGGATGTATGTGAAAGTGGCTTCTTGGTTCATTAGCATGACTGCAGACCCTGGCAATGCTCCATGGTATCAGTCCTCCAGAAATCTAGTCAATAATTCAGAGATTAACAAGAGAGAAAGGACTGAGTATTATCCATCTCTATATCCTACCAGTTTCTACCATGATGCTAAGTACTTAGTAACATTCAGTCAGCAATTGTTGGATAGCATAAGGAAAATAAAGATTTGTTTACAGATGTAGCATACTGATAAAGGACTTGTCTAAACATTCATGTGGCTATAGGTCCAATCCTTAGCAGCACTTCCCCCCACTCCCCCAAAAAACACAATTTTAAGAAAACCAGTAAATTACAAATTACATGTATGATTAAATACAATATGTCATTCTCATTATTATTGAGACTTCTCTACTATCACTAAGTTTCTCTGATTTCAAAACTACTTGACCTCCACTTTCCAAAATAGATTGTGGTTTAGGCTTTAAAGCAAAGCTATTCAAAGTGTAGTCCATGACTTGTACCAGGCATGTATGTAATGACTGTGCTTGTAACAGTTGTGATGAGCTAAGAATAGAAGTTCAAAGTAATCGTTTAAGAATATTTATAATAACTTGGTATTTAATATCTATTTAGTAACAAAAGATCTGGGGGTTTAGTTTATGTATTTTTTTATTTTACTCTTCCAGTCATATATTTTACTGTATTTTTATAAAAGTACTAGTATGGTAGAGTCTGAAATAAAGAAAATGTCTTTCAGCATAGACAATTTGAAGCTCATTGGCTGAAAACACAAATTCTCAGTGGTTTTTTCAAATTTTCATTACTTTCAGTTATGATTTTCATAAAGATAAAAATACAGCAAAAATAATATAACTTTAAGACATTATAATTTTAATTTAATTAAATGCTCTCATGTTGTAAAGTCAAACATATAACTTTTTTTGTTTTTTTATTTTAATCAGAGCAGCTACCATTTTTAGAATTATATTCCTTTCTCTACTTCCCCACTTCACCCCCTTTTTTTGACACAAGATTTCACACTATACCCCAGACTGGCCTATAAACTATGTAATCCAAACTGCTTCAGCTTCCCAAATATTAGAATTAAAGATGTAAAGTCACTGAACCAGCTTTATTGTAATATTTTAAAATTTACTATAAGAATTTTGTTTTTTGACAATTTTGTACATGTGATTAATACATTCTGGTTACTATCCACCCCCTATTTTTTTTTTTAAATCTTCCTTCCATCCTTGATGGTCTTTCTCCCTTCTCTGCAAGTCTTCCTCCCATATTCTCATCCTTTTGTTTTCTGTTCACTGTGTTTAACCAGGGTCTTCTGTGTGATACTGCAGTTTGATACTAACTCTTACAGCCTAGTATATTCTCCAGCAGGTAAACAACTAGATACATCCCCCAATCTATTCACTGTCTCTTGTCCATCAATAATTTGTACGGCCCAATGGGTTTCTTCTTCCCTGTCCATAGCTGACAACTGGCAAATGAGTCCACATAGGCGTAGCATCAGTAACCACCTCTATATATTTATAAAATAAGGCTCTTACCCTGTATTTGCTTCTCAATACTTGCATATTATACCTAAAATCAAGTCCTGTTTATACACAAATGGGGAATTTTAGCTAAAAAAAAAAAAGATCACCTAAAGCAAAGATTTCCAATATATAACAAACTGTTCCTGATTCTCAATGTCAATCCAAAATGCTATAGAACATTAGAACTCGTTTAGGGATATGTAGTCACAGTAAGATCAATATACGGTTCTTTAAAATCTGCAGATTATCAAACACAAAGGAAAACATTCTTTCACTGTAACTTTCACTGTAAAAGGAAGTTAGCATATTTGAGTTGAACTATTTAGCATACTGCTTGCTACAGCTGCACGTTTATTCCATCACATCAATCAGAAATCTAAATGTATCCTAGAAAAGAATGAACTCTCCCCCAAGAACACAGATTATAATGTGTTACTAGACTTTTGGAACAATCTCTACTTTTGTAGTACAAACAAATGTTTAGGTAGATCCTATTGAAACTTTTTGGAAATTTTGTTAAAAAGAATGTTGATGGAGAGTTTCTTTTTTCCTTTTTTATGAATTGTAAAAGGAAATTATAGTTATTAGTATTAGATAATCTGGTCAAAGATGAGACAGCAATCAAATATACAATGTAAAAATAAAAACACAAAACAAGAAAAATGAACAACTTAGCTCTCATTTTTCTTACTGCCAAGCACGTCACACAAGTAAAAAAATTAGTTTTAGGAATCAAATATAGATTCTAAGCATGGTTGTACAGTACTCAAGAGGCTGGAGGCAGAAGATCTTCAGTTTAAGACCAGACTGAGCTACCTAGTGAGATCCCTGCCTTCTCCCACAAAAACAAGAAACTATGTTGTTTCCTAGGATTTCCCACCACATACATATAATGTATATGTAAACACACATATGTACACAAACACACACATACATACAGATACACTAATCTCCAATGCCTCCACCCCCACTGGAACTGAACCCAGAGACTTTGTGGCATGTTAAGTGTTTACCACTGATGGACATACAGCCCCAACCCAGAAAGGTGTGTCATAAAAGATCAAAAGTGAATCACTTAATCCTTTGGTCAATATTGAGAGTGAAATGGAGATGACTGATATGAACAGATGCTCTCCACTTTAACAGGAAAGCAAATTTAAAAAGTTAAATTATAAAAAGTAATAAAAATATCTGCTTACCAATATCAAAATTTTAATTTTTTCTAATTCCAAGCAATTAACTGTTAGAATTCTCAGTAGATCATTACAAAATACAAGTTATCACCACAAATTAAATGCAATTTTCTCATAACCATGTAAATGCGTAGAAAAGTGCTTCCCAAGACTTTGCCAAAAAAAACTTTCTGCTACATCAAAATACAGTCTCCCCAAAAAGTTTAAATGTACATATACATTTAAATGGGAACAGTATGAGGAAAGAGCAGGGAAATGTTCTAATAAAAAAAATTACTTTCAAGAGCTGGGGCAGCAGTTTCTACACTTGCCTAGCACACACATTAAACCCTAGGATCCACACTCAGTACTGGCAAATCACCTTTTATATAATTTTCAGTCCAATTTTTTAAAAGCATCACCAAGGAACAAAGCAAGTCACGCAAGTTAAAGGGTGCAGGGAGGAAAAATACAGCATGTACCTTCTTCTTACAGAATAGGATTGCTTCTGTAATTTACTAACCAATGTTCCACCACCGAACATTATGGTTAAAGGAGAAAATAAAACGTCCTTTATCGAAAAGGAATAAACCTTACAATGTTGAACATACTCATGCCAAGTACTTGGGTACGTTGCTAAGCCCTGAGCATGCGAGGCTAGTGCTGCACGTTCAAAAGCCGGATCTCTTCCTCTACACTAGTGAGAAGGTCCATGGGGGGAGGACTGGACTCAGCCGGTGCCTGACGGTCTGAACGTTAACTGTGCAAAGGGGAGCCTCAGGTTCGGATCTACCTCTTCTGACTGCAGGCTGCCGAGCCTTCGTGCTGTACAGGACTTGGGGGCCCCCGGCACGAGTGATTCTCCCACGCTGGAACCGGTCGCGGGTCCCCCAGCCTGCACTCCTCGCTGCGTCAGCTGCACGCGGAGGAGAAGCCGGCCGCTCCCGGGCCCCGACTTCTCCCGAGCGGCTCTCGCCGCGCCCGGCTCTCGCCGCGCCCGCGCCCGCCCGCGCCCCGCGCCCCCGCCCGCGCCCCGCGCCCCACCGTGAATGACGTGCTCCGGCGAGATGGTCTTCTTCTCCGACTTGTTGCAGATCTCGTTGGCCTCCGAGGACACGAGGTGGATGAACTCGGTGCAGCAGTTGACCACCAGCTCGCGGGCGTCGTTGGCCACGCGCACGTTGGGCAGCGTCTCCTTGATCATCTTGTTGATGGCGGCTCTGGGGATGGTGAGGTCGTCGTCGTTGCCCGACGACGAAGCCATCGCCCGTCTCCCCCGGGCTCGCGGCTCCCCGGGCTCGCGGCTCCCCGACACTTCCCGGGCGGTCGCCCTTCCGGGGGACCCCGAGGGCCGCGCCGACAAGAGCGCAGAAAGGAGGGAGCGGCTCGGGCTCCAGAGGGCGGGGTACACACCCAACCGCGAGAGCGCCGGCCGGCGAGTCTCCGAGCAAAGTCGGGGGGCTGCGGCCCCACTTCCCGGGTGGGGGAGGAAAGCGAGCGAGTCCGGGGCCTGGAGAGGCGGGGAGCGCGCTCCGGGGCTCCTCGGGGGGCGGACGCGGTCTGAGCGGCTCTCGACGCTGCGGGCGCGCGGGCGCGCCCCGGGGGCGCCGGGCCGGCCGCGGCGCCGGGGGGACGGCGGGCGGGCTCGGCTCTACGGAGCCGCGGCCTGCGCGGCCGCCGCCAGCAGCCGTTGCCGCCGCCTCGGCCGCACCATCCTTCAGACGCCCGCGCCGCCGCCGCACAACATGTCGGCCGCGGCCGCTGCGCGCGCGCCGGCCGCCCGAGGACGAGCGCGGACGGCGCCGGAGACGCGGGGGGCCGCGGGGGCGGCCGCCGAGGCCGTCTCGCCGGAAACAAGCGGCGGGAGCGAAGCGGCGTTAACGGTGGTCTCGCCGCAGGCCGGGAAGGAGGTTTGCTGGAAGCCGCTCCCGACACGCTTTGCGCTGCCGGAAGTCTCGCTCCCGCGGTTCCGCCCTCGCTCGGGGCCTGACTTCCGGGTGCGCCGCAGCCCCTCCCCCTGCCGCCGCGCCGCCGGAGCTCCGGCTCTCAGCGGCCCGCGGCGTCGGCGGGTCCCGAGGCAGCCGAGCGCTATCTCTGGGGCGGCCGGGCGGGCGGACACGGCAAGGCGGCCCGTCTGTGCCCCTCGAACCGACGGAGGACCGAGTCGGGTGACAAAATAGGGCTGGGGGGCGCGCAGAGGCCTTGCTTTGCTATTGAACTAGCTGTACACGTTGAGACCGTGAGACGGGTCCCGGTCTCTGCGTCGCTTGGAGGAAAGACTTCGGAAAATAGCACTCAGGCCAAAGGGCTCTGCGGTCCCTCGCCCGTTTTCTCATTTATGAGAAAGGAAGGAAGCCTTCGGAGAGTAACTGTCCTGATGCTAAAGGCCAAGCCGGAACTAGTGGAAATGCGCAGCTTACAAGGAGCCACGCAGTCTAAGCGTGTTTTTTTTTTTTTTTTTAATGATCTATTGCAAACTGGCTTAGAAAGAAAAAAAAGTTTGGAGCATATTAAACGATTCTAACATTTCTTTTCAGACTATACTATCATTGAGTGTTGGATTTTTCAGTAAAATAGCAGTTTTAAAACTTTGTCCTATACTGTCACGTGGAAGAAGCTGCCTTATAAATAGTGAGATGTCTAAAAAAGGCCAAACCATTTAGAGCAGTTTGGGCACTTTAATTCATCACATTCATTGTTTGTGATAGATTAGATGGCAACTGGGTTTGGAATATTTTCTTAAAATGGTTTCCAGGAACTGAAGAGATGGCTCAGGGGTTGAGAATCTGCCTCACAAGCAGAAAGACCAGAATTCAGATCCCAGGTCCTGCATAAAATGCTAGGCGGGAACTGACACGGGCACTTCCGGTACTGGTGGGCGGAGCCGGGGAAATCCCAAAGTGAAGCAAAAAGGTAGAAGCAATCCAGGATGATTCTGAAGTCACCCATGCTCCTCCACAGGGACACACGATGCCCTCTGATGCACACATACGCATACATATGCGAAAATCAGTAAATAAAATGAAAAAATAAAAAATGACCAATCCCTACCTTGTATGCAATTTTACCACTGAGCTAAAACACCAGCTTATGTATTTTTTATTTAACTTTGTCCAGGACACATAGCGAGTTCTTAATTTTTTTGAAGTGTACACGTTTTTCAATGCTGCTAAGTCTAGTCAAAATCAAATTTATCTTGCTTATGAAGAGTATTTTAAATTTTCTTCAAAATATGTGAAAGTGCATTCAGAGGTATTATCTTTATGAAATATTAAATCAGCTTACTATTGTTTTAAAGACGTCACATTTTCTAAATTTATTTTGTCCTTAAACAAATTTGTTTGAAAAAGGCTGGCCAACAAAAGGAAAAATCTCCAGAGTTGTGAGTGACCTAAATCTATTTCTGAAAAAAACAGTTTTTCCTTTGTTATACATTTATGCTTTGTAGACTTGACACTTTAGATCAGAAAAATGCATGCTAAATTGTTATTCTGGTAAGAAAGCACTCTGTTTTTATATGATTTATATATGTGTACATTATGTATGTATGGGAAGTCTCCAGCAATAAGCCATATATAATATGGCTTAGGAAAATTTAAATGTAAACAGCAGTGTGATGGCATACACCAAGCTGTGATCAAATTATTTATATAATATACTATAACTATTTTAAATAGACTTTTGAGAACCAGAATATCTTCCTAATAAACTTTAAGATACATAAGAATTATTTTTTAATCCTGTTGGGTGAACTAGGACACTGATGACAAACCAAAGAAACAATTTTACCCAGGTCTAACTTAACAAACCAGTGGGTTTATTGGAATTATAGGTGTATAGGTTCAAGGTTAATCATAAGAACATGAGTGATTCAAACCTAAGTCACCAGCATGGATGAAGACCAGTAAAAGCCTGGGAGTTCCCTGCACAGCTTGTATCGACTTGACCATTGATGGATCTCTTCTCCTGAGCAATTTGCTTACTGCTTTTATAACCTGGGGAAAGGCCTTGACAATCTTTCAGAAGCTTCCTGAAGTTTGTTTCATTCATTTCCTGAGTCTTCTGAGCTTCCTTTTTCCCTCCAGGAGGAAAGTCATTCAGAGGTAACAGCCCCACGACATATCCGAAATTTTATGATGAAAGAATGTATGGTCACAAAGCTGACTGAAGTTCTTTTGCTCTGCTTAGATGGAGATTGCAAGCTGGTAAGGAGTAGTTTTCTTTAGTGTTAGCCAATTTGAGCTCTTGAGTCCCAGTGTAGGTTACTGGCAGAGCTTACAAAACCGCAAGCCTTATAACTGCAGAGCCCTCAAACAGGGACTTGTAGAGGCATATGCTGGGACCTTGGAATGTCCGTAGCTGGTGTTACAGCCCCTGAGCTTCATATTTCAGAGCACTTGACTTTTGGAGCAGCCACCAGGAGCAGCTTGAGTCTCCACAGTCTCTTATTTTCCAGTGTCATCTATCTTACTGCTCCTGGTCACTCAACAAAATTCAGTTGTCTTCTTGTTGCTGCTAAACTGCTAAAACGAAGCTCCAGGGTCTTGTCTGTTCTTTGTGCAAACAGCCTAGTTTGTTCAACCTGTGATAAAGATTACAAGTAGGGACCACTGCAGAGATACCTGTTTTGGGTCTAAACTCATGACATAAAGCCTCCCAGATAAACCCAGCAAGACCAAGAAAAAGCCCATTATATGCTGGGAAGGAGCAGAGACCACTAATGCTTCGGTTGTAATTCCACCAGTCACAGTCTTGAATGCTCTTGGCTTCCCAGTTTCCCAAATCACAAGCCACACATTTGCATCAATCTTTGTTAATGACAGTGACAATCACAAATTGCACTTCACACTGGGCCAATAATAGGCTTTTTGCTTAGTTATCCCAGCTAGCTGAGGCTCACTGCCAGCCATGACTCTTACTAAAATTCTATTAAATATGCTGTGCCTAGTGTAATGACCCACGAAGTTGCCCTGGGGCTGGGGGATATGAAAGGCAAGAAAGATAACTCACAGAGATGGAGATAATAGAGGAAAAATTGGCTAAAACAGGTGGGAAATCCCACAGCTTCCCAGAGTGAGACCGGTAAGAAGACACCACCTAATCCCATCAGACTTTGTTTATAATCAGGAGACAGGGAATCTATGCAAAAACAGGCGTGGTACTTCTGGTTGGAGGAAGGAGAGGAAGGATTATGGGAAAGCTTTCCTAGCTTCTAGTGTGCTATTGGATTGTCACTCTGAAAGCCAGAAAATCAGATCCTTCCAGATATTCAGCGTGGGCCAAAGAGAGACAGTTCAATATAAGAGAAAAAGCAGGTCTGATCAGAAATCCCTATGGTCTCAGGCAGTGGCTTTATCCCAATAAGGACTCCAGAAAACACCAGTGGATTTAACACCATTGGTTTTCTGTGCTTCTATTTTTTTTATAGAAAGCCCACAATTATAATTCCTTTCAGCCTTCCGTGCTTTATATCAAGGAATGAGATCTCCTTTTCTAGCAGATGGTACCTAAAATATCTCTTTCCACTAATTTGGCTCTCTACACTTAGTCACTAAGGAACGTTTGCCCCTCCTGTCCTGAGTGAGAATAGCTGCAGGGTAAGTGTGACAAGCCACTTGGGGAGATTAGAGTGCAGCGTGGCCTCCTGAAGAAGGAATGTGAGCTTCACTGGCAGCTGTTCACAGAATAGAGGTTCCTTAGGATGACCGAGGAGCATTCAGCATAGCTGGGCTTCTTTAAGGAAACTCCAGACAGTTACCAAAAATGAGGCTGACAGTTCCCTACTCAAGGCAGCTAAGTACAGGGAAGGAGCCTGTCAGCTGTCAATCAAGCAGTTCATTGGCCCATTCTTGACAGTTTAGACCATCAAAGGGTGCTGATGTTAAAGTCTAACATGAAATTAATATATATTTTAACAGTACCTAGGAATACTTAACTTCTATCAAATGTCCTTAGGAAAGATGGATCCTCTGAATCTATCTCAAATTATATGTGGCTTATTTATCTTATGATGAATTATACTCTTTAATGGCTATTTTATGATGTGTCAAATTTTACTCTTGTTTACTTAATTTCTATAGATCCATGCAAAATAGGTGTTTTGATAGGAAAACAGTTCAGAGAGGTTTAATATGTTCAGAGCTTCATAGATAAAGGTAATGGAGCTAAAATTCGAAGTCAGATTTGTCTAATTTCAAAGCCATTAAATTTCAAAAAGAAAGGGAGAGAGTTGTGGCCCTTATAATACTTAAAGATATAAAGCACTTTCAGATGTTTTAATAGTATCATTTCAGTCATTACTACTATCTTACATATGGGAAAATTGAAGCTCAGATTATCTCCAGGGTCACAGAGTAAGTCAGTCCATTTTCTGTCACCGTGACAAAAGTCTGAGGTAAATAATGTATAAAGCTGAGAGGTTAAATTTTCTTCACAATTTCAGAGGTTTCAGTAATGGTCAGTTGACTCTGTTGCAAAGAACATGATGGTGTCAGTGCATAGAAAAGGCCCTATCGCCTGATGCGGCCAGAAGCGAAGAGGCAGCAAGGAGTCCTAAAATCCACCTTAAGACCACACAGCATCCAAAAGCCTATCAACTAAAACTACCTCTCACAATAGTACCGTAGACTTTCTGTGCATGCGCATGTGCATGTGGAGGTCAGGACCAACCGCCAGTGTTTTTCCTCAGGAGCCGCCCAGTTTACATTTTGAGACAAGGTCTTTACTAATTAGACTAGCCTGGCTGACCAGCAAGACCCAGCATTCACCCTGTCTCCACATCCCAAGCACTGGATTACAAATGGGTGCCACCACACCCAGCTTTTTCCCCTGTTTGCTGGGGATCAAACACATCTTCATGCTTGGGCAGCAAATTTTACTGGTGGAACTATCCCCACAGCCTTTTAAGGATGTCTAGTTTCTTCTTCAGATAATGAAAACCATCTGTATTTGGGAGGGGTGATGCTACCGTTATTTTTCTTTCTGCTGCTGTGAGACAATCTTCATACCATCAGCTTAAGTGAGAAAGAGATTAGTTTACAGTTCCAGAGCAGAAATATGGTCCATTATGGCAGAGAAGACATGGTGGGCAGCAGAAGCTCAAGGTGGCTCAGGTCATTGCAGCTATCGTCATGGAGACAGAGAGAGCAAACAACAAACTGCCATGTGAAACAGTGCGGGGCTACTCAACTTCAAGGCCTGCCCCTGTGATGGTCTTTCCTCCTGTAAGAGTCCTTCTAAAGGTGCCCAGACCTTTCCAAACATTAGCTTCAGCTAAGCTTGCAAACACATGAGTCTTGTGGGGAAACAACTCATATTCAAACCGCAACAGGTGACATGAAATAATTTCTTTTTTTTTTTTTTCCAAAAGCACTGTTTTTATTTATACAGAGTCCTAACCATTTCAGTGGTAGGAGGAGTGGGAGAGGTTCTTCTTTCAACCCAGGGGCCCTTTAGAATGTTGTTTCGCTGTTACCAAACACACAGGCAAGTGACATCATGGATTTGGTAAACTAATGACGATGTTTAGTCTCTCTCTGCTAGAGCAACAAGGTGAGCATCGATCTCCGCTTCCGTAAGAATCCTGAATTTAGGATTTTCAACTGTAACTACTCCAACTTCTATTTCTGAAGGTTTGAAATCAATCGATAGGACAGTAGACAGGCATGTAATTGCAGTTTCCACTGTCTGTTCAAATGTCCAATCAAATTTCTTCTTCACTTTTTTTTTCAAGGAAGCTGGTTGATTCCGTCTGTTTAACTCCAGCTGCAGTGGCTTTAAACCCACAGTAGTAACCAGCAGGATCACACTTGTACACTTGAGGACCTTGTTCTTCATCTATACCAATTAAAATCATACAACAACCAAGTGGTCTCATTTCTGCATTCTGTGTGTAGACTTGAGAAATGTCAGCAATTCTTTTACACAGCATGTCCACAGGAATCTCATAGCCATATTTGTACTTCCAATTAGCAGCCTCATAGCGTGCCCTCTGTACTTGGGATCTGCTGTCGGCTGTCATTCCGGTCATCACACAGCCAATGTTTTCTGTTATCTTGAATAAGTGAATAAAAAGATTAGTCTGAGAAGCATTTGAGATAGAATGGACTATAAAGGATAAAACACTAGTTATTAAGCAGCTGCAAAAAAAATGTTAATAATGTAGACAAATGAGTTCTGTGATAAGATCGGATGAATGAAGTGGAGGCATTTGTGCACAGAATTTATAAGGTCTAGCTTTTGATTATATTTGCAGCAAGACAGAAGATCATGAATAAATAATGAAGGGAAATAGTCCCTAAGAAGAGGAAAATTTGCATAGAGGAATGTAAATAACCACCAGAAGAGATATATCCCATGTGAGTTGGAAAATGGAGATGTGGAAATAATCTATGCAATAAGACAAGTACATAGAGCCAATGTTTGTTTTATTTATCCCTTTAACTCCAGGGCTGGCCCAGCACTTACTTACTCTCTCTCTCTCTTTCTCTCTCTCTCTCTCTGGGAAAGAAGTTCACATGTGTAAAGTAAAAGAAGAAAATATGTCAAGAAAGACTTGACACAACCTAAAGACAATTGTAAAAGAACCCATTGGGAGAGAATTGGAAAAATGTGAGAGGCACAAAGTGGTACTGATGGAAGATAAATAAACTAGTGTGCTAGTGGTTGCATGAACCTGTAATCCTGGCACTCTGGAGGCTGAGGCAAGAGGATTGAAAGTGCAAAGCAAATCTGAACTACATAGTGACATGCTGTCTCAAAATAAATCAGAGAAAGATAATGTTGAATTAAAAGATCAAGAAGAAAGAATAAGTTACACATAAAAAATTAAAGAACATGGAGCTGGAGAGGTGGCTCAGGGGTTAAGTCTCTGCTTTGCAGGCGGAAGGTCCTGAGTTCGGATCCTAGACCCCACGTATAGATGCTGTCGGTATGTATTTATCATTTCCTACCACAGATACTATAAGCATACTGGAAAGACATGACTATGGAGAAGGAAAAATAATTTATGTGATTCTTGCTGTGTGGCCCAGGATGGCCTTTAGCAGATGATCTTCTGCCCCAGCCACCCAGTACTGGGATTCCAAGCTATATCACCACACCCTTCTTGGGTATCAAATGTTTTCTTGTCTGTGTTTATAACTTCAGAAGACACAGAATCTTTTTCCTTTTTTTTCCACTTCCATGTGTATGTGTTTATGAGATTCATGAATGTATATATCATGCTTGCAAGTGTGTATGCATGCTTGCATATGGTTTGGTGTACGTGTGTGAGGGTTTACATGCACATGAGTGGGGATACATGTATGTGTAGAGGCCCTGAGGATGATATCTGGAATCATACTCAGTAGCTCTTCTATTTTTTTTTTTTTTTTGAGAATTAGGTTAGAGTTTATTAGAGGAGAGAAAGGTTAGAACTCATGGACTCCAGACATGGAGCGCCATGAGGGGCTAGGATGCCTGGAGAACTCATGGTGCCTAGGCATGGAATCCATGAGGGGCAAGACAACTGGAAATAGACTCACGGCATTGGAGTGCCATGAGGGGCTAGGGCTCCCCTAACTTATTATTTTGAGGCTGGGTCTCTAATTAAACCCACAGCCAGCTCACTCTGAATAGGAATGCTTATTAAAAATATTTAAGATTTTGTCATATGATTTACTTAGTGGTTGTCTTCTCAAAATATGTTAGGCTCATTAGTTGTTTAAGAGTATTATGATTTTTGGGGCTGGAGAGGTGGCTCAGGGCTTAAAGCCTCCGCCTTGCAGGCGGAAGGTCCCGAGTTCGGATCCCAGATCCCACGTATAGACGCCAGGCGGAAGCGGGGGCGGCCTGCGCTTCTGGCCCTGGTAGGGCGGAGCCTGTGAATCCCGGGGCAGAAGGAGGTGGAGGCGTCCATGGTGGTTCGGGAATTCGTCCGTGGTTCTACATATACACAGACACACACGCGCACACACACACACACACACACACACACACGCACATGCGCACAGTTGAATAAAAAAATAATAATAAAAAAAATTAAAAAAAAAGAGTATTATGATTTTTAAATCATAACATTTTGATAATTGTGATGTCTACCAGAGGGAGGTTTCTTTTTTTTTAGATAAATTTTTTATTCTTTTAGTGTTTCATACATGAATATAATAACTTGTGATATTTTCACACCTTAGTCCCAATCCCATCCCTCCCCTTTTCCCATTACGACCCTTCTTCCCTATTAATCTCCCTTCTATTTTCATATCTTTTTGCATGTGTGGCCCACTGAGTTTCATCTGGTTTGCCTTCGATGACATGTGCCTGAATGCTTGCTGGAGCATGAATCATATGTCAGTGGATATATCATGGAAGAAAACATCTACCCCCCACACTCCTGTTAGCATTGATCCTCATCAGTGTCTCAGGAATTTGTGGGGCCTCTTGAGATCTTTCCCCTTCTGTGGTAAAATGTTGATGGGACACATCCTGTGCAGGTCTTGTGGAAATATACATAGCTGCAACCCGTTCATGGACACAACACACAGCCCTGTCAGGTCCAGAAGGTACTGTCTAGCAGCACCCCTGCCCCTAGTTCAAACTCTCACAATCTTATGGATCTCTCTACTCTCTACTGTAATGTTTCCTGAGCCTTTGTGTGTGTGTGCGTGTGTGTGTGTGTGTGTGTGTGTGTGTGTGTCCTAGATGTCTTATTTAGGGCAGAGGGAGGTTTCTTAAGTCTTAAAATGTGTAGAATTGCCAGGTAATTTGTTTCCCAAAGTATTGCTATGACAATGTTGCATATTCATATAAGAACACTATAGATATAAATATAGATATAAATATAGATATAAATATAGATATAGATACATGTGTAAATAATTTCTTGCTTTAAATATAGCAAAGATGTGAGAAGAAATGGTAGATGAGGAGCTTCTATGTTACCATGAAGCAAGTAAGTTTGCCATCTCACTCCAGCTTCAAGTTAATGACTCACTAGCTCAGAGTAAATTGACAAATATTTAAGCACATACTTAATGTCTCAGGAAGTAATTTTTTATTGTCCAAGAACTGCTGTAAAATATTTGTTTAGATAAATTAAGGAAAAACCAATTTAAATTAGTGAGGGAATTATGTTTTATTTTTCTTTTCTTTAGTTTTTTTAAACAATTCCATATATGTGTATAATTCATTCCAATTGTTCTCCCCCACAACCCTCTCTCATCCCCCCCACAAGCCTCCCTCCCCCCTACAAGTCTCTTTTCCATGCTCATGGCTTTTGTGTTGTGTCCCACAATGCTTAATCAGGTTACCTTTGTGGTCACAACTGGATAGACAGAAGGTATCATGTAATCTAGGCTGGCGGTCAAGAATGACCTTGAGCTTCTGATAGTCCTGCCTCTGCTCTATAAGTACTAGGATTGCAGATGTGTGTCAACATGCCTAGTTTTTCTTTTCTTTCTTATTTTTTTTTTTTTGAAGATGCTTAGCCTGAAGACTTCCAGCTCAAATTAGCAATTTTTAGCATTTTATTTGAGGAATGTTTAAGGAATGTAAGAAAAAAATAGTGCATACCTGTAAATTCCTACACGTGAGAGGCTAAGGTAGCAGAGGTTTAAATTTGAGACCAACTTGGGATTCATGGTGAGACAGTATGGAATTTGGACTCTAAGTTAAATAGCAACTATGGAAAGGATTTAAAAAGAGAAGTGACATTATCAGATTTTTGAAAGGACATTGAATTTTGTGTGAGAATATGTTGAAGGCAGGAAAGAGTCAAAGTAGACAAGTTATTTTAGGAACCTTGACAAAAGATGATGGATACTTGGATAATGATGTAGTAAACCCTAAAGTTCTGCTTTGTTTGCAGTTAAGAGACAACGAAAAAGTATCTTTAAATATTGGCTTAAAATCTTGTTTATTTTAGGCATATATGTTTTCTTTGATAAAACATTTAAATCTAAGCCCCCCCCCCTTTGTGCCAGGTGGTGGTTACTTTCAATATACCAAAACTTTATAATCGTGGTTGTGTAAGAGTTGGTTGGATGGCAGAAGGACTAGAATAATTTGAGATTGGTGGAAAGAAGAGCCTGATGCAGAACTGTTGATTGAGGCAGAAATGCTTTCTATAGCTCCCTGGAAATTGTCAAACTTGCAGAAGAGTTAGAGATACTCTGAACAAGGCCTGGGTTGATCAGGTAGGAAAAAAGAAAGATATATAGAGTATAAATTCACTTGGAAATATCAGAAATATACAGGAAGAATGTTATTTACATAAGAGTCTCAAAACTTCCAGGAAATAATACAAGTATTGATGGTCAATCCTCATATTTCCTAAACCAAACGAGGAAAGTTTTTTTTTTGTTTTTTGAGGTTTTTTTAGCCATCTCAGGAAATAGTGAATAGAACTGTCTAGGAGAGCAGGAAATTCATCTTATGGCAGCAGAAACCAAGAACTGTTGCCAGTCTTAGAATATCTGCTGTTTTCATGTGAAAAATTACTTGTTCACAGGAAAAAGATTAATGTGTCTCTGGCCTACTCTCTGAGGAAACTTATCATGTTTCTGATAAAAAGAATAGTGCTGAAAGAAAAAAGACAGCTTAAGGTTGTAGTAATAATCACTAGAAGGGAGTTTTTCTCTTCCCATACCATCTCACCATCCCCTTGAACTTTGGGCAGAGATCCAGCAAGAGAAGGGGAGGAACTGGTGTAGTGTCCTAGCTGGAATCTTGGCAGAAGGCTCTTCCTACCATTTGGAACCTGTCAAGTGGGTGGCCTCAAAAAAAAAAAAAAAAAACTGTTGGAAGCTTAAGGCCAAATCTTGGCTTTTCACCTCTGGTCTTAACATTCATATATTCAAAAGCATCACATATTATCTCTAAAAATGAAAGCTTCATTAGATGAGACTGACAAAAATTAATATATAGTCTAAGAATCATATCTCGATCTGCTTGGAGGTGAGAAAGTAAGTCAGGAAGATAGAACTATCATACACTTGATTTTGTGTTATTTCCTCCCATACATGTTGTTGACGAATATGAAAAATTCTAAAAATAAGTTCTCGAAACAAAATCCCACATCAGGATTTACTGTGGAGACAACACAGAAGCACATCTGGGCCCAAGACGTCACGCTTCAAGCTCTTCCTGAAGCGAGCTAAAAAGCTTCTGCAGAAGAAATGAACTGTTGGTTACCAGGAAACAACCTGAAGATTTGAACCTATTGTTCTGCAGGAATCCATACCCAGAGTTCAGCCTTAAAAAAAAAAAAGAGCCTCAAAAAATGAGCATAGATTCAATAGAAACTACAGGTTTCAAAAACCACAGAGCAAAACTCGGGATGTAGTAGTCAGCAAAACCAAGAAGCTCAATGGTAGCAGTTACCTCAGGGTGCAGCTCCGACCCTCCCAGAGTAATGTGAGCATACAATCTGGATTCTTGGCTGGCACATACCCTGTGGCCCTAATTTATACCAGCCATGTGATGCCCTCATTACTACTAGGCATATACCCCCACCTTTAAGGTCCCTTAAACTACTCTTGTAAAAAGGTCACAAATAGTCCATTTTAGCTATTGCCAAAACCTTGCCATAGACGGTTTCCATCCCATTTTGAGATCTTAAGATAGCTTCTAAGGCTTTAGGTTTCAGATATATTCCTTTAGATGCCTTATCTGGACAAAGGAAAGAGAAAGAGAGAAACTAAACACGCAATGACACACTTACTTTTTAAAGGTCCTGCACATAATCGCCCGCCTCTGTCTTCTCAGTTCTGGGATTATAAGACTCCAGAGCCTTGAACTATATCCCTCTTCCTGTTCTGTTAAAAATTTAGACAATAAAGGCTGGGGAGGTGGTTCAGGGGTCAAAGCCTTTGCCTCACAAGCAAAAGGACCTGATTTCAGTTCCCCAGATCCCACATAACAGTGCTGGGAGGATATAGCAGCTCTCAATTCTGATCCTACGGAGGAGCCTGGGAACCCCAGAGCAAAGCAATAAAGTTGACGATAATAATCTAGGATGCTTCTTGGTGTCATTCTTGGGCCTCCACCAGCATGCACACACAAAGGCACTCTTGTACACATCCCCACATGCAAAAATCCCACAAACACATGCATGCGTCCCATATACACATACACAGGAAAAGAAAATCCAGACCATGGCATTGTACATGTCTATTACTACTCAGCTACATCCCCAAGACAAACACTCCACACCCTTGTGCAGTGCTGGAGACCGGGGGCCTCTTACATGCTAGGCAAGTTCTTCACTCATTGAGCTATATTTCTAGTACCCTTATACTGAGCAGTTTGAGCTAAAGGATATTAAAAACTTGAGAAATTGCTTCAGACTCGGTTCCTTTGACTCTCTCTCTCTCTCTCTTTATTTCTTTTTATTCTCCTTTGCTATCTCCCTCTCTCCTTTTCTCTCTCCAGGAAGAGACACAGTAAAACTCTCTTTTTTTTGCCACAAGTCCAGACCCACCAAAGAAGAAACAATTATACAACTTTCATCAACTGAACTCATAGAATTCTGCCACTATAGACAGGAAAATTTCTTCATGTGCCATCCTCATTCATTCTGGGGGCAGACCTTGTGACTTGTTCCAGACAATTGGATATCCCCCAAACCCATTTAGCTTCCCTAAGAAAATTTACTATTCCCCTGAAATTCCTTATCTTTCCCCTCCCCTATAGAAGAGGCAGAGGAATAAAAATATCTAGATTGCTTCAATACCAGTGTGCAACCATCCTCTTGATTGTCTATAGCATTGTGATTTTTTTCTCACATTAATAAATTTTAATACCTTTATAAAAATATTCCAGGTCAGGAACAGTTTAAAAGTTTGATTCATTTGCTAAAGCACTTGGTGAGCGTATGGTAAGAAGCTTGTTCTTAAAAGCTCTCGCTGGAGTCTAAAGGCCAAGACTCTGCAGGAGCTTGTGGTGGCTCCTGAAAAGTTATTGCTGCGTGTGCGCAAACACTCTGCATGCACACTTGAAGGTTTTGGCAAAGAGTCAAGTCAGAATTCCTCATAAAGTAGCTGACATGCTGCATCATGTAAAAATAGATTTGGCGCTCTGAAACGCCACGTACATACTATGCTGCCTTCCACTTTTGGAATAAACTAGAACTGGTTAAACATGTCTAACATGTTGGCTTGGCTACCAAAATCTGTTTGGCTGAATATGTAGCATAGACATTTCTGAGGAAAAGTAACACTTTCATCAGTCAGAAATAGTTCTTTGTTGACTCTTTTTATCACCTTATAAATCGTGCTTACGGAGCATTCTTATTTGACCCAGTAAGAGCTAATGAAAACTGTTATGTAAGTCATTTCTAAAGCACCATTAAAATTTGATGTAGTAAAATAAAATTTTCAATCAATATTGAGCAGAACTATTTGCCCAAACATATAAAATACCCAACACATTTAAGAAAAATGCCTATTTAATTTTGCTGCTGGGAAGAGAGACAAAGGCACGTAGGCTTCGCTGGTGGAGAACACAGAAGTGCAGATTAAAATGCGTGAAGGGACTTGCTAAGACGCTAATGAAGAACATGAGGAAAGAAGCACTGACGCCTGTGTTTTCCTGAATCTTCACCTTGTATGGTCGGGCCACACATAGCAGATGCTCTGAACAGAGAGACAAAAACAACAAAAAATAGATTAAGATAGCTCCATTCCAGGCTGGAATTGTAAAAGATTTGAGAATTTTTTGGAAAGCCAGGGTCATCTAAAGGTAAAAATTGTACTTCTCTCTTCCATAAAATTACTTTTTAAGAAAAATTAATTAGAATCAAAAAACTAAAACTTTCACATATTGATTTTTAAAGCCCTTTTTATGCAATTTTCAAGCAGAAATTTGAGCAATGATTGACAGATTCCCTTTCCTCCATCCCCCCCATATTCAGAGCAGAAGTTCTGCTTGCTGGTCACTGTTCCTCCCACCTCGATGGCCAGCCAGTGCTTGCAAAGCCCACGCTTACATGACCCTTAGCCACCCACCTCCTGGATACAGAGACTGATAGTTCACTCCCTTCTGTCCTTCATCCATCCACAAGCCCAAAGGCTGTAAACGCTTCACATCTCCCACAGACGTTGCTTTTTCTTCCTTCGATAATTAGCTCATGTCACCATATGATCATCAATACATTTTTTCATCCCTTGTCCATGAAATGGCGTGTTTGGGCTTCTATCTTACGTAATGGTGCTGAAAGTGAGGCTGGGGCACTCCTGTCTGCACCCCAACAGGGACCACCTCTCTCAGCTTCCACAGCCTTGAAACATCTTCACCAGGTTAGTTTGATGCTGTAGCAGTTATTCTGTTGTGGTTGCTGCTAAAAATCACCATCAACCGACTTGAAGGAACAAGGGTACGTTTTCTCTTATGATTCCTGGTTACGGTTGTTTGTCCAGTTTGGCAGAAGACCCCACTGTAACAGCACAAGCATCGAGGGAACTGGCCACACCATCTTCACATAAAGAGAGGATTCTTATTTGCTAGACCAGCATGTCTGGCCAGGTGTACACAAGATGCCCACTTTCTCAACTAGCTCTCTGTATTTTATTAACTTGTCCAGGATCTAATTCCACCTACCATAGGTTGGATCTTCCCCATTAACTAGACAATCTCCTACAGGTTCACTTTGGGCTTAACTGCTAATTCTCTGCAAATGTGCTCAGGTCTCAAACCCTCAACAATCAAGTTGACACCTGTACCTAACTGTGACAGATCCTAACGGTTCTCTCTCTCTCTCTTTTTCTTCTTTTTTCTCTCCTTTTTCTCTCATTTCATCTTCCGCTGCACCCCTCGCTGGCAGAGCTTCCCCTTCTTTCTTGGTACTTGCTGGTGTTCCATCAGGATCTGGTGTGGCCAGCCTGACTCTGAGGGTTCCCCCTCCCCTCTCGACTCTTGGTCTCGGCACGCTGGGAGGTGTGCGAGCTTTCTCCCCTTCAGTCAGCTTCATTAAATCTGGTCACCTCGACTCCCATCTTTTTTTATTTTTCTAGTTTGACCAGCATATTGAGTATTTATCTCTGCTTCCCTTCATCCCCCTCCCTCCAATTTCTTTCCCTTCTCTTCATCAATCCATTCCACTCCCTCTTGCCCTCCTGCCTATCCTCTTCTATGGACCCAGGGTTCCCTCTGTTTTGTCTACTCTTGTGGTAGTTCAGTCCTCTGTGGCATACCAAGCTGCCTTTCTTTGGATCACCCCACTGATAGGAGCAGTTCTCTTCACTCATTCAGCTTTAGTCCTAAGGTTTCTACTATATGTTCTTATAGAGTTCTTTGATAGTCTATGGGGCATGCTGATATGTCAGTAATTGTGCAGGTCTGGTAAAGGACGAGTCTCACCGCAGTGAGTTTCTAGATGCAGTAGTCCTGCCTTGAATGGAATGTCTTGTCTAACGGTGAACCTTCCTGTTTTTAGGTTCTTACAATCTCACCACCCCTTCTTCCACCAGGTTCCCAAAGCCTTAAGATGGGGAGAGGTTGGCCTGATTCTGAGTGAGCCGTGCTGGGTCTCTGATATTCTGCGTTATGACTGGCTGTTGTCCACTTCACTGCTCTTCTACTGCCCTAGGCTACATCCTGTCTGGGCTTGAGATCCTCTGCCTCTGTTGTGTTAGAAGACTTCTAGGCTGGGTGTTAAGTGTTCCTCAACTCTGTGGGTATAATAGCAGCTATTTACAGCACTTTGGTGTACTGTCTTTCTACCTATAGGTTCATTGGCTGTTTGTCTCTGTTGATCTGTTTCCTTCCCTTTTATAAGTTTTTGTTCTAGCTAACAGTAACAGGAATATGTTCCGTTCTGACAAGTGGATCTTCAATTCAATCAGAAAGCTGTTGGTTATCTTCTTGAGTCTCATACAACTATTACACTGGGGGTCACCTGTTGCCATGGTGATTTTTATTGCAACTTGCAGATCTCATGACTTAATGAGACTTATGATTATTTCTCTCCCATAGTAGCTTCTACAGTATTCCTTGGTAATGTGTAAGCTATTCAGCAAGGAGGAAGTTCTCAGACCAGTATTTTGCCCGTGTTCTGTGATCCATATGTGTTGCGCCTTCAGTAATAGGGTTTTATTGACAGTTTTTTGGAGAGCAACCAAGAGCAATGGCAAACACCTATGATGTTTGGAGGCTTTTGAGATCTCTCTGCCCAACATTTTATCAGAGTGTCACACTCCCGTTACTTCTAGTATAGTTTTAACTGTCACTGGGTTCTAAGTGGATCAGCTCAGGGCTTTTCCCCATGCACTATATTCCTCACTCTGTGCTCCTCTGCATAGGGACTGCCCATTCATGTTCCTTTCTTTAAAAGACATTTTTTTTGACATATTACTAGCATAGGAGGTTCTTATGGGGTTACTTCCCACAATCTTAGGGTTTTTCTGTAAGTCCCTCTGTTCCTCCTGTCTTCCCTTCCCTCATTCTCCGCTGTATATGTTGCCCAGTTATTTCCTTCCTCACCCTATTTGCCATGGTATCCTAAATCGACTTCCATCTTAAAGTCATGCCAGCGCGCTGACCACTTTCACGGTTTTGTTTATTTGTTAAATGTTACTAAGTCCTGCGTCTACTTATCTGTGTTGTCTGATCCATATCGTGGTAAATGTGTACTTTGACTTAGATGTATATGGAGATATAGATAGATAGATGATATATGATAGATAGATAGATAGATAGATAGATAGATAGATAGATAGATAGATACCAATTCTTACAAAAAGATTTTAACTCAAGTTTATGATTTCTTTTTGACATATGTTTTATATGCAAAGGTCTACCAAAAGTTGCTTTCAGGAATCTAACAACCTTGTATTACTTCAGCAGTGGTCCAAGTTCCTCTGTTCCTAAACAAATCATTTTAAAATTTTAAGTCCCAGAACTGCTGGGTTGCCGCTCCCTTCTGGAGACCCACAGCCTGCAGCCCAGTAAGACACTGTGGCAGTCGCCGCTCGCCCTGCAACATGAGGGCACAAGATGCAACGCTGATGATCTGGCTGGGAACAAAGTTTGTGAAGCAAGAAGTTTTTGTTCAACAATATATAGGGACATATTTAAGTTTGTAGATAATATTAATAGGGCTTGCTTAATAAAAAACATTTTTCTTTCCAGGTTACCTGATTTCTTCAATGTATCCTAATTCTCTGACTACCCAGTTGTTTATTGAGGGGTCTGTCAGCAAGTGTTAATAGTAATTGAAGGTTATTTAAATTCAAATTCCTAGGCTCAAAATTCTGCTTCACCAAATGATTATATAGAAGCACATTGCACTGTGGCATGAATTAATCAATAATTTAAAAACTGTTGCCAATGAATTGTAAGTCCTTGAATGCCTACCAAATGGCATTTTTTTGTTTTAGATTTTTTTTAACTTTTAATTATTTGGTGGGCTGGAGAGGTGGCTCAGGGGTTAAGCCTCCGCCTTGCAGGCGGAAGGTCCTGAGTTCGGATCCCAGATCCCACGTATAGACGCCAGGCGGAAGCGGGGGCGGCCTGCACTTCTGGTCCTGGTAGGGCGGAGCCTGTGAATCCCGGGGCAGAAGGAGGTGGAGGCGTCCATGGTGGTTCGCGAATTCGTCCGTGGTTCTACACACACACAGACACACACACACACACACACACACACACACACACACACACACACACACACGCACATGCGCACAGTTGAATAAATAATAAAAAAATTTAATTATTTGGTGTGTGTGTGTGTGTGTGTGTGTGTGTGTGTGTGTGTCAGAGGGCACTGTCTGTCCTTGTGGAGGACCAAGGGTGACTTCAGGAATCACCCTGGACTGCTCCTACCTCCTTTTTGCTTCACTTAGTGATTTCTCAGTCGCTACCCATCAGGGCTGGAAATATAGGACCTTGGAGTTTTCACCTGGTATTTTTACATTGGACCTGGGATTCAAACTCAAGTTCTTCCACTTGCAAGGCAGAGTCTTAAACCCTGAGCCATTTCTCCAGCCCCATTTTATATATAATATTTCTAATCACAGGTCACATGTAAATGTCATGTCAGATACAGAGGATGAGAAAAAATATATGTCAGATCAAGATCATTATGACTAGTATATTCAATATAATCCAGGCATTTCTTTCTTTTAAAGTTTTTTATTATTATTATTATTATTATTTATTCAACTGTGCGCATGTGCGTATGTATGTGCGCGCGTGTGTGTGTCTCTGTGTGTGTGTGTGTGTGTGTGTGTGTGTATGTGTAGAACCACGGACGAATTCGGGAACCACCATGGACGCCTCCACCTCCTTCTGCCCCGGGATTCACAGGCTCCGCCCTACCAGGACCAGAAGCGCAGGCCGCCCCCGCTTCCGCCTGGCGTCTATACGTGTGATCTGGGATCCGAACTCAGGACCTTCCGCCTGCAAGGCGGAGGCTTAACCTCTGAGCCACCTCTCCAGCCCCGTCCCGGCATTTCTTTCTCAGTGGTTCTGCTGACTAGCTATTTCTGTCTCCTGAACACTGTTGTCCTGCCTATTGCTCAGCCCCAGCTACACGAGACACTAGGAATGAGCCTTCCTGGCTACATTGGACGCTATGACTACATGTGGCCTCTGCATGCACAAAACTGCGATGTTTAATCAATGGGAAACTGAGTAAGTTCCTGAAAAGAACCTGCTGCACCTGTAAGGCTGATTGACTTATCTGAGTTTCAAGAAGTGGAGAAAGACATGGAATGTTGCAGCTCCACAGTCAGGTTGTCTTGGGCCCACCTCAGTGCTCTTAGTTACCATTTATTGTCCTCCTTTGTATGTGACCTAATATCCTGGTAACTACTAGTTACATCCTTTGGAATATATAAGCAGAACCCTGTTTCCACCCATCAGAAGGTTAAGAACATCATTAGATAAACTAAATTAGGTACTTGACAAGCTCAATGTAGCCTCTTCCTTCCTTCCTTCTTGAGTACTTTGGTGTATGTCATTTGTTGGACCCTGGTTATAAACCTTTAGTCCTTGTATGTTGACCTCGCCTTCTCAACCTTCCTGTCAGCCTTGTGTCTCCTGGTTAAGGCCCATCTATCGACTCTCCTCTTCACCACAGGCACTGTATGGCCTATATCTTTTCCCACGCTGACCCAGCAGGGAGTAGTAAAGAATGAATGCATTGCCCCATATCATCAATAAAAGGAATGATAGATTCCCTTTCCCCCCCTCCCCCATTCATTTAGAGCAGAGTTCTGCTTGCTGGTCACTCCCTCCTCCCCGGTGGTCAGTGGTCAGCCAGCGTTTGTACAACCCACCTTACAGGAGCCTTAATCACATACCTCATGGTGATAGAGGCAAATAGCTTCCTCCCTTCTGATTTCACTTCACTCCCAAAGATCTGAAACCTTCACCTCTCTCAGATGTCACTTTTCCCATCCCTTGTCTGTGGCATGGCCTGTTTGGATATTAATGATAAAAGTTAGAAAGAAGCTATATCAGAGTAATGTGATAAGGTAATCTGGGCAATTTGATACTGCTTTAGTGGTCAGGGAAGGTCTCCCTGAGAAAGTGTTTTCTGAATCCCCCTTTTTAATCATTTAAAGATAAAAAGGAGAAAGCACATGAAGATAAAATAGAGCTGTGAAAGCAAAATGACAAAACAGATGAGAGATGATCAAACCTGGTAATATCATAGTGGAAGGAGATCAGTGGGCGGAGCTCAATAAATACAGAGAAGAGCAGAGGAAGATGAAGTCAGATTTGGAGGACCTCATAGAATTTGATGAGAAGTCGGCATGACCTATTTGCAATGTAGGGTATTGTAACGGTTACTCTTAACTGTTGCTGTGAGAGAGCACTCAAAGTCAATCAACTTAAGGGAGAAAGGGAGGTTTATTCAGCTTACAGTTCCAGAGGGGAGGCACAGTTTCTCATAGCACAGGCAGCATGGCTGGCTGGCCAAAGCTGGAGGAAGCTAAGTTACTGCAGACATCTTGGAAGCTGAGAGCTGCAAGACTGCTTGCAGCAAAGGCCAACCTCTCCTGGAAGTAGGGTGGGACTAATCCACCTTAAGGCCCACCCCTTGTGACTGTCTTCCTCCAGCGAGGCTCCACCTCTCAAGGTTCCATGACCTTGCTAAACACATGAGACTGTGGGGGACACATTTCAAACCATGACACTCCACCCCTGGCCCTCACAGGCTCATTGCCATCTCATTATGCAAACCATACTCAGTCCAACTTTAAAAGTCTTCATAAACTACAATGGTAGTCCCAACAATCCAGAAATCCAGAGTCCAAAGCCTCCTGTAAAATCAAAATACAAGTTACATACTTCCAACATACAATGGCACAGAATAAACATCAAAAGGAAGGAATGGGGGCATATCCAGGAAAGATCGATCCATAACAAGACCGAAAACCAGCAGGACGAACCCCAAATCTTATAGCTCCAAGTCCCACAGGTGAGCCTCTTGTTGAAATCATCTCAGTTCCAAAGGGACTTTGGTTCCACCCCTCCAATACAGTTGCCCATAGAATACGTTGCTCTCTTGAGCTGACTCCTCCCAGGGTATACAGCTCTCCTTGGCAGGTGTCCCACATCATGTCTGGAATCTCTAACATCTTTACTTCTCAATGGCAAGCCAGGCTCTAATTCCACAGCACAAACTGCCCTTCTTGGGCCTCTAAACTGCAGGCTTCTTGCCTCATGATGCCTGGATTCTGCCAATTTTTGAAATCTTGGAGGAGGACTCCATGATCTCCTTCCTCTTGCATCACGGATACCTCTAAAACCAGAACCACATGGACGACTTTGCCAAGACTGGCCCCCTTGAATCACAGCTGATTCTGCTTCTCTATGCTGGCCATGTCTTTCACTCCTGGGCAGATGCTTTGTAAGAGAAACTAACTCTTGCTTTGGAACTCCACCCTTTAGCTGGAGTCTTCTGAAAGGATTTGCATTCTTATGAGTGGGCACCTTCCCTGAGGATCTTGCCCTCAAGATAGGGCCTCTCCTATTATTCAAATTGAGAGTAGGCTAATGGTGCTAATCTCTGTAACAGCCATTTTGTTCTCTGCTTCTTCCTGGTTCAACTCTTTAAGTTTGGCATTGTATTTTTCATCATTAGATCTTACAGTTTTTGCTTCTTCCTGCCTGATTCTTTGCTCTTTTTCATAATTCTGAAGACAACTAAAAAGTAGCCATATCACATTATCAAGACGATTGCCTTGAAATTTCCTCCCCAAGCACTCCAGTTTAACTTCAGGCAAGCTTTCAGGATGAGGGCAAAACTTCACTAAACTCTCTGCCAACACCTGGCTCCATGTGTCACTCGTCCAGTTGCAAACATAGTCTCTGTTCCCCTCTGGACCATCGCAAGCTGGGCTTCCACTGCCTGCGTCTCTCACAGCATTGCTCTCCTCTGAGCTCTTACAAGAAAGGCCCATTTTGCCTCCTGGCAAAGATGCAAAGACTTTCCCAGCACAAAGTCCCAAAGTTCTCCATATTTCTCTCAACAAACAGGTCCAAAGGCAAACTAGCCACATCACAGCATTGGCCATACTGCTGGGTACCAACTTCTCTCAGCTTCACAAACAACTTCACCTTGTGGTACCAGTTGTTCTTAATCTCACAGCAATACCCCACTACTCAGTACCAATTTCTGTAATGGTTACTCTTAACTGTGGCTGTGAGAGAGCACTCAAAGTCAATCAACTTAAAGGAGAAAGGGAGGTTTATTCAGCTTACAGTTCCAGAGAGGAGGCACAGTTTCTCATGGCAGAGGCAGCATGGCTGGCTGGGCAAAGCTGGAGGAAGCTAAGTCACTGCAGACATCTTGGAGCTGAGAGCTGCAAGACTGCTTGCAGCAAAGGCCAACCTCTCCTGGAGAATCCACCTCAAGGCCCACCCTGTAACTACCTTCCTCCAGCAAGGCTCCACCTCTCAAGGTACCATGACCTTGCCAAACACATGAGACTGTGGGGTCACATTTCAAACCATGACAGGTATTAAGAAAATTTTAAGCAAGAACATTATATTCTTTAATTTATATTTCATTCTTTTTTTTTTTTTTTGTCAGAAGCCTAAGGTTCACAAAAGATATTTCTTCCAACATCCAAGATGAGACTTTGAGACCTTTACAAGAGAGAGAGAGAGATATCATCTAACTTCCCAAAAATGAGACCCTGAAAATTGGGAGCTAATTTCTACAACAAAGGTTTGTTTTAGTCTATCAGAAATGAGTGTCCTCAGAGGTCAGGTATCCCCAGCAGTTAGTTGTCTCTTGGGGCAACTGTCCCTGCCTTATTTGCAGCATTTAATGGTAAATCATGATTGTAACTTGATGTGATTTAAAACCATCTAGAACATAATCATCTGGGCCTGTCTACGAGGGAGTTTCTAGATAATTGAGGTGGGAAGACTCACCCTAAAGGTGGACAGAGGTCTTGAACTGAAAAAGGGAAAAACAAGCTGAGGATCAACATTCATCTCTCTCTGCTTCCTCACTGTGGTACGATGTGACCAGATATCTCCTACTCCTGTTTGCCCTGAATTCCCTACGATGATGGACTGTACCCTCAAACTCTGAGCCGAAATAAACCCTTCCTCCTTTTGTTGCTTGCTTCTCAAGTGTTTTGTTACAACAATGATAAAAGTAACTTATACATAAAAAATATAATACAAACACCTTATTATTTCTTCGCTACTGGTTGGTAGCTTTCTTATTCACAAGATATGGCTCTCTGATGGATGAATTAAAAATGTCCCGCATGGAGTGCCAAATCTGTTACCAGTTTTTGGCCCTAAACTGGATCTTTCTTCCCTAAGGAATTGTGGACTAGTAACAACACAATTGGTACAGTAATTGATCAGTGGAAAAGGCTTTTTATTCTTAGTCAAGAAAGGAAGTGAGAGGTAATTTCACAAATCTACTTCTCTTGATTTACATCTTAGAAATATTGCCCTGGCTGCTAAAGAGATGGAGAAAGGGCACTGAGGTTATCAAAAATTCAGTTGGGTGACAAGTAAGAGGCTACCATGGCGCTGACTTAGAGGAAAACTAGACAGTGGCTAAGTTCAAAATCGATTGGGGGGAGGGCTTGGGGAGATGGCTTTGAAAGCAAAGTGCTTGTTGTGTAAACATGACTATCAGTTTGGATTTGCAGATCCTATTAAAAAAAAGGACACAGTGGCTCAAGCATCTGTAATGTCAATGGGAAAGGGAAGGCAGGCATCTAGAAGCTCCTGAAGCTGGGCTTATGCAACAGTGGTGAAACATCTGACTTCAAACAAGGTAGAAAGGCAAGGAGCAACACTTGAAGATTGTCCTCTGACTTCCACATATGTGCTGTACCATATGCACAGCTGCGTGTGCACGTGCATGCACACATATACACGTGCATGCACACACGTGTACACAAGCATGCATGCACACATATGCACATGTGCACACAAACACACATACAAACACAATATTGATAGTTAGAACCAACTGGAGGATAGATTGAATGAAGGTTCTTCATGAAAAGTTTGTATGATCTAATTTCAATGCAAAAATCTTTAAGTAATTTTAAAGAAATCATGTTCTTCAACTTTACACTTTCTTCATTGAAAATTAAGTTTTTGTTAGCAACCCTGTGCTTGCAATCTCTAAATCCCAATGGGGTTATAAGACAAGAAAGGGACATAAAAGGGATTCAAATCGGCAAGGAAGAAGTCAAGCTTTCCCTATTTGCAGATGATATTATCTTATACCTGAGTGATACCAAAAAATCCACCAGGAAGCTCCTGGAACTAATTGAGAAGTTCGGCAGGGTAGCAGGATACAAAATAAATGTAAAAAAATCAGTGGCTTTCCTATATGCCCGGAATGAAAGAAGTGAAAAAGCTCTGAGAGAAACAATCCCATTTATTATAGCCCCTAAAAAAAAGAAATACCTTGGTATAAACCTAACCAAGGAGGTAAAAGACCTTTACAATGAAAACTTTAAAACCCTAAAGAAAGAAATTGCAGAAGACACCAGAAGGTGGAAAGACCTCCCATGTTCCTGGATTGGCAGAATCAACATCGTAAAAATGACCATCCTACCAAAGGCAATATACAAATTCAATGCTATACCAATTAAAATCCCAAAGCAATTCTTTAAAGAAGTTTACCAAACAATCTCAAAATTCATATGGAGGCACAAAAGACCCAGGATAGCAAAGACAATCCTGAGTTACAAAAACACTGCTGGAGGTATCACCATACCAAACCTTAGTCTATACTACAAATCCATAGTTATAAAAACAGCCTGGTACTGGCTCCAAAATAGACACACAGATCAATGGATAAAGGTTGAAGACCCAGATATAAGCCCACAAAATTACAGCCACTTGGTCTTTGACAAAGGGGCCCAAAGAATCCAATGGAAAAAGAACAGCATCTTCAACAAATGGTGCTGGCAAAACTGGATCTCCACATGTAGAAGATTAAAACTGGACCCGTACTTGTCACCATGTACAAGACTTAATTCCAAATGGATCAAGAACATTGATATAAGGCCAGAGACTATAAAAACCATAGGTGAAAGGGTAGGAAACTCCCTCGAGATGATTGGGCTAGGCCAACAATTCCTAAACAGACATCCAATGGCACAGTCATTGCTACCAACTCTCAACAGTTGGGATATTGTGAAATTAAAGAGCTTCTGTTCAGATAAAGAGATTGTCACACGAGCTCAAAGGCAACCCACAGAATGGGAGAAAATCTTCACTAACCACATATCTGATAGAGCTCTATTATCCAGAGTGCACAAAGAACTTAGAAAACTAAATACCAAGGAAACAAATGGCCCAATTAAAAAATGGGCCCTGAAACTTAAAAAAAAACTTTACCAGGGATGAAATTACAATGTCTAACAAATATCTTAAAAAAGTGCTCCACATCCTTAGTCATCAGGGAAATGCAAATCAAAACTTCCCTGAGATATCATGTCACCCTGGTCAGGATGGCAAAAATCCACAATACAAACAACAAATGCTGGAGAGGATGTGGAGAGAGGGGAACTCTCCTACATTGTTGGTGGGAATGCAGGCTCATACAACCACTCTGGCGAGCCGTCTGGAGATTCTTAAAGAAATTAAAGATTGAAATGCCATATGACCCTGCGATTCCACTTTTGGGAATAACCCCCATACAGCAAAAATTCACCTTGATAACACAAGCATGACTATGTTCATAGCAACACTGTTTACAATAGCAAAGTCATGGAATCAACCCAAATGTCCAACAGTTGACGAGTGGATAAGGAAACTGTGGAACATCTATACAATGGAGTACTACTCAGCCATCAAAAATGATGAATTACTGGAATTTGCCGGGAAATGGATGTCATTAGAAACAATTATATTGCGTGAAGTATCCCAGACACAGAAAATTAAGTGCCATATGTACTCCCTAATAGATGGCTCCTAGTACCAAACCCACTTAGAGACACTCAAAGATAAATCTCTGTAATACCTACAGTAATTGCAAAGATTATGAACAGGAGGGATGGGGAAATAGGGATACACCAGTAACAAGGAGAGAGGGGACCATGTTACAGCAGAGAAAATAGGTCACCATCAAGGACTGCAAGTAAGTAATGAGACATCTGGTTAAGTTCACAGACTTTCCTTCCTGATCATTTACAGCTGATGGGGTATGATCTTACCAGAAGAGGAGGGCGTATAGTCTGTCAGATAGAAAGTAACCATATCACAAATGGGTGATTGACCCCTCCCTCACCACGGTTTCCTAATTTTATTACATCTACCTTTGAATATACTCTTATATCAAGACTGTAATTTAACAGGTTTTTATCTCTGGCCAGGGGGTGATATCCAATACCCATCAGGATGGAGTGAAGGGCATTGCAGGAGCAGCAAAACTGAAAACAATAAATCAACGAACCATAATCCAGAACATCAGAGACTCTATATCAATCACCTGGAACTAGGCCAGCCTAATCTCTCCCCATCCTGAAGCTTAGGGAAATTTGCAGAAGAGGGGGCGGTAAGATTGTAAGAGCACAAGGATGGGAGGAGTAACGATATGCAAGATTCTCCACACAAGTTAGGGCCGAAGCAATCATAATTTGACTTTGCATGCCCTGCGCAATGTCCTACATGCTATTGACTCCACAAAGTCTAGCGTTTGCTAAAGGCACTAGCATCCTTGGAGGCAAGGGATTGACAAGCCACAGTAGTGTTCCTATGCTTAAAGGGAACACAGGAAATGGTTCTTGGAAATGCCACTGGGTCCTTGCACCTCATCAGAGAGGAGGACCCAGAGGAGAGTTTGGCATGCTCATTAAAGGATGCTCCGCGGATGGGAGGGGGAGGCACTGGGGGATAGGGAGGAAAGGGGGGTGGAGGACACAGGGGGATGGGGGGTTGGAGGGAGGGGGGACCAGTATACCTGTTAAGTTTGTATAAGTGGAAATAAAAAAAAATCCCAATGGGCTTGAGGATATAGGTACTTATTGATGAATTGAATATGCTATGTGTATAAAAGAAAAAAATATTAATGCAGGTAAGGTTCCTAGGCATGCGAAAGCTGGGGGTAAATAGATTTGTTGTGCAAAAGAAATTCACATGGTCCAACTGCCTTCTAAACATTTATTATTATCCATTAATTACAGGAGCACTCAGCACTCAGCTTTTCGTTTTTACTTTTTATTAAACTTTATTCATTCAGTGTGTGTGTGTGTGTGTGTGTGTGTGTGTGTGTGTGTGTCTGTGTGTGTGTGTGTCTGTGTGTATGTGTCTGTGTCTGTGTGTCTGTGTCTGTGTGTGTCAGAAGGCACATGTGTCCCTGTGGAGGACCAAGGGTGACTTAAGGAATCATCCTGGATTGCTTCTACCTCTTTGCTTGGATCTGGGATTTCCTAGGCTCCACCCACCAGGACCAGAAATGCATTTCCACCTGGTGTTTTTACATGGGACCTGGGATCTGAACTCAGGACCTTTTGCCTGCGAGGCAAAGCCCCTGATCCATCTCTCCAGCCCCAGCACTCAACCTTTTGTAACAGGTGTTTGTTATGGAAAATTGCAAGTGGACAAAGTGCAGAAAATAAGTGTCTGAGGACTGCTCAGCCCTAAACAGGACATCTGAACCACCCCAACTCCAAGGCTCAGGGAACATCAAAGAAAAGGAGACATTAAGATCTTTTTTTTTTTTTTTTTAATTTCAGCTCATACAAACTTATTAGGTACACCAGTTCCCTCCCTCCCTCCTCCTCCCCTCATACCCCCTGCTCCCCCTCCCCACCCCTCTCCCTCCCCATCCCCCAGTGCCTCCTGCCCCAATTCCCAGAGAGTCCTTTCTTGTGCATGTCTGATTTTCCTCTGGGCCCTCCTCTCCGATGACGTACAAGGACCCAGTGGCCTTTCCCTGAACCCTTTCCTGTGCTCCCCTTAGGTATAGGAACACTGCTGTGGCTGCCAATCCTTTACCTCCAAGGCTCTTGGTGCCTTTAGCAGATGCTAGACTTTGTGAGGTCAACAGTGTGTGAGACAATAAGATCTTAAGAGCCTGAAGGGGGACAGAGATGTGGCCAGACATTATCTTCTGGCCATGGCAGGGTGCTATATCCATGAATTCACTGCAGCTATGTGGACTTCCACGAGACCTGCATAGGAATTGTCCTGTCGACATTTCTCCATGGAAGGGAAAGCTATCAGAGGCTCCATGTGTCTCTGAGATACCATTTGGGGTCAATATTGGATTGGGAGGAGGGGTAGGAGGAAAGATGGCTTTTTCAATAGTATACCCACTATATATCGTCCATGCTCCAGCAAGCCCTCAGCACATGCCATCAAAGGCAATCAAGACTAAACTTAGTGGGCCACACATGCAAAAAGACATGAAGACATGAAAGACAGGTAGGGAAGAGAAAAGGATTGTAATCGGAGAAGGATGAGATTAGGGATTAGGTGTGAAAACATCCTAAATATGTATTCATATGTGAAATTCTAAAATACTAAACTTAAAAATCTACATGTTTTGGGTTATGTTACATTTGAGATGCTTAAGAAATATCCAAGTGGATATATAAGTATGGAGTTTAAGCAAGAAGTTGGATCTGTAAATATAAACTTTAAACATATATCAAATTATAAAAAGATCTTTGAGGGCTAGAGAGATGGCTCAGAGGTTAAGATTCTACCTTGCAAGCAGAAGAATCTGAGTTCAGATCCTGGATTCCACGTGAACACCAGGTAGAAATGGCAGTGAGTGACCTGCACTTCTGGCTCTGGAATGTGAGGAAATCCTAGAGCGAAGCAAAAAGGAGGTAGAAGCAATCCAGAATGATTCTCAAAGGCACTCTTGGACCTCTACAGGCATACAGTGCCTTCACACACACACACACACACACACACACACACACACACACAAAATGTTTTTAAAAATGAAAGGAAAGATCGTTGAGAGAAAGCTGGAAAATTAAAAACAGCATTTGTCTTCCTTACTGTTTTTACTGTGGATGTCAGTTCCTTTGACTACTGACTACTGACGCTGTGTCCTTTGTCCTGCAAAAATGAATTGTAACCTGAAAGCGTAGTTATTACTAGTCAAAGTGGAGAGATTCTGTATCATATTCACTGTGGGTGAACTATGTGGGTTCATGAAGATGGTAAAGTGAATTATGATTGGATACACTGGGGTCCAGAAGATTCATATAAATTTAAGCATTTCAGACCGAATGTGAGTCTCATACAGAAATTTCTTCTCATGAATGAAAAATAGCTTCTCATAAACACTTTACAAGCAATTTACCACCAGAAATCAAATACACTGCATATAACTGCATTCAGTTGATAACCACTGTGGAGCATGTTTACTATGCTAGTTTCTGATACAGAATCACAAGTTGTTTTATCCTTTTTTCCAGTGTCAAGTCATTATGGCATGTCTGAAGAGCTAGAAGAGCTTGTTGGCACTGCTCATTTAATGGGCATCATTGTTCTCTTAGATGTACCACATACTTGTGCCTCCAAAAAAATTCAAAGGAAGAGTTGAATATGTGTGATGGGGTCAATTCCTGTTATTTTCATTGTGGACCCTTTAGGACTCATGATTTTGGGATAGTAGATTGTTTATCTACTCTAGCTGTGAAGGTATAAGATTCCATCTGTTGAACGCACCATAGTTTGGAGAATATCGCCTTGATGAAGTTCATTTTGATGGTGTCACATCCATTCCATATCATCACAGATGGTGATGTTCTTCTGTTGATTTTCAACTTCCATCCAAGCAAGAGCTTCACTGGTAACAGTTGAAATGGCATTGCCCAGGAAATTCAAAATGGTGCTACATTCAAATGTACTGGAATATGGAGGGCACCAGAGACTAGACCACAACACTGATTTTTCAGTTTTTTTTTTTTTTAATCATAATGCATGTTCCTGTTCCAAGCTGAGTGGCCTTCATCCTTTGGAACATGGATCTGCCAAACTGAAGAGACCGGATCCCAGCACTACCTCCCACAGAGGTGTTTGGTACTGGCTTTACAAAACACAGCTGCCTGGTCAAAACATTAGACTGAAATTCAGTATCAGAATATGCAAATATATTAAACTTTACCTTACGAAGTAGCAGGGAGACTGTTGACATTTTTAGTAACCTGTATTTCCAAGCCATCAGAATACTTAGGATCCTCAAAGGAAGTGCAATTATCATGTCTTTTAAAAAATATAACCTTTCTAGCAAATTACTTGATCCTCTTCATTCCAAATTTGAATTATTCATTCCATATGATCATTTCTGTTGCATATATATTTTAAGAGGTGAATATTTGATGGCCTTATTTGTTTTGATATTTGTTGAGCTAAATTATGAAGCACCATCATTTGTGCTGTTTTTTCAAGTTGTGTTTAGAAATACTGTGATAAACATATATCAATGATATAAAATTAAGAATCATATCAAAGATAATATAAAAACTCTTACCTATGAATTCATCTGTGCCTTTTTTTGCATTGAGCTTTATCTTATACTTCTGTTCATATACTATTTAGATAAATCTGTCTGTCTTTCTGAAGACCTGGAATGGTAATTGTAGTGTTTCAGAAATGTCTTTCATTTCAGTCACCAAATAATTTTCAAAACTAAAAAAAAAATCTTTGAACCAATAAGACAGGTTAGAAAATCTAGGGAAGCAGAATACAGAGAAGATCTGAAGACAAAGCTCCACGCACTCCAACATTTACTACAGTAGAGGTGGCCCCTCCCTCTTCATGTCAGAAGCAAGTCTTTCAAGTGTTCTCTGATCTTATCTTACCAATCTTTTTGTATATTAAAAACGTACTGTTAATTCCTTAATACCACTCTGGCCAAGAGATGGGATCCAATTCCCTTTCTCTTGAATCTGAGCAGAGTCATTGAGATTACCAGCTTGTTTGACCAATAGAACTAACTGGAGGTGAGAGTGTAGGACCCGAGAGACAAAGCCACAGAAAGTCATACAGATTTCACCGTGGCATTTGGAGCATTCTCTCGGGAAGGCTCCGTTGTGTAAGAAGGCCAGTCACTCCTAGAGTGTCCAGGAAAAGCCACCAGTAATTTCTCTGGTTGACATTTTCAGCTGAGTTCAACCTTCCAGGTACTCTGGCCAAGGTATAGACCCATGAATGAAGCAACTTTGTACTTTTCAGGCTAAGCCGTCTTCTAGCAGACCTAACAAATAACTGCATGTAATATTATATGGGGCAGAAAGAATTGCCTATCTAAGCATGGGCTAAATTTCTGCCCCACAAAATCCTGAAATATTATAATAGGACATTAAGGTTTTAGATAGTTTTTTTTTTTTTCAGCATCAGCCAAAAAATTGGAATGCCTTCCTTTTTTCTCTGGGGCCTTATGTTATAATCAATTTTCATTACCTACTGAGTATCCTGCACTTCTAACATACATTTTTTTCCTTCCTTACTCCTTTCTCATTCACATGCAAACATGCTTAGTTTTTCTACCTTGTTTAGAAAACATTTAGTTTTCCCATTCATTCTTCAAAGTATTGAGAAATCTGTTTTTGTCTTTTCCACACTCTTAAAAATGATCTGTTATTAGAGTTCTCAGATATTATTTATTTATATTTAACTATTTATTTACATTTATTTATCGTGTGTGCATGTGTGTGTGTGTGTGTGTGTGTGTATCAGAGGGCATTGTATGTCCCTGTAGAGGCCCAAGGGTGACTTCAGGAATCATTCTGGATTGCTTCTACTTCCTTTTTGTTTTGTTCTGGGATTTCCAGGTTTCGCCCACCAGGGCCAGAGTGTGGACTGCACCATTTCCATCTGTTGTTTTTATGTGGGACCTAAGATCCAGGACTTTCTGCTTGCAAGGCAAAGTCTTAACTCCTGGCCATCTCTCCAGCCCCCCCTATCAAATTTTTAAAGTTCTCCTCATGACCCGCAGGGGATGGTGGTTCGCATTTATGATCCAGCACTCAGGAGGTTGAGGCAGGGTTGTCCTGAATTCTAGGTCAGCGGGGGCTGCAGTGGGTTTCAGGGCATCGGGCTTCATGTGGATGTTCTGAGAATCAGATGGAGGCCGCTTTGTCAAAGGTACTTCAGGAAAAGTATTATTATTATTATTATTATTTTAGAGGCAGATCCTTATGTCTCTACTTCCTGGTCTGGGATTACAAGTACAAGTCAACATGCCCAGGTTATAGATGACCACTGTGTATTTATTTACAAGGCTCTCTTTCTCCCGTGATGATTTTTCAGGGATGAGAGAATTCTGCCTTTTCATTTGTACATTATCAGAATATACATAAAAACATGCCTGATACAATTTAAGTGCACATACTTTGTTTTCTTTTGCATAAACAAATGACCATAAACACAAGTCATATCCAATCTCAAGAAGCTGAAATAGAAGAGTCTCTAAAAGGATCTAAATACTTCAAGGCCAAAAAGCCTTAGGAGGAGTCTAAAGACAGATGAGTTGGAGACACAGTTTGCACGAGATACAGAGACAACTGTACATTCTCATAAAACGTTTCGTGACACTGTGTAAAGAATGGAAACTGGGACTGGGGAGACGGCTCGGAGACTAAAGCACTTATCAAGCAACCTGATAACCTGATTTTGGATCCTCAGAACCCAGGTAAAAGCTGGGCATTGTAGCACACATGTCTGCAAACCCTGGGAGTCTCGGAGAAGAGGGCGGCAAAGACAAAGGATCTTCAGAAGTTTTGGGCTGACTGGCTTGCTAAGTTAGGTGGTGAGAAGAACCGTGTCTAAATGTGGAAAGGTGAGCACTGGCCTGAGGCTGTCCTGTTATCTCTACACATGTGCTGTGGCATGAGTGTCTCCATACCCCCAACAATGACAACAACAATACACACTACACACACAATGAAAAATGATGATTTGGAGTGTCACTGATGTGATAACTACTATATTTATTTGAGTTTATAGATTCTGATCTTTTCTGTGCAGTAGCAATAGGTACTGCCCTGGTTACCAAACACTATGCATTATTGTGAACTACCCTCCAGATCTTTAGATGCATTCATCTCACCCACTCTCCTCCTCTAGGAAGGCTCTGGGAGATTTCATTTCTTTCCTATTAATGAATGAAGTGCTAGTCAATTTTTTGTTACCATGACAAAGGCCCAAGAACTACTACTTGAAAGGAAGACATATATTTTCGGCTAAATAGTTTGATGGTCGGCAGCGGCCATTGCTTTGGCCCTGTGGTAAGGCAGAATATCATGGTGGCAAATTAAATGGTAGAGCATAGAAGCTCACTCAGTTCAGACAGAAAGCAGAAATAGAAGCTGAAAAAGCCTCTTGAAAAAGAGGAAGAGGCGAGAGACATGAGACATCCCTCAAAGGCACACACTCCTTCCCGGCGACCTTTTTCCTCCAACTGTTCACACCTTCGAACACTTCCACCATCTTTCAGTAATGCTAGTAATTGTAAATCTATCATTGATGAAGTCGGAACCCTTATGATCCAATCACTACTCCACAGCCCCACCTTTGAACAATGCTGCTTTGAGGACTAGACCTTCAACACATAAACCTGTGTGTGTGTGTGTGTTTGTGGTATGCTTTGAATTACACCAAATTTACACCAGCCTGCTTTGGAAGACTAGACCAGACCAGCTCCACACAGGGTTATATTACACAGATAAATGCCATCTAACATCTAGGTCCTATTTTACTCCTGGTGTTCTATATAGTACATCTCTCTCATTATTGTAACATGACTTTCAGGAGAAAATATTTGAAAAAAGAAACACAAAAAAAATGCAAAGAGAGAGAGAGAGAGAGAAACTGCTCTCTCATTATTGTAATATGACTTTCAGGAGTAAAATATTTGAAAAAAGAAATACAAAAAATGCAGGCAGAGAGAGAGAGAGAGAGAGAGAGAGAGAGAGAGTGCTGAAGGGAACAATGGCAGAGAAACAAGAAAAGCTGAAATACAAATGTAGCTGGTCACTTTACTCTGTAACGAAAACCAGAGAAGATGTTTTTATACACTGGAGGGAAAAGATGTGTGGCCAGAAATATAACTGTTCTCATATTTATATTTCACTGCATATCACAAACAAGAGACTATGACATGTGCCAAGAACATGTGGTTTTCCTCGTTATTTCAGAATTTCTAGATAGAAGCAGCCGGTTTCTGCCATTTAAGTGACTGGGGCCCTCTAGTGGCTGTTTATGTTTTCTGTATATGTATCCTAAAACACATTTTTTTTCAGGAGGGGTGAGGATGAGAGTGGGAACACCTTAAAGTAGGTAAATGAGAGATAACTAGGAAGAGTGTGTGAGAGAGATGAGAAGGACAAAGGTAATGGGGGAAATGGATGCATCATTTGCACATGCATGGAAATATTGCAACGAATCCCATCAAATTATGCAGCTTATATGCTAATAATAAAACAAACCTGATTTTTCTTTAATGAAGTGGTTCTATAAAAAGTGTTAGAAATTTTAAAAATCTGAATGTTTAAGTTGCAATGTCCTAATACAACATTTTTTTCAGCATGCTTTGATAGCAAAACTAAGACGATTTCTTTCTTTCAAGTATGACATATACTTTGATTGCGCCACCTCCATAGCCTTTTTTTTTATTATTATTTATTCAATTGTGCGTGTGTGTGTGTGCGTGTGTGTGTGTGTGTGTGTGTAGAACCACGGGCAAATTCGGGAACCACCATGGACCGCCCTGGGATTCACGGGCTCTGCCCTACCAGGATCAGAAACGTAGGCCGCCCCTTCCACGCGGCGTCTATACGTGGGGTCTAGGATCCGAACTCGGGACCTTCTGCCTTCAAGGCAGAGGCTTAACCTCTGAGCCACCTCTCCAGCCCCATAGCCTTTTTTCAACTGCTTCTTTCTCCTTTGTCCAATCTGCTTTCATGTCATGTATGTATATATGTGTGTGTGTGTATGTATGTATGTAGATGTATATATATATAGATGGCATTATCCCCATCTATATATAAAGTTAGGATCCACAAGTGAAGAAAATGTGATATTTGTCTGAGTTTAACATATCATTTATGATATCCAGTTGTATCCATTTTGCAGCAAATAACATTAATTTCCTCATTCCTTAAGGCTGAAAAAACTATATATACCATGCTTTCTTTATTCATCTGTTGATGGACATCTAGACTATTCCATAACTTGTCTATTATAAATAGTGCTGCAATAAACATGGTTAAGTATCTCTGTGATATATTGGTTTACAACCTTTTGTGTTTATATACAGAAATGGTATAGCTGGATCATCTGGTAATTCTAGTTTAGTGTTTTTTTTTTCTTTTTGGGGAACCTCTAATACTGATTTCCATAGCAGCTGCAATAAATTATATTTACATGAACTGTGTATAAATACATTCTCATCAGTATTTTTATGCGATTGGTGTGTGTGTACATGTGGGATTCTTGAATGTGTATGGGTGTATTACACAATGTATTTGAGTGTGCGCACCTGTGGAGGCACAAGGATGATGTCAGGTATCATCCTTGATCCATTTTCCACCTTATTATTGTGACCCTGAGTTTCTAACTAAACCTAGAGCATTCTACTAAGGCCACTTTGGCTAGCCAGCTTGCTCTGGGGATTATCAGACTCCACTTTCCAGGGTTAGAATTACAAGCAAGCCACTACACCCACTCGGGACTTTTACTTGAGATCTGGGAATCCAAGCACAGGCTCTTCTGCTCTAACCACAGTTGCCTCCCCAGCCCTTGTTTTCTTTACACTGGCCATTCTGACTGCGGTGAGAAGCCATCTCCATAGAGTTTTAATTTACACTTCTCTAAAGGCTAAGAATATTGACATTTTTTGTTTATTGGTATTTATACTTCCTCTTTTGAGAACTATCAGTTAATTTCATTAATACATTTATTGACTTGGTTTGCTTTTGTTTGTATTTATTATTAAATATTTATTAGATATCAATCATTTGTCAGTTGTATAGCCAGTAAAATTCTCCCCCATTTTATAGGCTTTTTGCTCAATTATTACTTTTGCTGTGTAGATTTTTAATTTCACATGATTCCATTTTTTTTAGTATTATTTCTTGAGCTATGGGGTCCTCTTCAGAAGCCCCTCTGCACATGCTTGTATCTTGAAGTATTCTGTGTTTTCTAACAGTTTCAGAATTTCAGGTCATTTATTAGGTTTTTTACAGATTTTTTAAAAATATATTTTTGTACAGGGAAAGAAGAGGAGAGGAAGAGAGAAGAAGAGGGGAGGGAAGGGGAGAAGAAAGGAGGGGAGGGAAAGAGGGAGAGAGAGAGAGAGAGAGAGAGAGAGAGAGAGAGAGAGAGAGAGAGAGAGAGAGATCTGGGTTTCATTGTTTTACATTGGGATATCCAGTTTTCCCAGTACTATTTGGTGAAAAGGTTGTCTTTTCTCCAATGCATGCTTCTGGCATTTTTGTAAAAAAAAAAGTACCTGAAATCTGGAACAGCATGGGTTTACTTGTGGACCCTTTATGCTTACCCATTGACCTGCATGTCTATTTTGTGATAGTAACACTATTTCCATTACTATGGCTCTGGAGTATAACTTGAAATCAGGTATTGCAATACCTCCATCATTTTTCTTTTTTAGTATATGGAGTCTCTTGTAATTCTATATATATATATTTGTAGCAGTTACTCTGCATACTGACAATAGATCACTACCAAATGGCTTAAAGGAAGAAGAGGTTTATTTTTGGCTTACTACAGTCTGTTTACAGTTCCTTGTCAGCATGGCAGGAGAACTCACACCAATACCAGGGACAAGGGAACTAGCTGCACCATCTCCACATAACAGCAGAGGGACAATCCTTACTTGCCAGATAAGCAACGTCTGGCCAATTATACCAAAGGTATACTTGTGTGCATACAAATATAAATTTGTGTGGGTATATACAATATATTTATTATTTGAGACTCAAGGCTGGTCTTGAACTCCCAAGTGTTGGGATTACAGGTATGTGCCACCGTGCCCTCCTCCTCACTATTATTGCTAGCGTTAAGGAACATACAAAAATCCGTAATGTGGAACTGCTAACATGAACAGTTAACAGATTTGCAGAAGGGCTCCTGCTCAATCCCCAGTTCTGCCTGGACAGCAGGGTAACTTCCCCCTACAGGGAGGGTGGGACAGAGGCCCAAGGGCACTTTGGGGGAATCTTTTCTTTCTTTGGGTTTTGTTCTCATGGACTCCCAATCATGCGACTCTAGTCACTTTCAAGAATTTAAGGTTAAAGGGGAGTTCAGGGAGACTGCACACCCCAGTTCATATTTCTTCTTTTGACAGGAGGGTGTGTGTGTGCATGAGAACTACCCCAGCTTGTCACAACACACCTCTCCCCTGGAGGGGGGTGGTCGGTGTCATGTGGTCTTCAGGTACAAGCTGACTAGGTTGTGCTCTGCTGTGGTGGCCTCACAGCCTCAGCCTGGGAACCAGGAGACGCTGGACTGACAGCACAGGGAACAATGGTACCGTCTCCTCCATCCCACCTGCTACCTACCTCTTCTGACTACCCTGGTCCTTTCTTCCTCTGAAGCTGGTCTAGCTCGCTATTCGTGTGCTACTTCATTTCAACACCCATCCCCACCCACCACCCCGCGGACCCAGGCTTTCTCTAACGTCTCCTTCCCCGAGACCTCCTGGCCCATGCTTTCCTTTCTATGTACATGACTGCATGTGTGAAGTCTTGGAGGACAAATTGCCTTGCTCTGGGGAGAATGTCGGTATTAAGCACAAGAAGAAACCATAACAATCTCTGCAGGTGACCTTCAGGATGAAACTGAGGTTCACACACTGAGGGCCAGAACTCCCATAAAGAGCAAGGGGAAATGTTCTCAATCAGTTTTTCATCTTATTTACATGCCCAGGGCCTAGTCCCACGTACCACGGGTTGGGCCTTCCCCATCAACTAGACAATCTGCAAGTTCTCTTTGAGCGTAACTCAACTAACTCAACAAATATGCCCAAAGATTGTAAACCTTCAACTGTCAAGTTGACTCCTCTATTTAACTATGACAATATTTGAGGATTTTTTGTTTGTTTGTTTCTGTGAAGAATGACACTGAAAGTTTAATAGAATTGCACTGAACCTTTAATCACTTTGGGCAATGCAGCCACTTTCAATACATTAATTCTGCTAACCCATGAGGATGGAAGGCCTTTTTCATCTTTTTTTTTTAAGATTTACTTAGTGTGTGTGCACGCATGTGTCAGAGAGCTCTGCATGTGCCTGTGGAGGTCCAAGCAGCAGTGTCCTGCTACTTGATGACAGTGTCAGTCAATTCCAAGAGTTTTTGGTTGGAGTACTTATTACTGTGTACGCATGCCATGGGGCACTGTGGAAGCCAGAGCACAACTTTCAGGAGTCGATTCTCTCCTATCTTGTGGGCCTTGAGATTGAACTCGGGTCACTGGGTCTGTATAAGTACTTTTGCTCCCCGAATCATCTTATTCGTTGTGGTAGAATCTTTAGTGTTTCTTAGCTACAGAAATATATTATCTGCAAGTAGGGATAATTTGGCTTCCTGTTTTTCATATCCATTTATCTATTTCTTTCTCTTGTCTCATTCATCTAATTAAGACTTGTAGTTAAGAGTGGAAAGGTGAAAACCCGTCTTGTTCTTGATTTTTAGGGCAAATGTTTCAAGTTTTCCCCATTTAGTAAATGGTGGCTACGAGTCTGTCCTATAAAGTATTTATTATGCTCAGATATGCTCTGTCTATCCCTAGTTTTCCCAGGGCATTTATCATGACACGAAGTTGGACTCTGTCAAGAAGCTCGTGGCGGCTGATGACTGCTGGGAGAAGGAAAGTCATTTTTCTTCAGGGGTATAGCCCCTAGTAGGTCCGTCATGCTCCAGCGGATGGCCCCACACCTATGTACATAAAATCAAAATATATAGAAAAAGGTCACGAATGTAGGAGGGGGGGATATGCTTGGGGGTGTAGGAGGTAGGAGGAGTGTGAGGGGGAAGAGGTGGACATGATCAAGATACTTTGCATGTGTATAAATTATAGAACAAATAAAAATTATAAAAAGGAAAAAAAAAGAAATGATGACAGTGGAGATTGAAAGAGGACCCGGTCACGACTCAACTCCCTCTGACCTGTGCCTTACAGCAATAATCTCAGCACAGAAATTGTAGCAGAATGTTAAAGGTTGTGGACCCTCAATCACAGTTCGAGACCGCTTGAACACACATACTTCTTGACCTTTGCCATTGTTTTTCCTTTATATAATCTGGGATCTATCATCAGCACATCAAAGATAGGGCTGAGTCTGGCTCTTTCCTGCGTTGGCCACACTAAAATAAATTCCTTACCTGTTTCTTTGTCTCTGTTGACTGGATTCATTCACAGACCAAACCTTTACTGGTGGACCTTTCAGGGGACACTTATCCAAACCACAACAGGAGTCAATGCCTTTCACTGAAGGCAGGAGAATGCATGAGGCCATCAGGCAAGCACACTAAGAAGAGCCAGGGAACCACTGTAACATGTATGGAGGTCTAAGTTAAGAACTGTTTGAGGGGCTGGAGAGATGGCTCAGGGGTTAAGACTCTTGTCTCACAAGCAGAAGGACCTGAGTTCAGATCTCAGGTCCCACATAAAAATGCCAGGCGGAGGTGGCAGCAGTCTACACTTCAGGCTCTGGAAGGCGGAAACCCCAAAGCAAAGCAAAAAGGAAGTAGAAGCAATCCAGGATGATTCCTGAAGTTACCCTTGGGCCTCCACAGGCACATGCAGTGCCATCTAATACACACACACACACACACAGAATTATTTGAGTTAGGAGAGTCTGGTCAAAATAGAAACTGAAAAGAAAGAGAAAGCATCAAGACGGTCCAAACCATTTTTATTGAGACAGGGTGTCACATAGCCACAGCTAGTCTCCAGCTGCCTCTGTAATCAGGGAAACCTTTAACTCCTTATCCTGCTACCTCCACCTTCAAGTGCAGGGATTGCAAATATGCACTGCCATGTATGTCTGCTTGCTTGCTTTTGAGATGGAGTTTACTTTGTAGCCCATGCCACCCCAAAAGGACTTTCAAGCAACAGTGGTGAACAATGGGTCTGTTAAGGTTTAGCTATTTATAAAGAGAGCCTCAAGATTCAGTGGCTTTAAAAAGAAAGAAATTTATTCTCGCTTATGGAGTAGTCCAAGAATGCTCCAGGTCACACAGACACCTTGTTTTCCACCTTCACAAGTGTGCCATGGCACATGCATCCCCCTACATATGCATACACATAGTAAAAAATAATTTTAAAAAAGAAATCCTAGGATAATGGCAAGAAGGAAGATATTTGAAACCACAAGATCAAAGTATCCAGGCTGAATTGCAAAAATGAATAACATGTAAAATGTAGATATACCACCTATTCTGTTCAAACGATATGCTTGTGGACTCTCCTTTTGATTGTTAATATTTTAACTTTATAATAACTTTGAAAATAAGGTCATATAGGACCTCCGACCTTGTTCTTTTTCAAGATGTCTTCTAGGTCCCTGGTGTTTCCAATTAAATTTTAGAATTGGATTTTTATTTCCTTAAAAAAGAAAATAAACTTATTGGGATTTTCTTTGAATATTTTCAGCTATATCTTTAAACACTTTTTCCTGCCCTATTTTTTCTTTTCAACTTAATATTGTCCACAGTTTGCAAGCTCTTTTCATATTTTTTCAGTCATTTTTCCCTCTGTTCTTCAGACTGGTTATTTTCTATTGATCTGCCTTTAAATCAACTAGTCTTTCTATCACTGCCAATCTTTGTTGAGCCTATACTGAGAATTTAAAAAATTTCAGATACTATACTTTTTAATTCTAGAGTTTTTGAATGAGTGTTATTCAGATGGTGCTATCTACAAATTGTTGGCTTTAATGTTTAACTTTGTGTGTGTGTCTTGTGTAGTAGAGGGCACCTGACTATGTACCCCTGTGAAGTCCCAGGGATGACTTTTGGAAATCATCCTGGATTGATCTATCTCATTTTTGCTTTGCTCTGGGGGTTTCCCAGACCTTTGAGGCAGACTTTTGAGGGCTGGAAATGCAGGCCATCACCATTTCTATCCAGTGTTTTTACATGAGATTTGGATCTTAACTCCTGCTTTCAAATGAGTCGACTCTCCACTCCAAATGTTTAACCGAGTCACTAACCCCAAAACTCATCTATTAAAATTTACAACAGTTCACTTTGTGTGGTATGTGTGAGGTGTGTGTGTGTGTGTGCATGAATGTAGGAACAGAGGAGGACATTGTCTTCCTTGATCAGCAGGGTTTCTGGTCTGAACCAGAGTTCAGATTCAGATAGTATGGCTGGTCTGCTTACTCTGGGAATTATGTTTTATCTCTAATATGCTGGGATTAAGGACAGATTGCCACACCCACCCACTATTTATGTGGGTGCTGACAATCCAGACTTGAATCCTCATGCTTGTCTGTCAAATTCTTTACCTATTGAACCATCTCTTGAGGCCAAAATATCACTTACTTTAGAACACATAATTCTATCATTATGTTAAATTATAAAAATATTATTATAAAAACCCTATTTCATAGGGTTGCTATATGGATTAAATGAGTTATAAAATATAAGGTGCCTCTAATATAATAGTTTCTGATAACTATTATAACTCAACAAATCAGCCATTGTTAGTTATAAATTTGTCACAGACTGACTTGTAAATTCATATTATTAATTTTAAGAATTAAGTATTAAGAAAGTAGCCAATATATGGTTGCATGACTGAAAATGAAAATTGTTCAATGTACCTATTGAGTATTTTAAAACAATAACTTTTACATAAAAAACAAAGATAGGGAAACCAGCAATTTTTAACCAAAAATAATGAATAAACTGAGCTGCTTCACTAAGATATAATTATATTTTAGAGGGGTTCTTTAAAAATATTAAAATATAAAATTTATTTAAAAACAAAAAATAACAGCTTCTATGAAATATGCACTATAATATTAACACAGAACAGTACCAACAATTCTATTTTTTATGACATCAGCATCTTCTTTTTAATTATAAATTTTCTCCCTAGAATAATAAAAAATGATAGATTAATATTAATATAATAATCTTATATTGATTTAGAATCAAAATCTATCATAATTACCATGGGCACAATATAAAGGAAGAATGAGAAATATATAGTCAACTGTAAAATATGAATCAGAAAATGTCATTAATTGATCAAATGGATATAAAAAGCAAGCAATTCTGTTTTAGAAGGTATATAAGAGCATAATATAAAATTACATTTCAAATTAAAAACAGGACATAAAACTAAGATGTAGACATTAGTGTGACAATGTGATTTGACTAACAGTAAAAAAGGACAAAATTGATAAAGAAAAAAATGAAGCAAAAAAAAGCTGAAGAAATGTTTGCATTTACCATCAATATAATACAGAGAAGAAGGAAACACAGAAGTAACCTAGAATGGGCCAATAAACAGCTCAGTAGATAAGGTGCTGGTTACAAACCTAAAGACCTGTGTTTATCTCCCAAAACTCAGATGGTGGAAAGAACTGACTTCCAAAAATTGTTCTCTGACTTCTACCCACGGTATACATGTCCATGCTGTCTTTATCGCAAATAAATTAATTAAAAAAAAAGAAAAAAAAAAAGAGGGCTGGAGAGAGGGCTGAGGGACTAAGACTGCCTCTCAAGCAGAATGTCCTGAATTCATTCAGATCCTCCGTCCCACATGAAAATGCTAGGTGGAAATGGCAGAAGTCTCCACTGCTGCCCCTGGTGGGTGGAGCCTGGGAAATCCCAGAGCGAAGCAAGGAGGAGGTAGAAACAATCCAGGATGATTCCTAAAGTCACCTTTGGCTCTCCACACAGTGCCTTCTGATGGACACACACTCTCTTTTTCTCTGACACACACACACACACACACACACACACACACACACACACACACACACACACCTTCTGAAACATGGAGAAACTAAGATCAGTTGATGCCACATACACAGCCTAAGAATGGTGCCATCAGTCCTTTCATCGCTTAGAACTTTTTTGCTTAAATTTATTATGCATCAATGACTGAATGGCTCATAGCAAAATCATAGACCTAGGAGCAGCTAATATTCAGAGTAAGAAACCAGCAATAAACATAAAGTGAGAAACCCACATACAGCTGCACAAATAAGAAGACATGACGCCCAAATGAATGGGGGGGTGGGAGTTTTGGCAGATGTTTTGGGTTGATTTTGATTCTTTGTGTACCAGACACATGACATTAACAGCAACCCAGCTGGGACTTAGCAAGACACAGGACATGAGAGCAGAGGGGGACTGGTGGGTAAGAACGTCTGTAGTGGGAGAAAGTAGAGGACTAGGACTGACAGAGAAAGAGAAAGATAGAAAGACAGAAAGAAAGCGGGAGAAAGAAAGAAAAAAGAGAAAGGAAGGAAGGAAGAAAGGGAGGGAAGGAGGGAGGAAGGGAGGGAGGGAGGGAGGAAGGAATTGTGTTAATGTGATAACTTTTAAATTCTACTCTCTTAATCCCTAATTGACTAAGTAATTGCAAGGTCAAAGAAGATTACAAACACTATTAACACACACAATCAGCACAGTGGTTAAGAGCAAGGATTCAGATTCCTCATCAATGAAGATAATAATAGCATCACTAGATAGAAGGACAACTAGGTACAAGTATTGGTTACTACTAATATTATAGGGTTGTAAGAATTAAGTTAATTTATTTAAATTTACAAGAGTAAATGGCACATAATAAATGCTATGTGTTATTTTGATCACAACCTGTATTTTTTAATCAAAATGATCCTATAAGTCTGGTTTTATTTTACCAAAAATAGAGCCTTACACATCCAATAATCTAAATATCATTAGAATAGAGCAGAGGTTTTTTTTTTTTTTAAAAAACTTTATTTATTCTGTGTATGTGTGTGTGTGTGTGTGTGTGTATGTATGTATGTGTGTCTGTCTGTCAGAGGGGACTATGTGTCCCTGTGGAGGACCAAGCAAGGATAACTTTGGGAATCATTCTGGATTGTTTCTACCTCTTTTATGCTTTGCTCTAGGATTTCCCAGGCTCCACCCACCAGGGCCGGAAGTGCAGGCAGCTGCCATTTCTGCCTGGCATTTTTTTTTTTTTTTATGTCTTCCTGTTTGTTTTATTAGCTTGCAGAATGCCCAACACAGAACATAAACTGATCTTGCCAGAGAAAATGAGGCTCAAGTGCTTCTCTCTTTACAACCCCACATGTGATTGCTTTGCTTAAATAAATATGGACACAGGAGGCTGGTGCTAGCAAGTATCTGGACTGGGTAGGTCTGCTGTCAGCCTGGCAGTGACAACCCACCCTCGCTTCCCCACCCAAGTGGCTGCGGGGAGAAAGGAGGGAATACTATACACCATTGATCATAATCCCAAAGAGCCCTCCTGCCTCCCTGAAGGGCAAGGAGAGCGGAATTTCCCGAAGGTCAGTGGTCCGCCACCATCGAGCATTCTCCTGCGCCAGGCACCTAGATGACCTTCTTGAGCTCATCGTAGATGACCAGCACAAAGGCCCCGCCCTGCCTGGCATTTTTATGTGGGACCTGGGATCTGAACTCAGGATCTTCTGCTTGGGAGGCAGAATCTTAACTTGTGAGTCATCTTTCCAGCCTGAGCAGAGGTTTTTGAAAGGAGAGACTACTTGTCAAATACTTGTCAAAACTTGTGAGAGTCCTTTTTTGGTTATTGCTACAATAGGGAGAAAAGGAATCCTACTTCTCACATACACTAGGTGTATACATACAATGATGTCAGATTGTCAGATAATACACCACTCTGCAGGAAAAAATTCCTAGCTAGTAAATCTGAACTTCACTGGAGTGTTTATAGTTTCCTACTCTCCAAGTTAAATACTTCATAAACCTTTCCTGCCCTTGAAGCTCCAATATCTTTCTCTGACTTAGCAAATAATCCAGCTTATTTCAATAAGACAGAGACTATTAGTGAAGAAATCCTCTCCCGTCACCTTTCTGAGAGCCCCACGTGTTTTCTATACTCATATTTTGCATTCCTTCTCACTTCAGCACATAAATTTCACCCCCTCCTTTTTTTTTTTTTTTTAACCTGGGTCTAACTCCTCTACTTCTCAGTGGATCTCATTTTCTTAGACTTATCTGAAGAACTTTACTCCTTCCACTGTGTTGAATTATCATTTTCCCATCTACAAAGTCCAATATTCCTATGGTAAAATGGGAAGCAGAGTAAGAAAACTCTCTGGAAACTCACTAGCTGGTAGGCTGGTGTACGCAGCAGCAAACAACAGAGAGAGAGAGAGAGAGAGAAAGAGGGAGGGAGAGAGAGCGAGCGAGAGAGCACTTGTCTCACGAGCAGAAGGCAAGGACTGGTGCCTGAGGCCCTCCGCCTTCCATCACATGCCATGTCATGTTCATGCTTGCACTCACACACATGAACGTGCACACACATGCATACTGCACACCCAAGATAAATAAATACCATGCGTATGCTGATGATACTTAAATTTTAAACTTAGTTTTAGAAACACAACTATTCGCTTATGTTTCATCTCCAAAGTATGTTAACACAAATATTCCAACATCTGAACAAACCCAAAACAAAAGCATTCTGGATAAGGGAAACTCAACTAATACATGAATTTTTCTCAGGTAATAAAATGATATTAGCTGAAGAAAAATTATTCCTTTTGAAGACAGCAGAGCTCATAGTCTCCTGCCTCTACCTCTCATGTACCAGGATTACAGCTAGGCAATACCATGCCTAGTGCAAATTATTATATCTGATAATGTGTGAAATACCTACCTGAGTTAAACCAGCAGTTGTTTGTACTGAAGACTTTTTCAATAGTCTTACTTCTTTGTTTATGTATCTTAGCATCCCGCTAAGAGTACTAAAATCATTACTTTCAGAGTTATCATCTTCTAGGTTATAGGGGAGAGGTTTATATGCGTCTGATTGGGGAAATGTTAGATCTTTATGACTTTCTTCTAATGCTGAAGGTTGTTCCAACTGCATTTTCTTCAAGTCCTGTAGCAGTTCTTCAGAAAGATCTTCATTACCATGACTTTTGAAACTGAGATCACTGGCACTAATTGAACGTCGTAGTTTTCTGTACTTGAAAAGAGATGTCTGAGAATGTTTGGTCGACTTTGGATCTTGAACATCAGGCATAACTTCTGTTGGAGGGGTAAAGGAGACTGATGAAAACTTGATGTCTTCTGTCTTTTCATGTCCAGAAATTTTTGCTTGCAATCTGGATAATTCTGATTCCTATAGAAAAATTGGTACATAACACAAACTCAATTTTTAAAGACTGATTTATCTATCTATCTATCTATCTATCTATCTATCTATCTATCTATCTATCTATCTATCTATCTATCTATCTATCTATCTATCTATCTAATCTATCTATGTATCACATGTGTGTGTGCCTGTGGAGGCTCAGGGGTAAATTTGGGAATCATCCTGGATTTTTCTACTTCCTCTTTGATTTGCTCTAAAGTTTGCCAGGCTCTGCTTTCCAGTATCAGAAGTACAGGCTGCCACCATTTCCTCCTGGCATTTTTATGTGGGATTCAGGATCCTTCTGCTTGTGAGCTATTTCTCTGACCTGGTAAGCTCAGTATTTTTTGTCAAATGAACTACTTAACAAAATTATAGATTCTGGCTGGAGAGACGGCTCAGGGGTTAAGTAAGACTGTCTCAAAAACAGAAGATCCTGAGTTCAGATCCCAGGGCCCACGTAAACAAAACAAAACAAAACAAAACAAACAAAACAAAACAAAACAAAACAAAACAACTGGAAATGGCTGCACTTTTCTATCCTGATAGTAGAGCCTGAGAAATCTCAAAGCAAAACAAAGAGGAGGTAGTAGAAGCAATGCAAGATGATTCCCGAAGTCACCCTTGGTTGTCCACAGAGCAAAATAATTAAAAAAACATATCTAGAGAGAGAGAGATTCTTGGAAGTCACTTACATGACTCTAAGTATGACAATTTTTTTACAATGATTCTTGAGAGTTTTACAAGTGCTGTTCAAACTCTACACTGCTTAAGAGAGAAGTACTCTGAGAAAATTTTACATATATTCATTTGAAAACTTTCAAACATTCTTAATTTCACGAAAAGTATTTTGCTTATAGAATTTTTCAATTTTAATGACAATAACAAATTAAAGATTAAAATCTTACACATGTGTTTCTCTGTGAAAGTATAGAGGAAGGGGGAAAAGGGAAATTGCCCAGGAGTTAAAGTCTTTGCCTCTGGCCTTGGAAGGCAGAGCCTATGTCTACTTTTACCAGCAGGCCTATTCTGTCATATTCCACACTAAGATTTCCATCTCTAGGATGAATTACTCACAGAAATTGGCCTTCTGGATGGAACAAAAGAGAGTAGTCCTAAAAGGAACAAAGAAAGACTCAAGGAAACCAAAGCAATCAAAGCAAGCAGGAAGGAATCTCACATCTCCAACTCTGAAAACCACTTATTTACACAGAAATGTAAGACAGGGGCTGGTATCAGGATGCACACTCGGGTGAAGACTGTGACTAGTGGAGAAGGAGATAAAGAGAATGAGACTGTCTAGTTTCCAGCGCAAGCTCAGACCACCAATCTGTGCTTCAGGAGAAGCCACATCACTGAGGGTTTACAGGCTCCAGTCCCCTCCCCCCCAAGGCCGGCCTGAGGGACAGTTTCATGAATCTCTTGTATACATGAAACCCCCCGATTTCTTACTTTTGCCTAAGATCAAAGAAGGATGCCAAAAGCGTTGGTTGGCCAGGCTAATGTTTTGAACTTTCCTTTTATGGAGAACTCATGATTCACCGTCCTCATCCGTTTGTGCAAAGTTTCTCAAATAATGTGAAATCCCTTTGTCAAGAAGGCGGCCTACGCACCCACCATCCATCAGGTGGCGCTCTACACCTGGGAAATCCCAGAACAAAGCAATAAGGTAGAGCAATCTAGGATGATTCTGGACTTCAACTCAGGCCTCCATAGGCACATACCCTCAAGTGCCCTCAGATACACACACACACACACACACACACACACACACACACAGATACACAATGTATAGAGGTGAATTATTTTTTGTTAATCTAACATGGATAGACCCCAAAAGACTACATTCAAAATTTCTAATAAGAAATACGTGTATATTGGTTACTCTCCATGTTTATATTCTTATTATAAGAAAGCTTTCTTAAACTAGAATTATTTTAGAAAAAAGTGATTAATAATATTCAATAAATCAATTTTTATTAAATATTCTGCCATTTCTATTATTTCCCCATGTCTTTCTTTTGGGTCATTTGACCCAAGTTTGGGATCACAGGAATGAGATATATACCAAAAACATAATGCCTCAATGAGTAAGTAGATTATATAAATATATGTGATTATATATATATATATATTTTTTTTTTTTTTGAGAGAGGGTCTTGTAAAGTTGACTTCAAATCATGATCTTCCTGTATCAGTCTACCAAATTCAGGGATTACAGAATATACCATCACACCTGACTGACATTTTAATTTTTTAAATTATTTATTTATTTAGCATGTGTGTGTGTCTATGTGTCTCAGAGGACACTGTGTGTCCCTGTGGGGGGCCAAGGGTAACCCCAGAAATCATCCTGGATTGCTCTGCTCTGGGATTTCTCTGCCCACTAGGACCAGAAGTGCAGGTCGCTACTGTTTCAGCCTGGTGTTTTTACAAGGGACCTGGGATCCAAATTCAGGACTTTCTGCTTTTGAGGCAGAGTTTTAACCCCTGAGACCTCTCTCCAGCCTGACGTTTTAATTTTAAAAGCTAAATAATATACAGTAGCCTTTTGTTGAAATGAATTTTCCTTTTTACTTAGGTACTGTCAGATATATTTCTAAATAGTCACTTTTAATCTGATAGTTTCTATTTCATGTTTGGAATAAAAAAAAAACTTGTGCTCATAACGAAAACTGTCATAACCACACTGTACATCATTGAGTGTGAGTTTAGCATGCTTTTCCAGTTCTTTCAGGTCTTCATAGTTCTTTAATTATATCAACTTGTAAGTGGCTGGAGTATCAATTTTTCCTCCACCAACAGGGGTTGAACCCTGGGCCTTATGTATGCTAGGCAAGAGCTTTACCATTAAGCCATATCCCAGCCTAGAGTGCCAAAGTTTTATAGCAAACTTTATATATATATATATATTTTGTAAGTATGTCTGTGTGTATCAGAGGGCACTGTGTGTGCTTGTGGAGGCCTAAGGGTGACTTTGGGAATCACCCTGGATTGCTTCTACCTCTTATTTACTTTTGCACTGGAGTTTTCCAGACTCTGACTTCCAGGACTGGAAAAACAGGCCACTGCCATTTCTGCCTAACATTTTTACATGAGATGCAGGACCTAAATTCAGGACCTTCTGCTTGTGAGGCAGAGGTTTAACCACTGAGCTATCTCTCTGATCCTATATACACATTCTTATAATTACAATGAATAAAATAGTTAAGCAATTGACAAAGAAAGAATTGTATTTTCCTGTTGTGCATTATCTTACTATTGCTGAGAAAATATATCACAGACGACTAGGATAAAGATAACTTTTTATGATGAAAAGTATTACAATGAATAAATATAAGTAAGCCTTTTTCTTAGGATCAGAAGGTCACCGTTGAACATTACTGTATATTATAATACAGTGATGCCTTCTGGCTCTTAGAAAATGATCTTAGGTTTGTCCTTCTAGCTGCCCTCAAGCACAAGAATACTAGTTAGGATGTTAGAACAGACCCTCATTTCTGACTTTGTCCTCTGTCACATACTGATGCTGTCAATGGAAACGTTTCCTATTATTCACAGCTACTTTCATTTTTTTCAGACAAGGTTTCATGTTGACTAGCTTACAACTCACTATGTAGCTAAGGATGACCTTGAACAGCTTCCTGCTTCCACCTTCAAGTGCTGGAATTACAGGGATATGACACTTTGTCCAGGTTTAAGCACTTCTGGGGACCAAACCAGGGCCACATGCATGCTAAGCAAACACACTACTGAACTAATCCCCTGTCCTATCTATAGCTACTTGCAATTGCTACAGTTGTCTTCTTTCTCTCTGTTGTCCTCTTTATCTTCTCTTTAGTTTAGACTTTAGACAGCTGAGTTTGACTTTAAGAGCTGTACCAACCACCAGGGGAATTCTGTTTTCTACTTGGTATCACAGTGGATTAACTGTTAGTCAAATAAGTCTTCTAAGATTTCACTATACCTACAATTTATTTAAGAATTGTTACAAGATTAGAGAAATAAGCTCAGCAGGTAAAGGAACTTACTGTCAAGGCTGATGATCTGAATTCAATCCGCAGAACCCACATGGTAGGAGAGAATCAATTTCCAAAAATTGTCCTCTGACTTCCACACACATGCGATGGAAACACACACACACACACAACACTTGGACTATTTTGTAAGTATCTGAACTTAAAATCATCTGAATAGTTGATAAATGTTGTCTAATTACATTGACTTCACAGATAATATCTAGTGTGTGGACGTCATTTTTCACAGTGACGCTTTGTGCAACTTTGAATAAATTTTATAAATATGAGGAACACTAGGACTACTGTTTTGTATGTGTTCACAATGTATTTTGTGTGCAAATTTGTATGTGTGTTTATATGTGAAAGAGGATATGTGTGCCATGCACTTGTGTATGTAGATTAGAGGACAACCTCAAATATCAGTCCTCATCTTCCATCTTGTTTGAGACAGTGTCTCTTTGTTATCTCCATTGCATAGCTAGATTGCAAATTTCTAGGGAAATTGTCTTGAAGGAGCTCTTATTACAGATCCCCAAGCTACAAGTCCTCAGTCAGCAAGCAAGCACTTTGACCCAGGGGTCATCTCTCCAGCCCCTAGATACACTGTTTTAATGGAAGAATTAAGAGTGTGTTCAGTTTAAACACACACACACACACACAACACGGTGTTTAACTTGTGTTAAAATTCTACTAATGCAGAGAACTGAAATCCAGAGTACCCTCCATGCGAAGCACAGACTATGCCATTGAGCTATATTACTAGTTCTTATACATAATTTTATTAATATATTATGTCTACTCAGATGCAGTCAATATTGCAAATACCAACTGTATTACAAAAAAGGAATTTAGCTACTCAACTAAGCACAGATTAGTTAAAATATTATATAGTTATAAAAATAGTTGAAGGACATAATTTGATGTTTTTTTCAATAACTTCTTTTGCTATAAAATCACTGCTTCATCACAGTCAACTTTTTATTTTTTTTTAAAGGGCTTCACTGAATTTTACTTTAAATATTAGCAGTTTTGAGCCAACATATATGCATACATATTTCAAATTCAAAACAAAAACTGTCATGACTAATATAAAGTGATTAAGTAGCCTGGGCACTTAAAAAATGTCTACATTTAAACCAGTTAAAAAATTCTGAATATAATTTTATATTTTCACTTTATGATTTTCAAGAGAACTACATTAATTTTGAAAAATGTTTCAACTTTTTAAGGTATATCAAGTATAAAATCTACTAAAGTTATAAACAGTCAAATCTATATTTCAATATTTATAAATTATTTAAGGAAATTATACACACACACACACACACACATCACCTTAATAATGTCTTCTGAACTTGTCTTCTGAACAAAATGCTTTTCATTCTAATTCAGTAACTGGTCATAAAGACCTCTACAAACTATGAGAACAAAAAAAAATGAATCGTTTATTTATTTGCATATGGAGCTGTGGGTGTGCACGCATGTAGATGTGTGGGCATGTGTGCAGAGAGGGCACTGTGTTGCCTAAGGAGAAACAAGGGTGACTTTGGAAATCATTCTAGAAGCTCTGCCTTTTTACTGCTTTGCTCTGGCATTTCCTAGGCTCTGTTTTCCAGGGACACAAGTACAGGCTGCTGCCATTTCCATGCAGTGTTTTCATATGAGATCTAAATTCAGGTCCTTTTACTTGTGAGGAAAAGCTTAACCTCAGCCATCTCTCCAGCACCGTCCCCCCCCCCCAGGAATTTGTTTCTTCACAGACATATTTTGTAACTTTTATACGTTTACTTACTTTAATAAGTAAAGCTTCATTTGCAGCTTCAATTACTTCATTTCTGTCTTGAACTTGTTGATGTAAATTTGTTACGGTGTCCTGAGCTTCTTCTAATTCCAGTTTTGCCTTCTCTAGTTGTTCATTTAGTTGCTGAACAGACGACTTCTGAGAGTCGGCAGACATCTTCCACTTTGCATGGTTCTCTTGATGTGACATCATCTACATATTCCCAATATTACAAAAAGCAAAGAGTGTGAAGTTATTTTTAACAACATATTAATATTTGCTACTACTAATTATTTTCCTTAAAAGAAAACAAATCTGCCACAGAGGCCTGAACCTCACTAGAGAAGACAATCCAGAAGGAACCCTGGGACCCACAGAAGCAGACAGGCAGGAGGGTGGCAGGAGTATGATGAATGGTGATGGGAGTGGAGAGATGAAGGGCAGAAGGGATAAGTACTCAGTGTACTTGTCAAACTAGGAAAAAAAATTTTAAAAAATTAAAAAATCCAAATCCTGTCTATAGTTATATATGTCTGTTTCACAACAAACAGAATGCTCAAGAAAAAGGAATAAGGAACATACAGTGTTACCTTTACTAAGAGTTTAGTCATATGCCATTATTTGGATACTAATTTGTACAAATAAAGTATAAAGACATTTCAAGATAACTGGAGAAACCCAAGTAATTAAGGAAATACTCTAATTTTTTTAAGTGTGATGATCTTTTATGGTTAGTATTTTTTCAAATAGCCCTTCTAATAGAGATATTTATATTTAATGAATAGTTTACATTTGAAATAAATATCAGTATATGGAATTCACATCAAAATAATTTTACTTGGGGATAGCAGGAAGGGAAATAATCTGAAGTTAAAAATAAGTTCACCATCCTTCCCAATGACCAGAAATATCTGAATTTTTTTTTTTTTTTTTTTTTTTTAAATTTTTTTTTTTAAATTATTATTATTTATTCAACTGTGTGTATGTGTGCGCGCGTGTCTGTGTGTGTGTGTATGTGTGTGTAGAACCACGGACGAATTCGCGAACCACCATGGACGCCTCCACCTCCTTCTGCCCCGGGATTCACAGGCTCCGCCCTACCAGGACCAGAAGCGCAGGCCGCCCCCGCTTCCGTCCGGCGTCTATACGTGGGATCTGGGATCCGAACTCGGGACCTTCCGCCTGCAAGGCGGAGGCTTAACCCCTGAGCCACCTCTCCAGCCCAAAAATATCTGAATTTTATGCCTAGTTTCCTGGTGCAATTATTAACAGCATTTCTTTCCATTTTCAAAAGTATTCCCTTTAAATAAAAGAAATGGTCAATATATATATAGATTAAGTAAATGTGTCATAAGTTGGTAACTATTGAAACTAAGTTATATATATTTATATTATTCTATTCATTTAAATACATTAATATTTTCCTCAATAAAATCTTAAAACAACTAATAAATTCATTCTCATCCCAAAATCAGGAGTTTTGTAAATATTAAGTGACTTTTTAACAAACCTAAACTTTAAAAAAGCTGTTAAAAACTATTAATTCCTTTTTGAACTATTACTTTCCCTAATTTTTTTATTTAGGTTTTTTTTTTTTTTTGAGAAGTCTTATGCAGTCTAAGTTCTTAATTGTACTTTGGAACTGAGAACAATGTCATACATAAAAAAATAATAATACCAAATACTAAACAGAAATACTAGAACCGCTTTTTAAATTTTCTTTTAGATAGAAGCCATAAATAGTAAAGTATAATGAATAAAGGAAATAACTGAAATGGAATAATTATTACTGGTATCCACTAACATCAATTAAATCCAACAACATTCATAGTTGCCTCTGAAGATCAAGAATTACAAGCATTTAGGGCTGGAGAGATGGCTCAGGGGTTAAGACTCTGCCTCACAAGCAGAAAGTCCTGAGTTTGGATCCCAGGTCCCATGTAAAAACGTCAGGAAGAAACAACAGTGGCCTGCACTTCTGGCCCTGGTGGGCAGAGCCTGGAAAAACCCAGAGCAAAGCAAAAGGAAGTAGAAGCAATCTGAGATAATTCCAAAGCCACCTTTGGTCCTCCACAGGAACACCAGTGCCCTCTGATACACACGCGCGGGCGCACACACACACATACAAAATAAATTTAAAAATTTAAAAAAAGAGGGCTGGAGAGGTGGCTCAGGGGTTAAGCCTCCGCCTTGCAGGCGGAAGGTCCCGAGTTCGGATCCCAGATCCCACGTATAGACGCCAGGCGGAAGCGGGGGCGGCCTGCGCTTCTGGTCCTGGTAGGGCGGAGCCTGTGAATCCCGGGGCAGAAGGAGGTGGAGGCGTCCATGGTGGTTCGCGAATTCGTCCGTGGTTCTACATATACACAGACACACACACAACACACACAGACACACACGCGCACACACATACACACGCACATGCGCACAGTTGAATAATAAATAATAATAAAAAAAAAATTAAGGGGCTGGAGAGGTGGCTCAGTGGTTAAGCCTCTGCCTTGCAGGCAGAATGTCCTGAGTTCGGATCCTAGACCCCACGTATAGATGCCAGGGCGGAAACGGAGGCGGCCTGCGTTTCTGGTCCTGGTAGGGCGGAGCCTGTGAATCCCGGGGCAGAGTAAACAAGGAAGAGGTTGAGGTGTCCATGGTGGTTCCTGAATTCGTCCGTGGTTCTACACACACACATAATATATACACACGTGTCACACACACATACACATACACACACATGTATAATTGAATAAATAATAATAAAAAAATTAAAAAAAAATTAAAAAAAAAAAGAATTATAAGCATTTAGTGTTAGAACTGGATTTAGTCAGCAAATTTTTTTTTTTGTTTCACAAGCACTTGCTTTCAAAGAAACCTAACTCTAAATGCACTTAAGACATAGTTATTTCAAATCTGCTTTCTAATTCCTCACAAAATGTCACCAAAGTCCTTCAATAGGAATTTAATAGAAATGTATTTGTAGTCTTTGTTACACAAAAATACTTTAATAGCACCAAGCTCACTAAATAACTTACTCATATCATATACAAAGATTTTGTGTAATATTTTCAGGTGAAGTTATTAAATGATGAAAATGTTATTCTAATTAATAATACTGCCAGTCTTACATGAAGGTTCAGAACATATAAATACAAAAGGTTCAGAATATGGATCTAGCATCACCTGTCTTTTTTCTATTTGTCTCTTTAAGTTAATGCTGAAAACTACAAAGCATTATAAATTCACATTAATCAAACTGTATTGGTTATTAAATATTTCCAGTTTTTCTATAATTTATCTTATAAATTGATAATGAGTCATTCTCTAGTGTAAGAACTTTACATATATTAATTCATTTAATCATTACCATAGTTGTGAGATATCATTATGTCCATCTTAGACAGATTAAGTCAACTGTCCATTCTCATATATGCAATTAGTTATGAGTCACAATTTGAACCTAGAAGACCTAGCTCAGGAATTGTATCTCATAACTCTACAGCATATTAGCTCAAGGTGTATTAACATATTAGTATGAAATGTGTATTTAACTAAGAGAAATGAAGATCATAATGTGTTATTTTATGAAAAATACGTTAAAAACTTGATTCATACTTCTGTCCTAGTCTATCGGCTTACTTTATTTAATAGGGACTACTGAAACAATTTTTTTTCCTTTACCTCTACATGGTAAGCTTCTTTAAGAGATTCCACTTCTGCTGACAATTTCTTGATTTCTGCTTGCATTTTTGCTTCCAAATGAGCTTCACGTACTTGAGAAGCCCCCAATTCTTCAGCTAAATGATTTCCATGAGCTTCCTTCAAAATAACATATTGAATAAATATAAATTGCTTAACTGGTTATTACAGATAAACCAATCCCAGTGCCTTAATGGAAGTCAGCTAGTCCTTTATGTAAACACACATTCCAAGTTAACTTATTAAATGGTACACTTTCAAACACAGACATTCTGGAAACAGCTAACAGGAAGGTATTAGTTTATTATTTGCCATCGTGAGCCACTAACCAATGTTTTTATGAAACAAAGAATCCCAGGACCCTGAGCTCTGGCAGGCATCACCTCAACTTTGGCTTGCAATGGCCTGCTCTGGGTGCGTCTCGGCACCATATGAAGTGTTTGCTTATCAAGAATGATTTGTATCCAAAGCCATTTGTGCCTGTTAGTGCAAACTGTGCTTGTGATTGTAATCACAAACTTTTGCTATATATAGTAGTTTTGCTTCTACAGTTTTACTTTTTGCAGTTTCAGCAATCTGTAATCAACTATAGTCCAAAAACACTAAATGAGAAAGTATAGAAATAAATAACTTATAAGCATAAAGTTATAAACTATTTGAGTAGAATAGTGAAATTTCATGTTTTGTTTTTTAAAAATTTTTTATTATTTATTTATTCAATTGTGTGTGTGTGTGTGTGTGTGTGTGTGTGTGTGTGTGGTGCATGTGTGTGTGTAGAACGAATTTGGGACCCACCATGGACCGCCTCCACCTCCTTCTTGTTTACTCTGCCCCGGGATTCACAGGCTCCGCCCTACCAGGACCAGAAACGCAGGCTGCCCCCGGCGTCTATATGTGGGGTCTAGGATCTGAACTCAGGACCTTCTGCCTTCAAAGCAGAGGCTTAACCCCTGAGCCATCTCTCCAGCCCCTGAAATTTCATGTTGTACTGCTCAGTCCAGACTATGGCATGAATCATCTATTCACCCAGCATATCCAAGATGATTTGACAATCTGTCTGTTCATTCAGTGACTATCTTGGTTATCATGTTATTATAATATCTGTGCTAAGTAACCTTTGTTTTATTTGATGGTTTTGTTACTTGATTAGTAAAAGTGCTAATGTCAAAACTGAAAGTGTTATAAGTATCTGTGATTTTAGATACCTAGTGAAGGTCTTTGAAATGTGTCTGCACTGGATAGAAGGGAAGTATTGTATGATATACACCAATGAAATATGCACAGAAATAGTTTCATGTAAAAACTTCAAATTTTGAAATAGCCTAATAAGTCAGTCACAAATATTTCCTACCCAATTAGAAGCAATCCAAAAGTTATAAACTACTGTGGGAAGTCTGACAAAATGACAATAGACATAATCTTTTAATACTTTAGCTACTTGAAAGAAACTAAAATAAACTATAAGTGATGGACTATGAGTATGGCTTATGTAAAAGTGACTAAATAGAATCTAATCAAATGACTCATACAAAGAGAATCAAGGTGTGGTCCAAATCAAAAGATAAATTTATATTTAGTTTTGAATTGAAATGTAACATTTTTAAAACCTTCAATTTAAATAATTCTGCATTTTAAAAATTTTTGATTAAGTGAACTTAGCTTATCAAATAAAACAAATTATACTATATTTAGAGATTACTTATAAAGGACTGAAATGAGATGAAAGCAGATGGCTCCTCTTAGTAGATTCCAAATAACTGATATGTGTAATACACGTTCCCATAGGGCCAGCAGGGTGCCCCAGTGGGTAAAGGCACCTATATGAAAGTCTGGCAACCTGAGTTCAATCCCTGGAGTCTACATGGTGGAAGAAGAGACCCACGTACTAAAGCTGTCTCCTTGTGCATATACATCCGTGTTCTTGCTCTCTCTCAGATAAAATTATGTAATTAAATACATACAATTTCCTATATAGTTTTTTTTAATTAATTATTTATTCAATTGTGCATGTGTGCATGTGCGTGTGTGAAAACCAAGGACCGCCTCCACCTCCTCCTTGTTTACTCTGCCCCGGGATTCACAGGCTCCGCCCTACCAGGACCAGAAACGCAGGCCGCCCCCACTTCCACCCGGCATCTATACGTGGGGTCTAGGATCCGAACTCAGGACCTTCCGCCTGCAAAGCAGAGGCTTAACCCCTGAGCCACCTCTCCAGCCCCTCCTATATAGTCTTAATCATCCAGAAATATGAATAAATATCAGCTTAATAATATTAAATGAAAAGCTGTCTTAACTCAATTTTTAAACTTTATGTGCATGCACGTGTATGTGTATGTGTGTGTGTGTATCAGAGGGCAGTGTGTGTGTGTGTGTGTGTGTGTGTGTGTGTGTGTATCAGAGGGCACTGAGTGTCCCTGTGGAGGACCAAGGGTGACTTCGGGAATCACCCTGAATTGAACTACTTCCTCTTTGCTTTGCTTTGGAATTTCTCAGGCTCCACCTTTCAGGGTTGAAAGTACAGGCTACTGCCATTTTCACCTAGTGTTTTGGATCTGAACTCAGGACCTTATGCTTACAAGGCAGAGGTTTAACCCCTGAACTATCTCTCCAGCTCTTTGTGCTACTTAAACTTTTTTTAAGTTCATAATTCAGTGGCATTTACTACATTCCCATTGTTTTGCAGCATAGTTTGTTTATTTTTGCAAGAACTATATAATTTTTTAAAAAGATTAAGCAATGGTAATATAGTGACGAGCAATTACTGTTTTCCAAAAAAGAGGCTATAATTTTTTTTTATTTATTCAAGTGTGCGTGTATGTGTGTGTGTGTAGAACCACGGGCGAATTTGGGAACCACCATGGACCGCCCCCATCTCCTCATTTACTCTGTCCCAGGATTCACAGGCTCCGCTCACCAGGACCAGAAACACAGGCCGCCCCTGCTTCTGTCCAGAGTCTATACGTGGGGTCTAGGATCCGAACTCAGGACCTAAAAAGAGGTTATAATTTTAAAGATTTTTCAGCAACACAAAATTATTTAGAAAAGGAATTACTTTTTCTTTAGAGAGTTGCCGTACATCCTCCAGTTCACTAGAGAGCCTTTCTATTTCTCTCTGTGCTTGGACTTGTTGGCGACGTGCCTCTACGAGCTCTGAATGAGAATTCTGCATTTGCTCCTGGGTTAGTCTTAAGTCTTGTCCCAAATCTATGGCTTCCTTGTATTGAGTGGCAATGTACTGCTCCTGTTCTTTCATAACCTGAAAGTAAAAGACATTTGGTAAGTTTCAAAATGAAGTAGTTATAAACTATTTCATATTAACAAGTGAATTTCCCTGTCATAATTAAATCCCTATAAAATTTAAGATAAAATGAGTATCACCCTCTGTGAAAATGATATTTAAGAAAAAATTATTTAGAAGAGGAATTACTTTTTCTTTAGAGAGTTGCCGCACATCCTCCAGTTCAGTAGAGAGCCTTTCTATTTCTCTCTGTGCTTGGACTTGTTGGCGACGTGCCTCTACGAGCTCTGATTCAACATGATTCAATAAAAAAATGACAAAAGAACTGTAGTAAAACTGGAACTTTTTTTTATTTAACTATGGTTACACACTAGACAAGGACTCTTCCACTAAGATATACCCCTAATCCTTTTTAAAATTTTGTATTTTAGACAGGGTCTCACTAAGTTTCCCAGACTAGCCTCAAACTTATGAGCTTCCTATCTCAGTCTCCTGAGTAGCTAAGAATATAGGCATACACTACCACGTCCAGTTGGAACTCTGACTTTAAGAGATGTTAAACTGGGCTGGAGAAATGGCTTGGGGGTTAAGACTCTGCCTCACAAGCAGAAGGTTCTGAGTTCAGATCCCAGGTCCCACATAAAAACACCAGGTGGAAATGGTGGCAGTCTGCACTTCCAGTCCTGGTGGGCAGAGCCTAGGAAATCCCAAAACGAAGTTAGAAGGAATCCAGGATGATTCCTTGGTCCTCCACAGGGACACCTGTGCCTTCTGATACACATACACACACACACACACACACACACACACACACACACAAAATGAATGAAGTTTTTTTTAAAAAAAAAAGATGTTAAATTGTCCATTAAATCCCCCATGTATGCTACCACTTGCAGCTTTAAAGTGTTTATTGACAAGTTGTCCATGATTTTAGTATAATATATATGTTGTACAATTCTTTATCAAAATGAATATAACATTTGTGAAGCAAGATAACGAGATAAAAAAGTCAACATTTTATCATCCACATTAAAACTGTGTGGAATACACAGTGAAAACCTTGTCTCAGAATCCTGTAAACAGGCATTAGAAACATACATGGCAAAAGGAGAAAAGCAAGATCTGAAAGTTGTCCTTTGACTTCCACCCATGTCATATATGCAGGCATGCATCTCTTCTCTTTCTTATTTTTTTTTTTTTATTTTTTTTATTTATTCAACTGTGTGTATGTGCGCGCGCGTGTCTGTGTGTGTGTGTATGTGTGTGTAGAACCACGGACGAATTCGCGAACCACCATGGACGTCTCCGCCCCGGGATTCACAGGCTCCGCCCTACCAGGACCAGAAGCGCAGGCCGCCCCCGCTTCCGTCTGGCGTCTATACGTGGGATCTGGGATCCGAACTCGGGACCTTCCGCCTGCAAGGCGGAGGCTTAACCCCTGAGCCACCTCTCCAGCCCCTCTTCTCTTTCTTAAATAAAATACTTAAAAAAATAAAATCATGGACTGGAAAAATAGTTCAAATGTTACATGCTTGCCATAAAGAATAAATAAACAAACATACTAATTAAATAGATTTAGTGAAATAAAATAGATTATTAAAATTTTAACCATTAATCCACATAACTGAGCTAAGGCCAAGACCAAGTGCTATCCTTAATCAGGATTGTATTTTAGAGGGGAGACAGAAGATATCAGTCAAATCCAATGAAGAGTTCTCTAAACTCTTAACTGCTGGATTTTTAAAAACGAGAAAGTTGTGCTCATTAGAGCACACAGAAACAAAATTGCTTTTTAAAAATGTGTGTTGAATGGAATTTACCAACTGACATGCATGAAACAAACTTAGCAAGTCACCAAACTTCCTCTGGTAACACAGTGTACTTGGCAAATATCTTTATTACTTATTTAGTATTTACCTTATCTTAGATAGGGGACAGTTGTGTGAGTTGGTGCTCGCCTACTTACATGGGTTTGGGGATGAACTCAGATTGTCAGCTTGGTGGCAAGTACCTTCCCCAGTAAGCCATCTCACTAGCCTTATTAATATCTTTATCTTCAATTCTACTATGGAGTATATTCACAGCATACACTGTGTATTTATTATGGGAAATATACATACCAAATGTGAATAAAAAATTATAGAAGATATCGTCCTTGCACATACCTAAACCATCACAATAAATGTTAAAAGGTCAAAACAGCAAGTTGTTTCTGATACAAATAATTAGCTTAAAAATAGAGCACATTTTCTATATATTACAACCAAGCAGTTTAAAACAGATTAATTTCACTCTTTGGAGAATACTACCTTTTCTTTATGTGAGAAATAGTTAGCTTACATTTTCCATTTCTTTTATTCTTTGTTGCGTTCTTTCAGCTTCCTTTTTCAGTTGACTTATCTCCTGTTCATTTTGTAGTATTATGAACTCTTTTTCTCGAAGCTGTTCTTTGGCATTTTGTAATTTTTCATTTAAACTTTCTATCTGAATTTTAAACAGATGAGCATTGCATTATTAATATAACTATGAAAATATAATTTAATCATAGATGCTATGCAAATAAGCCAAACTTTAAACCAACACTTACAATACCTAAAAGCAGGTGGTACACAGAGATGCACACCTGTAATTCCAGTATTTGGGAGGCTGATGCAGGAGGATGAGGTCAAGACTAATTAGTCTACACTACATAGTAACACTCCACCTCAAAAATAGGAATGAACAGAAATCTATAGTTGAACTATTAAAAAATGTATTTTTCTCATGACAAATGTGATTTAGAAATAAGCATCAAAATTCTACTTAATAGGATGTTTATATATATTCTATGAACACTTAAAATGCATTAAAGAGATGAAAACATAAATCACAATTCATTAATTTGTTCTTTTAGTTAGCATTCAAAATACTGGGTTCTTAGGATATTTTAATAATTTTAATAGATACATTATTGTGCTTTCCTCATATTCATCTCACATTATCCCCTCTTGCCTTTCCTTCCCAATCGCTTATTTCCTCTCCCAAATAATCGTGTTTCTATTTTCATGTCACATATGACACATATATTCACATACATATTATGTATGACATACACATGTATGCACGTGCCATATATTTTTATCTAGTTTCTGTATATGAGAGAAAACAAACCATATATGCTTTATGGCTTGGATTCAAGCTAGTATTGATTGTGGCCCTGTTAAGAGCCAGTTGCTTGACAAGGCTACATTTACTGGGGGCGCTTCCTTTCTCATGTGTTTATGAGGAAACACTTCTGGTCACCATTTTGCAGCATGTAGTTAATCTGTACACACTGGAGTGATTAATGTTCAAGTAAAAGGGTTTCTCTTGAGTGTATCTGACTAGTACAAGTTTCAAATCCTGTAGAGCATTAAACATCAGGCAGGAGGGAGGAAATTGTGGGAACTGAGTGCTACACTTGAGCATCTGACTTTTCAATCCTTCTGTAGAAAATCACAAGGCAAAGAGGCAGCCCTAGACTTAAACCGCCTCACCCTAGGCATGGGGTTATTACTCTACAGACACCTTGAGGTGTCCTGAGTCTGTTACTCATGAATAGGCAGAATCAATGTGTTATACAGTCCAAGTCTCTGCTCCCTACTTGTCTCAGCATGTCCATGGCTGGCCATCTTCCTCTTCATGACTGCCTTGTACAACTCTCTCCCACTCAGAGCCCTGGCTTGTAGGCCGGCCCTCTCTATAGATGGCACCTGGGTGTAACCCTCTCTCTTGAGTTACAAAGTGACTCTTCAATGTTGATCTACAACACATGAGGAGTCAGTTATCAAACACTCCTCTGGGTTTAGGATTATGAGAACAGTGGATTTGTCAGATGGCTGAAACCACCATTCTCATTTTACCAGGGTTGCCTGGCTTATCTCTGTAAGAGTTTTTTGGCATTTCACATCTCCAAATGTTCCAATTTTTTAAAAAAAAATCTTATTTGTGTGTGTTGCATGTATGTATGCGCGTGGATGTGTATCAGAGGACACTCTGTGTGCCAATGGAAGTTGTCCAAGGGTGACTTTGGGAATTATCCTAGATTGTTCTATCTCCTGGCTTTACTGTGGAGTTCCCTAGGTTCCACCTTTCAGGGCCAGAAGTACAGGCTACCATTTCCGTCTGGTGTTTTCACGTGGGATCTGGGATCCATATTCAGGTTCTTCTGCTTGTGAAGCACAGGCTTAACTCCTGAGCCATTGCTCCAGCCCCCACATGTTTCAATTTGTGTGAGAAAAGAGTTAAACACATTAAGACAAATGTAACATGACTTTGTGAATAATTTTAAAGATAATGTATGTATGAGGTAAAAATTATAGCTACAGAAAACAAAATTCCTTCTCACATGTTTCTTTCCTCAGACACAATCAGGTTCTAAATTACAAATCCTTCTATAAGTATTTTATAGATATTAAGAGATTTACATATTGTAATAAATATGTGGAAACAGTGATATGAGAAAAAATTACAATAAAAATAACAATGAGACAGGTGAATATTAAGTAGAATGTTCAAGAAAACGATGTAATGTTTTCATGATATGTATTATATAAAAATGCCATAGCCAGATGCAGTCTTGCATTTCTAGAGAACTACTGAATTCTAAGGTTGAAACAGGAGGATCCATTTGAGAACAGGAATTCAAGACCAGTCTGGGCAACATAGCATAATCAAGAATCAAAAGGAACAAAGACATATTATGTGAAAAGATGTGCACAATTATACAGCTAATTTTTTAAATTTTGCCTGAGTATCTGTCTCTCTCTTTGTGTGTGTATGTAACTGCTGAGGTCCAAGGGTTATTCCAGGAATCATCCTGGATTGCTGTACCTCCTCTTTGCTTTACCCTGCAGTTTCCCAGGCTCTGCCTTCCAGGGCCAGAAGTGCAGCTCACCATCATCTCACCACAGTCATTTGTTTTGTGTGGGATACTGGATCTGAACTCAGGTCCTTCTGTTTGCAAGGCAGAGTTTCAGATGTGAGCCATCTTTCAAGTACTATAGTTAATTTTTAAACAACTTAAAATACATAATTTTAAGATAATTATGTGCAGGCTAAGGAGATGTCTCAGTGGTTAAAAGCTTTGCCTGGCGAAGTTGAGTTATGCTTTCTGGGTCTATGTAAAAATCCTGAGAGGGTAGCACCTGTTATTCTAGCCTTTAAAAGGCAGAGCCTGGGAATCCCCAGAGCAAGCTGGCTAGCCAAACTAGCCCTAATGGAGAACCCTGGGGTTAGAGACTCAGGCTCACAACAATGCCATGGAAGAACAATGGAGGATGATTCTCAGTATCTTGGGCCTCCACAGCACACAAATTCAAGTGCATCCACCCACATGCGAACACACAGACGCCCACGATCCATGGACACACACATAAAAAAGTAAAAAAAAAAAGGTTATTACCTGTTTATTGCAGTCTTTAATTTCCAATTCTGATTTCTCCAGGGTACCCTCTAATTTAATCATTTTTTGTTCCATTTCTCCTCTATGCTCCCGAATGGTCATATCCAAATGTGTAACCTACATACAAAAGTAACATGAGCTACTATTCAATTTTATTCTAATTTAAAAGCCTATATACTTGTGTGTTTTCAAATTTTTTGGAGTAGGTATAAATGAATGCTAAGCTGATCTTCAATTTTTTCAGATGGGGAAAATAGTCATTAATACTGTGTGGGACTTGAGTCCTATATGTATTATAAAAATTATTAAGATTCAATTAGTTCATAAATAAAATTAAACAATTCAAATTTCATTTTTATTTTGGAATAAGAACTCAAAAGTTTCACTCAGATTAATTTATTTAATCACATTTTCTTATATATGGTAAGATAACAGATCCAAAGACTTAATTACTAAGCTAACTCTCATTCTCAAAGACTACCGATTGTGATGGGCTACAGTTCAGAGACAGAGAGCTTGCCTAGCACTGCTGTCTTGAGAGAGAGAGAGAGAAAAAGAGAAAGAAAGAGAGAGGAAGAAAGAGAGGAAGAGAGGAAGAAAGAGAGGAAGAGAGGAAGAAAGAGAGGAAGAGAGGAAGAAAGAGAGGAAGAGAGGAAGAAAGAGAAAAAGAAAAAGGAAAGAAAAAGGAGAAAAAAGGAGGAAAGAAAAGAAAAAGAGAGACAGAAAGAAAAAGAAAAAGAAAAAAGAGAAAGAAGAGGCAAAGAAAGAAAGAAAAAGAGAAAGGAAGAAAGAGGAACAGAGAAGACAAAGAGAAAGAAAAAGAGAAAAAGAAAAAAAGAAAGAAAAAAGGAAAGAAGAGAGAAAAAGGAGGAAAGAAAAAAGACAGAAATAAAGAGAAAAAAGAAAGAAAAAGAGAAAGAGAAAGAGAAAGAAGAGACAAAGAGGAAGAAGGAAGGAAGGAAGGAAGGAAGGAAGGAAAAGAAAGAAAATTTTTTATAGGCATTATGGCACCCATTGATAATCTCAACACTTGGAAGGCTGAGGTAAGATTTTTATAAACTCCAGGTCAACTTGGCCAAAAAAAGAGGCTCCCTTAAAATATACCTGTAATTTTAATAGTTACATCTAAGGCTAGGGAGATGGCTCAGAATTTAAAGCCTCGCCTCACTAGCAAAAGGACCTGAGTTCAGATTCCCAGTTCCCATATAAAAATGCCTGGTGGATATGGCAATCCCTGAAGGTGGAGCCTGGGAAACTCCAAAGGAAAACAATAAGGAGGTAGAAAAATCCAGGATGCTTCTAAAATCACCTTTAATCCTACACACACACACACACACACACACACACACACACACACACACAACACACACACACACACACACACCATGCAAAAAAAGTTACATCTAGAAAAGAAATTGGCAACTTTCAAAATCCTGCAAGATTGTGTTATGGCAGAAAATTTTATTAAAATATAATTTAAAAAAACAACCTGAGCTGCTCTTTGCTTTAACTCCCAGTTTCTCTCTTTAAGCGCCTGATCCATTTCAATAAGTTCTTGCTTTTTGTCTTCAATCTCCATCTTGCATTCTCTGCAATATAGTAAAAGAAAAAAAGGTCAAAGTAAAGAGTAGAAATGCTATGCTTTTAAAATTAGATCAACATGACTTTCTACAAATTAAAAAAAAAAGGGCCAGCAAGATAGTTCAGCGGATAAGGGTATGAGTGACCTAAGTTAGATCCCCAGAGCCCACATGGTGGAAGGACTTACAAAAGTTGTCCTCTGGCCTCTACATATGAGTCCTGGAATATGTGTGCCTGGTCTCTTTAATTTTCTTTTTAGTCTCAAACAAACAAACACTTTTATTTTAGGAAGACAGAGAACTCAGATTAGAAGGACTCAAAGGAATGATGCATAAAGAAAATGACTAATGACAAAAGTTAATTCAAATTGTACCATTAGAGACTATCCTAACTGCTCATTCTCAGACTCTAAGAATCAATTCTTCAAAACTGCATTTTTTCATATACAGATCAAGAAAAACATGGAAAATTTTTCTATAAAAGAGCTGAGACTTTATTACAATACACTGAGATATTTATCCCATGGTTGGTATCCCTGATATCCATAGTTTAGTCTATGAATACCAAACTATTTTAAGTTACACTGGATTGCCTGCTGCTTGCTTTCTTTGAATTGGTGGGACCTGAACCCTGGGTCTCCACTATGTAAGGTAAGCATGATACCTGAACTATATACCTAGGCCCAACTATTATATTTCTCATGGAATTTTATTCAAATTATATATGAATGTATGTATATATAAAAAATAAACACTAAAACTTGGTATAAGAAACATTTGAATATATTAAATTCTACTCTTTTAAAATATTTATTTCAGAGAGAGAGAGAGAGGTCAAAGGAAAATGCAAAGATGTTAGTTCTCTACTACCATGTGGACTTCGAGGGATCAACTCAGGCCTACGGTCTGCAAGCAGGTGCCTTGTCCATTGAACTAACTTGTCAGCCCAAATTTTAGCCTTGCAAAAGTTCTAACTTATACACAATTCTATGTATCATAAAATGCTTAATACTGAAACAACTTTCACAGTCCTACCACTTTGTAGTCCATGATCAGAGAATTTCCTTTGGGATCTCAAAATTCTGATATGACAGAGATTGAAAACGCTGACCTTGGGAAATCACTATATGACCTTCCGATCTAAAATATGCAATGCTATCTACAAGGATACTGACTTTTAAAAGCAGATTCTGGACTTCTTTGAGTTAATATGTCTCTAACAATATGATTAAGGGCTAAAGCTAATACAATTTAATATTTAAATACACACATACATGTATAAATACATATACTTCCTGTTCTGAGACTAGGTTCCACAATATAGCCAAGTCTGGATTTTAATTTCTTATCCTCTTGCCTTCTGAATGCTGAGATAATAGAGATTACCACTAGAGATTCTTTTACTTTTTTTGTGGTACTAGAGATCAAACCCATGATCTCAGGCACGTAAATCAGATGACACACTATCAAACTATTTTAAAGCCCCTATTTTAAAAACAGCATGAAATAAACCTAAACAAAACTAATTTTTTGTCTATATAAACAGCTATTCTTCTAAAATCATCTACTTGCTAGAATTTAAGATTTCACTGTTTACTCCTTTCATGTATTCATTTATTAATACTGAGTTAACAAATCTTTGCTAGATGCTTCCTAGACTCCAGGGTTCTGAGTACTGAGGATTTAGCAGTGAACAAGATAGACATCCTTGTTCTCATGGTTTGCAATCTATAGTAATCTGCAGGAAAAAATAGGCTATAAATAATAAACAGCAAAGAAAAATTGTGATGAATTCCAGACCAGCCTAGGCTACATGGCAAGAGATGGGGGAACAGGAAAAAAAGGAGAGAAAAAAAAGGAGAAAGACTGAGGAGGGAGAAAAGAGAAGGAAGAGAAGGAAAGGGAGAAGGTGCAGGGAGAAGAGGAAAAGGAAGAGAAGGAGGAGAAAGGAGGAGCAGGAGAAAGAAGAAGAGGAGGAGTCTTCTGAGGTAATATGAGGGGTGAGAAGAAGCTGGCTATAGAACCAGGGAAAAGAAATAGTGGCAAAGGTCTTACAGTGAAGGGGAGGAGCTGAAGCAAGTGTTTTTAAACTGTGGTCTGTGGTTTTTACACATAATTTTATCTCATTGGCTATTTTTACACATATAATTTGATGGTAGTAACTACCCTGACAGTGTTATGTAACCATTGTCACTATCTAAGTACTTTTTAAAAAAAATTACATCAAAAGGAAACTATACCCGTTAGCAGTTATTTTTCCACTATGCTTTCCCTTAATCCCTGAAAACCATTGATCTTAACTATCTCAATGGATTTGTTAACTCTGGAAATTTCATATAAATGAAATTATGCATAAAATGTCTAGTTTCATTCACATAGCATAATGTCTTTAAGGGTCATTCCTGTTGTAGCATGGATGATCAGTACTTTACTCCTTTTTATGACTAATATTCCTTATATAGATACATTATATTTTCTTTGTCCATTCATCGTTGGTGACCAATTGAACCTTTGCCACTTTTCATTTATTGTTTAACTACTGAGCCATCCTCCATCCTAGATTCCCACTTCTCTACACATTTTACAACACTTGCAATTTTTTGATTTCAACTTTTTTTAAATCAAGAGTTAACCTTGTCAGTAATTAAGTTGTATCTCTATGGTTCAGATTTTCATTTCCAAAAGAGTTATGATTTCATTCTCAAAGTTTTGGAAGCCATTTAAAAGTTTAAGTAGGGAAATAATGGGATCTACATTTTAAATCATAAACTTAATTCTATTCTGTGGAATATGGATTAGTAAGGTTAAGAACTGAAGAGACCAGTTGGGAAGAATCAAACAATACATAAGGTAAGAAATGATGATGGATTGCACAAAATGATAACACGAAACCAATGAATTTCAGAACATATTTTGGAAATAAGGTTAATAAGATCTGCAATAACAGTAGATCAAAAAAGTGATAGAGATAAAATAATATTATTACATATTTCTGGCCTGAGTAATTATGGGATTTCAAAGTGAAATGCTCAGGATTATAAGAAATAAATGAGTTATGTTTTGGCCAAGTTTGAGAAGCCTCTTAAAATATCCATGTGAAAGAGAAGTTGTACGTTAAATGTAGAATTTACAGAAGAAGTCAAAACCAGAAAAATGAATTTGGAAATATAGTATTAAATACACATAATATTTAAAGCTACATATAATTTATTATGGATGACTTTGTAGACACAGATTTGAGGTCCTACACTGAACTGTACAAAAACAGTTCTGGTCATTTTACTACCCTTTATCCTTTTTCTACAGGTCACATCTGCTTTGTAACTAAGTTCCTTCTCTGGTTCTATGGGAATCCCCTGACTGTGGTCCAGCTCCACACCTTACTTTCTGGGGATGTGTGCTGGCACAGCCTGTTACACTATAGCTGCTACTCTACGAATTCAGATTTCATGCTGGAAAGACTTACATTTAACTTCCTTCTCTGGGACACTACTTTTTTTAAATTACTTTGGGAATTTTATTTAATTTTCTTAAGCCTTAGTCTTAACTATAAAAATATATAAATTATTGGTAAGTTTGTTACAAAGAAACAGGTGAGATCATAAGTTAAGTCTGGCTTAAAATAAGGGCTTAAAACAGAGTATGAGCATTATATTACTATTAGCTATTGCTTTATGTGTGTACAATGTCTTTTTAAAAAAATTTTTTTATTTATTCATTTGTGTGTGTGTAGAACCATAGGCGAATTCGGGAACCACCATGGACGCCTCCACCTCCTCGTTTACTCTGCCCCGAGATTCACAGGCAGGTACCACCCTACAGGACCAGAAACGCAGGACGCCCCCCGCTTCTGCTGGCGTCTATATGTGGGGTCTAGGATCCGAACTCAGAACCTTCTGCCTTCAAGGCAGAGGCTTAACCCCTGAGCTACCTCTCCAGCTCCTACAATGTCTTTTTTAAAAGCTACTTGTAACAGTGTTAGAATGTCTATAAACTGGGAGTATAAATAAACATTAGTAACCAATAGCAAGTTTGACTTGATTAGATGGATCATGGGAAGGGCTAAGATGAACCGTAAGAAGCCAAAGGTAATTGAGAAATTGAGACATTTAGAATTTAGCAAGTTTTGTTGTAAGACTCATGGACTCAGGAATAAGTGAAGAAATAGCTATAATTATATCATTTCCTATTATTTAACTAACCTGAGTTCAGCAGTGAGATCCTTTATAGTAGTGTATTTTTCCTCTAGTGACATTTGAGCCTTTTGTAGTACATCTCTCAATTCCTGCAGTTGTCTTAAAGTACTTTTTAATTCTCCATGAGCATTCTGCAGTTCAGTCTCTAGCGCTTCCCGTTTCTGCAACGTTTCTGTTAGTTCAGTTTCAGTGTGGTGCTGTAATTTTTCCAACTCCTTCACTATTATGACAGAATAATTTTAGAAGTGTATATGAATAATTTATTAAGTTTATAAATAATTATAAGTGAGAACATTCAAGGGGTTGGGGATATTGCTCAGTTGCAAAGTGCTGCCACACAACTATGAGAACCTGAGTTAGATACCCAGCATCCCACACGAAAGTCAGACACAGAGATGGGGAGGCGCAAGGTGAGCTCACTGGTAAGTTAGCTTCATCAAATTAGTGTCTTCTAGGTTCAATGAAAGATTATTAAAAAAGAAATAAGGTAAAGAGCAATTGCAAAAGTTGTAGACCTTTGACTTCCACATGCCCTTGTATACATGTCCAGACTCACGCCAATACACATACATACACACATTTATTAAAAAGAAAAACAAAGAATATTCAATCTGAGGGCTGAGGTAGTGGTACAGCGCGACTGAAAGAGTGCTTTCCCAGAATGCACAAAACCCTGGGTTCAATTCCCAGCTCTGCATAAGTCAGGTGTTTTGGCAGATGCCTGCATTCTTAGTGCTTGGGAGGTAGAGGTAGGGGTTTCAGAAGCTGGGGGGGTCAATTTCGAATACATAGCAAGATAAGACCCTGTTTCAAAATAAAATTCAATTTTGTAAACAATTAAAATGAAAAATACCTCATTTTTCTCACATGTAAGAGGTGAAATACTGACTGAACACTGTCTCTTCCAGCCCCACTATTCCAGCTACTCACTTTATTCCACTTAAATGCAAATACAGTCAGCTAACCAGCTGCTTACCAGCATTTGTCTTCTTTTCTAGTTCTGTTTTTGTCTGATCTAAAATCATATCTAACTGGGAGAGATGCATTGATTTATTTTCCCCATCTCGTTTTAGGTGCATTATTTCTTTTTCCATTTTAAATAGCTCTTCTTTGTATTGATCCATCTCAAGTTTTACTTGCCTAATTAAAGACAAACAACAGTACACATAATTTAGAACTTAAAAACCAGACTGTGACTAAACAATCTACAATTTTATGAGAACAATATCTTAAATGGCAAATATCTACTCAGAATCTTAAATCATCTATCATGTTTTTAGAAATTTCAAAGCACTAAGATTATTAATTTTTACACATGACATCTAACTACATATAACATGATAAACTTTCATGAATATTGAAAACACACGGGCATAGATATCTAATATCCTAGTATCTGAAACAGATCATAAAGAGACAAAATATTCAAATTATTCATCATAAAGACCATATTACTCATGTAGTGTGAGTCATTTTTATTCAAAAACACACGGGCATAGATATCTAATATCCTAGTATCTGAAACAGATCATAAAGAGACAAAATATTCAAATTATTCATCATAAAGACCATATTACTCATATAGTGTGAGTCATTTTTATTCAAGATTTTACTATTACTGACATTTTTAGCTTTTAAAAGAGACTTGGAATTCTGATGAGGAAAATGGAAGGTCAAGTGAATCTGTCTAAAGCAGCATAGCTACATGGTAATGGTGAAAGGGAAGAGGTTTTTTTCCAGTCAGTTGACAGTTTGCTCCAAAATAGAAGTTTCGTTGTCTACAGACAAAGCAACACACTAAGGAACAGTCTGAAGTCACTTTGTTGGAGACTTAAATTCCAAAGTGATACTCAGTTAAGTATGTAAATTACTCTTAATGTTATCTGCAAAGGCAGGCAGTTTATGCTTCTCTGTGCCTTTTGTTTGCTTGTTTTGTTTTCACACTTTTCATCTTCAAACTTTCCTAAAGTGAGTTTGTGACCAAAACCACTTTTTCCTAAATACACAAACTGACAAGTATGTGTAAATGTGTATGTGAAGGCTATGTGTATGTATGCATATGTTTGCATATGTTGTGCGGGTGTGTGTGTACATGAATACACATGGTTGTGAAGACAAGAGGGTGACATTGAGAATCATGCTTGATCACTCTTTCTTGGTTTTAAGACTGGATCTCTAAACCCAGTCCTTACCTACAGGACCATCTAGCTAGTTTGTGCTAAGGATTCACAGGCTCTGCCTTCCAGGGCTGAACTTATAGTCTAGTCCACCAGTCCCATCTGCCATTTTATGTGGGATCCAGGGATCCAAACTCTGTACCTTTTGCTTACATGGCTTGCATGGATGTAACCACTCAATCATCTCCCCAACCCAAGAAAATTACTTATCAACTAACCAGAGGTGGTGCTAGAGAGAATAACAGTAAGTTGACTGTACTATAAAAGTCGGCAAGAAACAAGAGAGAGGGGACCATGTTACAGCAGAGAAAATAGGCCTCCATCAAGAACTGCAAGTAAGTAATGAGACACCTGGTTAAGTTCTCAGACGTTCGTTCCTGATCATTTACAACTGAGGGGGTATGATCTCACCAGAAGGGGAGGGCATATAGTCTGGCAGATAATAAGTAACCATTTTGCAAATGGACGATTGACCCCTCCCTCACTGTGGTTTCCTACTTTTATTACATCTACCCTTGAATGTGCTCTTATAACAAGACTCCAGTTTAACATCTTTTTGTCTCTGGCCAGGGGGTGACATACAATGCCCATCAGGATGGAGTGAAGGGCATTGCAGGAGCAGCAAAACTGCAAAAGAAAATCAACAAACCACAATCCAGAACTTCAGAGACTCTATATCAACCACTTAGAACTAGGCCTGAAGCTCAGGGAAATTTGCGGAAGAGGGGGCGGTAAGATTGTAAGAGCAAAAGGATGGGAGGAGCAATGATTTGCAAGATACTCCACACAAGTTAGGGCCGAAGCAATCATAATTGGACTTTGCATGCCCTGCGCAATGTCCAACACACTACTGACCTCACAAAGTCTAGCATCTGCTAAAGGTACCAAGATCCTTGGAGACAAGGGATTGACAGCCACAGTAGTGTTCCTATGCTTAAGGGGAGCACAGGAAAGGGTTCAGGGAAATGCCACTGGGTCCTTGTACGTCATCGGAGAGGAGGGCCCAGAGGAGAGTCTGGCATGCACATTAAAGGACTCTCTGGGGATTGGGGGGGGAGGCACTGGGGGATGGGGATGGGGAGGGAAGGGTGAGGGGAGGGGGAGCAGGGGGTTCGGGGGGAGGAGAAGGGAGGGAAGTGGTGTACCTATTAAGTTTGTATGAGCAGAAATAATATTAAAAAAAAAGTTGGCAACAGGGAATGATATGATCTGATGACATTAGATTCATAAATATAGAGGAAAAGCCTGTTCTTTAGAGTTGCAAGGGAACAGGCAATATCAACAAGGTAATGACATATTTCAAGTACAAGAGAGAAGAATGGCAATATATTGACTATGAATCCCAGAAGGTGCAATGAAAGCCTTTCAGTTGAGATGACACAGGAGAAGAGAATAGGTAGGTATCTCTAGAAATCTTGCATTTCTTGTGTTTGGCATAAACAAGGATAAAGCTATGTGATTAGGCTTTGAGGCCTGAAGATAAAACTGTGTTTAAAGGCTAGACACCTGTGACTGAGAAAGAGAAATCTTTTTTTTTTAAAGAGAAAACACACTTTTAATTAAAAAATAAAGCAATACATCTCGATAAAACTCTGGTTTAACAATGTAAACTAAGGTGTCAGGAGAAACTGCTGATACTTGGAAGCTCCGTGTCAGGATCTATAACCATTCCCCTTCTTTACCCTGACTCAGCTATTAACAATATTAAAATAGGGACTCCCCCTTGAATTAAATTATAAAGTCTATCCCTGTTCCCAATGCCCTGACGAAGCCGAGGGTCTTAAGGTCGGTTCATGGAGAGGAGACAAGGTATTTCTGTGGCAGAAACTTGCAGGACCCAAGACCCTACGTAAGTCGTCCAGACTTCAAAACACATCTTCCCTTTCACCAAGTTTGCAAATGTCAGAATATCAGCTCACATTCTTGGAAAAACTATGGCAGCAGTGTCTTTGGAAAGAGTTCACGACAGAGTCTCCTAAAGTGACATTTGAGTGTGAAGTGCAGAAAGGCTCCCAGGACAGAGACTCAGGCAAGGCCTTTCCGCCGGCCGCACCTACATATACTGAAGTTGCCACTGTCTAACTGAACAAGGCTTTTACAAAATACATTCAAAATTAACTCTTTTTAATTTAAAACTTCACTGTAGAAAAGTCAGTAAGAATACCAGAAGAATCGAAATGTACCTTTTTATACTCTATATCTTAGCAGCACACTACTGAGATGAAGAAGAGAAATCCTAAAGAATTGCTATTTTAGTCTCAAGCATTGGGCCACATTCTTGACTCCATTGAGAAAAGAGGAGATAGCTGGAGCAATTAAGTTTTTGCCCTAAGTCCAAAGACCCTTTCTTAACTCTTGTTGGTGGAGGAAAGAGAATCTGAGGACATGTGTCTTCCATTTCTACATATAAGTTGACTCTTGACTCATGGGTATCACATAAATAGTGAACTAAAGATGAGTGTATTAATTATGTCAATTCTTATTGACAAAGTAGAAGTCTAGATAAGATAGGCATCAATTGGCTCATGGGCTCCTTTCTTAATCAATTAAAAAGTGAAATCTGGGCTCAGCCAAGTCAAATTAAAATCTTTAGATGTGATTTAACCTAAAAATGATAGCTGGGATTAATAGCTTTTACAAAGCTACTCAGATGATTTTAATGTCCATGAAAGAATGAAAATGACTGTTTTAAATATCTTTCTTCAACATACAATTAGATCCCTGATTTTTTTTTAATGGAAAATCTAGGGATATGAGGTAGATGCAAACAAAATTCTATAGGAATACAGACAATGAAATTAATTCCTTGGATCAGTATTCTCACTGAAACTCAGGCACTATGGATACAAAAATGGGAAAATGAGTAAAACTGATACATTCACATTTTACCTGGCAGCACCAGTTAGTTCAACAACTTTTTGTCTTTTCAAATCTGCATCACGTACAGCTGCTTCATACTTCTCTTCCATTTTTCTTAATTTTTCGGCTGAATTTTCCCTGTGTTTTTGAAGCTCTTGTTCTTGCTTTGATACCTGGTAAGGCAGTTTTCAGTTAAATGTTTAAATTCAATTATAGGTCAACACTGTCATGAAGAAAAATACTTTTATAAATATGCATTCCTGTAGTCTATTGTTCAGTTTCAAAACAAAATATAAAACTCAAATATGAATCTGATGTAATGGCTGCAGTATAGTCTCAGCTATAGAGGTTGAGACAGGAGGTAAAATTCTATCTCAAAATACAAATATAAGCCAGGACACAATACTTTAAAATTATAAAAGCAAGACTTACTTTTTAATAATAAATATTTTTATTTATACATATCTTTATAGAAGTGTTCACACGGTTAACAATAAAGTAAGAGTTATAAGAATTGAAAAAGACTAGAAGTATAGTTAAATGATAATGGTACTTGCCTGGTATATGAGAGACCCTAGATTTATTCCTTAGCATAAAAGAAGAAAGGGATAGAGGGAAAGAAGGAAAGAAAAATTGAACAAAATAATAGTAAAAACTTCTTTTCACTATCCTAATTAGAAATGTTCTTACTTTTCATATGAAAAAGAAAGGCTGAGGATGAATTTGGAATAATAAAAGGATATATATTTGATAAAGAGATAAGGAGTACTAAGAATACAGATGTAATAAGACAAAATTGGGAAATTTTTACATTTTTCAAACTTTATATTATTTGAAAAGAAAAAAATGTGAAATGTTTACAAAAAGAATTGAGATAAATGTGGTAACAAATTATAAAGAAATAGTACCCTCTGTAACAAATGGTATTGGACTCTTTCACTGAGGTAGTATTTTTAATCTTCTTGAGGTCCTAGAGATTGAACATGAGCCTTATTAATGCAAAGGAAATGCTGTACCACTGGGTTCTACCAGACCAGAGCTTATTTTTAGAACTCAGTGGCAGGGTTACTTTATATTTGAAATTTTTTTAGTGTACTGCTTTGCCATTTATTTATTACCATATCACATGTGTTAATTCAAAAGGGGACATTAAAAAACACAATAATTCAAATGGTTATTACATTTAAAATTTTTTTTTATTATTATTATTATTTATTCAACTGTGTGCATGTGCGTGTGTATGTGCACGCGTCTGTGTGTGTGTGTGTGTGCGTGTGTCTGTGTGTGTAGAACCACGGACGAATTCGGGAACCACCATGGACGCCTCCACCTCCTTCTGCCCGGGATTCACAGGCTCCGCCCTACCAGGACCAGAAACGCAGGCCGCCCCTGCTTCTGCCTGGCGTCTATACGTGGGATCTGGGATCCAAACTCAGGACCTTCCGCCCGCAAGGCGGAGGCTTAACCCCTGAGCCACCTCTCCAGCCCTCAAATGGTTATTACATTTAGAATCAAGAGGAGAAACAGAAAGGAATTCCAAATTACAACAAAATTTTGTAAAGTAAGAGATATGTGTCCACAGTATTAGAGATCAGGTCAGAATACAGAGAAAAAAAGCCTTCACTTTTCACTAATCAAAAATCTACTAATGAGTTTTAAATTTTTATTTCATAAAAATTGAATTAATTTTAGTCAATAAGAGTTACCTGTTTTTCAAGTCTAATCTGAACATCTTCTAGCTCTCCATTTCTAATGGTCTCTTGCTGCAACATTTGCTGCTGCTGCTGAAGAGTATGCTGTAGAATAGCATTTTGCTCACTAGTTTCCTGAAGACTATGACTCTTTATCTTGAGCTCTTTCTGTAAACAATATACCTAAGAAAGATAGACATTTGTCATCACAAAGAAATACTTCAAGCAAAAAGCAATAAAATGTAAAAGCTGTTTTCCTTAAGTATCTCATTTTTCATGTGCTACAACTGTATTCATGCCACTAAGCTATGTAGAAAGACTTTACCTTTACAATGGAGAAATGAATAAGGTTGGCGATGTTGTCAAGGGAGGTGGCTTTTCAAGTGTTCCTATGTAATGGCATTGTTTTTGGCAGCTAGGGCACTGAAACATGCTTTGTTCCTGGGAATCTGTAATTATGAAACTTATAGGCTGATCATTTGACCAACACCTATCAAAAACCCTGAACTCTGAAATCATAAACAGGTTTCTTCTGTGTAGAAACAATGCACCTCTTGTCACATTTTACTATCATAGAAACGAGAATGCTCTGTGCAGCTCCCATCAGTAGAAGACACAGGTAGTTATGGATTGTGCTGACACTCCATTTGCTAATCTTTCCCCACACTGACAGTAAACTAAGGTCATTAAAGGACTAAATAACAAATATTAGAGGGTATTTATTTTTGTTGCTATTATCGCAGTTTGTAAAATAATAGTGCAGCTCGCAGTTTGTAAACACAGCAAAACAAACAGAATATTCATGCTGTAAAATACATAAAGGAATGACAATATCAACTAAGATATTTTAGGGATTTCATTACAAATGTTTAGAACTTCAGTATATGGTGCTAGGAATTCAAACTCACATGTTCATGCTTGGATAGCAAGTGCTCTTATCATCTTCCCATCCACTAAGGATGCACTTTTAAAGTATACTACTGAACAGAAGATGTAGCTCAGTTAGTAGAGTGTATGAAGCCTTGAGTTTGATCCTAAGTTCCCCATACACTTGTCACTGTGGTGCACACCTGCAATCCTAGCACTTAGAAGTAGGAAGACCAGAAGTTCAAAGGTTATCCTCAGCTATATAGTGAGTTTGATGCCAGCCTGATATGCACGAAACTCTCTTAAAATAAAAAATGAAAAATATGTTGAAAAACTATCTCAAAAAAAACTTGAAAATTTTTCTACATAAAAGAAATGTTAATTTACCTCTTCAGATTTTTTCTTCAGCTGTTTTTCAAACTTTTCCTTATTTCCTTCCAATTGATTCAAATGCAGAGCAAGCTCTTCTTTACAAATTTCTAATGCTGAATCCAGTTGTCTGACCTAAACATTAAAAAAGCAAAACATTACAATAAACTAAAACCAGTATAAATGAATGCTTATTATATGCTCAATATATTACACATTAAACTTACCTCTTAATGTTACCTTACTGCTTCAAATACTGTAACCGTCCTACTTGGGATATAAAATGTTATTACAGAAAAGATGTATGTAGGCTGTCTCAGCAGCCAAAGCACTTGCCACATAAGCAGAAGCACCGAAGTCTGGATTCGCAGATTAAAACACTCAGGGCAGCTGCAGCTGTAATCCAGTCCCAGAACATGAAGACTGGGAATCACCAGCACAGGCTGACTAGTGAAACTGGGGTTTGAAACCCAACTTCAAACAGTAAGGTGGAAGAGTGGAAGGATTATTTCTGGTATCTTTCAGGCCACCACATTTCTGTGCACATGCAACTGTAAACACATGCACCCACCTACATGCATAAAAACATGCATGTGCCCTCTATACACACATACATATTAAAAATGCAAGAAAAACAAAGATTTATTGAGAAAATTTAATTTTTCTGCACACCAAGGTGCCAAAGAAGAAACCATAAACAAGTAAAAAAGGGCAATGCTGAGAAGCCAGCAAGAACTTAGGGGATCAAGAATACAATTTTGAAGGAAATATTTATTTAGGAGACACAAATGACAAGAAATAGTGAAATCAATTGTGAAGAACTAATGTTAAGTTACTCGTCTGAAAACATTTTCTTAAAAGATACGCAAATTCCTTAATTTCACTTTTTTTGATAGCCAAATGTATTCCATTGTGTGTGTGCGCACCACATTTTCATCATTCATTCTTCTGTTGATGGACATGTAGGCTGATTCCATTTCCTTGCTATTGTGACTACAGCTGTAATGAACATGGATACACAGGCATCTTTGCGGTATGATGTGTCGTTCGGAAGTATCCCCACATGTGGTATTGCTGGGTCACATGGAAGCTCCATTTTTAGCTTTCTGAGGAACCTCCACATTGATTTCCAAAGTCGCTTTACTAGTTTACACTCCCACCAACAATGAACAAGGGGTCCCCTTTTTCCATATTCTTGCCAGCACTGCTATGTTCTTGATCAAAGCCACTCTTAAGTGGGGCAAGATGATAACTCAGAGTAGTTTTAATTTGCATTTCCCTCATGACCAAGGAAGTTAAACACTATTATTTTGATACTTGAATTTCTTCTGAAAAGTTTCTTTTTAGTTTCAAAGCCCCCCCCCTTTTAATCACATTGATGGATCATGTGCCAACATCATAACAAAGTCTGCACATGTCACACAAGCACATGAACACCCAATCACAAAGTCATGAACCAGAAAAGGATGACAAAGTCCATTTTTTAAGTGGGCTGTCGGTTTTTCCTGATGTTTAGTTTATCTGAGTTCTTTGTACATTCTAGAGATTTATCTTCTGTTAGATATATAGCTAGCAAAGATTTTCTCCCATTTCTGTGGGTTGCCTTTTTGTATGATTAACAAGCTTCTTTTGCAGAATAGAAGTTTTTTAATTACACGAGGTCCTACTTGTTGAATGTTGGTCTTAATTCCTGTGCAAATATGGTCCTGTTTAGCTATCAACAGGCCTATCAACTCAAATATGTTGTCTATTTTTCTTCTAGAAGTTTCAGAGTTTCAGGCTTAACATTGAGGTCTTTGATCCATTTAAAATTAATTTTTGTACAGAGGAAAGGTAAATTATTCTATATGTAGATATCTAATTTTCCCAGCATTATTTGTTGAATATGTTCTTTTCTCCACTGTGTATGATTGACACCTTTGTCAAAAATAGGTGGTTATAGGTATGTGAGCTTCTATCTGGGTCTTCCATTCTAATTCATAAATCAATATGCTTATTTATTGTGCCATATTATGCTGCTTATATTACTATGGTTCTCATTAAAGCTTGAAATCGGTTATAGTGATGCTTCCAGCAGTGTTTTTATTATTCAAGACTGTTTTGGCTATGTGGGGGTCTTTTGTGTTTTCATATGAATTTTGAGATTGATTTTTCAATTACTGTGAAAACTGCATTGGAATTTTGATTGATATTACACTGAATCTGTGTATTACTTTGCTAGGGTGTCCATTTGCACAATATTAATCCTGCCAATCCATCAGCATAGGAATTCTTTCCACCATCTAGTATCCTCCTCAATTTCTTTCCCCAGCATTTTCATTATATAAGTCTTTTGCTTCCTTGGTTAAGTTTATTAATAGGTAACTTCTTTTTTTTAAATTTTATTTTATTATTTTTGCATGAGTATATGTGTGTCTCGGTGTACATGTACATATCAGAGAGCACTGTTGTGTGCCTGTGGAGGCCCAAGGGTAACTTTGGGAATCACCCTGGATTGCTTCCACCTTTTATTTGCTTTGCTCTGGAGTTTCTCAGGCTCCGCATTCCAGAACCAGAAGTACAGGCCACCACCATTTCCATTTGGCATTTTTATGTGTCAACCAGAAGCTGAACTCAGGACCTTCTGTTTGTGAGGCAGAAGCTTAATCCTTGATCCATCTCTTCAACCTGGTAACTTACTTTGAGACTATGGTGCATGGGATTATTTTTTTGTCAGCTTATTTGTCCTTGGTATGTAAGATAGCTTTTTTTTTTTTTTTTGCATGCCTATCTGTAATATGTGTCAGAGGCACTGTGTGTCCCTGTGAAGGACCAAGGGTGACTTCAGGAATCTTTCTAGATTACCTCTACCTCCTTTTTGCTTCACTCTGGGATCTCTTAGGCTATGCCCACAAGGCCCAGAAGTGTGGCTGCAACACTGGTGCCTAGTGTTTTGCAAGGGACCTGGGATCTAAACTCAGATCTCTTCAGCCCACAAAATATTTTAAAAGTGTTCACATTGGGTTACACAGCAATAACCTATCTCAAAATAAAAAGTATTGGCAGACTAGCCTTGATTGTCTCTTCAGATACTTGGTTCTGCAGTGCTCTCAAAGCTTCATCCTTCTTCATATTTTCCTTTTCCATTTCCTGAAAACACATGGTGATAAGAAAAATATAAGGTTAAAAAGAAACATTTTTGCATCAGTAACAGGTCATTTATCAATGAGTAGATGAAATTTATTACGTAAACAAAGTAAAACGTTAGCCTTCAAATAGCACTGATGAAAAGATGACTTTACCCCTTTGCTTTCTGTCAAGAGTCTATCTAGTGATTCAAGATGATGTTGTTTACATATTATATCTTGTTGCAACATGGACATAGTCTTCTCTTGTTCTTTAAATTGTTGGTCTTTTTTCTCTAGTTGAGTTTCAAGCTAAATATAAAAACAAAATTTTCAAATTACATTTTAAAAAGATTTGAAACATTTCAAACATAAATGAATACATTTGAGGGCTAGATAGATGGTTCAGGGATTAAAACTTTGCCTTGAAAGCAGAAGGACTTGAGTTAGGATCCCAGATCCCATTTAAAAACGCTAGGCAGAGCCTGGGAAATCCCAGAGGGAAGCAATAACAAGGTAGAAGTAATCCACGATAATATCCAAAATCACCATTGGTTCTACACAGAGACAGACAGACTGACAGACACATACACACATATACAAATTAAATAAAGTTTAAAAATAAATATATTTGAAAGCATAAAATTTTGTATTTTTTCATTTCCTTCAATTTCTCTTATGGAAAAAATGTGCCTATTTCTTTTTTCTTTCTTCCATCATAAACCCTAAAATTAATCTTTATCATTATCTGGTATATTTTTGTACTTTTACTAAGTAAGTATATTTATGAACAATAAGGAGTTTTCTGTTCTGGTAATTTACCTAAGTTTAGGCAGCTTTTTTCCTCCACTCAATATGGTTGTAGATATTCATCTGTGTTGATACATGTGGATCTAGTTCATTTACTTTAAAGAAGCATAATGCTCCATTGTAAGAATAAACTAGGGTTTATTTAAGTACCCTGCTTTTTTTAAATTTTATTTTTGCTGCCCTCCAACTAAATGTCTTTAGGGATGCTATTTATAAAGTGTGTAAACACTAATTTTGCTTACTTAAAGGTTTTCTGTTGTTTGGATGTTTTGAATTCCAGGTCAGCCATGAACTTATTATATCCTTTTGACTCATACTTCCAAGTGCTGGGATTATAGATGTGGACCACTACATCTGACTAAAATATACCCTTTTATTAGAGGTATATAAGAATTGTCATTCCCCAAAATTTTAACAATAATTGGTGAAATCAAACTTTCAAAACATTAAAAAAACTGTGTATGTAGTGTGAGTGCATGTGGAAGCCAAGATTAATGTTAGGTGTCTTATTCTAGTTTTAACTCAATGTTAAAAAGGTTTCCACTCTTTTCTTGCTTCTTTTCAACCAATCTCCAATTAAGGGATAACTAGAAAAATAAAGAATCACTTATTTTCACAATGTCAAAAATAACAACTAGCCAGGCAAGGTGAAACATGCCTGTAATCCCAGCACTCCAGAGGTAGAAGTAGGATAATAAGGAGTTTAGCATTAGAATCACTGGATGACTGGGGTGGAACCTGGTTAGTATACACAAGGCCCTGAATACAAATCCCTAGTAACTCAGCGAACACACACACACACGCACACAGATTAAAAAAAAAAGGTAAGAAAAAAATAAACAATGGAAAATGATTCAGAAAAAAATGAAAAACTAAGACTAATAATAAAAAGAGTTTACTATTACCTTCTCTGTATTTCTGTTTCCTCATATGCAATTAAAGAATTTTGTATTGGAATGTTTAACGTTCTTTTCAATACTAAAGTGTGTGTCACTTACTCGTTCAATCTGTTTTTCCATTTCTTTATGCTGTTCAAGGTGAATTTTCTTTGCTTTTTCAAAGGCCAAACAAATTTTCTCATGCTCTGTATTGATATTAGTTTCTAAACTTCTTATCTTTTCATTCTTCTCCTAAAAATAAAAATACTTTGAAAGATTATAACTAAAAGCCATTTTCCATAAAATATTATATACACGCATTACATTTTAAATACATATTAATCTACCAATAATTCTGCCATATTTTATTCTTTAAATGGCACACAGTAATTAATATTTAAATAAGAATGCATTCTAGGTATGATGGTAGACTTGAAATTGTCTCTGTTATGATCTAATAAAGGAGAAGTGTTAGGATCAGTAAAAATAGATTTATTTCAAAGACTGACAGAGAGGACGAACTTTGAAAAATTAAGAAAATGAACTATTTCCTTTTATCCATTTTACTATATTTTATCAGTATTTTTACTTTATTACATTTCCCTATAAAAACCGATGTTCAGAGCTAGAGAGGTGCTCAAGAGATATTGCACTTCCTGTCAGGTTTGATTACTGCGTTCAATCCTGAAGCCCGTATGTTAGAGAGAACTGAGTTCCATGTCTTCGTTTGTACACCATGGTGCATGTAAGTTCACTACCCCCCAATGAATAAATGTTAAAAAGTTTATGTGTTATTTTATATTGCTCTTCATACATTCATGGAACTTTTTTAAAAAATGAGATGGGTCTTCCCATATCAATTAGTCTCTTTGCTAAAGGCTTGTCTTTTTAAATTTTTTATTTTTTAACTTGTGTGTGTGTGTGTGTGTGTGTGTGTGTGTGTGTGTGTGTGTGTGTGTGTGTGCTTCTGTGGAGGCCCAAGGGTGATATCAGGAATCATTCTGGATTACTTCTATCTCCTCTTTGCTTCACTCTGGGATTTCCCAGGCTCTGCCTTCCTGAGCCCAAAGAGCAGACCATTATCATTTCTGTCTGAAGTTTTCATATGGAATTTGGAATTCGAACTCAAATCTTTTACTTACAAGACAGTCTCAACCTCTGGGCCATTTTTCCAGCCCCACATTTATGTAATTTTGATCACACATTTTTGAAAATCACTATACAATCTTGTTTTATATTCTTTTATGTTTTTTCTTCTTTTCTTTCTATTATACTTTTACTATTATTTTGAATTTACCCTATTTTTTAAAAAGCTTTTGTTTTACTTTTCTTACCCTTCTTAAACTTATCTAATCTTCACTACAAACTTTCTATTACTGGAAAATCATATTTCTATTTTTTCCTAGTGCTGTTTCTTAACTTTCTGCAACACTCTTCTCTTTCCTTTCTTTTATTTAACCTTGCTTCCCATCCATTATCACTTTCCTTGCTCCCTCCCTTGGTCTCATTTTCTATGTTTACCTAAATACCTTTAATATACCATCCTCTACACAAGTAATATCACTTTCTATTTTATGGCTGTGATAGTTAATCCTGGGTGTCAACTTGACCACACCTGGCATAACTAAGATCAACCATGAGACTACCTGAAGAGATTATCCAGATCAATACATTTACAATACAAAGACCAGCTCTAGATCTGATTGAACCTTTCAGTAGCAGACCAGATAAAAGGAACCATGAGACACTTCTTCAACTCTCCAGGATGTTTGCAGTGCCTTAGCCTGTCTCCAGCTTCAGCTACCAGTCATGTCATTCCCCTCTTGGAACTGTAAGCTGAATGAATCTCACTTTCTCCCTTAAGGTGTTTGACTTTGAATGCTCTCTCGCAGCAACAGTTAAGAGTAACTATTAGAATGGCCACTGATGATGTATTATTGGAATTCAACAAATGCATTTTAGTGGTTTCACGGTGTTGGTACTATCACAATTCAATTTTCCTGTCTGAACAGTATAAGGATTTAACCCTTAAAAACAGGTTGGTCACAAAGATCTTCAAATTACTACTGGTTATATATCTCAGCAGATAAACAAACTGTAACCCAGAAACACAAGAAACATGAAGAAGCAAGGCAACACAATCCACTCAAACATCATTACTGCCTCAACTACTGAATCAGACACCGAGGTAACAGCTTAAATGAAGATTTTAAAATTTAAGAAAAAAAAAAAAAAAACTTGGGGCTGGAGAGATGGCTCAGGGGTTAAACCTTTGCCTTGCAGGCAGAAGGTCCTGAGTTCGGATTCTAGACCAGACACCAGGCGGAAGCGGGGGCGGCCTGCGTTTCTGGTCCTGGTAGGACGGAGCCTGTGAATCCCGGGGCAGAGTAAACAAGGAGGAGGTGGAGGTGGTCATGGTGGTTCCTGAATTCATCCGTGGTTCTACACACACACACACATACATACATACACATACATACACACATATACACACGCGCATACACCCATACATGCACAATTGCATAAATAATAAAAAATTTGAAAAAAAAAACTTCAAAGTGGATACAAACAAGCATTTGGATAAAATAAAGAAATCAATGTAGCATTTGGATAGAAAAGCAAGTGACATGAAGAAACTAGGTAAATGGTTGAGAAAATCAACAATATGGACCAAAATAATTTAATACTGAGAAAGAAAATCTTAGCAAAGAAATTGAGATTTTGGGAACAAAATAACAGAAATGTTGAAAATGAATTTATTCAATGGGGAAAAAATAGTGGAAATATCACCAATAGATTTAGCCAAACAGAAGAAAGAATATTAGTGAAAGATGCCAAGAATGAGAAATACTACATTCACACATCAATTAAGGAAAAATACTAAAGGTTCATGATTCACAATTTCTGTAAACTCTGGATAATATCAAGAGACCAACAATAGAAAATCTATTCAATGAAATTATATCAGGAAATTCCCCAAATCTAAAGAAGTGGACATCAAAATGTAAGAGGCACACAGAACCTTAAACAGAAATGACCTGAGAAAAAAGCTTTTCACAACATATTTTAGATCCAAGATATAAAAATTACAAAACAAAGAATCAATAGCTATAAGTGATATTTTAACCCAAGATATCAAAAATATGAAGCAAAGAAACAATATTAATAGCTATAAGTGAAAAATTCCAACGTACCTACATACTAGAATAACATCAGATTTCTCATCAACAACTTTAAAAGCCAGTAAAGGCTGGAATTACATATATTTTAAGTCCAGAGAGTATGTAACTGCCAACTGAGATTAATATACCCAGCAAAGCTATCTTTTAAAATGGTTGGCTAATAGAGACATTTCAAAGCATAAACTAAAACAGTTCATGACCACCAGGCTAGCAAAAGATGCAAAAGATGCTTAAAAAAATGCTATATACAAAGGAGGAAGAAAGGCAGACTAACTAGAAGAGCACAAAAAAGAACAAATTTAATGAAAGGAATGGGTGAATGAAGGATGTACATCAAGACAACTGCAGTACACCAGCAAAGTCCTAATATTAACAGGTGAGACAGAGAGAACAAACAATTTAATCAATCAAAAAAGAAACCAATAAAATTAGAGGAATTAGCAAACTTCTCTCAATAATAACCTTAAACTTATCAAAAAGAAGATACTAACTAGCTGATTGCCTTAACAAATAAGATCTAAATATCTTGTATCCTCAAGAAATATACCTCACATGAAGCTGGAGAGGTGGCTCAGAGGTTAAGCCTCTGCCTTGCAGGCGGAAGGTCCTGAGTTCGGATCCTAGACCCCACGTATAGACACCGGGCGGAAGCGGGGGAGGCCTGCGTTTCTGGTCCTGGTAGGGCGGAGCCTGTGAATACCCCGGACAGAGTAAACAAGGAGGAGGTGGAGGCGTCCATGGTGGTTCCCGAATTCGTCCGTGGTTCTACACACACATACACACACACACACACACACACACACACACACACACGCGCGCGCACACACGCGCACACACATGCACACACACACGCACAATTGAATAAATAAAAAAATTAAAGAAATATACCTCACACTTTTAAAGGGTTCCACAGATTGCAAGTAAAAGGATAGAAATCAATGTATCCAACAAGCAATGCCCAAAACAAGTTGGCACAGTTATTCTGATATCTGATAGACTCAAATATAAATTACTCAAGAGAAATAAGGATAGTTGCCATATATTAATAAAGGAAATAATTCAAGGATACATAACAATTATAAAACTCAGACATAGCAGCACACATCTGTAACCTCCTAAGGAAGAGACAGGCAAATCCTGGGGACTGGCTGATCCATCTAAACGAAACGGCAACCCTAGATTTACTAAGATCGAGTCTTGAAAAGAGCAATAGAGAAGACATCCAACACTGAGCTCTTGCTTCCACATGTGCATGTTTGGCACATACACCACACACATACACACACGCACACACAGAAGATACAATAATTGCAAATGTATATGCTTTAACGTTGGGGCTGCCGACTACATAAAACGAAAATGAAAAGGAATAAAAAATTAGGTAGATACTAATGCAAGATTAGTGGTGACTTCAATATTCTACCATCATCTTTATTTTTTTTCATGTATGTATGTTTGTGTACAGGGTGCACACATATGTGTGAGTGTTGATATCGGGGATCATTCTCTATCACTCCTTCACTTTATTGTGAACCTGGGTCTCTCATTAAACCCAGAGCATGGCCATCAGGGTTGGTCTGGCTAGCCAGCTTGCTCTGGGGTTTCCCAGACTCTGCCTTCTACGGCTACAAACACAGGCAAGCACCCATGCCTGTCTGGCACTTTTTTTTTCTTTCATGTATATATGTATATGTGCATGTGTGGATCACTCAGCATTTTTTTTTGTGGAACCTGGGGATCCAAAATTAGATCCCTTTGCTAGTAAAGCAAGAACTTTAACCAATGAGCCATCTCCCCAGGCCTATCTTTATATTTTTAATATTTTATTTATTTGTTTGTTTGAGATACAGACAAGACAGACAAAGACGGTGCATCTATGTACGCCAGTAAACAGTGAAAATAGGAGAATTTTTGGACATAAATAATCTGCCCTGTAGATTATTAAGGATCAAACTCAGGCTGCCAGGTTTGCAAGCAGGAACTCTCATGAGCTATCTGACTGGCCCTGTGCTATCGTCTTTATATAAATGTCAACTAAAAGGCAATAAAGAAACTTCAAAGTCAAGCTATACCAGAGAATATATGGAATAACAGATAACTATAGAATATTCCAATCAAGAGAAACAATATTAATGTTTTTTTTTTGTGGCCTGTGAAACTTTGTAAAAAATAGATCACATTCTAAGCAAAAAGCAAGTCCTGACAACAAATACAAAAGAATCAAAAGACCTGAGGGGGGAGAGAGAGAGCGATTTCAAGTAAATAACCTAAAGATTGACCTCAAAGTCCTAGAAATCAAAAACAAGCCAAACCCAAAAACAGCAACAAGAAATAATTACACTCAGGGGAAAAAATGATACAGAGACTAAAAGAAAAATGCAGAGAATCAAAATTAGCTCTTTGAAAAGAAATAAGACAAATCCTTAGCCAAATGAACAAAAAGAAAGACGACTCAAATTCATAACGTTAGACATTAAATAAAGAACTCTACTGAAATACAGAGGATCATTAGGGATACTCTTCAAAACTGACTTTAAAAAAAAAGGAAAAATCTAAAAGAAATGGATAAAGTCTTAGACATATATGACCTACTAAAAATTAAGTCACAAGAATACAATTTACATAGACATAAAACAAAGCAGTGAAATTGAAACAGTCATAATCTTGTAAGAAAGAAAAGCCATAGGCTTGGGATGGTAGCTTAGTGGTAGGGAACTTGCCTAGCATAAGGTCATCAGTTCAATCCCTAGTGCTGCCAGAGAGGGGGAGAAAAAAAAAGCCCAGGATGGGACAGATTTACAGCTGAATTCTATCAAAACTTAATGAAATGCTAATACCAATGCTTCACAAACTAGTTCATGAAAAGCAGGGAACACCACCAAACTCATTTAATGAAATCAGTGTTACCTTGATATCAATACCACATAAGGACACAACAGTAACAAAAATTATAGGTCAATCAACCTGAAATATATGGATGAAAAAATTTTGAATAAAATACCTGCAAATGAAATTCAATTATTTTCTGCTTTTGTTCAATATACTCCTTGACGTCTTAGCTAGACCAGTAAGATAAGAAAAATAAAAGAGGTACAAATAAGAAAAGAAAGAAGTTAAATGATTACTATTAGCAAATAATATGTCTCTGCACATAAAAACCCCAAAGATTCCCCAGGAAAATACTTAGACCTGACAGAACCAACAAGAATCAGTAGCTTTTCTCTATACCAACAATAAATCTGTAGAAGAAGGCAGCAAGAAAATTTCCCAGTCCAATACCTTTAAAAAGACCTAGGAATAGGCCTTACCAAGTAAGTAAAAGATCTCTACATCAAAAATATTAAAACACTGAAGAGGCCAGCAAGCTGGCTTGCATGTAGGTGCCTACAGGAAAATCTGAGTCTGATGTCCAGAACTCACATGGTGGGAGGAGGGAACCGATTGATATCCCCTAAACTCCACACACACACCTACTCTCCCCCATCAAATAATAAAAATATTTTAAATAATAAAGCATTGAAGAAAGAAACTGAAGAGAATGTTATAAGATGGAAAGACCGCCTATGCTCATGGATTGACAGAATTAATGGTCTATTAGTGGTCTATGAAGTCAAACTGTCATACAAACCATTGACTTAAAATATGAATTAAAAAATTAATGGCCAAAAAGTTAGCAAAATAGCTTTCTAGTTACTATATTTTATAATATTGATATAAAAATAAACATGCTAGTAACAAGTAGGTTTCTAAGTGTTGGGGCAACTTGGAGTATACAGCAAAATTCTGTCTCAAAAAAATAAAAAAAGATAAATTTTACCATAAGCTCCTGTTCCAGTTCTGCATTTTTTGCAGCAATAGAAGAATATGCAACTATTTTTTCTTCCAGCTGTTTTTCTAGAGTTAGAAGTTGAGAACATTTCTTTGTCATCTGAAAACATTGAAAAATACGAGATCAGTTTCTTTACTGTGTATTTGTGTTGGAGGGCATGCACATGTGTATGCCTGTTTGCATGTGGTTAGGTGCCATGTCTGTATTATTGTTTTGAGCCTTGATCTCTACTTAAATGAGAGCACACCATTAGGGCTAAAGTGCCTACCAGTTTACTCTGTGAATTCCTGGACTCCACTTTCAGGGGCTGAAATTATAAGTGAGTGACCATGAGTGTCAGGGATTTTTTACGTGGGATTTGGGGATCTGAACTGGACCAATGATCCATCTCCCAGTCCTGAAATATAATTAGATTTTAAAGGTAGTAACTTAAATCTTAAAAGCATACATCTGCTCCTCTTGCCAAACCTTAAATATACTGCAAACTGGGCAAATTGCAGTAATATCTATTTAGAGTATAAACTGAATAATCTTTTAACATGCATAATTATAAACACTTAAAAACTGGGTTAGATTTCTCCTTGCTGGATCGCTTACATGGTACCAAGGAATACTGTAGAAGCTACTGGGGGAGAGAAATAATCACAAGCTTCATCAATGCATGAGATCTGTAAGTTTAAGAGGGAGTGGCAGAGAATGGTGAAAGGAAGGAAGGGGGATAGAGGGGAGGGGGTAAGGAGAGAAGCTAGGTGAATACCTAATATGCTTGAAAAAATAGAAAAAAAATTCGGTTAGGAATACAGCTCAGTAGTATAGCCACCTTCCTAATATGTGTTAGGCTCTAGGTTGAATCCTAAGTACAGAAAACCAAAACAACAATAGCAAATAAAAAACACTTGAGTGATAATTCAGAAAGGAAACAAATAGTGAAAAGGAGGTCAGAGGTACTGAATCACTTCTATAATATTTAAGTAACTTAAGTCAGACTATTATACCCAAGTAGTATTGCACCATTATCTACTTTTTAAAAGTAGTTGTTATGGGCTGGAGAAATGGCTCAGGGTTTAAGACTCTGCCTCACAAGCAAAAAAGTCCTGCTTGGATCCTATGTCCCACATTAAAAAAAAAAAAAGTGAAACAGAAATACCAGCTGCCTGCACTTCTGGCCCTAGTAGGCAGAGCCTGGGAAATCCCAGAGCAAAGCAAAAGGGAGGTAGAAGCAATTCAGGATGATTCCCAAAGTCAACCTTGATCCTGCAGAGACACACAGTGCCTTCTGATACACACACACACACACACACACACACACACACACACACAAAGTAAAAAAAAAAAAAAAAAAAAAAAAAAAAAACCGGGGAAAACATGTTTTCATAGGTTTAAGTCCACTCTTGTATGTACTCAAACACTTACATACAAAACACAGCACATGAATAACGAATTAGTTGTTACAGGGGCCGGAGAGGTAGCTCAGGGGTTAAGCCTCTGCCTTGCAGGCAGAAGGTCCTGAGTTCAGATACTAGACACCGGGAGGAAGCGGGGGCGGCCTGCGTTTCTGGTCCTGGTAGGGCGGAGCCTGTGAATCCCGGGGCAGAGTAAACAAGGAGGAGGTAGAGGCGGTCCATGGTGGTTCCCGAATTCGCCCGTGGTTCTACACACACACATACACACACACATACATACATACACACACACATGTACAACTGAATAAATTATAATAAAAAATTAGAAAAACAAATTAGTTGTTACAGATTGAATTTAGTACAATAAAATGCTAATAATTATTTTTGGTGGTAGAATCACTGGTTTACTTTGTTTCCAATCAGCATTTTTAGTATGTTCGGTAAGATTATGTTTTATATATATGTATATTTGTGTGTGTAGTAAATTTAAATAATTTTGAATATCTTTAAGGCAGGAGCTTGCCACCAAACCTGACAACTTAGAATTTGAGTCTCAGGACTCAACATGGTGGAAATTGAGAAGAAACTCTTATAAATTGTCTTCTGACCACTACATACTGCTGTGGTACATACATGCCACCCCACAACACAACAAAAATGTTTAAAAAAATTAAGTTGCTAATTTCATGAATGAACAAATTTGTAAAATAAGTTAACTGTTGTAATTACAAAGTAACTATACCTTGGTTTTTATTATTATCTGTACCTATTCGACAAGTTCTTTCCTCAGTGTTGGCTACAGATTTTAAGATACAAAATCAAATGTTTAAAAAGTACCCTTATTGACTACTGTCTCTGATTTGAAGGTTGAACACACACACAAGCACGCATGGCACACATGCACGCACACAGAATCTTGTTCCACAGTTACCTACTGAAGCATCTTTATCCTGTAACCCAAGGCTGGTGAGATGGCTCAGGGGTTATCTGACTCACGAGCAGAAGGTCAAGTTCTGAACCCAGGTCACATTTAAAAAAAAACAAAAAACTCCAATTTGGAAAAGTCGAATGCCTGCACTTCCAGTCCTGGGGGGTGGAGCCTGGGGAAATCCCAGAGTGAAGTAATTCATGATGATTCTCAAAGTTACCCTTGGGCCTCCACAGGAACCCACAGTGTCCTAATACACACACAGACACACACACACACCATATAAAATAAATAATAAAAAGAATGCAACTCATACCATGTCAGATACATAGGCAGTTTTTCAAAACTGCAGATTAGAAGTCACAATTAAATCACAATTGCTGCTACGAAACCCAGAAACTTGCATACTGACAGATTTCCTAGGTAGCTGTGATATTTGCTAAAATTTTAAATCCTGTATTACTCTCCTTTTCTTCCAATACCATAATCAAAACTCTTTACTACATTAACTTACATTGCATTAATGCTATCAAATTTGAGGTCCAAAAGCTCCTACAGAGGAATCTCCTATTTAACATACATAAAACATAAGTTCTCAAATATGATTTTAATAGAATTCTATATGGTACCTTTTTCTATGGTACCTTATAAATCTGAATTTTGTTACAAAACTCCACAACACTTTTCTGTCTTAAAATTTAGTACACATTTAATCTAATTTCAAACTTACTTCATTTTCCAGTTTGCTAGAATTTGAAGCTTTCTCTAACAGTTCTTCTTGAATCAGTTGAAACTGACTAGTCCTGTGAGCCATGTTAACCTTCAAATCAGAATTCTCTGCTTCTATTTGCATCAGTTTAGCACGTAGTTCTTCTATTCCACTGGCAAGTTTTTGCCTCTCTCTTTCAAATTGCTTGTTCACGGTATGTTGGTTTCGATCTTTTATACTTTCTGCAAATAAACCAAAGAAAAAACGAATAAAACTTCAAGAAACAAAAACAACTCCAATAATTGAAAGATTTAATCATGTATAGTTCAAGAAGTTATAGAGAGATAGTAAGAGGGGATAAGGTCTGAAGAGAAAAAGACAAGACCAGATTGGGTTACATGAAACCCTGTCTCAAAAATATTTAAATGAACCAATACTCAAGATTAGAATGAAAAACAGAGCTAGGTATATAGTTTTAGTGGAAGCTTGCACAGTCTGGGTTTGATCCCAGCACCACAAACAAAAACCAAAAATGCTAAAACATATTTGGATCTAAAAGAAGGCAGAAAAGATGGACAAAAGGAATAAAAAATTAAATTAACACACTGGCAGATTAAATCCAAGAAAGATGGTTATGATCCATTAAGAGATTTAAATATTACAATGGAATTTTAATTAACAATGAAAAGTATCTGATTAAATGGAGTGCTAATAAAAGCAGCACTCAATTACATGCTTTTTATAAGAAACCCACTTTAGCAAAGATTTGAAGAATAAGAACACTTAAGAAAATATTAATAATAAAAAGCTTGAAAAAACTATACTAATTTCAAACAAAGCAAAATTCAAAAAGGAATACTGAGTGTAAGAGATGGCTTAGTGTGTAATAGCCTGAAATGCTATTTCAATCCCTGGAATTTACATGGTGGCAAGGAAAGAACCAGATTCTGAAAATCGTCCTCAGAACTCCATACGACCCAAGAGTGGTGTATTATGCATACAACTGTGTACTCATATACACAAATTATTTTCTTAAGAGGAATATTACCAAGGACTAAAGGAATGTTTAATATACTTAAAGGATCATTCAACAAGACATATAATAATCCTAAATGTGTATGTAAATTTTATGTGCATGTGTGTGTCTGTGAAGACCCAAGGGTGGCATTCAAAATCATCCTGGATTGTTCTGCTTCCTTACTGCTTTGCTCTGGGGTTTCCCAGACTCCTCTTTCCAAGGCTGGAATTACACACTACCATACCTGTCAGGCATTTTTTAGTGGGATCTGGAGATCTGAAACCAGGTCCTTTTGCTTTTGAGGCAAAGGTTTTAAACCCTGAGTCATCTCCCCAGCCCTAAACAATAGCTTAAAATACAAAAAGATAAATAAAAATAAACATATATTTGAATAATTCAATGCTACTAAGAAACTGCTACATAGAATGTCGCTATGTATAAAGAAGACTTAATTGATGCTATCAAACTAACATGGTTGATATTTAAACATTTTATTTATTTGTGTGTGTGTGTGTGTGTGTGTGTGTGTGTATCAGAGAATACTCTATGTCCCTGTGAAGGATTAAGAGTGAATTTGGGAAAAATCCTGGATTGCGCTTCTACCTCCTTTTTGCTTTACTCTGGGATTTCCCAAGCTCCGCCCACCAGGGCCCAAAGTGCAGACTGCAACCATCTATGCCTGGCATTTTTACCAGAAATCTGGGATCTGAGCTCAGGACCTCTTCTGGCTTGTGAGACATTTGTCCATTCCATCCCTTTACATCAGAAGAGTTTTCACTTTAAGAAAAGCTAATAAAAGACTCATAGCTCAGGGTCAGTTCCCAGCACTGAAAACCACCACCAACAAAGTTAAGCTTGAAAAAACTGAGAAGGACTGCAAGGGATCTTGACAAAAATATTATGCACTCGTTATGGTGATGGAGATGAGTGTATACACATATTTTTAACACAAACATGTGGAAGGCTCACCAATTGTGTATTTGAAATTTATTGGATGAAATTTTGTTTCAATATTTTGTTACTGTTTTTATTTCTTTGACATTCAATAATGTATTTTTAATGATGCAAAAGGGCAAGGGCAAGAATTATGCAATAATTCTTGCTGTCTCATCAAACCATAAGAATTATTAAAGGATAATCAAATGTTTTTGATAATATAATAAATAACCCATTACTTTTTAAAGGCATTTTTATTTTATTTTTATTTACTTATTTTTATGAGTGTGCACGCATGTGCGTGTGTGCGTGTGTGTGTATGTGTGTGTATCACAGGGTACTGTGTGTTCCTGTGGAGGTCCAAGGGTGACTTCATTAATCATCCTGGATTGCTCTTACCTCTTTTTTGCATTGCTCTGGGACTCCTCAGGCTCCGTCGACCAGGGATGAAAATATAGGCCACAACAATTTCCACCTGATTTTTTTTTTTTTTTTAACTAGACCTAAGTTCAGAACTCAGGACCTTCTGCTTTCAAGGAAAATTCTTAACCCCTAAGCCATCTCTCAAGCCCAATAATCCATTACTTTAAAATACTATCAATAAGACTTGATTATCATTTATTAAAGCAATGCAACATAATACACTCACCTACTTGACTACCAGCAAGTTTTACAGGTTCTGTTTCTAAAGTATGAACTTTACCACTTTCTTGATTATCATTACAAGCAGTAAGATTCTGAGCTAACTGATTCACAGTCAGATTTGCATGAAGCTTTTGAATTTCTGCTTCCTTTATTGCAAGCTTAATCCTGCCACAAAAGAAAAGAAGCCAAAATTATTTATTAGGAAGATCCTAGTCTTTAAAAATATTATTTTTCATCTTTAAAGTTGCTAAAAACTTTAAATTCTTACACGAGTCAATTTTTATGCAGGATTTGGAATGCTTTTAAACCACCAATCAGACTACAACTTGGTTCAGTTACTTTCCAAACATGATAGACAATAGGAACATTGAAAATGTAGATACCCTACAACCTAGTAATTTTATTTCCAGCAATATATATATTAGAGAAGTTCTCACATGTATATACAAACAACTATATGTAAATACGTTCTTTGTAGTTTTGTCTATAATAAACATATAACTTTTAATTACAGAATGAATAAATTATGTTGTAAAAAAAAGAACCACACAGCTATTGAAGTAATCATACAAATTTCTTATCAATGGATGGATTTTACAAATGATGCTGCATGTTAAAAATTGCAAAAACTATAAAGTTCATTTCCATGTGTGAGAGTGTAAATATATACAATATGCATACAAAAATATGCATTTTGATTCATAATGATAAGTATTTATGGGGTGACAACAGGATGAGCAGAAGTATCAAAGAATAGTACCCATCCTATAATGTTTTATTTTTTATTTAGAAAAACAGACTTGAAACAAATACCACAAAATACTGAGAATCAATTCTAATTTGTGGTATCTGAGCTTTTCTATATTATTTAAATTGCTCAACTAAACATTTTAAAAACCAACAAAACACTTCATTTGCTCTAACTTCAAAAATCTGAAAGATATACCTCAATTCCGAAATCAACAACTTATTTGCTTCACAACAGCCAATGCAATTGTCTTCCTTATGTGATAAACCACTCATCTGGTGCTTAGAAAGAGATGACTTAAAACCAAATATATCTCTTTTTAACTGCAAGTTTAAAAAATAATACACATTTATAAACTTATAATACATATATGGAGTTATAACTATTTTCTTACTCAGAATTCTTAAAGTTTAATTAAATTTAATTTTCATTTAAAATAAACATTATCTGCATATTATTTTTTAATCTAAAAACTCAAATAGTATATTAAGTCTTGGTAAATAGTCTAGAAGGCAAAGTACAGCAAAAAGCTAGATACTAATAATATATTCTAGTTTAAATTATACAATTGGTAGTTAAGTTAGTTATTTCCTTGCACCTACAGTTCATTACTAATGAAATGATAGGATTGAATTGAATGATTTCTAAGATCTTTTCCAGCTTCATAATTCCAAGTTTAAATTGGTAAAAATCTACCAACTAATCGACCATGCATTGTATTTTTCCTGTTTCTACTTTATCTCACACCTACGACATAATTTCTGGCATAGGTACTCTTACCTTCATCTTAATATTGCTAGTAGGTATGGACAACTTAAGTTCTATGTCATACTAGTAAGCCATTAGCAAATGAAAAACACAAACTAGGGTGGATGAAATGGGTCAGTAGGCAAAAGTACTACACATAAACCTGATGGATAGCCTATTTGATTACTGTATACCACAAGGTAGCAGGAGAGAATCAACTCCCAAAAGTTGTCCTCTAATGCTCCCCACATCAACACACACACATACATACACATGCACAATAAATCAATAAAAAAATAGGAAAACACAAATTAAAACTACAGTGTGATACCATTTCATATCCAGGAAGAGTGCTATAGACAGACATTGACAAAAGGATGTAGAGAAACAAAACTCGTTCATAAGAACATAAAATAGCTATTTTAGAAATCAATTTGGCATAATGTTATTATATGACTCAGAAATTTTATTCCCAGGTATCTATCCAAGAGAAATTAGAACATGTGCATAAAAGACTCCATGGTCAATATTCATAGAAAGATTATTTGTCATAGTCTCAAAGTGGCAATAACCAAATGTTAATTAATTTGGTGACTAAATAAATAAAAATACAGGCACATAATGGAAACCCATTCAGTAATAAAAAGAAATAAAATACTGCCCTGAGTTTGATGCTGGAACTCCATGATGGGAAGAGAGAATACACTCTATTAAGGTGTCTTGTGACCTCCACAAGTGTGTCATGGCACACACTCCAAAATAAATAAATGTAAAAAAAAACAACTCAATTTAGAAATGAAATACTGACATGTACCTCAACATGAACCCCTTAAAATATGAAAAATGAAAAATTAGAACATATACTGTTACGACTATATTCATATGAAATGTTCAGAAAGGAAAGATCTATAGAAGCAGAAACCATTAGTGGTTTCCTAAAGAGAGCAGTACTAATTGCAATGAGGTACAAAGAATCTTTGGAAGACGACAGAAACGCAAGAAACTGGATTGTAGTCGTTATTATAAAAGTTGTAACTTTACTAAAACTCATTAAATATTACATTTTGAATGGATGAATTTGAAGTAAATGATAGTTCAATAAGGCTTTTTAAATAAAATTCTGTGTGGTTCTTATAAATCTCAAAGACTGAAATGGCAAAGAGTAGAAAAGTGTCAGAAAATAAGTATGAATTGAATAAAAATTGGTGACTGAAAGCACAAATAGGAATAAAACAAACTAGCGAAGCAATCCCAAGACAATGTTCTCTAGTAACAACTCAGTAAGATTTTCTGTTCCATTCTGCATTTCTTTCTTAGATACTTACTGGTAACTGGGATATCATTTTTTCTAAACTTCTCAGTTCTACTCTTGAGCTATCAATTTCATGCTGACACATATCCAGTCGTTCATTCTGTGTCGCAACACGAACCTTCAAGTCTCGATTTTCGTTCATTAGAGAAAATTTTTCTCGTAGTACTTCATCCTTGTCCTCTAACTCACTCTCTAGCTTTAGGATACTTTGTCTAGACTCAGTTAACTGTGACATGACTTCTGAATTTTTCATTGCCATAGTCCTTAATTTTTCCTTTCCATTGTTATTTTCTTCTTTTAACTGTCTATAAAGAAAAAAGAGGTAAAATGAAAAATACACATCCATTTTCACTAATCACTTTTAAATACTCTCACTTCAAAAACTTTGAAGTTTACTAGGTAAGAACAGCATACAAAAAAGAAAGTTATAGGCCAATATTTCTGATTAAAAGAAAAAAAAAATAGCAAGAGCTAAAGAGATGGCTCAGGGATTAAAGCAGAAGAACCTGAATTTGGATCCTAGTTCCCACATAAGAATGTTGAGTGGAAGTTGTAGCAGACAGAGCCTAGAGCAAAACAATAAGGAGGTAGAGCAATTCAGGATGATTCCCAAAGTCACCCTTGGGCAGTACCCTCTTACATACACAGCACACACACACACAAACACAAAACAAAATAAAAAAACCAACTTGACAAAACCAGCAAACTTAATACAATATTGAAAAGATTATTCACCATGATTAAATGGCATTCACTTCAGAGATATAAGCAAAGTACGTCAGGAGTGGTAGCTCACATCTGTAATACCAATATTAAGGAGATAGAGGCAAGAGAGTTATTTCAAGCCTGAGGTCAGCCTGGGCTATATAATGTACTGCAGGCCATCCGAGCTACAGGCTAAAACCTTATCCCCGTCTCACCCCCCAAAAAAAGGTAATGAGAAAACTGGCAATAAGGTGTTAGCTAAGGTAACCAATATTTTGGTAACTATGTCTCCTGATGGTAGAATGCCTTATTATGATTAAACACCCCTGAAATTACAGTTATATTCTTTCTACTACATCAGAAGCCAAAGTACCAAGGCACTTTCGCACAGGAAGGACATGAAGTATTAAACTACAAAGTTTCCACACAGCAAATCATAACAGTTAAGTGAAAACCAGAACAGAAAAAAGTCTTTGTAAGTTTATATATATATATATATATATATATATATATATATATATATATATATGTGAAAAAAGGTTACTGTCCAGGCTATATAAGGAACTCCAAACTCAGAAGCAATAAAATAAAATAAACTTTTAAAAAAGCAATTGACCAAAACAGACATTTCTCAAAAACAAAGTATATAAACAGTCAACAAGTATATGAGAAAACACTCAATATCATAATCATCAGGGAAATGCAAATTAAAACTATAGGGAAGTATCACCTCACCTCACTACAAATGACCATTATCAAAAGACTAGAGATAACACAAAGGAAGGAAAGAAAACAATTCTGTTTGTGGGAATGTAAATTAATAAAACCATTATGAAGACAACGCTAAGGTTCTTCAGAAACCGAACTACAGTATGGTCCAACACTCCCATTTCTAGACATACATCCAAAGACAATGAAACTGTGTGTCAGAAAGACATCTGCACAAGCATTTTCACTGATGAGCCATCCCCCAGCCTACTTCTAGTTCCTGAGGACACTCTTCAATGACAGCACAGTTAGATATTATGTAGAAAGATACTGTAGACATTTTAAAAGAGTAACTTGTGATGTGAAATTTTAGAAATATATTAACCAACTTATTTCATTTGTATTCTTTTTATACAGAAGTTAATATGTGATTTAAACATGCCAAATTAAGTCAGGCATTTTTGGGAAATGCCTGTAATCCCAGAACTCAGGAGACAAAGGCAAATTGGTACAAATTTGAGGTCAGCCTGGGTTACACAGCAAGTTCTAGAATAGCCAGGGTCATATTGCAAAACTTTGACTCAAAACAAATAAGAAAATGTCCCGAAGAATAAAAAATTTTAAAAATGTCTCATTATTAGACTTGGGTAGAGTTCAGTGGAGAATATTTACATAGCATTTGCAAAATTCTGAATTTGGTTTCCAGTATTGGGAGTGGGACAGGGAGTAAAACGAAATGTTTATTTAAGAATAAAAGTTATGGAAATGGGGAGATGGCTTGGTGACTAAATACTTTACCTTGCAAGTACAAGGACCTGAGTTTGTTTCCCCAGATCCCACGTAAAAATGTTGGGAGGATATGGCGGAGCCCTGTTAATTCCAACCCTCAAAGACAGAGCCTGGGGAAATCCAGAGCACAACAATAAGGAGGGAGAGAGATACAGAATGATTCTGAATGTTATCCTTGGGCCTCCACAGACACACACACACTCAAGTGCCTTCTTATACACAAGTCTGCACATACATGTATACCAATCTACATGCAAAACACACAAACACATGCAAAAAATAGAATAAAATTATTTTATAAGGTTTAAAATAAAAATTTTAGTGATCAATCATTTTATTAATATTAGCAGAATTTTATTTCTTAAAGTATATGTTGCAATTGATAGTATCAGATTCAAAAAACACTATTTATATAAAATAGCTATTATAAAAACTATATCTCATTTACCGAGGCAAAAATAGTAAATTTATTACCTTAAGGAAAATGTGTTAAAATTACAAAATAATTATTTAATTGTTCTCTCTCTAGGTTGATAAAAATGAATTAATATTAATCTCTGACGCCACAGACATCTGAATCCCCACTAGAACAGATGATCCAGAGGGAAACCTTCATAGAACCTGATGGTCAGGAGGGTGGGAAGGAACAGGCTGGATCTATGATAGGAAGGGAGGGAGGGCAGAGGGAGGGTTAGGGAGGAGAAGAGATACTTACTCATTGTGCTTGCTAATATTAAATAATAAAATACAATTTAAAAAATATTAATCTCTGAAAGTTGATGAGGATTACTAGGATATTTTATCTGTTTATCTCTTCTATATACAAAGCAAGTATGTTGACAAATATTACTCTATATTTACAAACAGGTTAGCATTAACATACTTTATTACATTTTAAGTGATGATTTTTTATAATTTTTTTATTATTATGTATGTGTGTGTGTGTGTGTAGAACCACGAATTTGGGAATCACCATGGATGCCTCCACCTCCTCCTTGTTTACTCTGCCCCAGGATTTACAGACTCTGCCCTACCAGGACCAGAAACGCAGGCTGCCCCCGCTTCCGCCTGGTGTCTATACGTGGGGTCTAGGATCCGAACTCAGGACCTTCCACCTGCAAGGCAGAGAAACTTAACCCCTGAGCCATCTCTCCAGCCCCTTAAGTGATGATCTTATACATAGAAGTTTCATTCATGAATCTTATCCTTCTATATTTTGTAAGTCCATATTTACAATATATAAAATGTTTTTAAATATTTTTCTATTTCCACACACAAGAAATAATATTCCATAATACTATACCTGAATTTCTCTTTTAGAATTTCAAGTTCACTTTTATACTGAGTACACTTTTCTTGAAGTCTTTTATTTTCTTTTTCACAGTTATTAAGATTTTTCTCCAATATTTCTTCTTCAGCTTGAACCTAAAACAATGCATTAAATGTATTAATGCAGTCAAAAGTTTTACATTGTTTCAAACAAAAAAAAGAAGCAGTGATTTCAGAAATAAGCTGAAGTGGGCAAAGTACTTCATATATTTAGGTTTACAGTCCGATAGTGAGAAGAAACAAAGTGAAATTCTTAAGAGGACACAAAAGAAAGGGAGAAGGAGAATGTTGATCCAGCAATGCTTAAGAGCCTGTAACAGACTGAAAACAGCACTGGCCACCTGAAAGCAAAAGTACTCTGGTTAAACATGAACAAGGGAAGCAATTCAAAAAGCAGAATCAAAAATAGGGATTCTGCATCCAACTTATTAAAGGCCAGCTTCAGTGCAAATGTTCCAGAAATTTAATTTTCTCCAGGTTTACAGTCTCCAATATGAGTTCCTTCCTGTGGAGCACAACCTAAGTCCAAACAGAAAGCGGTTGGCAACCCTACAACACTCATGACACTACTGCACCAGCTGGTCATCACTGTAGCTTGCATGCTTGCGAACATTTCACCTTTGAAGCAGAAAGGGCCACCACGCCCAGCCCATCCTGAAAGATAACTGAGAGGCAACTTTCTTTCTGCAGTGGTAAACCCATGCTTCAGTAAATAACCTCCCACACATGCTAACACAGGCACCATTACATTAAACTCAGCAGGTAATAAACATACAAAAAAGATATGAGTTTCATAAAAAAAAAAAAAGATATGAGAGTAGGAGGGGGGCTTACTGAAAAGAAGGTTTTCAGCAAAAGGAGACAACTATAGCTATAGGTGACAACTAAAGGTTTCAGCTCTGGACACAACTGTGAGAAATTAGTAAGGAGCCGAGCCTTGAGCAAGCCTGCAGTAGATTATCTCATCGATGGAAAAGGCTCAGCCCGTAGTGGGCAGGTGGATAAAATGGAAGGAACTGGTTAAGTAGTTGGCATTCTTTGGCATACTTGAACAGATGAACTCCCTAGCTGGGGAAGTTGGCCTCTCTCTCAGCAGTCCTTTGCATATGCTAAGGCAGCTCCCTCCGCCCCTGGTATTGGTGTGAGCTCTCCTGTCAACTTGGATTAACAACTGTTAACAGACAACCATAAGCGAGAATAAAAACCCTTGTTCCCATATGCCATTTTGTCATGAATTTATCAGCAATACACAGCCTTAAATGTAAAACAGATCAAAGTCAAGTATGCAGATTAGAGGGAGAAGAGTGGAGGACTAAAAGGAGTGGAGGACTACTTCCTGTGCTCTTTGTTACATAAATCCAACTATTGGCATTTTTTGCTTGATAAGCAAAGGGCCAGTGAGATAAGTTTGCCTGGTAATCACTTGTTCATAAACCTGGGGACCTGAATTTGACCCCTGGAAGTCCATGTTGTGGTAGGAAAGGGAACTGACTGAAAATTTGGGCTATTTTGCTCACTGTTAAATTGTGTTATAAGAGGGATGCACCTTAAGTCTCAAAATTCTTCCCCTCACTCACCCAAACGCTATACGAGCCATTTTTGCAACATTTTCATTTATTAGACAAAAAGTATTTAATATAAACTCCTCAAACTTTCCTTTTCCTGCCATGTAAAACTTGCTATTTCATACTTTGATCTATTTTTTATTACATTAAGGAACAGAAATGTCCTTATTTAATTTAAAAGAAGTGCTTTTGGTCAGGTTATGGTGGGTGGTCCATATCTATAACATAGCACTCAGGAGGTCAAAGCAGGAGAATAATAAATAAAGGTCAGTCTGGAATATACAGTGAATAAAAGCCAGCCTGGGCTACATAATGAAACCCCATCCTTAAGAAAACAAAACAAAATAAAAGAACCTCAGACTCTTAGATTATATCAAATCAAATCATTATGCCGTTGTCTGTTCGCTACAATTCCAATGTCTTCAATTACCCTCTTCTAGTCCTTCTACTGATCCCCTTCAAATCTAATTGTAATTGTAATTATCAGTTAACAATTACTTTATGTATAGGCCAGGGCTGTATTTCAGGAGTAGAGTGTTTGCCTAGCATGTGTGAGGTCCTAGGTTTAATCCCCAGTACTGCCAAAAGAAAAAAAAATCACACATACACCCAAAACAACTATTCTATATACTAAGTTACATATATCTTCCTTGGAGACTCAGTGATTATATAATGCATAAAGCCTACTATGAAGAGATCAAAGTCTAGTAAGACTGGCCAGAATGTAGACAAATGGTATTAAACTTCATGCAACAGATGCTTGAGCTACTAAGGGCATCTAGAAGATGACTGTGTATTACTTAATAATATTAAGCTGAGAAAAAAGATCAAATATATGATGCATTCTGATATCTGAAACTATATTGAAAAGGTGATACACAAGTCTAAGACACTGTAGAGACCCAGCAAGAGGTAATGAAGATGGTGGATCTATCTAAGCAGACATATGAGTGGCTAAAGCTGCAGAATTAATAGGATCACTTGAATCTATTAGAAACAGAGAGTAATAAGAGAAAAATAGTACTTTTAGGATGTTGTTTGAATGAATGGTAGATGATTGCATCTTGAATCAAAACAAGCAATTTGAGGAGGTGGAGAGATAAGTTCTAGTTTAGAAATGTCTGTAGGCAAATTTTCTTTTCCTGCCACGTAAAACTTATTTCATACTTTGATCTATTTTTTATTACATTAAGGAACAGAAATGTCCTTATTTAATTTAAAAGAAGAAGTGCTTTTGGTCAGGTATGGTGGGTAGTCCATATCTTTAACGTAGCACTCAGGAGGTCAAAGCAGGAGAATAATAAGCAAAGGTCAGTCTGGTATATATAGTGAATAAAAGCCAGCCTGGGCTACATAATGAAACCCCATCCTTAAGAAAACAAAACAAAATAAAAGAACCTCAGACTCTTGAGGAGGTGGAGAGATAAGTTCTAGTTTAGAAATGTCCGTAGGCTATCTAGCTATAGGTTTCTAGTGACCATCTGTATTAATGCCATTAGGTGTGATCACAGACACTGAAATCTGGACTAGAGCTTCAAATTTAAGACTGACAGTATTTAAGTGGTAAAAAGTTTAGCTATTAATAAGAAGTTTGTGGAGTTAAAAGAGATGGCTCACGGGTTAACACTCTGCCCGAAAAGCAGAAGGATCTGAGTTTGGATCCCAGATCTCACACAAAAACACCAGATAAAAATGGCAAAGACCTGTACTTCCAGTTCTGGAAGGCAGAGCCTGTAAAATTCCAGAGTGAAGCAAAAAGGAGGTAGAAGCAATCCAGGATGATTCCTGAAGTCACCTTTGGGTCTCCACAAGCATGCACATACACTATATACAGTGAGAAGAGGATGGAAGTACAGCTCTGGAGAGATAAAGAATAGGTAGAACGACTTTCAAAATATATAGAGATATGATTGAAAAAGAGAACTGGGGAAAAACCTGAGGCAACAGAGTATTTGAAAAAAGTAATTGTCCAAAATAGATTATATACATGAATGAAAATAACATAATGAAACCCATTATGTATAATTAATATAAGCTAGTAAAAGAACAGTTGAAAAAAGCGGTTGCCAGTATCAGATACTGTAAGCTTGTCAAGAATGCTGAAGAATGAGATAGAGAGAAGAATGTACAACTTCTGAAGTAGAATAGAAGGGTGTAAAAAGAGCTAACAAGATTATTCTTTATGCAAAGGAAAAATAGTCTTTTATAGGATTGGGGTATCCTATTTAACAAGCAAACACATTTTACTTAGCTGTACTCTGTAGCTTGTTACTCTATGCTTCTCCTTAAAAAATTCTTTCTTCTGGTTTTCTTTCTTTGCTTTAATTACTATCTCAGGATAAAGTCCATCACACAGTATGGCACTATCAGAACTCTGTTCTGAGCTCAATATTTGAATATTTAAATTGTGACTTTATGTACAGGTCTTATTATGGTATAATAAGATACTACATGAATACAGGGGCTGGAGAGGTGGCTCAGGGGTTAAGCCTCCGTCTTGCAGGCGGAAGGTCCCGAGTTCGGATCCCAGATCCCACGTATAGACGCCAGACAGAAGCGGGGGCGGCCTGCGCTTCTGGTCCTGGTAGGGCGGAGCCTGTGAATCCCGGGGCAGAAGGAGGTGGAGGCGTCCATGGTGGTTCGCGAATTCGTCCGTGGTTCTACACACACATACACACACACACAGACACGCGCGCGCACATACACACAGTTGAATAAATAATAATAATAATAAAAAAATTAAAAAAAAAAAAAAAAAGATACTACATGAATACAATAAAGTTTTTTTTTTTTTAATGCAGCATCAAGTGAAAGGATCTTCCCTCTGTGAGGCAGAAATGAGGCCTTTAGGATAGTAAGTCAAGAGACCAGTGGGAGGCTATCTGATCTTCGTACCTTCATTTTCAGTAGTGGCAGTATACTGAACATCCAGCTTCTTACTAGCTCCAACCTCTACTCACCTGATCCATCTTGTCTATATTTTTCCATTTCCTTTCCTATTTTTTCCTTTTTTTAAAAGTTTTTTAAAAACTTTATTTAATTTAATGTGTATGTGTGTATCAGAGTTACAGTGTATGTACTTATGGAGCAGTATGTTCAAGGGTGACTTCAGGAATCATCCTGGATTGCTTCTACCTCCTTTTTGCTAACTCAGGGATTTCCCAGGCTCCACCCACCAGGGCCAAAAGTTTGGTGTTTCCCCCTGGTGTTTTTTAGTGGGACCCTAGATCTGAACCCAGGCCCTTAAGAATCTTAAGCCCTGAGCCATTTCTCCAGCCCTGTTTAATTTTTATTGTCCTTAGATAAAATTTCTGTAGATAACAAAAGTACTAGTAAGCATCATCCTTAACTAACATTTTAAAACTCTTTATACTGCTAAGCATGGTGCTTTATAAACCTATAATCCCTGCTACTTAGGATGGGGAAGAAGGACCTTCACTTTGGGCAACATATGACCTCATGTCAAAAAATGAATGAATAAAAAGGTAAATAAATCTGAAATAAGTGTTTTATTTCAATTATTATCTTACAAATGAAATGTATTCTACTTTTGTCTTTTTTTTTTTTTTGTATGTATGTATGTGTGTAAGGTGTGGGTCTGTATGTGTATGGAGGTTATATATAGAAAAGGGTACCCTGTGTGCCAGTGAGGTCCAAGGGTGACATCGGGAATTGTTCTACTTCCTTACTGCTTTACTCTGAGGCTTCTCATGCTCCGTTTACCAGGACCTGAAGTACAGGTCACCACCATTTATGTCTGGCAGTTTTTACTTAGGATCTGGGATCCAAACTCAGGTCCTTTTGAGGCAAAAGTTTTAACTTCTGAGCCATCTCTCCAGTCCATGTTTTCTGTTATTTTTAAGGACAGAAATGCAGGTCACTGAATTTGTACAAATACTTCTTACCTTTTCCAGTTTTTCAGCCACTTTTTCTTTATATTGTTGGAAAGCTTTACTCAGCTCTTCAGCGTTATATAGTGCTTCATTCCTTTGTCGCTCAGCTCTGAAAAAAAGAAATAATAAAACGAATGCTCCACATTTGAGAAGGCAAATTTGAAAGTGATCTTTACTTAATAAGAATTAGAAAGAAACAGACATATGTGTGTGTATAGTACATACGTATTTTTGCATATGAGTATATACATCTGTGTGCTGGTGCACATGCATGTGTTAAAAAGTGTGTGGGGGCTAGAGGTAGATATCAGATGTCTGCCCCAATTGCTCTGCACCTTAATTTTTGAGACAGTTTTCACTGAACCTGGATTGGATTCAGTGAAATTGATTGGGTTAGAATGGCTGGCTAGTGAACTCCAGAGACCTGCCTGTCTCTGTGCTTTCAAAACTGGAGCATCTGGCTTTTCTGCAGATCCTAGAGATGCAAATTCCCTTTGCTAGCACAACATGAACTTTACTGACTGAACCATCTCTCCAATTCCAGAAGCAGATTTTTCTTACTTAAAAAGAATATTAAGCTTTACTGTGAAATGAAGATTAAGATTACACAGTAATTTTCTCACTCTAGCAGCACAAAAAACACAAAATAGCTATAAACTCAGGAACATATATAAATTTCTTACACATTGACAATTTTTCCCTTTAGCTTAAAAAAGATAGAGAAGCAGCCTGATGCTAAACAATAAAATTTCAAGGTTAGGATACAATCAACCTACTGTGCAGAATGATCAAGACATTCTATAAATTCTATGACTAATATAAAAGTTAAGGAATTTTTTTTCAAGATAATAAAACAACAACAGTAACTGAGGACTAAGGAGATAGTTCAGTGGATAAGGCACTTGCTGCTGGAGTGTGAAGACCAGAATTCAGATCCACAGAACCCATACAAAAGCTGGGAGGGTATGGCCACTTTCTATAATCTCAGCATGTTGGAGACAGACTGAATCCACAGGGCAAGATAACTGATGAGTGAATACTGCTCAGTGTTCAGCTGAGAGACTCTTCCTACCTCAATAGATGGGGAGAGTGATCAAGAAGTCGTCTGATGTCATCTTTGGGCACATAAACATGCACATGCTCATGTACTCATTCGAAATGCTCAGTAAGTAAAAATGATTGCCACACAATTCTGACAACCTGAATTCAATCCCCGGAACCCATAAAAAGCAAGATCTGATGGTATCCATCTGTAATCCCAACACTATTTAATCCCTCTATTAAGATAGGAGGTGGGGCTGGAGAGGTGGCTCAGGGGTTAAGCCTCCGCCTTGCAGGCGGAAGGTCCTGAGTTCGGATCCTAGATCCCACGTATAGACTATAGACGCCAGGCGGAAGCGGGGGCAGCCTGCGTTTGTGGTCCTGGTACGGCGGAGCCTGTGAATCCCGGGGCAGAGTAAACAAGGAGGAGGCGGTCCATGGTGGTTCCCGAATTCACCCATGGTTGTACACACACACACACACACACACACACACACACACACACACACACACACACACACAAAGATAGGAGGTGGAGACACAGAAGAGAAAACATGAAAAAAGATATAAGAAAGAAGTCCTAGGACCACCACCTAAACTGGAGTATGCTGCTATAAAATAAGAGATCCTGGGCTGGAGAGATGGCTCAGGGATTAAGACTCTGCCTCGAAGCAGAAGGTCCTGAGTTTGGATCCCAGGTCCCAAGTAAAAACACCAGGCAGAAATGGTTGCACCCTGTACTTCTTGGTGTGGGTGAAGCCTGGGAAATCCCAGAGTGAAGCAAAAAGGAGATAAAAGTAATTCAGAATGATTCACGAAGTCATCCTTGATTTTTAACAGGGACATACAGTGCCCTTTGCCACAAATACACACATGCAAAATAAATAAATAAAGTTTACCAAAAAAATAAAAAATAAATAAAAGATCCTGTATCAATAAAGTGGAAGGTGACAAATGGTATGTGAAAATTGTCCTCAGAACTCCACATATGTACCCCCCACATATATGCACACACCAAAAAAAAACTAAAAAAAAAACCCCAAAACACAATTTATAAATATTTTCTATTATTTATTTATTCCTAAAGTAAATCTGGCCACTTTTTTCTTTACACACACATACATACATATGTAATAAAAAAAATTTTTTTTGCATGTGTGTGTGTCTGTGTATCAGAGGACACTGTGTGTGCCCAAGGGTGACATCAAGAATCATTCTGGATCGTCCTACCTTCTATTTTGCTTTGGGGTATCCCAAGCTTCACTTTCTAGGGTCAGAAGTGTAGGCCAATGTCATTTCTTTCTGGTGCTTTTGTATAGATCTGGGATCTGAACTCAGATCCTTCTGCTTCTGAGGCAGAGGCTGAAAACCAGAGCCACCTCTTCAGTTCCCAACCACTTTTCCATGAACCAACTTTCAGTCTGCATGATGTATGAATCAAAATTTTATTTTAAAGAGTACACGTTAATTCTCAAAAATGACTAGAGCGTTTTAAGTGTGCTTTCTTCTTGGGCTGTGAGCAGTGAAGTGCTTGGTGTCTGTTTCCATTGTGGTCATCGTTGTCCTCCTTTCCCCCCATCTTGCTTCTTGCTAACAGTGAGCAAAAGGCCACCTTGGGTCTGGGCTGTTCCTGTCACAGTGAGACCTCTAACGCCACAGACTTCACAAGCCGGCTCCTCTGACCCTGTGTGCTATGTGCTTGTTTTTCATCTCTTATTCTTTTTAAATCCATGCTTATTATTGTGGGAGAGAATAACTGTAAATAGCTCTAATTAAATCATACTTCTGTGTAAGAGCACAAGGATGGGAAGAGCCATGATATACAAGATACTCCATTCAAGTTAGGGCCGAAGCAATCATAATTGGACTTTGCATGCCCTGCGCAATGACCAACACACTATTGACCCCACAAAGTCTAGCATTTGCTAAAAGCACCAAGATCTTTGGAGGCAAGGGATTGACAGCCAAAATAGTGTTCCCATGCTTAAGGGGTACAAAGGAAAGGGTTCAGGGAAATGCCGCTGGGTCTTTGTACGTCATCTGAGAGGAGGACCCAGAGGAGAGTTTGGCATGCACACTAAAGGATTCTCCGGGGATTGGGGGAGGGGAGGCACTGGGGGGTGGGGAGGGAGGGGTGAGGGGAAGGTGAGCAGAGGGGTGGGGGGAGGAAGAAGGAGGGAACCGGTGTACCTATTAAGTTTGTATGAGCGGAGATAACAAAAAATGTTAAAAAAAAAAAAAAGAGGGAAGAGCTAGTCCCTTTCATTGTCATCATTTTGCAAAGTAGAGTAGCTGATTTTCCTCATTTATTATAAAAACCATATATTCAAAAAAAAATCATATATTCACATTATTGAAAACTTTCTAGACTTTCTTAAATAAAGATTCAAACATTAAAAAAATAAATAAATCATACTTCTAAAATGAACTATTTTCTTATATTCCTCTTTATGCTTTTGGTAATATCAATCTTTACAAATTAAATGGTCTTTGATAATGGATCGATTTTGTATTGCCTTATTAAGATCAAATTCTTCTTGTCATCCCGTTCTTTATCCTCTCTATTAATGGAATTCTTGTCTTTAAAGGTTTTTTAAACATCAAAAAAATAATAAAAATAAAGAGCACATGTAAACATTTTACTTAGAGGTAATGCTTTTCAGGGTATATTAAACTCCATGTACTACTTCCAAGTAGCTTTCAAGTAGGTAATGCAACTTAATGTCATAAATAATAAATATCATTACATTAATGCTTATTATCAGCCTTTGAATAATTAATTCTAATCAAGAATAGTGGCAACAAAATCCACACTCAAAAATTTTAATAACAAAAAAAAAGAACATGAAAAAGAACATTAAGTTACTCTACTGCCAAGTTTCAAAAGTGTTTTTACTTCAAAATTTGATTTTAGGCTAGGCATGGTGGCAAAGCAGTGCTCTACTATGCCTATAATATTACTATTCAGGAAGCAATGGCTGGAGGATTGCAGTGAATTGAGTTCAACTTCAACTGCATATATACCAGGCCAGCCAAGACCATATTGTAAAACCCCGCCTTCAAAAAAAAAAGTTGGGGCTGGAGAGGTGGCTCAGGGGTTAAGCCTCTGCCTTGCAGGCAGAAGGTCCTGAGTTCGGATCCTAGACCCCACGTATACAAGCCGGGCAAAAGCGGGGGGGGGGGGGGGGGGCTGCGTTTCTGGTCCTGGTGGGGCGGAGCCTGTGAATCCCGGAGCAGAGTAAACAAGGAGGAGGTGGAGGCATCCATGGTGGTTCCTGAATTTGTCAGTGGTTCTACACACACACACACACACACACACACACACACACACACACACACACACACACACACGTACGTGTGTGTGTGCACATATATGCACAATTGAATAAATAATAAATAATAATAAAAAAATTTTTTTAAAAAGCATTTAAAACACAGGCTAGGTTTAATGCTCTGGTGGTTACAAAGCCCTAGGTTCAATTCCCAGTATCACAATACAAACAAATTCCACATACCTCTTTCCTTGTTTACTTTGTTCAAGCAAGTCTACTTTCAGTTTTATACATTGCTCTTTGACCTCTTGTAAACTTTGTTCCTTTTCAATCACCATTTTTTGGCTTTGCTCTAATTTATCTTCTGCCTCTCTGTAAAAAGAGAACAAAATTTAAGGACTGTTAAAGTGATTATTACAGACATATCTGAATAATGCAACACTAGGAATCCTATTACTTCACATCAATTACTTGAGGGAAACAAACAAAAAGGCATATTTGCAACTTATCGGAAAGTTTTGACAAGAAATAAAAACTTCCATCAAATGAGAAAGACATCTAATATGAAAGTTCACATCACATTTCATGTTCAAGCTCGTGGCACACACCTGTATTCCTAGCACTCCGAGGGTAAAGGTAAGTATCATCAAGAGTTTAAGGTCATCCTCAGCTACACAGGGAGTTTTAACCAGCTTGGGCTTCATGAGACTTCTCTCAAAAAAAAAATGCATTTCCTGCTCACATATCAGATGTATAACTATATACTTAAAAAACAAGGTAAGTACATGGTTATCACTCCCACGTCCAAAGATATTTCTGACATTTCTATCCAAAGGGAGAGGGAAAAACAAAAGTAGTAAGAAATAAAAATTCTGGGAAGGAAATTTTTTCTTTATTAGCTGATGATATCATTAGGTAACTGGAATATTAAGGACAATTAAAATGAAAACTGACTACGAAAAGATTAAAGGCACAGCCCAATTTCAAAATATTTATATAAAACTCAAGACTGGTATAGAGATACATGTCTTCACTCCTAGGAACTTGGAGTTTGAGGAAGGTTCAGGACCAGCCCGGACAACATAACAAGACCCGTCCCCCCAATCTTGGAAAAAAAATAATCTGAGCTGGAGAGATGGCTCAGTTAAGACTCTGCCTCAAAAGCAGAAGGTCCCGGGCTGGAGAGGTGGCTCAGGGGTTAAGCCTCCGCCTTGCAGGCGGAAGGTCCTGAGTTCGGATCCCAGATCCCACGTATAGACGCCAGGCGGAAGCGGGGGCGGCCTGTGCTTCTGGTCCTGGTAGGGCGGAGCCTGTGAATCCCGGGGCAGAAGGAGGTGAAGGCGTCCATGGTGGTTCGCGAATTCGTCCGTGGTTCTACACATACATAGACACACACACAGACACACAGACACACGCGCGCGCACATACACACGCATATGCACACAGTTGAATAAATAATAAAAAAAAAAAAAAAGCAGAAGGTCCCGAGTTCAGATCCCAGATACCATGTAAAAACACCAGGCAGAAATGGCAAGGGCCTATACTTGAGCCCTGGAAAACTCCAGAGCAAAACAAAGAGAAGATAGTGTAATCCATAGTGATGTCCTCTGACACACACAGAGACACACATACATACATATAAACAAACAAACAAGTAAATAAACAAGTAATGAATGAATGAATAAATAATTCAAAAATATCAGTAGGCAATCAGGAAAACACACAATAAACAAATATACAAAATATCTAGGAACAATTTATAAAAAAGTTACAATGAAACATATTGAGGGGCTGGAGAGGTGGCTCAGGGGTTAAGCCTCTGCCTTGCAGGCGGAAGGTCCTGAGTTCGGATCCTAGACCCCACGTGTAGACGCCAGGCGGAAGCGGTTCTACACACACACACACATACATGCATACATGCGCACACATGCATACATGCACAATTGAATAAATAATAATAAAAAATTTAAAAAAAAGAAACATATTGAAACAGATTTTGTAAAATGGATGCTAATTACAATTAAGTAAGATACATAGGAATCAATTAACAATAATGTTTTAAAAATATCTTAAAATTTGAGAGGTGGAGAGATGGCTCAGGGCTTAAGACTCTGCCTCCCAAGCAGAAGGTCCTGAGCTTAGATCCTAGGTCCCATGTAAAAATGCTAGGGGCAAACAGTAGCAGACTATACTTCCAGCTCTGGTGGGAAGAGCCTGGGAAATATTTTACTTATTTACCTTGTGTATGCGTGGGTGTGGACGAGTGGGTGTGGACGTGTGTGTGTGTGTGTGTGTGTGTGTGTGTGTGTGTGTGTGTACGCGCATGCGTATCAAAGGGCACTGTGTTTCCTTGTGGAGGACCAAGGGTGATTTCAGGAATCAACCTGGATTGCTTCTACCTCCTTCTTGCTTAGCTCTGGGATTTTCCGGACTCCGCCCACCAGGGCCAGAGGTGCAGGCCACCACCATTTCCCCCTGGCGTTTTTTACATGGGACCTAGGATATGAACTTAGGACCTTCAGCTTGGGAGGAAGAGTCTTAACCCCTGAGCCATCTCTCCAGCCCATAAAAATTTTTTTTAAATATCCTGAAATTTGATAGATTTGAAAGACACTTTTAATATACATCGGCATTATCTACAGAATTTATTAAAATGTATTTCTGGGTCTCATCTTACAAAGTTTATTTTTCAGTAAGCCTAAGATGCATTTCAATAAATTCCCGTAAAATACAAATTCTTCTAGTTCCAGAGCAGCACTTTGGGAACCATTCAAATAGTGTAACATGCTATTCTGCATATATTTCTCATCTTATTCAAGGCAGAAGATAAAAATAAATAACAAAATGCCTGATTTCTTAAAATGTATGTCTTCAGCTCCACTAAAGCAATGAGTTCATATTACATTACAGCTCAAGAAATGAACTAATTCATATTTAGTAAAAATATTCAAAGTAACACCTTAACTTAGATTTATTCATTATTAGCTGTTACCTATTACATGTATAGCCATTGGGAGCTATAATTGACTGAAATAGATTCAACAAATTATAAGACATTATTAGATTACTTTAGATATTGGAATGGGTGTAAGAAACAAAATTTAATAAGATATAACAAGCAGAAATATCAAGTAAAAATTCTTTAAAGCTACAGAAAGCATATTTACCTTAAAACTTTATCTTGAGCTGAAACTTCTGCTTCCAAATTTATAATTTGTTCTTCTAAGATTGGAATACTGGCTGCTTGTTGTTGAGCAGACTCAAGCATAGACATCTAAACCATAAAAGCAACTTTTAGAATATTATATTTTAGAAATAAATTAACCTACTTAGATGTTAGTCTTTTTTTCCATAAATTGTTACTATCTTAAGATCTGTAATATATATTTCCTGATACCATCTAAGAAAATTTATGTAGGAAAATACGTACTGAGATATTTATCAAGTAAATCCTGGGACCCAAAATTCTATTGCCCCCCCATTTTAGTGATTCACAAACTAATTTTAGAACACATGCTTAATAGAGAAAATGTATACAATACAGAAAAGCATAATGATCCACAACCAGGATGATACAAATGATGCAGCATGGCAGGAATTCACAAATGGTACAGAAAACCAATTATATTTTCTTGAATTAGTCAATTATAAAAATATTTAAAAGCTGATTATTCTTGAAAAGTAAATTTAGAGCATGCAGACATGAAGTACAACACAGGACAGGAAGGACACCTGAATAAAAAAAAAAAAAAAAACTCTACTAATTAAGCCATTTCTCTTTTACTTCTAAAGCACTTATTTACTAAGTATCTCTACAGCCCCACACTTATGATTTTAGAGAAACTGTCTAGAACTGAAAACAGGACTATCACTGATGAGCTGAAAAAGTAGACAAATGCTACAATAAAAGTAAAGTGACAGCCTTAGGTTTATTACATGAAGTGATTGAACAGGACAGATCTGGACTTAGAGACAAGGAAGGATGAGATAGACAATATACCAATATAAAACCATCAGCTCCAAGTTCCTACTCCAGTCTCCTTTAGGGCTGTCCCTCAAAAGAAATCAAAGATTCTTTGCTGGAGAAACTGACTCCAAAGAAGACCATCACAAAGTGGCCCTGATCAATGGGCAAAAGAGACACTTTTACAATCATCACTCACAGGTAAAGCTCACGGAGCACACATAACCAATACAGACAGCTTACAAACTACTACTAAATGTCTTTCTCTAAATACAAATAATCAAAACATTAGCATCTGAAAAAAGGTCCTAAAATGGAAGCTAGAGGTTCAAACAAAAGAAACTAAAAAGAGGAAACGAAAAATAAAAAAAATTAAATCTTCAGAGTTTACAAAGAATATTGTATCTGAATATTATTAAATTCAAAATAGAAAAAACTTCAGAAAAGGAAAAAAAATTGTCAGCCAAAAATAGAAGAAACATAGAAGTGTGAAAAATAATGCTGAAAAAAAAACTCCTAAAAATGAACCACATAGAGATAAGAAGAAAAGTCTTGGTTTGTGTTTTTCCAGGAAAAAGAAAAGAAACAACAAAAAACTTTGACCCATATAGAGAATGAATATAAAATATCTCATACTTAACGGGAGAAAGAAAATAAAGCGGGGACAGGCAAAAAGATTTAAAAATATTTGCAACAGGACTGCAAAGATGGCTCAGGAATTAAAACTCTGCCTCCCAAGCAGAAGGACCTGAGTTCAGATTCCAGATCCCACGTAAAAATGCCAAGCAGAAAAGGCAGTGGCCTGCACTTCCAGCTCTGGAAGATGAAACCTGGGGAAACTGAGAGCAAAGCAGAAAAGGAAGTAGAAGCAATCAAGATGATTCCTGAAGTTACCCTTGGGCCTCCACAGGCACGCACAGTGCCCTCTGACACACACACACACACACACGAAATAATAAATAAAAAATTAAAAGATAAAAGCAAATAAAAAAATAAACTGCTAAGGAAAGTGATTCACAATAGCATTTTCAGATAAACAACTGAAAAATAACCTACAGTTATCAACCTTATACAAGAGATACGGGGAACTAATTCCAACTAAGAAAAACATCAGAACAGTCTTAAGGATGGCACCTAGCTTAAAAGACAATATACTCAGAAGGGCAGGCTGCCAGGCTCCAAAAATACACAAAACATTATCAAAAGGTAAATTCTGAATATGGTAATTAAATCGAGAATTTCAGGAAAATGTCACAATAGTCATATATATACAACATGAAGACCTATAGAACTGCCCCAGAAAAGGCAGCTTTCCTAAAAGAAAAAATAGTAATTCACTCAATTTAGATAATACTAAAATACCAGTATGAGGCTTGCTGCTTAGAACAAATAATTGGTACAACCTAAAAATATTAATAGCTAAACCCATTTTATATTTCTTTAGGCTTTAAGCATTTATGACTGTGTCTGTATGTGGTCTATGGGTGTAGGCATGTGTGTATGAAAGGAAATGTTTGTCTGTGTGCATGCATAGAGGCAGGAAGACAGCATTGGGCATTTTCCTCTATTCATTCTATCATATTTTTTGAGACAGGGGCTGGAGAGATGGCTCAGGGGTTGTGACTCCGTCTCACAAGCAGAAGGTTCTGAGTTCGGATCCCAGGTCCCATATTAAAAAAAACAAAACAAGCAAACATATTTTTTGAGACAGTATTTCCCACTACACCTACAACTCATCATTTCCAATAGATCAGCAAGCTACCAAACCCTCAGGATCTGCTTGTCTTCTACTGCCCCCACAGTCACTGTGCCTACTTTTTTATGTGCGTACTGGGGAAACTGAACTCAGGTCCTCACGTAAGCACTTATTTACTAAATATCTCTACAGCCGCACATATATAAATTTAGAAAAATTATCTATAGCTGAAAACAATTAAAAATATCACTGATGAACTGAAAAAGTAGACAAATCACATAGAAATCTAAATGGCTAAAAACATGCTAAAAGACAGATCTCAGGCTGAGGATACAGTGCAGCTGGTAGACAAAATGCCTAGATGCACAAAACCCTTCAGTCTACAGTACTGTATAAGCCAGTTATGGTGGTGCATGACTATAAAGCCAGTATTTGTGAGTTCCTATGAGTTCCAGGCCAGCCTGGGAGGTATGAAACTGTCTAAAAAATTTTTTTTAGGGGCTGGAGAGGTGGCTCAGGGGTTAAGCCTCTGCCTTGCAGATGGAAGGTCCTGAGTTCGGATCCTAGACCTCACCTATAGAGGCTGGGCGGAAGCGGGGGAGGGGGGGGGCACGGCCTGTATTTCTGGTCCTGGCAGGGCGGAGCCTGTGAATCCTGGGGCAGAGTAAACAAGGAGGAGGTACAGGAGGTCCATGGTAGTTCCCGAATTCATTGGTGGTTCTACACACACATACATACACACACGTGCACACACTCACACATGCACAATTAAATAAATTTTTTTCTAAAAAAAATTTTTTTTAAGGTTCATGAGAAATCAAGTTAAACAACAACAAGCAACATTTTTATGTGGGTTCTAGGATCAAATTCAGGTCCTTTTGTTTGTGAGGCAAAGGCTTTAACCCCTGAGCCATTTCTCCAGTCCCAGTAAGGGGGTTTCTAAATTCTAGGTGATCTTTTTCCTATTTCTTAAATTTTTCTATTTACTGTATGTGTGTGTGTACACTTGCCACAACTTACATGTGGTCTTCAGAAGACAATATGCAGTCAGTTCTCTCCTTCTATCATGTTGATTCTGAAAATTAAACTCAAGTGGTCAGGCTTGTTGGCACCCAGTAAGTCATCTCACCAAAGCATCTTGTAAGTTTTTAACCTTAAGAACAAAAAGTTCCCCTATATTTTCAGGTGTAAGATAGATCATGATTTAGAGATGGCTCAGGGACTAAGACTCTGCCTCATAAGCAGAAGGTTCTGAGTTCGGATTCCTGATCCCACATAAAAATGTCAGGTGGACCAGTGCCAGCCTGCACTTTAGACTGCACTTTAGAAATTCCAGAGCAAAAAGGAAATAGAAGTGTTGCAGTTTGCCTGCATGGTTGCTGATAAATGACCATCAAAGAGCTTATGGGAACAAGGAGTTTATTTCCTTACGACAGTCTGGTTACAGTTCATAGTCTAGCTTGGCAGGAGAGCTCACACCAACACCAGGGCCGAGGGCACTGGCCACACCATCACCACATAATGGCTTAGAGATGGACGATCCTTACTTGCCAGACCAGCCTGTCTAACCAAGTGAACAGAAGGATGCCAACCCACTCAACCAGCTCTCTGTGATTTATCCAGGGCCTAATCCCACCCACCATGGGCTGGGTCTTCCCCATCAGCTAGACCAGCAGGTTTACTCTGGGTTTAACTCAACCATCAATTCTCTACAACTGTACCCAGAGCTCAAACCTTTAACAGTCAAGTTGACACCTGTGCTTAGTAATCCAGGATGATTCCCAAAGTTACCCTTGGTTCTCAGTACCCTCAATACACACACACACACTTATCATTACGAAACAATCACAACTCTTTTCTGGTCAGTCCAGTCATCAGTCAAAGATACATACTTTTGCTTTTGACTGTGTTAATTCAAAGTGGATAGATTCCATTTTAGTCATTAAAGAATGATTCTGTGTAACCAAACAAGCATTCTGTTGCCGAAGTTTATTAAGTTTCTCTCGAAGGCTTTTAATCTCCTGTTCCATAGGAGGAGATGAAAAAGACACCTGAAAAATAAGAAAAGAACAATGTAAATGTTTAAATTGCTTAAGGATTACACACAAATATGGAAAATGGCAGCAATTATCATCAAAATAACTACTCAGCAAAGTGAGTTAAAATATTTTGTGAATATTGATTTAAAATAAAGTATCAAACCATCAGCATCCATTTTTCATTTCTAGTAGAAATAGATGGTAATTATAACTTAAAAACAGTGGTATGCTTTTTAAAATTGCTTAATATTATCTAGTAAGTCAATGAACAATACCACTCCTTGATATAAATGACAGAAAACTTTGTTTTTATACCTGAAGATATACAAATATTCATAACAACGTCTATAAAAGATACCATAAATGGAAGTAATCTACATGCCAATAAACAATAAGAGGCATTAGAGGAAATAGTCTTTAATTTGAACATATATTTTTAGCTTACTTTTTACCATATCTTATAATTTTCAGGAGCTTTTATCCCAGACTTTTTTTTTTCAGAAATGCAAACTATAAAAAATTGGGTTGGTTGGGGCTGGAGAGGTGGCTCAGGGGTTAAGCCTCTGCCTTGCAGGCAGAAGGTCTTGAGTTCGGATCCTAGACCCCACGTATAGACGCCGGCGGAAGCGGGGGCGGCCTGCATTTCCGATTCTGGTAGGGCGGAGCCTGTGAATCCCGGGGTACAGTAAACAAGGAGGAGGTGGAGGCGTCCATGGTGGTTCCCGAATTCGTCCGTGGTTCTATACACACACACATACATACACATGCACACACATACATACACACGCACAATTGAATAAATAATAAAAATAATTAAAAAAAAAAAAAAAAACCAGAAGCTCCTGAATTCTGATCCCAAGTCCCATATAAAAAAGCCAGGCGGAAACAGCAGTGGCCAGCACTTCAGACTTCAGGCCCTGGTGGACAGAGCTTGGGAAATTCCAGACCAAAGCAAAAAAGAAGGTAGAAGCAATCCAGGATGATTCCCAGTTACCCTTGGCCCTCCGCAAGGACACACAGTACCCTCTGATACACACACACACACACACACATAGAGGAATGAATAAATATAAAAGAAAAGCATACATAAACATTTGTTGCTATCTTCAATAGGTAGCAACTATTTTAATATATTACCTTTTTTTTTTTTTGAGACTGTCTCTAGCTCAGGCTGATCTCAAACTTCTGATGAAGACCTTGAACTTCTGACCCTTGCCTCCATCAGTGCTAGGATTACTGGGGAAAGTCACTATGCCAAGTTTATGTGGCGCAAACAATTGAATAAAGAACCTTGTGCACACTAGGTAAGCATTCAGCCTTAATCTTGTTTCTTAGGTGTTTTTTTTCTTCTTGTTGTTGCTTGTTTTTACTAAAAAGCTTCACACTACAACTAGGATTTCCTAGAACTCATAGTAATTCTCATGTCCCAGCCCTAAAATTCTGGGACTATAGGCAGGAACTACCATTCCTAACTTATTTCTGTAACTTTCGAATTTAGTTCTCTAGTGATTCCAAATGCACACATAGAGAACACAAACTACCCACTTCTCTTACCATTTTATTTGAAAAGTAACATTGATGCATTTTTTTTCACTTAAACTATACTGGTAATCTTCATATAATTAACACATGGAAAATTCATGTATGTATTGTTTCCATTCAATGAAAAAAACTGGTTAATCAATGTGTATCACCAGACAATTGAGCTATTCCTTATCCTTCAACAAATAATTCATTTTGTGTTTATATATCTGCAGGATTGTGTTCCAAGTAATTATTTTCAAATGCCTCCCTATATTGTTGCATACCCAGCAACAATATATATCCCCTCAATATCATCACAAAAGATAGTGTCACACATCAAGATGCTTAACAATGTGTCAGGTATGAACCAGTATTTAAATATAGTTTCATTTTGAATTTTGCTTATAATAAATGAAAGGGAAGATTTCTGTTTTCTTCTATTCATGTCTTTTGGCTACTGAGTTACTGGTCTTTTCATCTCATTTTCTTAACCCCTTGTCCACTTAGGCATTACCAAAATTCCCATCAATTTGTGATGTTTCTTCTATTCACTTACATATATACAGTCCGAATGATCAGAAATTTAAATTAGGATAGAGATCAAAGATCCTACAACTGAATGTTCTTTATAAATATGGAATTTGAGTTTCTTTTCTAAAATATAGTCTCAAATGACTTGGGCTTTGTTATACAGTTTACTTTAAAAAAGAAAAATTCTAAGCAGGGATGAGTACTCAATATGCTTGTAAAAGGAGAAAAAGAAGACTCTATATCAACCACCTAGAACTAGACCAGCTTAGTCTCTCCCCATCTTGAAGCTCAGGGAAATTTGCGGAAGAGGGGGCGGTAAGAGTGTAAGAGCATAAGGATGGGAGGAGCAATGATATGTAAGATACTCCATACTAGTTAGGGCTGAAGCAATCATAATTGGACTTTGCATGCCCTGCGCATTGTCCAACACACTGTTGACCTCACAAAGTCTAGCATCTGCTAAAGGCACCAAGATCCTTGGAGGCAAAGGATTGGCAGCCACAGCAGTGTTCCTATACCTAAGGGGAAAGGGTTCAGGAAAGGCCACTGGGTCCTTGTACATAATCGGAGAGGAGGGCCCAGAGGAAAATCAGACATGCACAAGAAAGGACTCTCTGGGAATTGGGGTGGGAGGCACTGGGGGATGGGGAGGGAGAGGAGTGGGGAGGGGAAGCAGGGGGTACGGGGGGAGGAGGAGGGAGGGAGAGAACTGGTGTACCTAATAAGTTTGTATGAGCTGAAATAAAAAAAATATATATATTATTAGTATTAAATTTGTATACATGTATGAAAAAAAGGAGAAAAATTCTCAAAAATTGGCTTTTTGAAACAAAAAGCAAAATTTATCAAAAATATTATGTGATGTGCATGAATGCTTGAGATAAGGAAATAAAGAACAGGAAAAAGTGAATGGAAAATGAGGTAAAGAGGTCAAGCAGAAAGACAACCATGGGGACTGGAGAGGTGGCTCAGGGGTTAAGTCTCTGCCTTGCAGGCAGAAGGCCCTGAGTCTGAGTTCGGATCCTAGACCCCACGTATAGACGCCCAGTGGAAGCGGGGGCGGTCTGAGTTTCTGGTCCTGGTAGGGCAGAGCCTGTGAATCTCAGGGCAGAGTAAACAAGGTGGAGGCAGTCCATGGTGGCTTCCAAATTTGTTTGTGGTTACACACACACACATGTGCACACATGCACAATTGAATAAATTAAAAAAAAAAAGGGAAGAAAGACAACCATGGGGATTTAGGTAAAAATACTGAATAAGGAAAAAAGAGTTCTAGATCAAGAAACAATCTCAAATATAACTGACAAGGACGATGGTGCCATGTGGTGACATGGCACTTGACCAAGATTAAATGGTAGAAATACTTGATTAATAAATAATTGGTTATGTTTAAGGCACAGTGATAAAATCAAGAAAATTATAAATGATGTGAGAAAAGAATACATTAAACTATAAAACAGCATAAAGACAGAAGTCTATGAAGATAACTATATGCTTGTTATGTCAAAAAGAGAACAATTATATTTCAATACTTTACAGAAAACACTCTGAATAAAACATGTAAAGAAAAAGTATTTTAAGTAATCAGGTCTAAAAATAATAACCTTATCTCTTGACTTTTTCTGAAAATCAGCACTACCACCAGATAATTTACAAACTTTCTTAAAAGGTGTGTAATTCAAAAGTCCTCGGTGGCTAGGCTGAGTAAGGTCTTCCAAAATAAGCCTTTCAGATCTTGAAGGATTAGAGACATAATCGGAATTTTCACTTGGACTAGCACTAGAGGAAAAAAGAAAAAAAATTTCAGTTCTTACTTAGTTTTTAAACTATAAATTTCTACATATTAAAAAAGAAAATAAGCAAAATTAGATCCACATTTCTGAATATAGGACAGTGCTTCTACTACCTTTTCAATAGACCATAATCAATTTTACATCAGCAATCTATGTATTTCCTGAGCCTCTATACTAGAAATACACAGACGTAAACAGCTATAATAATGAAAAGTTAATAAAAACCAGAATGTTTTGTACTAATCCTATTAGAAGTGGCTTAATATATAAATGTTCTGGTATTCACATTTTTTTCAAACTACACATTATGAAACAGAATGACTTATTCTAGAAGCATATTAAGTACAACATAATGAATCTAAATATTTTACATTGGTTAAATTAAAGTAACATTCTTGGAACCAGTGAGATAGTTCAGTGGGTAAGGCTGAGTTTGATTTCCTGAAGCTCACACAGTAGGAGAAAACTGACTTCAGAAAGTTGTCCTCTGACCTCTACCTGCATACCATGGGATACATGTGCTACCTTCTCCCAAATAAAAACGTATTTGTCTTCAAAAAAATAAACACTTTGAATTCTACATGTAATTTTATTTACTTACCTGGATAACTCTTCCCCTAAATTCTGTAAACTCCATTCTGTTCTTTTCAGTTCATGTCTTAATGAAGCAACATTTGCAAGCAAACTTTCTTCTTCATTGTCTTTATTATAGTAGTTTGATGAATTAGGTTCCATTTCTTAAAAAAAATTTTGTACATTGCTTTAAGATTCTGAGGCATTACTCAAAATAGTCTCATAGTAGTAGATTTTTAAGTAATTATTTTCCTTTAAACTTAGTGTAGTGTATGTGGAGAGGGGGGAATTACATGCAGCACATGTGATGGCACATATGTGGAGACCAGAGAACTTTTGGAAGTCAGATCTCTTTCTACATGTGCTTCAGGGATCATACTGAAATTGGGTTTGTGAGGCAAATTCATTTATCTTCTGAGTCATCTCACAAGAAAGAGTTTCCTCTTTCAAAAGTGAAATCTTTCATGATGGTTTAAAACAAAATAAAAAGTAGCAATGAAGTTCTCCATAATGTAAAGTCATAATAGAAAAGTCAATACACTTTCAATGCATACATTTTCATTTCAGGATCTATTCATTATAGCTTCCCTTTTCCTAAGTACATATAATATTTCCACTAAGCAAATAGACTGCTTTTGTTCCATGCTAAAAATGAAGAAACTCTGAATAAAAAATTAACTTGCCGAAGGTCACACAAATTGTAAAGAGCCAAAACAAGATGTAATCTAAGTCATCTGTATTCACTGACTTTTTAATTATGCTAAACTGTACTTTTCTAATTTATTATATATCAACTTCTATATGATGTGTTAAATTATTATAATCACCTACCAAGTTTACATTAGAGCTTTCAATATCTTCCTAAAATACAACTACCAGACAAGTTATTTCCCCACATTTATGATAGTGGTAAAATATTTAAAAAACCCACTCAAAAAGATTGAAATGATATTTAGTATTCAACTCAAAACTGCTGAGGAAACATGTATATGGTTATAAAATTTTCATTAGATTTCTTTGCAGATAAAAAACATCAAACTGAAGGATGTTTTATTATTTTAAGTATTAAAATAACCAAAATTTAGACTTTTTGCCACTTTTCTTATAGATCTTGTACAATCTTACAATTTCATTACATTTGCTTTCTTTTTCCCCCAATTTCAGTCTTCATTGTAGATCTCTTATATCGCGTTCTTTCATGTCTGACCACATCCCAAATTCCAAAATGTGTAATTCCTGTCTGTTCTTCCGGACGTTAATGTAATTAGGAAAGTTCAATATTTTGATTAAGTGATGAACTAAACCTTTTTTCCCCTAATCAAAATTTCTCTAGTATAGAGTATATAAGAACTCGCAACTTATTGAAAAAAGCAATGGCAGGAAATTAAATGAGATGCGTTGCAATCTTAACAGACCAAATGTTTCTATTCTCCTTCCACTTTTCTTCCACACATTCGCTTCCCCTTAAATGCGAAGACGTTCCCGGCGAAAGGCAATGGCTCAGGTTCCCGTAACTGCTTTACTTATCCAGCATCTCCAGCTCCCTCTGGCAAAAGAGAAAAAGGAAAAGCGAAGTTTGGTGGGAAAGAAGCACAATGTTCCGCCCTATACGCTTCATACGAATTTGGTGCTACGCCCACGGCCTACGCGTGTTTGAACGTGAGACTCTCCCAGGCGCCAGGCGCAGGAACCGATACATTCGACGCGCGGACGGCCTCCTTCCTCGGGGGGCGTCCCCTGGAAATCAAGATTGCGCCCCAAGCCACAGCAGTGGGCAAAGGGCCGATCGTCGCCACCTGCGGCGGGAGCGCGGACAAACGCCTCACCCCGCCCGCGGCCCGGCGCCCCCATCGCTTAGCCTCAACGGGGCGTTTGCGGGTGCACCCACGCACGCTCGTCGGGGAGACACGCGTTCCTTCCACGCCCGTCAGCGACAGGAGGGGCTGCGGCGGACCCTTCCCCTGGAGAAACGGTCCCGGCTCCCGGGCCCAAGCGGCCCCACTGCCCGGGCAGAGCCGGTCTTTGCTCACCGCCCAGGTCGCAGCCGGGGCGCAGCCCCCAGACCCCGACGCACCGCGCGACTCCTCTGTGCTCCGAAGCCCGGGACCTTCTCCCGGGCCACTGTGTGGAAGCCTCGGACACGCGAGGCGGAGAACCAGCGAACCTCGGCGGCGTCGAGTTCGAACCGCCGCGGGAGCCGTTGGGACGCGCCCCCTGGCCCGCAGCCCCGCCCCTGGCCCCGCCCCCGCAGGCTCCGCCCGCGCGACGCCGGCGCGCGGGGCATGCCGGGGATCGTAGTTCGTGCGCCGCCCGGCCCACGAGTTTGCACGGGACTACACTTCCCACAAAGCACCGCCCACGGCGCTCATGGGTGATGGGAAGGGCTCGGGAACCCCGGCCGCCCGGTGGGAGGTGGGCGGAGCTCACGCCGGTTCGTGAGAAGCCGAAACCTAGGAGGGTTAGGAGAGGGGCCATTGGCCCCGCCCTCGGCCCTTAGCCTCGAGGACGGCGCCTCCCTGTCGAGAGCGAGCAGTTGGCCGCGGCCGCCGCCTCCGAAAATTCCTTCGGAGTCCGGGTTTCCCTACCACGAGCTGTCCGAAAGGAGCAGCAGAGCGGCGGCGCCGGCGCCCCGCACCTCCTGCGACGCGTTCGGCCCGAGATCGCCCCGGCAGGGATGGGCGGCAAGATCAGCCTGTCCTTCCCGGTGCTCCTGCTGGCCGCTCTGCCCCCGGCGCTGCTGCCGGGGGCGGCGGGCTTCGCGCCCTCCCTGGACAGCGACTTCACCTTCACGCTGCCGGCCGGCCGCAGGGAGTGCTTCTACCAGCCCATGCCGCTCAAGGCCTCGCTGGAGATCGAGTACCAGGTGAGTGCGGGGCGAGCCAGCCCCTGCCGGCAGCCCCGCATCGTCGCCTTCCACCCGCGAGGAACTTCTGGGGGCGCGCGGGGGACGAGGAGGGGCGAGGGTCTCCGGGGGAGCCGGCCTGCTGCGCGCGCGCGCTCGGGTGCGGCTCCGGGGCGCCGGGGCCCCGCGAGGTGGGCTGGTCCTGCACTGACACGTACCCGCCCTCTTCCCTTTCCTCCGGTCGGAGGGCGGCCAGGACTGGGGGCGTCAGTGGCTTCACCGCGCGTCTTAATTCGCTCCCAGCTCTTGCAGCATTTCACACCCGGGACTTGATACACGTTCTCTCCTGCCATTGGACGCAGCGATGACACTTGTTGGAATCACTCCCACCGCCTTCCCCCAGTTCCCGCACTTGTCAGTCTTCACGGTGTTTTTTTCATTCCGACCACGTGAATGTCTCCAAGTCCGATTTTGAAACATGTTGGAAGCTATTGCCATATGCTACGCCACATTTCTGGCCCGGTTATAATTCTATAATTTTCAAGCCAAATATGACCAGATAGTGTATTAAAACTTTTGACCTGTCGTGGAACATTGTCAACATTTCCCCCATTCCATTGTTTTCTTTGAAGTAACTGCTTTAATTTATATATTCTAGAAGAGGGTAATTTCTTAAAAAGGATCTTATTTGTTCTACACAGATAATTTCAATGTTTCTGGGTAGCACTTCACCAAAAAATGTGGTGTTTTATTTTTAAGACCTTTTTTAAACACAGCTATGTTCTTATTTTTTAATAGATATAGAAATTGATATAGAAAACTTCTTAAAGTACCAGGTGCTGTTAAGTATAAACTAACATAACAGTTGTGTAGAATTTGATGCAATGCAACTTTAGAATTCATTCATCTATAAATTTATAAGGTAAGTACAGTATTTAAAATTTATAGTGAGCAAAACTGAGACTTAGCATTTATTTCTTAGTTTCCAGGAATGCCCAAAAGCGCATTTATTGAGCAGTTAATATGTTCCAAGAATCTCTCCTCCCTGCCTCAAAGATATGTTATTTATTTATTTATTTGTCTGTTCATTTATTTGAGAGAGAATGCAAATGCATTGCATGGTCCATGGGTGGAGATCAGAGACAACTTTCAGAAGTCATTCTACATCTTGCCTTATAAACTTCCACGATTAGGCTTTATCTGCCGAGTTCTATGGCTCTTGAAAAATATTTTTAAAAAATAAAGATGGGGGGTTGGAGAGATGACTCAGGAGTTTGCCTCACAAGCAGAAGAACTTGAGTTGAGATCCTGGATGCCATGTCAAAATACCAGGTGGAAATGGCTGCAGCCTGCACTTCCAACTCTGGAAATTGGAGCCTGGGAAATCCCAGAGCACAGCAAAAAGGAGATAGAGCAATCCTGGATGATTCCTGCCTGAAGTTACCCTCAGGCCTCCACAGGCATATACTGTGCCTTCTGATACACTCAGACACATATACACACAACACACACACACGGGTAAAAAATTAAAAATGGAGAGTAACTGAAGAAAGATACCTGATGTTTACCTGTGGCCTCTCTACATGCAGAATACTGCATGCAGATGCACACACATACACACAATGTATTCTTCTACGTTGGGTCAGTTGTTCCTCCAACTGTGTTTTCAGTTGTTTTTTGTCCCTACTGTTTTTTCCCTGCTGGATTTACTGATTGTCATACTTAGGTACAGGTGTCAACTTGATGATTGAGTGTTCAAGCTCTGGGCACATTTGTAGATAATTGGTAGTTGAGGTAAGCCCAGAGAGAACCTGCAGCAGATTGTCTAGCTGATGGAGCAGACTCAGCCCATAGTGGGTGGGACTAGGCCCTGGACAGGTAATTAAAATACAGAGAGCTGGTTGAGGAAGTCGGCATCCTTGTGTATACTTGGCCAGTCATGCTGGTCTGGCAAGTAAGGATCATCCTCTCTCAGCCATTATGTGAAGATGGTGTGGCCAGTTCCCTCAGCCCTGATGTTGGTATGAGCTCCCTTGTGAAGCTGGACTAACAACTGTAACCAGACTATTGTAATAGAATAAACCCCTTGTTCCCTTAAGCCATTTGATGGTGATTTTATCAGCAACAATACGGGCAAACTGCTACACCAATGACTGATAAAGAGGGATATTGAACTCTTCATTTATAATAGTGTGTTCTGTCGCTTTCTTCAAATTCCATCAGTTTTTGGCTCACAGATTTCAACATACTGTTTTTAGGTTAATATGAGTTAAGTAAGGGTTGTATCTCCCTGGAAAGTTGGTCTGCCCCAGTTTATCTTTGCTAGCTTGTCTTGTTTGAGGGTGCTTTAATCTGACATTAGCAATGCTTCTCCACATTTCTTTTGATGAGTTTTAGCATGGTGCATCTTTTTCCACCCATTCATTTTTAGTCTGTATGTGTCATATTTAAAACGATTTTCGGGGCTGGAGAGGTGGCTCAGGGGTTAAGCCTCTGCCTTGCAGGCAGAAGGTCCTGAATTCAGATCCTAGATCCCAAGTATAGACACCAGGCGGAAGCGGGGGTGGCCTGCGCTTCTGGTCCTGGTAGGGTGGAGCCTGTGAATCCCAGGGCAGAGTAAACAAGAAAGAGGTGGAGGCGGTCCATGGTGGTTCCCGAATTCGTCTGTGGTTCTACACACACACACACATGCGCTCACATACATACACACACGCACAATTGAATAAATAATAATAAAAAAAATTAAAACGATTTTCTTCGGAACAGCATATAGTTGTATCTCATTTTGTAACCCATTTTGGTAGTTACTTTTTAATTGGCACATTTCACCCATTTACAAAAATTATTGGCATCACTGTGTTATATAACAAAATACAACTCATTCATGCTGTTTCATATAGCTGCCCTTCATTTTACTTTTTTTTATTATTATTATTATTATTTATTCAACTGTGCGCATGTGCGTGTGTGTGTGTGTGTCTGTGTATGTGTAGAACCACGGACGAATTAGCGAACCACCATGGACGCCTCCACCTCCTTCTGCCTCGGGATTCACAGGCTCCGCCCTACCAGGACCAGAAACGCAGGCTGCCCCCGCTTCCGCCTGGCGTCCATACATGGGATCTGGGATCCGAACTCAGGACCTTCCGCCTGCAAGGCGGAGGCTTAACCCCTGAGCCACCTCTCCAGCCCCATTTTACTTATATAATTCACTATATCATCTAGTATCCTATTATTACTTTGAACAATTTATTTGATGTTAATAAATGATTTTATCTGTATTCCTTTATGTAGAGAAATAAGTTATATGTGATGCAAAACTAACTACCCAAAAGTTTAGTGACTTAAAACATTAACTCACTGTTTGTCAGGAATCTGGTCACTAGTTAAGTAGGTCTTCTATCGTGGATCTTTTAGGACTTTAGTCATCTCAAATTCAACTGGGAAGGAACCATTCCCAAGATAACTCATAGTGGTCGATAGGACTGTTTCTCAGAGATTATAGGGATAAGGCTTCATTTCCTTACAGCTGTTAGCCAGAGGGCTTCCTTCCTATCTTGTCATGTGAGCCTGTCCATAAAATTCTTAGCTGGCAATTTGCTTTTCGCAAGCTGGCAAGATGGAAGTTACTATCCTTCATAAAGTACTCACGGAAATGACATTTCAATCACTTTTGCCATATTCATTGCACAATACCAGCAAGCAGGGAGCGTTTTGGGAGATGTCGGAAGCTGCCCATCATATCCATGCTTAGCAGAGATGTATTGTGTGACATTGTATGGCCTGTGTTAGGGCATAGCCCTCCCAAAAGAATTTGTATTTGCTTCTCCCACTCTATGATGATGGAAATCAACTTTTTATATTAACTTCTCTATTTGGGTTCCTAAACATGTGGATAGCAAAAATACGAACTGCAAATATGATACGATATATAAGTCTACAGAGGAATTATCTTTTGAGTGTATTTCTCAGATGACTTGAGGCCAAGATGAACAAACTTTCTTGGGGCCAAGTACTGCTCTCCCCCTCCTCCTCCCCTCCTGTGCCTTTTAATTGCACTGTTTTATGGAAGGTATGACCCTTCAGGGAGCATAGCTTTATATAGACTTCTCAGTAGCTGCTCCCTACACAATTCATTTTCAAAATCCTATCTTCTGTATAATGGAACTATTAAACCAAATTCTATGGTAACTGAAGAATAAAACTAGCCCACTCTACAAATTCTCTTTACCGTTCTGTTTTCATGTGTTTTTCCTTTTTTGTAATTTAAAGTGTTGTCTTCAAAAGAATATTCATGATGAATATTCATCATTTCCAGGGTTTTTTGTTTTGTGTTTGTTTACATTTGGGGTTGTTAGTTTTAAGCAAGGGATTTTTACAGTGGAAGAGTTATTAGTTTATTCATATATATATATAAACATATTGCCAAGTTGGATGTCTTTAAATATTACTCTTCAAGTATCTGTTTAACTTTATCAGAATGAATGTTTCTTTGTAAACAACCAAACATTTAACACTTTCAGTACTGTCCCCATTGTGTTCTATTGAAAGCATCTGTAAATTTGGCTTTAGTGTTAGATTTTCTACATGTATGTATTTGTACATGCATGTGTGTGTGTGACAGAAATGTCAAATAACTTTCTTAATGCGGTTCTTAACCTTATTTTTTTGTGACAAGACCTCACTAAACCTGGACAGGCTGGTCAGGAAACCACAGAGATATTCCACACCTGTCTTCTTTTGTGGATGCTGGGAATCCAAACTCACATTTTCATGTCTGGCAAGAACTTGAAGGACCAAGCCATCTCCCCAGCCCTATCCATTCCATTTTTAGCATACTTTATTTTTGAAGTTATGCATATGTGTGTGTGGAAGTACGGCACGCACATGACAGAGGGCCATCCTTTGGGGTCAGTTCCCTTGTGAATTCTAGGCATTAAACCAGGTTGTTAGTCATAATACACCAAGCACTTTTTATATTCTGAGTTGTCTCACTGACCCTTTTATGTGTTTGTAAATTAAATTTTGGCACTGTTAATTCCAGTAATTGCTTTTAAATTTGGTTTCATTGAATTTTTTCCTTTGTACTGTTCCTTATATTCTGCTTTTAATGGGTATAGTTTTTGGGTTTTTGGGAAGATATCCTTGATAGTCTTTAAGAATATGTAACGTCTTCTGGAATCTGAAAGTGGCTTTATTTTTACTTTCACTTTAGTAAACAGGATCTTTTTTTTTTGATGGGAACTTTCAGACATAGTTTTATTCAGCTTTTTTTACATCTGCTGTATATCATCCTTGTTTTGCAGTTCTCTAGACCCTCTCTCAGGTTCCTAGGATGTTTTTAATTATTTAGAAAAGTCACTAGGATTTTATACTTTCTTTTTCATTTATCTTATTTCACAGGTATTCCCTTCAGTCTAAATATATTTTTTTTAATTTTTTTATTATTTATTATTTATTCAATTGTGGATATATGTGTGTGTGCATGTATGTGTGTGTGTGTAGAACCATGGACAAATTCGGGAACCACCATGGACGCCTCCACCTCCTCGTTTACTCTGCCCCGGGATTCACAGGCTCCGCCCTACCAGGACCAGAAACGCAGGCTGCCCCCGCTTCCGCCCGGCGTCTATTCGCGAGGTCTAGAATCCGAACTCAGGACCTTCTGCCTGCAAGGCAGAGGCTTAACCCCTGAGCCACGTCTCCAGTTCGAGGCTAAGCATTTTAACTATTCCCTTCTTCTATCCACTCTACATGAGTTCTCAATGAAGTCACTATTCTAGAACAAATTGTTTTAGTAATATCCAGAAGGTTTAACTTTAATGACATAAGGAAGGGACGAATTCCAAAAGTTAACAGAATTAAACTATATACCGGTTACTCTTCTCCGTTTCAGTGAGACAACACTCAAAGTCAAACAACTTCAGGGAGAAAGAGGAATTTATTCGGCTTACAGTTCCAGAGGGGAGATACATAGTCTGTTATGACAGGAAAGGCATGGCTGGCTGGCAGAAGTTAAAGGCAACCTAAGTCACATCAAGGTGCTCACTGCAAGCTGCAAGAGCAGACCTCTCACAGAAGTAGGGAGGGACTAATCAACCTTAAGACCCACCCCTCTGTGACGCCTTCCTCCAGCAAGGTTCCATCTCCTAAAGGTGCCCTGAACTTCCCAAGCTAAAGATTCAAACACATGAGCGTGTGAGCGACGACTCACATTTCAAACATGACAAAGTACATGAATTTTCTAGCCCTTCTATAAGTGACTCTTAACTCCTAGGTTTAGAAAGAAAATCTTGGAGCTGGGGAAATGCTCAGTAAGTAAAAGTGCCTGCCACATAAGCATGAGGACCTTCGTTAAAAATCTGGGTACCTATCTGTAATCCCAATTGTGGGTGAGCATGGGGGAGGGAAAACAAACAAATGGAATCCCAAAGTTCATTGGTCAACCAGCCTATCATCAGAATTGATGAGTTCCAAGTTCAGTGAGAGAACCCATCTCAAAAAAAAGAAAGTGGAGAGAAATGAGGACACCCGGAGACCACCTCTGGTATACACCTCACCCACCCACCCCCTTTTTTTTTTCCAAAAAAAATAGCTTTTTTTTTTTTTTTAAAGAATCTGTACATTCTATAGTCTAATTTTTTTTTGTTTTCAAATTTGTAACATAATGGTTTTCTCTTTAGGTTTTAGATGGAGCAGGACTAGATATTGATTTTCATCTTGCTTCTCCAGAAGGTAAAACATTAGTTTTTGAACAAAGAAAATCAGATGGTGTTCACACGTAAGTAATTTTTTTTCTTTAACTTTCTATGTATCCATTGTCTCTGGGTGATCTAGAACCTACTTCAGGCTCCCAAGTCCAGGAATTACAGGAGTGTTCTTTTGGCTAGATGCCAGCAAATAACAGGAAAAGTTAGTAATTATTATATATCAGTGTTAGGTAACTATGAGTGATTTTAAGCACTCTTTTTGGGTTGGCAAGTTAGTTCAGTAGGTTAAGGCATCAAACCTTGTGACATGACTTTAATCCCTGAAGTACATGGTAAAGCATAGAAGCGACTTCTGAAAGTTGTCCTGTGACCATACCTGTGCATCATGGCAGGAGTACATGTTTCTCTCTCTCTGTCTCGCTAATAAATATTTAAAAATAACTATTGTGACATTTTATACATGACCTCCTAACCCGAGATTCTCCATTTTCACTGAAAGCTATTCTTCAGGTTACATGATTGTTTCCTTTGAATGCAGAAACTTTAATTTCATGAAATCCCTTTTGTCCTTCTTGGGATTATTTCCTGTGCTACTGGAGTTCTTTTCAGAAGTGCACCTCTGTCTTGAAGTGTTTTTACTCTGCTCTTCTCTGACAGTTTCAGAGTTTCAGGACTGTTGCAGTTACACAAAACCATTAACTCTGCACAGTGCCATTACTATGAAGGTAATAAAATTACTTATTATTAATTAGTTTTGGAGTTAGGGTTTAGAGTCAAACTGTTTCCTACATTGATCTCACAGTCACAATCTTCCTGTTCATCCTCCCAAGTTCTGATATTGTAGGTAGGAGGCAGCACCCAGCAAAAAGCAAGATTGTAAGTGCAGTTTAGTTGTGAATGGCATTTATTCAGCATTCAGTAAAGGAAACACTTCTTAAAGTTCCAGTTGTTGACTATAAGCCTCATCTATAATCTCTGTAAATTATATTACAAAGTAATTTTATTTATAAAAGCCTGAAAGAAAGCCTTTGATACAATCATGGCTTTTGAAAAGAAAACAAAACAGCTTACAGATTAATGCTAATTGAAGGTTAGGTTATATTTACATTTGACTTGGATTCACAATAAAATTACTTTTAATGAGGTATAAATATTGAAGCTGACTATGAATTATATTTAGGGTTTGAAACTAATTTTTAGAGTCATTTAATATAATTTACCAAGTAAATTCTAAGCACATCTAAGTTACAAGTATTTAAATGTTTTCTAGGTGGTTTCTTAACTAAGGAACTTTTTTCAATACTAAGGAAATGTTCAAAATAAGCTGTCTGATTACTATAAACCATACTGTTCTGTTTGGTTGCTTTTCTTTTGGTCCCAAGTAGGAAGGACAGATAACTAAAAATGTACTTTTTTTTTTATAGTATAGAGACTGAGGTTGGTGACTACATGTTCTGCTTTGATAATACATTCAGCACCATTTCTGAGAAAGTAATTTTCTTCGAGTTAATCCTGGATAATATGGGAGAAGAGGCACAGGAACAGGAAGACTGGAAAAAATACGTTACTGGCAATGATATGTTGGAGTTGAAACTGGAAACCATCTTGGTTAGTATGATCTTTAATTAAATAAGTAATGGCAAATAAGCATCCACAGGTCTTGTGTGATTGTGGATGAACCAACCATTTTCCTGCATTATCCAGAAAAATGTGTTTCTAGTCCTTTTTTGCTTTTGCCGTAAATACTTTTGACATTTCAAATCTCAATTTTAACTTAACATTCATTCATAAAATCCTTTTGGCTTTTTAAGTAACGTATCTCAACAGAATCCTATTATAAAAATATTTTTTTCCAGAAGATGTGAAATTTAAAATGTATTTTAGAAGACTTTTTTATATATGTGATATTTGAATACTTTCAGATTACAAACAGGTTATACTTTTGACTGCTGACATATGTTTTAAATTTCACTAATAGTCTATAGCCATATCACCATTAACATGCTTGATCTCATCTAATTTCACTAATATTTTGAGTTTGTAATTAAAAAATGTTGTTTTGCTAGATGCTTCATTGGCCATACCAACACTCCAAGAACAATATACTATAAACACACTATGTACCAGGTGACAGTTGGCAAATACGTTAGTTATAATCAGTTGTTCTTTTTAAAAATACTTTATCAGTGAGATATATAGTGAGCGGAGACAGAGAGAACACACAGGTGTGTGTGAAGGTCAGAGGAAAACTTGGAGGAGTTCATTCTCTCCTTGCACATTGTGGGATCCAGGGATTGTACTTCAAGTTTGTGTACAGACGCCTTTACCCACTGAGTCATCTCGTGGACCCAGCAATTGTTCTTTAAATCACTTGATGATTTATGTTTGCAAGGGCTGCAAATGACATAATTTGTATACAATTCCCAGAGCTGTGCAATTCAAATACTTTGATAATTACCTTTTCAATTAATGATATCTTTGCGTCTGTTTAATAAATTTATTAGAACTATTTTATAACCTTACCGAGGATCTCTAGGTAAGGTAGGGTAAGACCTGTCTCTTCACTGAATTGTGCACACATCTACACATTTTACTTAGATTTATAAACTAACATGAAACATATATTTAAATTAATACACGATTTCTTAATATTCTCTCCTAATAAAATTATTTTGTTTAATCCCAGGACTCCATCAACAGTATCAAGTCCAGATTAAGCAAAAGTGGTCATATTCAAACTCTGCTTAGAGCATTTGAAGCTCGCGACCGCAACATTCAAGAAAGCAACTTTGATCGAGTCAACTTCTGGTCTATGGTTAATTTGCTAGTCATGGTGGTGGTGTCTGCCATTCAGGTTTATATGCTGAAAAGTCTATTTGAGGACAGGAGAAAAAGTAGAACTTAAAACTCCGAAATAGATGAATATTGAAACAAGAGGTAAAAAACTCTAAGACTCTGCTGAAGTCAAGATCGTTAAGTCTTTTCCAAAATGTCTTCAAGAATTAAGTACAAAACAAGATTTTGATGTAAACGAAAAGACTCACTTCGTGTCCAGCTAACCTTACTGACTCGTACTTAAGTGTGGAACAGGAATATCATGAAATATAGGCTTAATTGAATGAAGCGTATTAATAACTACAAGTCAGAAAAACTTTCATAAATATTATACATGAAATAAACACTGTTAAACACAATCCAAACAATTTGCTTTTACCTAGAAGTTTCTCTGTAAATGTGGCAGTTGAGAAAAAAATTGAAGGTCTTTCCAATAATTTTTATAAGCCATTTGACTAAGCATAATTATGGATTTAAAGAGATTAACTTTTTTCTACATGTATATCTCATAAAAAATGAAAAGCATAGCTTTGAAATAGCATTTTTGAGATTTTTTATAGCCAAATCTATTATAATGTAAAACATTAGCAAATAGCATTACTTTTTATACTTAATCGACATTTCCAAAAACTGACATTTTAGTAATTCTTAAAACTGCAAAGGAATTCTATCCTCATAAAAATGAGGAGATATTTTCTCATTGAATTAAAGTTATAAAGGTTTTCTCATATGAAGACAAAGTTTGCTCAGTATTTTTGAATAAGATGCATTCTACTTAGCCTTGATTCAAGTCAGGATTTAAGATCAAGTGGGAGATAAATATATTTTGATATCATCTGTTAACAGTGTTAGATCGTGATTGTTGACTTTGATAACATTGTTACCTGCATTTGGAAAGAAGTATTGCTAGAAACATCTGGCCTTAGTGTAAGCAAACACTTTCTTTCTAGGTTCTCAAAATTGTCAGAAAAGGAATTTAGATAAACTTGAGAATCTGGATCCAAAATGAAGTTCACCTAAACAGAACTACAAGTTAACTACCTGGAATTGCATGGGCTCATCCTCATAGCCTAATCCTAAGATAACTGTAATTTTCAAATAATTTGAAGAAACTGTATTTGGCTTTGGTTTTTATTTTTTACTTACTCTATTTTGAATTCTTTTCTCAGTATTCAGGTGGACTTTGTGAAATGTACTGTACACATTATTATAAGACACTGAATAACTTGCTAGTTTTTTATTATAATTAATAAAATTAACTCTGATCACTTTTCTTGTTGACACTGAAAGATTGAAAGCAGTCCCAAATTATAAACACTTAGTGACTAGTTAATGTAATTAATGTAAATAAAGTATATACTTTTTGCCATCCTAGTTTATCAGACTGTAGTACAATCTTATTCAAGTACTAGTAAGTTTAACTTTATTGTGAATTAAAAAATTTTTTCACTCATCACAGTATTACAATTCTATTGTTAGAAACAATTAACAAAAAAATTTGGTTATTAGACCCATCTGTATATTACTGAAATTCTTATTAAGCAATAACGATACCAGAGGGGAAAAAATTGGCTTTGTTTACAACTTAGAATAGTACAAAAAGAGACATAGCTCTGTGCTTCTTAAATCCTTGGGCTTGGGAGAATAGAAGCTTTTATTTCCAGATGCTTTTTCAAAGCAATGAGACAAATTAAATATATAGTCAGTAACTGGCCAAGAAAATGCTTCAGGGTTCTAGGAAAAAACCCTTGTGCATGCAGAACAAAGGTCAATGAGATGATTGCCTATGAAAAACCCTTTTTTGTTTGTTACATTCATGAGAAGCAAGCACACACGTAAAGTAGGGTACAGTTGTAGCTACTGCATCTTTTCTGTAAGACTGTGATTAAGAATTCTACCTCTTATATATAGCTGTTACTGTACTGTGCACTTAATCCCTTATCCAACACGGAATTTGGTATATCATCACGTATGTATGTAATTTGTGTGACTGACTAAACCTACAACTTCTTACCCTATAAAAATAGTGACTTTATTTGAAAAACCTTTAAAGAATTTAGGAATATTAAGGGTATTTTATTTTTATAGTTAAGGAAATATTTAAGAACCATGTTGCCTGTATTAAAACATTAAATTTGTAAATGAAGAAACAAAATGTTTTTAAAAGCATCGTATCTGCTTCATATGGGTCTTTTAATTTTGCAAAAATCAAGTAAGCTATCATTTTGAGCTGATTTTTTTCATTTTTTAATTATATAATTGAAATGTATTGCCAAAAAAACCCTAGTATTCATTGTTCTGTCTTGCATTTGAATCAGTATTGTGCATTTCTTTCTTAGAAATGTCAGTACACAAAAGAAGTGTCTGAAAACAGTATTGAAGTAAATTAAATCAAAATGTACTTCTGGGTGAATTTATCCTTCTTAAGCATTGTCTTTTGTTAAATTGCCAAAAAGAAGTACCTGTAATTGTTTGCCTCAGGTAGAAAATTGCATAGTTTTAAAACAAATTGATGTCAGTATGCAATGGTTTATGTCTGGTGTGTAACAGTGCAGTCAGTGCTCCCTGGCACACTTGCAAATAATCATCGTATGTTCACGGACTATGGGTACTGAGCTGAATATACTTAATAAATCTTACCTGCCAATTGTGTTTACGAGTTAAAGCTTTTTATTATTATTTCAATCTTAAATGTGTCCTTTTCCATTTTGAAAATCCACAATATCATTTGGAGTTGATTATGTATACTCGTACTCATCTGTTGTCTAAATATGCATTGTATCTAAAAAGTCTAAGATCAAGAAACAAAAGCCAGAGTCTGTGCTAAACAAGCACAGAAGGAACTTGATCACTGTTATCTAAGTGACTGTTCTTTGTACTAACAACCAAATGTTGCCATCCTTTAAGTATGGAACGTGGATCAGAAATTCTTTTGATTACCCTTAAATATTTGCCGGCTAAGCGATCTTGGTAAAAACTCTTACTTGTAGAAACAGTTTTAGTGGATATTAAAGCTGTCTCTGGAGTGAGTGACACATGGCACACATTTTTAATCCCTGCACCTGGAGGCACAGGAACTCAAGTCGGAAGCCAGCCTGATCTACATGACACTCGGTCTCAAACAATAAAGCTCATATAGCACTGAGAGTGCAATGGTTAGCAGAGGTTGGCACGTGACTAATTACTTCCTTCAAGCTGAGTTCTTGCTCCAGAAAGGAGTCAAACCTTAGATTCTTTTCTGTTTCTGAATTCTGTTTTAAGATGCTTCATGTCTGAGTCTTGTGTCGTAAACAAGTCGGAGGCAGGGTCCAGATTCAGATTCCAGAACTAGGATGATGCTCAATAGAGGCATGTGAAAGAGGCTGCATCCCTATAGGCACATAAAAGACAGTGCAGAAAAAAATCTGGAGATTTTTCATTAACAACAGTCCTATTTTACTAAAGTTCTCTTTTTAGTGTTTTATCTGAGGGAACACATGGTGGACAGAAGTCTTCTCCCCTCGGCTCCAGGAACTAACTGCCTTCCTACTGTCAGGCTGCATGCAGGTTCCTCTATCCACTAAGCCCTCCAGCCCTTCCTAAAGTTTTTAACAAACTTAGTTTGTCTCCGTTTATCTGTGAGTCTACGGAAGACAAAAAAAATTAAAGTAGTAAAAATGAAGTTACAATTGACTGCTCAACTTACATTTTCTTACAGTTAATATCACCCAGATCCTGTGAGATTTTCAGTTGATGCTGGGTGTCCTCAATCACTCTCTACCTAATTTTTTGAGACAGGGTCTCACTGAACCTGAAGCCAGTCTGGCCAGAGCCCCAAAGACCTTCCCTCTTTCCATCCACCACTGAAGATCACAGGTGCGTGCAGCCTTGCCTAACACTTGATGCCGAGTAACTGCCCAACGCAGAAGGAGAAGTAATGACTTCACAGCCAATACTGAGAGAAAGATTCACATGAAAGAGCCAGAGAGATGGTTCAGCGGAGAATGATCCCGCTGCATGAGCAAACCTGGGCACCGACCCACTCGGTGGAAGGAAGGAACCAAATCCTAAGTGTCCTCTGAAGACAGTGCTGTGGCATGTGTCACCTTTTCTCCCTCTCTCGCTCTCAAAATACATTTTAAAAAATTGTAGGAGCCCTTTGTAGGTGAAAACTGCAAAAGAATCTAGACCTTCAAAAGGTTCATGTAAGGGACAGTGAGATGGCTCAGAAGGTAAAGGCACGGACTCAAGTTTCTCGGGAACTCACAAGGTAAAAAAAGCCAAACACAATTAAAAGTTGTTCACACACACACACACACACACACACACACACACACACAATTACTTTAGAATGGCTTTACCAGTATGTGAACGAAACATCAGTGCCAATGTTACTAGTGGAATTTAAAATAGAGCAAGTTTGGAAGATATTCCTGAGAGTTTCTTATAAAACTTAGCATGCAACCTAGCATTTATACTACTCAAGTTATTCCTGAGAAATGAAAACATTTAACTAAAACTTGCACACAAATTACTTTGTTTTTAACAGCAAAAACTGGAAACAGTGCACATAATCCTTGAACGATGGTTAAATTTTACCATGTCCACACCGTAAAATTTTAGAAAAGGAAAGAACTTTCCCCACCCCTGCAATGCTGGAGACAGAGAATCCGGGACTTGTACATGTGAGGCAAGCATTCACCCCTGAGCTGCACCCCAGCCTTAAATGTTCAGACCTGCAACTACTTAGGTGGACCTTAAAGGAAGTGTGTCTGATGAAAAACTTTTACACACTGATTTCTACTCATGTTAACACTCTTGAAATAAAACTGTAAAAATAGCAAAACAGATTAGTAATGGCCAGTTTATGATACATGCCTTTAGAAGTTTGGACATGTGAAAACGGAATACAGAAGTAGGGGGCTGAGAGATGGCTCACAGGTTAAGTCTCACAATCAAAAGGACCCAAGTGTGGATCCATGTAAAAACACCAGATGGAAATGGCAGCGGCCTACACCTCTGATCCTGGAAGGCAGGGCCTGGGAAACCCCAGAGCTAGAACAATCCAGGATGACTCCCAGTGTCATCCCAGTGTCATCGTTGGGCCTCCACAGGCACACACTGCCCTCTGGCACACATGCGCGCAGCTTGCCAGCCAAGAGGCTGTCTCAAAGGTGTACAACAACTTTTCGTGAAGTTTGCCTTCCCATGTGAAGGACAAGTAAAACAGATCTGAACAAGCTCTATGCACCAAACTGACACCTGTTTTCTGGATTTGCTATTTATTATCACAGTGACTGGCTGACGTTCTATTTTATGATGTTTCACTACTGTGTAATGTTTCAATGTTCTTCTCAATAGTCAAAGTCCACACTTTGGACATGACATTGACTATAAACAGCTCAGTATTTTGCTTGTCTGTATAGTATTAATTCAGTGTTTTCCTCTACCCTATGCTATGTGTTATCCACTAACTATCTAGTTATCCACTTGCTCTGGGGATTCCAAGGCTTGGCCTTCCAAGGGCTAGAATTACAGGCAGGCAATCCCACTCGAGGCATTTTTACATTTCGGGGATCTAAATTCAGGTCCTCTGGCTTGTGAGCTAAAAGTTTTAACCATTCAGCCATCTCCTCAACCCCCAACTTGAGGTTTTTAAAGTCAGAGTCCACTAAAGAGATATAAAAATACCCAGTGACAGCCTAAACCAACAATAAAAATCTCAAACTATAAATAAGTTAAATGACTTAATATGTTGTTACTCTTGTTTATACATGAAAATAGCATCTTTAATGACAACATAAATTTGATTATAACATGAAGGATGACATAGATTTTCCTTACAAAATGTCCCAAAGTGAATGTAAATTATGTCTTAAAGTATTTGAATCTGATTAAGTACTTTTAAAAGTTTTGGATTTTAAATCTTAAAATTATTTCCAAGAAATTTATGACTCAACTGAATCATATGCCTTACACATAAAGGCAACAGTAGATATGTGTAGTCACATTTTCCTGACTTATTTAGCTAAAGGCATGAAACAAACCAAATTTACTTGACCAATAACATCACATAAAACTATTCTTAGAAATTAATCACAAGTATCTAAAATATAGTAAGTTTAAATGCAGATAATTTTAGCACTTAAAGTAAAAACTAATCAAATTACTATTATAAACTCTGTTCACTTTACCTATAGGTAAGAATCGCTAAGTTACTACTAAAATACCTTCTTTCTAGTCCACAGAGCTAGTAAGTCATGCCAATTTTCCATTCTTTAAAGTAGTTCTACATCAAATAACATCATGATAGACAAACATTATTTCTTCTTTCTGCTACACAAACACACGAATCACCAATTCATAGAAAGCCAAGCTGCTGCACCGTCCAGGCAATTTCTGCTGTGTTGTGAGCTTCAAAATACCGGGTTCGCTCTCTCCTGCACTATACTCATGTATTAATAAATAATCCACTTGTCAGATTCCTAAAAATCTCCATCCCATAAAATAGGAAGAAAAACTAAAAGAAAAAAATCCTGACTTAGTGAATAAAGTCATTTATTTCTTAAGTACCTCTCAAGAATCTAAATCTGAAAGTTTAAACTCTAAACTTCTCCAAGAAAACCTTTCTTATATTTTTCTGTCCTAGGCTATTATTTAGAACCTAGGTAGAAGAGGAGAAAACCACTTAATGGATTGTAAATAAATATAGATTAAAACATGAGAACTTGCATAAAAGCTAATGAAATACAGAGAAATATAAAAGCAACCACCTAGACTAGATCTGAGTAAATAACTTTCTCTACCCACATCCAAAACCCTGAGTATCACCACACTACAACACACAATGTGCATACTTTCTCAACAGAGAGGAAAAGGCTTAATATGCCAAAACACACTGGTATGCGCACATGTGTGTATTTGTGTGCATGCTTTCTCATGCCTGCGTGTACAACTGTACGTGTGTAGTCAATATTAGTGTTTCCTCTATTGTTCACCACCTTTTTTGAAACATGGTCTGTCTGTGAAGATAGAGCTCACTGTCTCCAGCGCCAATACTGGGGCCCAGGAATGTCCCGATGCCTGGGCTGAGTCTCCAGATTGCACAGCAAGCACCTCACTTACCGATGCATCTCCCCAACCCCCAAACTTGTATCTTTAAAAGCGTGAAATATTTAATAGATTCTAGAAAACCAATAACAAGGCATTTCTAATGCATTTCCTAAACTGGTTTAAAGGTCATTTAAAGAACAAACTATGAGGGACAAAAAAAAAAAAAAAAAACACCTTGGAACACAGTAATGCCAACACCGGATATAACAGTTGGGCATGTCTCAAAATACTTTTTTCATAAAAAGGTTTCAAAAGTGGGTTTCTAGAGTAGGCATAATACAACAGGGACTGAAACCCCAGCACAGGGAGGTAGCAGCAGGAGGATCAGAAATTCAAGGCCACCCTTGGCTATATAGTAAGTTTGAGACTTTCCTGGGCTACATTAAGACCCTGTCGCAAAAAAAAAAAAAAAAAAAAAAAAGAAAATATCTGAGATACAAGATTCCATAGAGTTATTTTTATACTCTGGGGTTTTAGAAGTGACTTGGGAGAAAGATACAAAAAACAATACTAATTCTCTATCGCTCCTAGTTCTCTCCAATGGCTTAGTTCATTTCCTTACATTTTCATGAACCCTCAAAGGGCAGTTTATTTTCCGGCAATTCTCGTGAAAATTTTTAGTGGCTTGTGATGTCTCAAATTTGTTTAAGAAAAAATATTTTGCATTCTAATGACAACATTTAAATGTCAGCTATTGTATGAAACATCAATTACAATCCTCTAAGTATACATTACTAATCCAGGGAGTTACTATCATGTGCAATTGTAACCTATTATTATAAAATATGTTAAAAATTAGCAACATTAATATATAACAGTAACGAACTTTTTAGAAATCATTCAAAAATGCTATTTTTCCAGCAACGTAAAACCTCTTAAATGTTGATTTTAAAAAACCCACTTTAAGTTTGATGTGGTGGAATACACCTATAATTTCACAAGTGGTAAGACTGAGGCAGGAACACCAAGTTCAAGGGCAGTCTGGGTCATACAGTGAGAACTTTTCTCAAAAAAGAAAAATAATGACATTACTCTTAACATCTGCCTGTTACGCACGAATAAGAACTAGGGTTTAATTCCCAATATCGTCCCCCAACTTTATTTAACTTTTAATTTGCTGCTAGATATACACAGGCAACATTTTTAGCAAATGACATTAATGATGGGTTAAATAACCTTTATGCGTGTGCACGCACACACAAACTGGTTTTAATTCTCTGAAGCCCAGCTCAATACACATACGTACACACACACACAAACGCTGAATCACACAGCATCTTCAAGGGAGCCTCAGTGGCCTCCCATCTCCCAAATGTTCCAAGGGAACACTTGGTCTTTCAAATGCTGCGTCACGCTGATCTTACACATTTTGTGAATTTTCTATGAACTCAGGATCTGTACTGTTCATGTGATACCTGAGAAAGTTGGAATTACATATTATAGGATAAAGATTTTGTCTGAGATAATTAAACTCCAAAAGACCACAAAATCACCGCATTTCACTGCTCACTTAGGAACTCACCACTTCCCATCGGAAAGCAGTACTAAGTTGAACACCTGCTGGCACAAGGAACAGAAAGCAGACTATCGATTTGGCTGATTGGGTGTGTTTACAGGGCTCTCAAGACAGGATCTTGCCACTGTAGCCCAAGTAGGCTCTAACTCAAGATGCCCCATCACAGTATCCCAAGTGCTTATACTAGGTTGTTTTTTTTTTTTAATTTACTGTGTGTGTGTGTGTGTGTGTGTGTCTGTGTGTCTGTGTCTGTGTCCTTGTGGGGAAATCAAGGGTGACTTCAGCAGGAACCATCCTGGATTGCTTCTACTTCCTTTTTGCTTTTTGCCTGGGATTTCTCAAGTTCGGATCACCAGGGTCAGAAGTGCAGGCCGTCGCCTTTTCCGCTTTGCATTTTTACATGGGACCTGAGACCTGATCTCAAGACCTTCTGCTTGTGAGTCATCTCTCCAGCCCTATACTAGGGATTTTGAAGAGGATTGTTTCTTTGACCCAAAAGTTCATCCTGTATTTTCTGAGAAGGTTGTGCTAACTTCAGTAGAAAAACCTCTTGAATGACAAACTATATCCTTGAAGAAGAGCATTACTAAGAATCCAATTTCGGTACTTAATTTCCAGTGACAAAAAAATGCTAGGGAAGCTAGCAAAGAGGGATTCTGTTGGGTGGAAACAAGAAGCAGAGAAAAGAGTGGCCCAATTTAATTTTTAATCTCAACATTTATTTTTAATTTTATTTATTTTCAATTTCTAATTTTTTAAAAACTGGGTCCCACTATGGAGTCCAGGCTGGTCTCAAACACATCAATCCTCCTGTTCAGTCTCTCCAATTACTAAAACATGCGATGTGTCAACATACCTAGCTCATTTTAAATATGAAGATCATATTTCATTTTTTTAAAATTTTCTTATTCATTTTCAATTTCTGATTTTATTGATGCTGGGTTTTACTATGTAGCCCAGGCTGGTCTCAAACTTTTCCATCCTCCTGCTCAGCCTCTCAAGTACTGAAACAGACATGTTTTAACATGCCAAGCTTATTCTAAATATAAAGAGCGTATTTCCCCTAGCAATCACTCCCAGACATCTTGACAGTGCGGTAAGTTACAAGCATCTGTCTGTGCTCCTGTCTACTTCCTTTACAGTTAGTCACTTTGCTTCCACAGCTTGTCCCACGGCAGATGGACATCCTGGCTTCCTAACTGCCACAAGTTAGAAAGTCATCCATGATCAGAACAAAAAGATCACAGGATACATTACACTTAGCTATCAAGTGTCATGTTCCTGAGGGGGGAAAATATGACAAAATAAATGCTGAAAGAGAAATTAAAAGGGACTTTTAGAATGTTGCACTTAAAATATAATTAAGAAAAAAATGTTCTCCACATAATGAGGACTTAAAAACAGGACCAGCAAGAAGGTTTAGTGGCAAAAAAGAACCTTGGTGATGAGTCTGTCAGAGGCCAATCGGCAGAATTCCCACAAAGAGAGAACAGATTCCACACATGTATGCCATGGAATGCGTGTGCCCACGCTAACACATCATATACATGTCTAATAAATAAATAAATAAATAATTTTAATGTTTGAGAAACAAACTAGTTTCCAATATTGCATGTGCATCTCCTATGATCACAACATTCTCAATCAAATTTTGGGAACTATGTTAAGTCAAAACATCTTTCAATCAAAATTTAATAATGCCCAGTAGAAACTAAACACAGTGGCCCGAGACAATTCAATTCCAAACACTTTGATACATAGAAATATAATATATACACAATACAGGTCAAATATAATACCTAGACATGACCTGCCAACACCCTCACAGCAGTGAGCACTCACAGCTCCTACCATCCTCCTAGCAGCATCTGACACGCATCACATCGACGGTTCACATTGTGGCACCCACTACAACCCTGGCACTTGGGAAGTCGAGAGGATTAACTGAGCTCTGGAGTGAACCCATTATAGGCAACATAGTGAATATCCCATTTCAAAACCTAAAAGAAAGAAAAGAAGTGGAGGAAGAAGAGTTACATAATAATTACCATAATCAAGAATTACTTTGGTTATCTGAAGTGTCCAAAAGCCCAATTTATCACTCAATCAGAGTAATTATCAAAATTATTTTGAATTACAAATGAGATCAAAATAAGGATATTATTTTTGCATCTTTTCTTTCTATAGTTTAGGAACAAAAGTTTTTATGTGAATCCTTTCATGTGAATCCTTGGTATCTATTCAGAAGAAACAATTGGCAAGTCTTTGAACTGATACCTGAAACAGTATAAAGACAAACTCTTTAAATACAAAGCATGCAAGCTGACTAAATGTATCCTTTTAAAAATGATCACTTAAAATGAATATGCGATAGTTCTTAATATTACATAGAGACAAAAGGAAATGAAAGCAAAATTCTTGGAAGAATGACTCAAGTAAATCCTCACCTCCCTAGGTAAATAAAAGCAGGTAACTATGACACTAGTGTGTATTTTCAAGCAAATACAGAAGGAAAACCCATTAGCTCTTTAAAAAATACACACATTTAATGTTGGTCTGTTTTAATTCTAAGTAAAGCAATTCCAAAAATACAAACTGAACATCAGAGCCATGTGAACCACCATGATGAAATGAACAGACATTCACAATAATTACGTCTAAAGACAATTCAGCTTAATAAAGTATGTTAAAGAAAGTTACTAAAAATACTGCTGGTGTTCAGTTAGAATTAAAGGACTCTGGGTAAAATGAATAATATGATACAGCTGGAGTGAACACGGTCACACGGGATTTACATTGTCCATTACCCCTAGATATAAACAAACATTCAAAAATCAACACAAACTCTGTGTTATTCAAAATATTGCAGCTGCAAGAAAGGCAACTTTAAATTAATAGCTAGGGGAAAATCAAGTTTTGGTGGAGGTAAACAGAAGTGACGGCTTTTAATTTGCACTTTTGTAAAGCTCATTTATACCTGGTCAGCCAGGAACCAAACGCAGGACAACGAAGTTATCTGCTTCTTTTGGCTACAATGTGACAAGAAAAGTCATCTTTTGAAGATGTTTAAAGAAATAAAGATACTTTCTTTATAAACAATCAAATAATCGATCAATGGAATAAATAAGTACTAACCCACATTTTACCACTGTCTTGACTACACATCACATACTTTTCACTCTGGTGGCAAGCTCCCCAATTTTCAATCTAAAATCCACCAATCATTTTTAAAAGTAAAATGAATAGCCACCAAAATAAGAAATTCTTCTGTTTACTCTTTGGCTAAGAAAGAAAACAAACAGAACAAAACAAAATAAAACAAAAAGAAACAGAAGACAACTAACACTGGTGATAAAAGAAACTGGTTTTTTTTTTTTTTACATGTAAAATAAAGTATTTAAATCTTGGTACATTTTATAAAAACAAGAGGTAATGTTGTAATAAAACAGCAGTAGCCTGCGCTAGCAACATACTGTTTGTTAACCCTGTGCAATAAAATACTGTTCATACTACACTTACTCAACGTGACTAACAAGCACTACGACATTTTAGGTCTTCACGGGACTCCTACAGATTTGCTGTTAAAACTGAGAGACATTTACAATCATAATGTGCCATGATAACTTGAAAATGTTACTTCTAGTAGGAGATAATGTTGATATTATTTGAATTTGTTTTAGGTACTGAACAGCTGAGTTACAAGGACTAAAAGTGAAAAGATTCTAAAAGCCCATGAACACTGGTGTTCACACCATTCTTCGGAACACACTAAACTTGTCTGACACATTTCTCTTCATACATAGCAAGCAACAGCACCCAATAAAAGCCTGAGAAGAAATGCTGCTGTGTAAATACTGCAACTATTCCTGAAATAAGAATTATGGGATATATACTCCAAAGCTGCCCATTCCCATAATTTGTATTGCATAGGTCACATAATCACACACATATATATACACATATGTGTATATATATGTACATGCAAAGAATATATTAAGACGACAATGAAGTCTAGTCACAGAGCAATTTACAGGCTCAATATATTTTTTACACTTTGCTTGAAAGAAAATTTCAATATTTTACAGTCTTTCAGTAGGTATTATATACACTGCACTTTATGAAATCTAAAGGGTATTGAAATAAATTTTTCCAACATTTGGTAACAAAACACACAATGTTTCTCCAAATACTTGTGCTATAGCTACATGATCTGCTTGCTCTTATAACCACTAATCACAAAAACTGACTCGATGGAATAATTAGAAAAATTATCTAACACCATGCACGGGTTTGAATCAATTTAATATCCTATTCTAGAAACATTCTACAAATCTTAAGATTTAAAAAATTAAGTCTCTCTTCTGGTTTTAAAAGATATCTTTTTATGACAATATCCATAACATTGACAAGTACATGTTAAGGCTAGTATCATCTCCTTTTGTGAATTTTTTTGTGTTTTTCTGTTGTTTTTTTAAGAAAGATAGTAAAAGCCAGATTCCTTTAGGGCTTTGAAGTGTACCGAGAGCAAAGGAGAGTGCAGCGAACGTGATGTTCGGTCCTGCAGTCAGGATGCGGTTGCTCCTTCCCATTCCACCAGATACTGCACTTTGCCATCAAGTGTCACACGTCGAGCCAAGACTCGGTACTTTTCACCACATGCGATTCTACCTGCTGCACCAAAGTAACTAGTGATGGAGTTCTTCAGGTGATTTAGCTGTAACTCCTGATCTGCGAGGTTATTCAGGATCTCTGTGTTGAGTTCCTCAAATTGATAATCTTCTTTGCCTTCGTCATCTTTTACAACCTCTGGGTTCTGCGTCTGGAGTGCTCTTCTTGGAAGACGACCTCTTCTTCTCCGCAGGTGTGGTATTGCAGCAGGCCAAGATCTTCCTGTGCGAGTTCTTTTTCTAGAGTCAGGTAATCTATGGAAAAGAAAAGGACACACAGTCTGCTGCATGTTATGTTATTGGGGGAGGGAGGCTCGCCAACAGGGACTCCTTTCACAGATCAGACTGACCTTGATCTCATGAGCTTCCTGGCTCAGGCTCCCTAGTGCTGGGATTACAGACATGAGCCACAACATCCAGCCTCTTCCAAGTTTTCAAAACATCCTTTGCCCAAGTAACGCTCATCTTTGGTTGTATGGATCACTCTACTGTAATTACGCACCTCTGCTGGCATAAAGCTAGTCAACAACAGCAAGGCAATAACCATCACTATGATCCTCCTTCGTGTAGCTGCTGCCACTTTCTCAGGGCTGACCTATGCAGAACTTCATTCTTAACTAAGTTCTATAAGCTTAAAACAGGCAGAGCGGGGTGGGGGGGTGTAGCAGAGACAGAGACCTTAACTGTTATGTGCAAGGACTTTTTCAATCACCAGCACCACATAAGAAAAAACAACTAAACCAAATTTTCTAATTAGAAGTCCAAAGAGAGAAATTCTTATCAAAAAGCCTTACTTCATATATTATCAACAATTGTATTTCTTTTTTTAAAATTTTTTTATTATTATTATTTATTCAACTATGCGCATGTGCGTGTGCATGTGCGCGCGCGTGTATGTGTCTGTGTGTCTGTGTCTGTGTGTGTGTAGAACCACGGACGAATTCGCGAACCATCATGGACGCCTCCACCTCCTTCTGCCCCGGGATTCACAGGCTCCACCCTACCAGGACCAGAAGCGCAGGCCGCCCCCGCTTCCGCCTGGCGTCTATACGTGGGATCTGGGATCCAAATTCAGGACCTTCCGCCTGCAAGGCGGAGGCTTAAACCCTGAGCCACCTCTCCAGCCCCTGTATTTCTTTTTTTAAAAAGGACTATAACAGACATTTACTGCAACAAACACTGAATAAACACCAACTATATACAGACAATGTTTCATGTACTTAAATTCTAAAGCCAGAATAAAGGTCACCACATCACCAGTGGAGACCTTATGAAGTTACAGAAAAAGCACACAGTAGAAATCAAGTGTGTCCACTCACACTCTCACACATATACATCACACAAAGAGCTAAACTTTTTTTTTTTTAACTTTATTGCTTCTACCTCTTTTTTGCTTTGTTCTAGGTTTCCCCAGACTCTGCCCACAGGGCTGGAAGTGCAGGCCGCCTGGCTTTTTTATGTGGGACTTGGGTTCTGAACTCAGGACCTTCTGCTTGTGAGGCAGAGTCTTAACCCCTGAGCCATGTCTCCAGCCCAAAGAGTTAAATGTTTTGAAAATTAAATAAGACAATGTATATAAAAATACAGTACAAGACAAAAAAAAAAAAAAAAAAAAAAAAAAAAAAAAAAACACCTATTCAAGTAGGTCACACTTTAGCACTTTAATTTAAAATATTATAGTTTTTACAAGAGCAGTTTTTAAATTTCAAATAAGAATTAAATAGAAGGCTATGGAAAATTTCAGAAATAGTGTGTGTAATCCCAAGTAACTTTTCATACTTGATGTGATGTAGTTTAGGAAAATTTTCTTTCTGAAGAGTTAGATAAAATGAAATATTGAATACTGGGTATGCTGTTGATACTTTTTTTAGTCCTGAGTTTAAATCCTTTTACTCACAAAGTTTTACATGCCTAATTCAGACATTAAAAATAGAAAAATGAATGAATGAATGAATACATAAATAAATGGAGGGGAAGAGAAGGATAAAGACTTAGGAAAAAGAGATATAAGATACTATGGGTGGGAGCCAGGTAAGTAAGGGAAGAGGGAAAAAAATACTTAAGGGGGAAGAGGGATGGACTATCTGAGGGGATGAGGTAATAATAGAAAAGCCTCAAGAACCTCTTATGATAAATATGTTTAAAAAGAAGAAGAAGAATGAACAGTCCCTGTACAGAAGAGCACAAAGAGAAGACAGGACAAAACACATCCCTGGGCTGCTCCAACTAGAACCCAGGGACAATTCAGCAATACTAGACGCATCAAGCATGTGATACTTTCTGATGTAAGAGAGGTCTTAAAAGTCCTCCCAACAAAAAAGGCTTTTGCCAGTGCTCTTGGTCATTGTACTCCAGAAACTGATGGCAAGCCCCTATTACTGAAGATAACAACACATGTGGAACACAGGACATGGACATGAAACTGGTCTGGAAGCTTCCACCTTGCTTCTGAATAGCTTACAAAATGCCAGTGAGTACTATGGAAGCTACCAGGGAAGAAAAGCAATCAAAAATCATTATCAATCTGTGAAATCTGCGAGTTGTAATAACAATCACTATGGCAAGAAGTAGCCATTCGTTTAATAGTGCATGAATATCAAGAGGCAACCAACGGATCAGATTTAAGATCCACTCCTCAGAGTAAACTAGAATAAGAACCAATGAAAGGGGAGGACATAGGTCCCAGGGAAAGAGCAGACTAGGAAAGTTCAGTTATAAGACCACCACCACAGACTGCCTTTTAAACACCTGTTATTATACCCAGACTGGAGAAGCACTCATCACAACCTCAAAGCCTCCTACAGCAACAAAAAGTGTTTACTAACCCCCCCCCCAAAAAAAACACAATAGGCCAAATTGTAAAAAAGAAGTGACTGTAGACTGCTTGGCTCTAATCAGGAAATCTAAGTCACATCTATCCACCCCAAAGTTCCAGGAACATCTCTGAAGAGGGGGCAGTAAGCTTGTAAGAGCCTGAAGTGGGACAGTGGTGGACCAGACACCATCTCTGGGACAGGAAAGAACTGCACAGGAACTGTCCTGCCAACAAATCACAGGATTAGAGAAAGATCTCAAGAAGCTCCACTCCGCCCCGAGAGACTCCTAAGAACTCAGGGGAAGAAACAGAAGACGCTGTCCTCGGTGGTGTGCCCAGTGCTCCATGACTCAGAGCACAGAGGCGCATGGCCTCGAAGACAAGCCCGAGGAAGCACAGTGGGCCACACAAGTGCAAAGAGTTGAAATAGGAAGGAGTTTGACAGGGAAGACAAAGAATTACCAGGGGAAAAGGAGGGAGGATGGAAATGGGGACTAAGGTGAGAAAAAAAAAAGAAAAGAATTATTATTAAAAAAATCATTCTAAAGCAGGGCCCTTATACCATCAACATTAACAGGGTTAACCGAAAAGTACACAGACTCTAAACGCTGGCCGCACTACATATATTTTAAGAAGTCTGAAAGCCCAAGTGTGCAGGTGCGTATCTGTAATCCCAGCACTCAGAAGTCTAGGGCAGGAGGATTGCTAAGAGTTCTATGGCAACTACCGTTTGTGATATGACAGATGATGCTTCAAAAAAGATAAAAGCAAACTTTAATGTTTGTATGCTGAGATCAAAAATAGATGAATATTAACAACACAGGAATCTACATATAGATTGCTTCTTGAAAAGCTCAAAAATACACGATAATATGAACTACTATAAATTATTTAATCATCTCGTTACAAAGAATCTCAAAGAACATAAAATATCTACCCATAATGCCTGGAAATGCTAGACGAGGTAGTTTCTTTTGCACCGGAAGCACCCGTGAAATCCACTTCTGAGGTATTGGATGAATGTGCAGCTCCCTCAGTTCTCCTGAGACAAAAGAATTTAAATGGTATAACAACTATATTACATATCAATAGAAATACCAATTCCCTCAGAAAGAAAATTCCTAGGAAAGAAAAAAATAATGTTTTATTTACCCTATAGAACAAGGTAAATCCAACGTGGGATTCTCTGAAACTGATTCTTTATCCTAGAAAATTAAAAAAGAAAGAAAAAACTTAAAGCATATTTCTGCAATTATTAAAACAAAAGATTAATTTCTTGGTAATTACAAGAATCTTTAAACTTTTAAAAAATTTTTTTATTATTTATTATTTATTCAATTGTGCGTGTATGCGTGTGTGCATGTGTGTGTGTGTGTGTGTGTGTGTGTGTGTGTGTGTGTAGAACCACTGACGAATTCGAGAACCACCATGGATGCCTCCACCTCCTCCTTGTTTACTCTGTCCCGGGATTCACAAGCTCAGCCCTACCGGGACCAGAAACCCAACGCAGCCCGCCCCGCTTCCGCCCGGCGTCTATACGTGGGGTCTAGGATCCGAACTCGGGACCTACTGCCTGCAAGGCAGAGGCTTAACCCCTGAGCCACCTCTCCAGCTCCAATTACAAGAATCTTTAACTGAGAACACAAACAAACAAATCCTCTTACCAAAGGTGGCTCAGCAGTTTTTTGAATCATTTTTCTTGTATAAGGGCCAGGAGGACGACCTACAGATTTTTTCTTTCCTTTTTTTTCTATTCCATTGCTTACTTCCCTGAAAGAGAAAGCCATTATGTACTTAATATTTGCATAAAGCAAAAAGGACAATGGCTTTACATACTAGTTAAATAATATGTACTCTATTTTTGAAAAGTTTTAAGACAAGGAACTGCTCTAACTTTGTCATGTTCAAACCACCTAAGCTTTCAAAGACAAATCACCAGACAACTATGCTGGACAGTCTCAAAATTCCTTAGCTTAGATCTGCTTAACATAGGTTGTCATTACTTGGAAGACAGTTTCAAGAATGTATTGCTAGAAAGGACTACAAAATAGTTAATCTTACAGCAAGGTCTGCAATAAAATTATAGTATTTACCAATAAAGGCTCACTTTAAATACAGAGCTATATAGTCAATGTGCATGAATTTAAATGACACTATCAGTAAGATAATGAAGCCCAAGGGAGCAGAAAACAGTGGGATAGCTCACCAGGTCAGGCACTTGCTTGCAAACCTGGCATCCCAAATTCAATCCCTGAAAGCCCACATGGTGGAAATGAAAACTGACTTCTAAAAGCTGGCCTGTGATACCTATCTGTGCACCATGGCATGCATGTGTTCTCTTTCCCTCTCTCTGTAAACAAATTCTTAAATAAAAAGAATTAAAAACATAGTGGAGAAAGAAGTAAGGAATCCTTCATACCAGGAGGGAGTCATGTATAAACATGTAAAGATAAATATACAATATATGGATTCCTTCTCAGAAAACTCACTTTGTTTAGAGATTATTTGTAAAATGATGATTGAATAACTTCTAAACTTAGATTTGGAAAATTGTTCTTGAAATATAAAGCAAAATAAAAGAAAAAAAAAGTACAATGGGTCAAGAATACCTCTAATAGAAAGGAATGAAAGACTTAAATAACAGTACACATGGGACATTCATTGCATTTACTCCATAAACAAAAGCTTTCAAAGAAAGAATACAGTAGGGATACAAAGATGTTTTCGGTACTAATGATTCATAATCTCATAAATATGTAGATTAGTAAGTTAAAAAAAAGGCCAGAGTAAAAGTGCTATTAAGAAGAAAATGAGAAAAGCAGCAATAGTATTTAATAGGCTACAAAGAGGTTTAAGGAGAAAACTAAAAGTGAAAGTTTGTGAAAGGAGAAATTAGGGGGAAAAAATAAAAAAACATCTCAAGAGTTTTAAGAACAAGGGTGAATAGAATATGCATTTTGTTAAAAAGAATCAGCAAAATATTTAAAAAAAAAGACTGTACTAAAAAAATAGTAATTATAACAATATTCTTAGATTGAAAGAAGCGATAGATGCATAGGGCTCAGAAGGTAGATAGGATGTTCTGAAGACTGCTGTTCTTAGCCGCATCAGATGAGCTGCAAACTACCACAAGTGTAGCAGGCAATCAATACTCATGCGATTTTTTGCCCTTATTTATGATAGCAGCTATTACACTAGTAAAAATTAAATCAAATTTGAAAGTGGCAAGAATAAGCTTTATTTTTCCTTCTAGAAACAAACCTTAAAATAGTATTTAATGTCCATGATGCACTGTCATTGTTTTGTAATTACATTTTCTTATTCTGCAGGATAAATATTCTATATTCCTATTCCCTCTTTAAACGTCCTTCTTTAGGCTGGTGAGATGGCTCAGCCTGCACATAAACATGGATGCTTAAGTTCTATCCCCACAGTAGAGAACCATCACAAAGCTGTCCTGTGGCCTCCACATGCAGGCTTCTCTCTCTCTCTCTCTCTCTTTTTCTCTCTTTCTCACACACACATACACTCTCGCTCTCTCTTTTTAATTCCTCCCCCTATAATGAATAAAATAACTTCCCCTCTCTGTGCAACCTTCTCAAACAATCTTTTGCCTCGTACTTGAGAAAATAGAGGCTACCAGGTGGGAACTTCAGTCTCCAATTTCAACAGCCACTTCAACAGAAAGGTACTTCAGCTACCCAAAAGCCATTTTCAAATTTAGATCCTTCCCTTTGTTTCTCAAAGAAGTTAAAACATCTGTCTTTCTTCTACACCAATCTTTTCCTGTCCACAGGGACATTCTGATTGATACACAAAACAGTTTTATCCCCATCAATAAAACAAGCACTACCCACTACTTTCATCTCCCTCTTCAGCTGCCATTCCCTCTGTGTTCATCACTTCACAGAAATTCTGAGCTTTAATGACATTACCCTCCATTTTCTCCCATCTTATTCAAAATTGTCTTATTTTTGCCCCCTTCCCATCATCATCATCATCATCATCATCATCATTATCATCATTACCATCACCACCACTATCCTGAATACGCCAATGCCCCTACATATAGGGGCACAATTTTGATGCATGAGTCAGGAAGTGCTATATTCAGTTATACTCAACACATTCCAATCTTCAGTCCTCTAAATTGTTTTTTGTCACAAATAACAAAGTATCAGAGTATCCAAACATTTTTCTCTCCTTTAATCCAGTTTTAACTAGCATCAAATACAGTTTAATAAATCCATTTTTCTTAAAACAATCCCCTTCTTTAGATTCTCATGACACCAAACATTCCTGACTTCCTCCTACCTTACTTGAAGGTTATTCTTCAAATTCCTTTATTTTATCCCTCCTATGTTTATAAATTATATCAAGACATTATTTTAAATCCTGTTCTGATCTCTGCTTGTTCTCTATATAATTTTCAATCTTCTAGCTTTATAAATAAGCTTTCAAATTTATATCATCTGTTCTTACTTCTATGAACTCCTCATTTAGACATCCCTCACGAGAACCTCAAACTCAGTGAAGAGAAACAGAAAATGCACCAATAACTTCACAATTAAATTTTTCCATATGTTAGTAAAACACCAGTTGCTGAAACCAAAAATCTGGAAGTGGTTAACTTGTTTCCCTCAATCAATTCTCAAAAAGAAGTCTCAAATCTGTTTATTACATTTTACTTCTATCACCTACTAAATAAGTAACCACCACTTCTATACAAATCCAAGCCATTTTTTTCTTACCTTTATGTTGTATTATATCATATCATATTACATTATACTTTCATATTCTTGAAACTGCACCCAAAGACATTTTTTGGAAGAAAATTAAATCTGCTTATATCACTTAAAACAGATATCCATTTTTTGGAGAGGGGGCTATTTCTTAAGACTCACTTTTAAAGCTGACCCTAATAATCTAAACCAGTATTTTAATCTAAAAAGACTAGAATGATCAGCAATTATTTTAGTTATTTATAATGGAACCCATAAGCAAAGAGGGAAAATCTATCTTATCATTACGTCCGCAGCACTTGGAAAATAAGCTATCTGATCAAAGTGCTGAATGAATGATGAACAAAAGATCATGTAAACATTTAGGTTATTTCACTTCAATGAATAGTCTATTCCTTTGAAGGCCAAATAAAATAAACATACATCTTTGATTGCCTCTTCATACCTTGTCAAAGAAATAAATTATAGAGGGAGTAGGGAGAATCAAGATAACTGCCATGTACACTTAAAAATATCCTAATGAGACCAAATAACATACATTTTAGTTACAAATTAACTAAGGAGAAACTAAGCCACAGATCAACTTTTACCTTGAATCAGATAAAGGTTTGGATGCCTTTCTGCCTTTAATTTTAAATTCATGGGATGTTCCTTCTGGTTCTTTCTCTGCTTTGAAAGCCACGTTTGGTGGCACAGGAGGAACACGAATTCGCAATCCAAACAAATGCTTCTTCTTCTTTATTTCTTTCCCAGACATAAACCTAAATTTTAAAAAAATTAACTAAAATTTTAAAAACTGAACACATATGGAATACCCTAACTTTTAATTTACAGATATAAAAGGTCCTTATACATGAAAGCCCACCCAATACCACAAAACCTCTTCTCCATTGATTTCCTTGATTCTTACCTACTCCAGAGTCTGACCACAATAGGAATATCATGGAGGAAGGGTTAAGACAAGAATGAAGAAACATTCTGTGTTAATTTTTTTTACTAACATGGCTTCTCCAGTAAGTGTAGCTATGTCTGCCAATAGTCCCAGCACTTACGAGGTTTGGTGGGAGAATTATTTGAATCCAGGAGTTTTTATTCAGGGACCAGCTCATATGAAAGCCCACTGGCCTCAAACCCATGCTCCCCTTTTCTCGCCTCTCACACACTGGAATCACAGACATGTACAGCTGCTCCTGGCTCTGAATCCGGGAGTCTGAGCACACAGTAAGACCGTGTCTCTAAATTAATTAAATTTTGTAAAGACAGAAGTGAGTATTTAGTCCCAATATACTTGTGTCATCTGACAGGAATTCTATCTCAAAGTGGATCTGTAATAGAGAAAAATATTTTCCCCTTCTTTCACATATGTATGTATAGGGTATGCGAGTGTTTCTGAATGTGTGTGGGTACATGTGTACACAGATGTATGTACATGAGTGTACTTGAGAGTATGTGTTTGAATCCTAAGGGTGATACTGGGAATCATACTTGATCACTCGCCTCCTTACTATATGGTGAACTGGGGCCTCAAGTTAAACCCAGCGTGCGCCATTAGGGCTGGCCTGGCTAGCCAGCTGGTTGGCATTCCCAGGCTCTACTCTGCAGCATTACAATTATAGACGGGCTGCCAACTCCTGCCTGGCAATTCAACATAGGATCTGGGGATCCAAACTCAGCTTTTACTACAGAGCTATCTTCCTAGCATTGGGTACTAGAGAAAAATCTGATCATAAATAACTGGAAAGGAAAATAAGAAACTAATCCTAAAGGCCTGGAAATAAAATGAGTATCAGTAGGCCAGATAAGAAAGTGAAAAACTTAGATCTGAAAAGTGTTGTTTTAGTGGATAAAATTTGGGCCTCGAAAAACATGCTTCCCTGTCCTTTCTTTAGTCTTTAGAGTTTTATTTCTAAATCCCTTCAAATACCTTAGTTCTTTCTAGAGCTTCTATTCCCTAGCTAAAAAAGCCTTTCCCGTTCATTTGGAATGTTGTTCTTCCACTTTTATATACGGCTTTAAGAACAGGGAACTCACATCTATCACAACTGGAAAAGATGTATTTCTGACATCCTAAACTGTAATTAAGAATTTATTGTCCCATACAAAGTTTTATCAGTACAATAATTAGTTGCCTTATAGTTTTCTGAGCTGGTTTCAAGGATCCATTCACTAGTAATTATAACATTATCTAATTAGAAAATGCTGTCAAGATCAAAACAGCAACTTGCTAGCAATGAAGTCTTTAAACACAATTTATTAGTTTGAGAGTCCATATACATGCATTTGTCAAACTTCTATGTCATTTTGAAAATAGTTTCAAGAAATGCAGACATGTTGGTTTAAAAGGAGGAAGAGTTACATAAAATATAGCAAATAATATTAAATAACTTAGAGCATGGATGTGAGTTATTAGTGAAAATGGTTCTTCAACGGAACAGACCAAATCTCCAGAAGATATTGATAGGCCTCCTAACCACCCAACATTCTCTAAAGTATTACTCTTTCCTCCTCCAGCTCCAAGAATCACGCTTTCCACTGAGCAAAAGAGAACAAGGCATTGAAACAATTAAAATGTTATATACTTGTTCCATATAGCAAACCAACAATTCCTAAACAATGCTATTATTCCTTATACTTATAACTGTTTCCCTCATAGGGACACATAAAATAAGTCAACTTACATGGTCTTGTAATCATTTAATGCCTCCAGAACGTGCTCATATCTTTCAGATTTTGGTGTGTCTGCCAGCTGTGAAGTATCAAGAAAGAATTTAACATACTACAATCTAATCCGTTAGTAATAAAACAGGTGCTAGATAGAAGCAATGGGATATAAAATGTATTAATTGGTGCTCAGAAGACATAAATTCTAGTCCAGAGCCTCACGGAGTAACTGTGACTCAACTAATACCATTTAAATTCTTAAGACTAATTTTCTACTTACAAAGAAAGAATTTAAATTCTCTAATTATGTAATTAATATCAAATCGCTTGTGAAGAACTGCAAACCATAAAGTATACAACTGTATTTTTATTATTTGATTTCTTCAAATTCTTTGATCTACAGAAGTAACATATTAGAATTATCTTAATTTTCATATTTACTGATAAGGTTCCTTAAAGGTATCAATAGGAAGCAAAATAAGCAAGTATTTCCTAGTATGTATGGCATTATAAATAATCTCTGTAACAACAACAACAACAACAAAAAATCCTTAAAGGTATCAATAGGAAGCAAAATAAGCAAGTATTTCCTAGTATGTATGGCATTATAAATAATCTCTGTAACAACAACAACAACAACAACAAAAAATACCGTGAAACTGAAGGGATTTTCATAATGATAAACTTCAGTTAGTTAGTCCTAAAGGGAATTTTTCATAATCACGAACCACTTTAAAATCTACATATTAAATATACTATTTTATTCCATAAGTACCCTCTACTTCATCCCACCAATGAAAAAAACTCTAAATTTTAAAAGGACCGTTATTAATCAAATTCACAAAATTTAGAAATTGGCTCATATAGCTCTGTATACAGCTATGTGCGCTGTACTTAAACCCCCAAGCCTCAGACTTGCACCGAGTGAAGTCACTGCTCCAACCATTCGACAGGTAACGTCAAGTTAGGGAACCAGAACCTCACCCCAAGCGACAGCAAGTCCACTCTTTCGACATGTGAGGGGCCAATGGGGTGGCTGCTTGCATTTGGGAACCCAGGTCGTTATGCTCCTCACATGATAAGAGATAAGAGAATTTGAGGACTGACCCCATGGGTCTTTCACATTAGAACCACCTATTGCCCACTTTAAAAGGACACCTCTAGCCAGAAAATCCCTATTTATGGAAAAATAAGGGACCAGACAGCAAAGTCTTCAAGATAACCTTCTACCAAGACTACAGTCCCTTCACCAGAACCCATTTATTCAACTTGGCTTAAAAATACTACCTGCAGGAGGAGCAAGACCAGGCAGGCCGGAAGGGGAATGAATGGGTCGCGCATGCGCAAAGGCAACTTCCTCAAACTAGAACCTGCAGCACCTGGTGCTGACGTCATAGCACAACTGACAGGACCAATCCAGACAGGACAACGCAGCTGCGCCTGGTGCTGACGTCAAAGCGCCTGATTGACAGGACAACGCAGCCGCGCCTGGTGCTGATGTCATAGCACCTGATTGACAGGACCAATCCGGGCAGGACAACGTAGCAAAGTCCCGCTGAAACTTCTAGGGGTGGGGTGCTGGGTGGGGTGCTGGGTGGGGTGCGTTGGGAGGAGCATACAGGCAAAGCCTCCTTACCCCCCAGGTCTCCCCTGCACAACAGCTATCGACGGAAACTAGCACCCTGCGGCCCACGACACAGGGTCCAAGGCCGCGGGGTCCCAGGCGCAGGCGGCCACCTTTTCTTGGGGTCTGGGACCCAATCGCTGGGCCTTCTGCTTGGGAGGCCGAGTCTTAATCTGCGCCATCTCTCCAGCCCCCTCCCACCTCTTTGAGACAGGGGTTTCATGTACCCCAGGCTGGCTTTGAATTAGTTACATCTCTTCTGTCTCCACATCCAAAGTGCTGAAATCACAGGCATACAAACCCAGCATTATGTGGTGCTGAGGTCAAAGCCAGGAATTCACGTATATTTGGCAAATGCTCTACACAAAGCAAGCCACATATCCAGCCCCCAATTTTTACTTTTTTTGGGAGGTGGTGTAAGATAGGGTCAACTGGCCCCAAATTTACATCAATCCTCTGCTTCTGCTTTCCAGGTGGGATTACAGATGTGAGCCTCCTGCTCAAGCCTTCTAAGTGGCAGATATTATAGGCCTATATTATTAGGTCTGGCCTTATAAATATTAGATTTTCTTTACAGCTCAAATTTTCCATATGGTACTTCCTCTTGATTCTGATATCCTTTCCTGAGACAAAGATTGATTCTACATTTTCCTGCACTTTCGACATCATCCCAATTTTTGAAACCTATTCTTTTTTACTTTTGAGAACCTGAGTAAACTGTTCAGTACTAATTCCCCATGCTTTCTCTGAAATTCTATCTAAAATTCCTGTAGAGCTCCTTAACTATTCTATTCTACACAGGACTATCTTATAAACTCATCTAAAAGGACAAAAGGTTCCTGTGACAGCTAATCTCAAATATTAACCTGACAGCTAGAAGATGGGAGTCTGGATATACCTATAAGGAATTATCTGAACCAGTCTGTAGGGAGGGGATTGTTGCGGCTATAGATCTTATGTAGGAAAACCCAGACGACAATGAGCGGACCTGTTCCCAGAGCAGGATAGACAGACGTGGACAGAGATGAAAAGAGATCGTTGAACACTGGCAGCCAAGAGGAGGGAGCAAGCCTGCAACAGTGGTCTTTGCCATCTGCTTTTGCTGTGAATGTGATGGAGCCCTCAGCTCATGGTGTATGACTGTCACTCCTATCATAATGAACTACAGCCTAGAATTGTGAGGAGAATAAAACCCCTTTCTTCCAAATTGTTTTGGCAAAGTGTTGTTATGAAATTAAAAAAGCTCCTTTTTTTGTTAAATGAAAATACAACTGTGAAAATATAAATCAAATTTTACATATATTAGAACTACATGTCAGACTCTCATCTCAACTTAAGGCTAAAAATGTGTCAACAACAAAAAACATCTTTTTTTGTTGTTTCTGTAGCCTGTACTGGCTTTGTGGTCATGATTCCACCTCAGCTTCCGGAGTACTCAGATTATAGGTCTACAACTACATGTCCAGCTTTCAATACATGGATGTTCTATATATTCTTGTACAAATGTAAATGTTTCTAAACTCCAATTCTTCACCCCTTAATTACTGAGTTTCATACCACAAAGGCTTTAGTATGCCAACAGTTAAAATAATTTATTTGTCACCAAATATATGTTACTATGTAATATTCAAGGTCCTAAGTCTTCCTATTAACCAGACTTACTATTTTTATTTAAAAATATTAGTTATCTATTTATACTACATTTTTTTCTAGCCACATTTCTGTCATAACATTTTTACTGAATTTCAGATATGCCTATCTCTCTCTCAAATGTAAGGGTGTACTATGAATATTCTCCTGCTATTGATCTTAGGGTTTTAAAATTTAAGACCAGAATTAACAAAAAGTGAACTGTTATTATACACTGAATATTTAAAATTACATTAAGAATCTAAGACAACTGATAACAGGTAGATTCCAGAAAACAACATCTCATTTTAAACTTTCCAAAGCAGTTTGGTACAATAGAGCCAGTTTAATTAAAAACCCTAAGAAATACTGACTGTGGTCTCAAATTTAACAGTTACATTACATATTTATTATTGCAAAGAAATATTTCAAAAGACTGTGTTACTATACTATAATGATGTATCAAAACCACGACACAGAACTGTCATTATTAGGCAAGAGCAGTAGTACTCAGGAGGTAGCAAGAGGATCACAAGTTCAAGGCCAGCCTGAGCTACGTATTGAATCCTAAGCAAGTCAGAGGATATAACGAGATCATTTCAAACAACAACAAAAGAAAAAAAAATCTTTATCTTCTGATATAGTTTTAAAAAACTTTGAACCTTTAATCAACTAAGAAAAAAAAATTAAATTTCTAGATTATCTACAAAACAAGTTTAATTTTTCTGAGACCTGTTTTTGCTATTTTAGAAGAGACCGGGCGCATTCAGGGTGGTATGGCCATAGACATTTTTGCAATTTTAAATCACAGCTTTGAGACAAAACAATGCATCAATGTGCATCTATCAATTATACAAAATATACTACTTTGGTACATGATTTTGACAATGGGGATAAAAGTATGTATGGGGGAAGAAGAATAAATTAACTGTGTATTCTCCTTAATTTTTCTGTGAACTTAAATCTGCTGTTTAGAAAAAAAGGCTGAAAAAAATCAAAGAAGTCACAATATTTCCTTTAGGAATAATTCTCCTAATTTCCCAAGGCAACGTAAGATTTCTAAAAGAACTAATCACTTCTCTCCCAGACTAAAAATAAAATCCAACCTTGATAGTTGTTTGGCTTATTAATGTCTCTTATTTGTTTTTCACAAAAAGAAAACAAAACAAAAAAGACAACAAGTGCTCTAAGACCACCTACCTCTCCAGGGTGCAATCTATCCCAGTTTTCATTAATGTATGTCATAAGCTCAAGTTCAGAGTCAAAGTATTTCTTCTTGTGAATAACACTTAGGTTGTAAAGGCATAGGTGTGCTATATCTACCCTGAAATCCAAAAATAATCAAAATATACAAGAACAATGTTTTTGGTTATTGTTAAAAAATTAGTTTCTATATAAAACTATTGTAATAGACCAAAGTAATAGACCAAAGTGAAGTACTTAGGTGGATAGAAGGTCAATATCCTATGTCATTAACAATCAAATGAATCATAACATATAAAAAGACTTGAAAACAATTGTTTATCTTTCTGAATTATAAATTAAAACTAATATATCCAAATTCCTTCTTTAAATACATTCAAAATAAGATCTGACTAAAAGAGAAAATGATTTATAATTAAGACTTGTGTGTTTTCCTATAAGTAAACTGCAAAGCAGATCAGACGAGTCTGTTATGATTCATGAGTTAAATTTCTATCTGTTCCTAAAATATGCAAAACACAACAAAATTTATAAATCCTTAGTGTGTTTTATTACTAAATTTACAAATTCCTCACATTCTCTCCAAAAAAAAACAAAAAACAAAAAAAAACACTAAACAGAAACTTTTTTTTTCCTCTTGGGCTATTCTGAAAACATAAAAAACTGAAAACACAAAACTTAAGATCTACAAGAAGTCTGAAAGCTATGTTTATATCATATGACAATGAATGATCTTATTTAGAAATTAAAATGGATAATCCTTGGTGAAGGTGGCATAAGCCTTGAGAATAAATAATAAATTTAAAAAAATCAGTAAAGCCAGGCACAAAAGAAAACAAAATTTTTATGTAAACACCAAATAAATTTGTCTATTATGCAGTACCTATTTTAAAAATAGAAATGTCCACACTTACCACTGTAATGGTAGACGTTTGAGGTATTCTGGTCCAGAACTGCAGACAGAGCAAATAAATGTATAAAACCTAAAGAAAAAAAGGAAATGTTTTAGACTGAATAGTCATGCATAAATGTAAATTATTTAATAATTATAAAAAATATTTAGCAAATGAAGACTTTATAATTAATTTAAATAATAACACTCAAAATACAATTTTAATTAAGGCTCTATGATTTAGGGAATGTCTTTACCAGTAACAACAAACTCTTTTCTGGAGAGGGCAAGGCACAATTTCTTTAACCGTAAGAGAATCCTGAAGCTCACACAGACAAACATGTATGCATAGTTTACTAATGGCTTATGAGTGCCAAAAATTGTAATGTCTGCCTCTATATCGTTTTACTCAATGTTCCGAATAATCTGTTAAGATAAACCCAAAGAAGACAAAGGTCAAAAGAAATAAGTCTTACATAAACTAAGATTTAAAAAGCCAGTTATTTCAATGCTGAATTTACTATCTTGCCTCTTCCTTTTGCATCTGAGAGCTATCCTACTATCCTGACATTGCACATTTTGTGCTTGCTTTTAGAAACTCTTTAATCCTAAGGTATAAACTGTAATAAAGGATTACAACCTTTTGCAACTCTGTCATAGTATTCCTTTGAGGCTCATGAAAGGAAAGTCCCAATGACAAGAGTTTAAAGAACTATAAAGCAATGGAAGCAAATGTAATCACCGACAATAACATCAAAGGCATGTAAATTAAGTGCAAAATGTTTACTAAAATTCGGCGTTTTCTCTTTAAATTGATTTCCTTATACATCAGTATTATTTTGAAAATCTCAAACTACAAAATAATCATAATTCAAAGTCACAAAACTGAACTTATCAGTGAAATTCAAAGTTCGTCTTACCTATCTCCAAATAACATTGGCTTTTGAAGGCATTGCACACACGCCTCATGAAACCACTGCTTACATTTGCAGCACTGTAGCATCTTTAAATACCAGCTACAAGAAAAACACATTAAAATTACTACCTTTTTCTTTCTTTTTTTATTATTTATTCAATTGTGCGTGTGTGCACGCGTGTGTGTATGTATGTGTGTGTGTAGAACCATGGGCAAATTCGGGAACCACCATGGACCACCTTCACTTCCTCGTTTACTCTGCCGCGGGATTCACAGGCTCCGCCCTACCAGGACCAGAAACGCAGGCCACCCCCCGCTTCCGCCCGGTGTCTATACGTGGGGTCTAGGATCTGAACTCAGGACCTTCCACCTGCAAGGCAGAGGCTTAACCCCTGAGCCACCTCTCCAGCCCCATAAAATTACTACCTTTTTCTTAAAAAGTATTTGTTTGAGTAACCCAGTCTGTCCTCTAACTCACAATCCTCCTGCCTTAGTTTCTAAAGTGCTAAGATTACAGGTATGTGTCACCATGGCCTGCTAAAATTACTATTTACTGATGAGATAAAGATTCACTGCTCAAAATAAATAAATAAATTAAAACAATAAAGTAACATAGCCAACATATAGTCATTTTCACTTTCTTCAATTTTTCCCCAAAAAGATTTGAAATATTAACTATTTAATCCTTCATCTTTTGTTACAGAAATTTAAATGGTCTTCAAACATACAACTATTTCAAGTCAATAATGTTTGGGTCCTACACTTTTTAAAGCATTTCCTCAAAGAACAAGTTTGGGGCTTTGGTTTTCTTTTGTTTTTGTATGTTGGAGATTATACCCAAATCTTACTGATGAGCTACCCACCAACGTATTTTTTTTTTGATGTGTGTGTTTGTTTTGTTTTGTTTGAGGGATCTCATATAACCCAGGCTGGTTTCCAAAACACTATGCAGTTGATTGCTTCATCCTCCTGAGTGCTGAGGTTACAGGTGTGCACCTCTGCACCCTGTTTATGAAGCGCTGAGGATCAAACCAGAGCTTGATCCCACTAGGCAAGTCTCTAGCAGATGATCTACAATCCAGACTTCTTTCAGGATTTTTGTTGTTGTTTTTGAAAGAGTCTTAGAGATAAGAATGGCTTATAGGCCTAATCACAACCATGCTCAGCTTTTTTTTCTTTTTTTTTTGACTTAGGTTTCTCCTGTGCTGCACAAGCTAGCTCAGTCTCCTGACTGAAGCAATCACTCTACCTCAGCCTTCTAAGTAAGTACCTGAGCCTTGGGACTACAGACCTCTCTCATTGTGCCTGCCTCTAAGCCTGAGAATTTTCTTTGCTTTTTACACTAAGTTTCTACATTTTCAGAAAGTATAAATTCAGAGGTACCAACATTTATCCCAAATACTGAATGATCTTAAGCAGCTTTCCAATTATGAAGATTCCATTGTATATGTTTCTATTATTCTACTATAATAAAAAGAAGTACACTTACTAAACACGAAAACATGTTTAATCAATGCTTCTTCAAGCATAAAAACTTTGTTGTAAAGCCAGCAAGATAAAGATGCCACAAAACTGACAACCAAAGTTCAATTCCCAGAGCCTGCATGGTAGAGAGAAGCAACTTCCCCACTGTCTTCTGACCTCCTGTGTGTTGTAGACCTGCTTACTCTCAAATTTCCCCTCCTCTTATAACTAAATAAATAAATGATTACTTTTAGAAAGCTTTAGGACAGGTTTAATTCTTTGTCAGCTTATAGGTCTATAGATCTTACTCAGGTATCTGAAGATGCTAAAACTGAATCTTCTAATATTGTCTCTCACCAAATGAATTTGATACAATGATAGACTTATCTGAAAAATAATAAGACATTTCAAATTATGATTTTTTTCTAATGAATGGACCCCATATTAATTATAACCTATTAACAGGCAAAGACAAAAAGACTACCATTAACTTAACAAATGTCTAGTAAATACTAGCTTATCAAAAGTCTAGTAAATACTGTCAAATGTCTGGTAACAAAATTCACATATTCTGCTACATAGAGAAACTAAAGTGATTGGCACCATCACACAGTTCCCACACTCACATGTTTCTTAAAGAATAATAAATCATCTGTCTCAAAAGTCTGTGTCTTTATCTTGAACAGTGCTTTGAATAAAGTGCTAAAATTGAATAAAAGAAGAGGTTAATCTCCACGCATATTTACTGTATCTTTTTTTTTTTTTTTTAATGTGGGACCTGGGATCCGAACTCAGAACCTTCTGCTTGTGAGGCAGAGTCACAACCCCTGAGCCATCTCTCCAGGCCCCCATACTGTATCTTTTATATATGATTCTTTTTCCATTTTCAAGTGAATGGTATGGTATGGTGTGGTGTGGTGTGGTATGCTGTGGTGTGGTGTGGTATGAAATGGAATGGAATGGTATGGTATGGTATGGTATGGTATGGTATGGTATGGTATGGTATGGTATGGTATGGTATGGTATGGAATGGTATGAGTGCATGTTCACTATATGAGTGTTACATGTGGGTACTGGTTCCTATGTACATGTATGTTCATGTACACAGAAGCCCAAGAATAATATTGGGACCCTTAATCGCTCCTCTATCTTATTTGAAGCTAGTTCTCTCAACACAGAGTTCCTCTATTGGACTAATCTGACTAGTAGGGTTGTTCTGGAAATTCCCAGCCTCTGTTTAAGGTGATGTTGTTAACTAGAATAGAATGGTCAATATCAAATGATTTCCTTATAATCTTGCTAGATAATGATAACTGATAGCTATCAAACTGGCAGCCTTAAATAAAAAATAAAATATACTCATGCACACACATGCATAAACACTCTTATTAAAGTTTAAATATTCTGATTGAAGTTTTAAAAAGCTAGTTGTAAATAGTCAAGTTAGCAAATATTATTTAGATATATTACTCCCATTCAGCTCTCTTCCATGTGGATGGGGTATTTATTCAAGTAAAGGCTTTGTATATATTTATATATGAGATTAGTAAAATATACAACCTAATCAGTCTATATAAAAATGCCACCTTGATTCTGCCTCTTGAATCAGTCTTCCAATAAATACTAAATGTTTATCAACTTCTCCACAAGCAATCACACTGAATGTCACCCAATGAAACTTAAGTGCACTTCAGACGTGAAAGTGGGTCTGGTCTCTACAACACATTGTTTTTCCTCAATCGTTTGTTTTAATATAATAGTTCACAGTTCATTTTAACTTTCCAAAATAATTGGCTTTCTAGTAAAAACTTTGAAATGCATGGACATAACCAAAAACAAGGGCAAGAGAATAAGATATTAAAATATCATGAGATTGATGTTTTTACTTACTCTCCAGGGCCTCCACAATAGCAGTAACACTGCTGGACATTGGTTTTATGACCTGCATCCCATTCAAGGTCTGCCACACTATAGGGCAATGTCTGCTTCATGACTTGCAACGCTTTGGCATTTGGTCCTTTCTTAAGTGCACCACCTCTCTATATATTAGAGGGAAAACATTTGAAAGAGAAAAGGTCAATTTTTTAATAGATTTTTCTAATTTATAATTCTGCAATTAAAAAAAACACCTGACACTTCTGAAATGTAAATTTTGGTGTAAATTTCTATTGTATCATACTATAAAATCTGTCTCAATATTATTTTGTTATCTTTCAAATTAATGCCCCAATATCCCTTACCATTTTCAAAAAGTACAAAGGTAATTTAAGGCTTATTAGTCAAATAATCATTTCTAGCCAGCATTAGCTGCTAATTTCATTCAAACAAGCTTTTTAATATATAAAATCATTACAAAAGTAGTACCTTATAAATTCCATTTAGGACTTAAGCCCAAAACATACCTTTGTTGTTGTTGCAAAAACACACTGTCGACAGAGCCACTTTTCATCTGAGTCAATCACACTGGAATCAATATGAGGTGTGTGACACAACTGGTGATACCCTGAATATAAAGAGAGCACAGAGCAGATTCCATTTTATTACTAAATACTACACAATGTAACCTCAAGAAGGCATTTTAGTATTTTCCCTTTATATTACAAAGGACAAATAAATTCTTAACAACTTCAAATTAACATCATAAAATATTTTTACACATTAATCTTCAACAGGCTCATTCAATACGTAACAAAACTTTTCCCTAAAAGAAAATCAATGTTTACCTTGGCCACACTTATCACATATAACCATTTCATTGGGAGCTTCTGAATACTCTTCCTGACATATTGTACAGACCATTTCCCCACTTCCAGTGGCTCCTAAAATATTTGAAGCAAATACAAAGAAAGAATCATGAAGAATTCCAAATAACAACTTTAATGACTCAGTAGCCCTTATGGGCAGTATTTAGTAAAGAGATAATTTTCAACAAGGCAAAACACTATACAAAATGCTCTTTTCTACTCCTTAGCTATGTTTTCACCACCTGTAAGTTAATATGCCTGTTTGTAATAATTCAATGTGTTTTGGGGCACAGTGTATGATTAAAATTGCAGCATTCCCCATTTACTCATTTCAAACATGCTTACTTTAGGGTTAACAATGGGGCTGACATTGGGAGGAGTTTTGTGAACACCAAAACTACTCTGCAGAACAGATTATTTACTCACATAGGTACCTCACTTGTCCTGCATCATTAATATCATGTATGTGCCTCACTTGTCCTCCATCAATACCATGTATGTTCATCATTTGTCCTGCATCATTAATATCATGTGTGCCTCACTTGTCCTCCATCATTGATATCGTGTGTGCCTCACTTGTCCTCCATCATTAATATCATGTATGTGCCTCACTTGTCCTCCATCATTAATATCATGGATGTTCCTCACTTGTCCTGCGTCATTAACATTATGTATGTTCGTCACTTGTCCTCCATCATTAATATCTTGTATGTGCCTCACTTGTCCTCCATCATGAATATCATGTATGTGCCTCACTTGTCCTGCATCATTAATATCATGAGACTAAAGGGGAAGAGAAGGACATGAAAATGTTCTTTCTTTCTAGACTCGAGTAATTATTTGTATTTAATAATTTATGAAGGATGGATACCAATTACTCTATCTCTGAAACCTAGAAATGTTATCTAATAATGAACTCTAAAAAAAAAAACTCTACAACAAAAGTTGAGAGTGAAGTTATCAATTACAATCTTTAACTAGAGAAATTACTTCTTCCTTAAATACTTTTATTCTAAAAATCTCACAAAAAATTACAATATTTACTATCCTAACATAATTATCTTTTCTAATAATCTCTTGTCTACTTCGATATATCCAAAATAATAATAAACATTATTTACATATATACAATAAATGTTTACAGTTTTATGTTATAAACTAGGAATTATGTTATACTATTGAAATATTTTGTTTAATTACATGTAACTTATTTTGTGGTTTTGTTTTGTTTTTTGTTTTTTTGGTGTGAGACAATGTCTCACTAAGTACCCCTCACTGTCCATAAATTCATGACAATCCTCCTGACTCATCTAAGATCACAAGTGTGAGCCACCACACACAGCTAGCTAATCTATTAACCAAACAGATAAATAACTGACCAGAGGATCCTCAGCTAGCAAGTGTAACATTAAGGGTGGCTAGGATTCAAACCACATGTGCCAGAATCCCTGTTCTCTACACCATGAAATGCTTCATTTCACAAATACAATATAGTTTCTTCTACCAAAACCATTTTCACACAACCAGTTTTCAAAATCAGAACTTCTAAGAAAGAGCTATATAACATTCCATCCAGTGGAGGAAGCCAAATTTACCTCATTACTTCTCTATTTGTGGACATATAGATACCAATTATTATTTTGCCTGCTTTTTGTACTTTTGCTTGTTCATCTGCTCAGGTCTCTTGTCCTCTTTCCTCAATTCTGTTTCATTCCTGGTACACTTGGTAGGATTTGTTGTTGCAGTTTCTAGGCTTATGGCTTAATTGGAGAGTAACCCGTCTAAGCCCTTTCACACTAACTGTCTGGTTCCTAAGAAAGAGATGAATAGCCTCAGCCAGGAGTAGATACTTGAGATGTCTCCCACCATATCCATGAGGACTAGTGAGGGGGAGGGCAATCCTTCAGAAAAACGGGTGTTAAACCAATAATCCATCTCAAGAAACAATCCTATTAAACCTGGAAATCACCTTTACTTATGGAATTCAAGGTTTTTTTTTAAACCATCAAGTTTGCAAGAATAGTCCAGTATGATTTAATGACCTATGGTCTCCCTTCTTATAAATTAATAAATCATATATGAATTATTAGTTTATTGTATTATAAATGTAAAATGATATAATATATTAATTATAAATTTATAACTATATATAAATTATAATCTTGGCCTTTTTATCAGAGAAATACCAATATTTTATTTAACATTAAGATACAGTAAACACTTTTCATCCAGCCCTTTGAGTTTTTATTAATAGAAATGAACTTACTGATTAAATAATATAAACATTTTTACATATTGCAATTACCAAACTAATAGCCAAAATAGAAATTTACACTGCTGACAGCAATGCAGAAGTACATTATTTCAAAATAAAAAGTCAGCATTAGCTGTTAAAAAACCTTTTAAACGTAAGTAAAGGTCTTAACATTACATATATTATTATATACTATACTGCACATTTCTCTTGACAACCAGCATGGTATGCTTCTCATGCTCATGTAAACCTTTAAAACTATCTTAATAGAAAATAAAAGTATTATCTAGTAAGATAGTTAAATTGTATAAACACAAATATAATTTGCAGGTTTCATACAGGGGAAAAGCTAAAAACCATTCCACATAATGTGATTCTCCAGTCCATCTGTTCACTTCAACAGCAACTACAAGTCTACAGTGCTGTAAGGCATTAACACAGGCTAGTGAGATGGCTCAGCAGGTAATGGCACCTAGTGACCTGAGCTGGATCCCTAGAGCCAACATGATGAAAAGAGAAAAATGACTTCTGAGAGTTGTCCACTGAACTCCAAATATGGTACCATGGCAGACCTGTGTTTGCTCAGGTGAGTCCTCTCTTACTCCCTACCCTTCTCCTCCAAAATAAATTTCTAAAAAAAATTAATTAAAAAGAATTAAATGTCTCAGAAACAATCCTTTGTAATTTGAGCACTGTAAGAACACAGATCAGCCACAAAGCACTAATCTGACACACTATATGGGGTACCTACTGGACAGAATCCCTCATTTCTACAACTTCCCATCTCTGTACACCTTTTGCTTTCTTCTTTGTTGCCACTTTGAAAAGAAAAAGAAAGAAAAAAAGAAAGAAAACGGGAATGAGAAAATAAAAAGACAGATCTGCCAAAACTTAAAAAAAAGGAAATAGAGAAACCAAAACTTTTATTTAAAGTTATGTTAATAGATAGTTTTCTATTTGGCACATAGAAGTAGTAACAGGAAACAGTAAAACATGCTGACATTCTACTTACAGACTTTTGCTTCCAAAATAAGGAAAGAATATTCTGTATACAGGGCAATTTTCTAACCTCTCTTCACATGTGATATTGTTATCATGACATAAAATATACTTAGTATCATTAGACAGCACTAGAAAATGCCATACTGAAGAAAATCAAATCTCAGTATAAATCATGCTCAAGAGAAATGGTAGCACCTGCCTGTTTGAATGTCCTTCCAGAGAACCCAGGACTTAGAACTGTCTTCAAATATGATGAAGCAGCTTTGCTTTAAAATGTTTATCTGCAATACAGAGGCATTCAGTGATTTCTTAAAATTACAAACAGGAAATCAAATTTTAAGTTATTAAAAAGTTTATTGCAAAAACAACAGAGTCCTTAAGGTAACTTACCTTTTTGATAGTTCCAAGATAAAACAAGCCATCTGACCATCTAGCTAGGACATCCTGACCCTCTTCAAATTTACATGCTGGCTTTTTGGCTTTATGTCCATCCTGTAAAGACAGCTTGGTCAAGGATGTTGGGGTCTTTTGGTTTCGACGTAAAGGAGACCGCTTGTGGACCAGTGAATTACCTGCTCCTGTAGAGTCTCTGTTTAGGGAATAAAAAAACTAAATATAAGATGCATATAGGATACATTTAATATGCTAGTCAAAACCTTTTATTTAAAAACTTAACTTGAAAGAAAAACAAGAAATACCACAAATGATAAATATATTTCAAATAAGTTTAAATCAAAATACCAGCAATTCATACCATTCCCTCATCATATAAATGAGACTGGGATGCAGAACCACTACACCATAGCTGTAAAATGGGTCTAATGACACAAGCCTGTAACCTCAGCATTTGGGAGGCCAAGGCAACAGGACCAAGTGCCACGTCACCACTGGCTACTTAGGGAGTTCCGCGCAGCCTCAGCCACAGAGAGGGATCCTGTCTTCAAAAAAAAAACAAAAACATAGGCTATAGAGATCAGCACGTAAGATGCCTCCTCTCAATCCTGATGACCTGAGTTTGATCCCTGGGAAGTCCACATAGTGAAGAGAAAACAGATTTGAGAGAGCTGTACTCTGACCTCCACCCATGCCACTGAATCTATGTATATGGTCTCTCCTCCTTCTCCTCCTCCTCCTCTTCCCTCAAACAAAAGAATAAAATATTAAAAATAAGCAAACAAACAAACAAAAGTAACAACGAAAGAGCTGGAAATTGAAAGAGTAGACCACAGCAATGAGGAAAAGATGCTGAGGATTAGCATATGTCTATAATCCTGACACTCAACCATTGAGGCAGTTGGACTTCGTAGTAAGCTCCAGAACAGCAAGACTCTGCCCTCCCCCCTTCCCCCCAAAAAAGATTAGCTGCATCTTGTGACTAAGTTTAAAAAGAATGGAAACAAATTAAAGTTTGGTATCCTGATGCACATTTGTAATCCCAGCATTTAGTAGGCTGGGACAAGAGAATTATAATAAATCTGAGGACAGCCCAAACTACATACTAAGACTCTATTCTCAAAAACAGTTTGAGCTTCAATCTCTACATTATGCCGTAGACAGTTAAGACATTAACTTTGGGGAAAATGAAGACAGTCACGGTCACTGGAAGGATAATAACTACTCTACAGAGAATGATTCTCTTTGTTGGGGATGGAAGGAATGTATCATCCAAATAAGCAGACTTGGGATTTTAAAAAGTTGAAACCATCAATTTCACAAAGTCACATTCAAATGAAAAGTATATTTATTCCTTTTAAAGCAAAGGCCTCAAAATTGTATACCACAAAATTATGACTTGCATGTTAGCAATTTTGTAGATAACACAGCATGCCATCAATTTTCTTAAACCAACAACAAAGCAGTGTTTGGTTTCATTGTTTCAATTTACATATTTTGCTGTTTAACATGTCATATAAAATTGTAAACGATAATAATCCTAAAGTAGCATAAAGTCTGTTAAAAAGCAAAACAAAAGGGTAAAGAAAAGTCTCAATAACTAAGAATAAAGAATGCCTGTTTTCAATACTTAATAACAAATTCTGGGAAACTGTGCCCATACCACACATGGAATCTTAAAGACCTCTAAGTGAACTAATCCTCATAAAATGGACAACTATCGTTTAATTCTGGTTATATAAAACATGAAATAGTCACATTTCAAGACAAGTGAAATGGTGATACCTAAGGAGTAGGAAAGGAAGGAATTATATGTTTAATGTGAAGACTTTTGATATGGGAAGAAATTAGTTTTAAAGCTGTTCAAAGAAATAACAACTGTATCTTCTCCCTAAAGTACAGAAAAGCCTCCAGGAATATTAATTGCAAAAAGAGATCCACTGAAAGAAAACACTGAAACACAGAAAATCTTGAAAGATACAAGAGAGAACTGAGGCTACAGCTCAGTTTAGGTAGATGCTTGCCTACCAAGCAGGAGGCCTTTGATTCGATCCCAACATCACGAATAAAGTGTCACTACGGAGGGGCAGACATAAGAAGGTACAGTCAAGGTCATCCTCAGCTACAAAGGGATCAGCTTAGAATACGTAAGACCAACAATAAATGGAAGGAGAAAATGTAAATCCCATCATTATTTCAAGGACTTTGTATCCCCTCCTTAAGTAACCACTTCAATGCAAGGGTGAGGGAGAGTGAGGCAGGACACTTGGGAGTTCAAGATCATCACCTGCTAAGGTAGTAACTTTGAGGTCAGCCTGGGCTATTTGACACCCTACCTTAAAAAAAAAAAAAAATCTGCTTTGCTGTTTTTTAAACCAGTAGCTATTCTATATACCAATAACAAACTTGTTGAGAAAGAAATGGGGGGTCACATTCACAATATCCCCAAACCTAAGCAAGGAGGTGAAAGACTTCTACAATGAAAATTTTACAAGACTGAAGAAAGAAACTGAATACATTAAAAAAGATTTAAAGATTCCTGAGCTCATGGGTCAGCAGAATTAATATTGTAAAAATGGCTATATTTAAAAGAAAGCAAAGTACAAATTCAATGCAATCCCCCATCAAAATCCCAATGATGTTCTCAGAAACAGAAGCATGAGAGGCCCTAAACAGCCAAGGACAGCCTTGGCAGAAAGAGCAATGCCAGAGTATCACAATGCTGGATTCCAAATTACACTACAAAGCCACAGAAACAGCATGTGTACACCAATGGAACAGAAAAGAGGATTCAGGGACAGAGCGAGATGGAAGTACGCAACAAGGTCAGCAAGACGGCTCAGTGGGAAAGGCTTCTGCATACAAACCTGACCACCTGAATGTGACCCCAAGAGCCCACATGATAGAGGAAGAGAATCAGCATCTGAAAGTTGTTCCCCACATGTGGACCAAAACATATACATGCTTACTTGCTCTCTCTTGAATATTCTTTCTCTCTAATAAATTTTAAAGATTTAAAGTGCCAAAAAAAATTGAAGATAAGATCTTTATGCAAAACCTAAAACCTAGAAACTGCAGCGGAAAGCATACAAGAAAACACTTCAAAATATAGGAATCAGAAAGGACTTCTTAAAAATAAGAAATAACACCAATAATTGGTGAACAGGACTGAGTGGAATTAACAAGTTCTGAAGCAGGGCATACAGGTACAAACCAGTAAGTAATCTTAGGGATCATAAGGTAGAGAGAGGGAGGGTGATCAATTCAAAGCTACACAGTGAGTTCAAAGTCAGCTGGGCTATATGAGAACCTGTTCAGTAAGGGAGAGGGGCTGAAAAGACAGTCTGGCCAGTGAGGAGCCTGTTGTGCAAGCCTGAGTTCAGAGTTAATCTGTAACTCTGCCACAGAAGGACAGAGGAGGAGGCAGATCCCTGGAGTCCACAGCCCAGCAAGCTCATCTGAAATGAGCTCCAGGCTAGTAAAAACCAAGCCTCAAAATAAAAGTGGACAGTGACTAAGTCACTCTGGCCTCCACATACAAATACATGTGCACACACCTACAGAACACGTACCTAATGTTCAAAATCAATAGCCAAAATCAAGACTACATTGAGGGCTGGAGGTATAGCTCAGTTCTAAAGGGAAGAACAAGAAAAAAATAATACAAGGATTTCATGTTTTCTCATATGCACAATCTAGATTTAAACATATTCAACATGAAACATAATTTAACATATACATGACATGAAAGAGACTTTGGGGTAAGGAAGGAGACCAATACGAGGGAGAAGGACTGGGTTACGTGAATATGAGCAAAGAACAACATCATCTATGTGAATGTCATAATAATGGTCATTATTTTTTTTTAATTTTTTTTTATTATTATTATTTATTCAACTGTGTGTATGTGCGCGCGCGTGTCTGTGTGTGTGTGTATGTGTGTGTAGAACCACGGACGAATTCGCGAACCACCATGGACGCCTCCACCTCCTTCTGCCCCGGGATTCACAGGCTCCGCCCTACCAGGACCAGAAGCGCAGGCCGCCCCCGCTTCCGTCTGGCGTCTATACGTGGGATCTGGGATCCGAACTCGGGACCTTCCGCCTGCAAGGCGGAGGCTTAACCCCTGAGCCACCTCTCCAGCCCAATAATGGTCATTATTTTGGACACTAATTGTAAGAAATAATTTTTAAAAAGTTCAAGTTGGACATGATGTCAAATGACTACAATCCCAGGATTTGGAAGGCAGAGGCTGGAAGATGAGAAATCCAAGTCATTCTGAGCTACAGAAAATTGAAGACCAGCCTGGGCTACACAGTGAAATTCCACACTAGACTGAGCAGTCTCAAAACAAAACAAAACAAAAATATCACATAAAACTACATAATGCACTAATAAATCACTTTCAAGGCTGGTGAGTTAATTCAGGAGGTAAAAGCACCTGTATGCAAACCTGGTGGCCTGAGTTCAGTTCCCATCGTGACAGGGTATATCCCCCCTAGAGCTGTAAACCAAAGGTAAACCAAAGAACAAATTCGCACATGGTAGGAGAAAACTACCTTCTGTAAGATCTCCCCTGACACATGCACACTGTGATACTTTATCATTCTCATTCTCAAATAAAATATTAAAAACAAACATGCTAAAAAAGTATTTACAAAAGCATATATCCTTTTCTGTTTTCTTCTTTGTGTTGCATGCTGCATATAGTAACTATGTTTTCGACCCTTAGTTCCATATCCCATCCCCTCTCTTTTTCACCTTACTACCTTTCATCTCCCCTGCCAGAAACCCTCCTATTTTCAAATCTTTTCAAAAAGCATTCTTCTAAAATGTCTTTGTTAAAAAAATATTGTAAAGGGCTAGAGATGTAGCTCGGTTGGCAGAACACTTGCCTACCATGCACCAAGGTCTGAGTTTGATCTCCAGCGCCATGTAAATGGGGTACGATGGTGCCTGCCTGTAATCTCAATACTTTGGAAGGACGAGCAAGAGAACAAAAAGTTCGGTGTCATCCTCGGTTTGAGGTAAGCCTGGACTAGATACCCTGTCTCAAGAACGAGAAATCTCAGATAAACAAAGAAAAACACACGATAAATGACCCATACTACTGCAATTCAAGCAATTAGGACAAAACCTATTTATGGTTTGACTGTAAAATGTCCCCACCGGGTTCATGTGTTTGGATATTTGGTTCCCTAACTAGTGGCCCTGTTTAGGAAGATTATGGAATCTCTAGAAGGATCTTAAGATTGGATAGTCCAAGTTCACTTCCTGTTCTCCCTGATTCTTGATTGCTCATCCGATGAGTCAGCTGCCATGCTTTCCTTCTATCCACCACAATGCCTTTCCCATCGCAACAGGCTATATCTCCTCTAGAACTGTAAACCAAAGAACAAGCCATTTCTAAGTTTTTAGGCCAGAATATTTTATCACAGCAGCTAAGGAGTGACTGAACAATACCTTGTACATTGCCTCCTGCTTGTTTTTCTATCTGTGTCCACTGTTTACTCCCTTCCTTCCCAGAATATGACCTTTATTAAAAATCAGATTCTGGAATAAAAAATTGTAAATTATAAAACTAATCATGAATTATAAAATTAATTTGTAATTTCCTTTCCAATTACAAAAAGTAAATATGTTAATGGTAAAATAAACTAGTAATATAGAAACATATAGTTAAAAAAATCAAATTTTCCTACACAGTCTAATGCTATAATAGAAACTTTTTAATCTCCTGGGCTGGAAAGGTGGCTTGGCTGTTAAAGTGCTTGCTACACAAAAGTACTCAGTTCTCAACAGATCATCAGAATCATCCAATCCCAAGAAGAGGGAGGTGGAAGAGGAGGTGGTAAGAATGTAAGAGCCTGAGAGTGGGGAAGGGTAATGCTACACAACTTCTATGGTCATGACAGGGCTGCTATACCTAAGAACTCACTGTAGTGATGTCCACTCCACAGACCTGCACAACAGTCAGTCTATCAACACTTTACCATGGATGAGGGAAGATCTCAAGAAGCACTAAACCTCTGAGAGGCTGTTGAAGGTTAATGTCAGACAGGAGAAGGGAGCTTCTTTACTCTAGGATTCACCTACTCATGCCCCACCCAAGTCCTCAGGCGCTCGCCAATACAGGCATCGCAGTGAAACCCAGTTGGTCACACATATGACAATAAGATGGCTTGAAACTAGGAGATACTACCTGGAAAGGAGAAAGCATGAAGTGGGACAGGAAGGTGTGAGCAGGACTGGGTAGAAAGGGGTGAAAACACATAAATTCATTGCTTTCACGTATCAAAGAATGAAAAATAACTAAAATACATAAAGTGCTTGCCACGTAAGAATAAAGGTAGAGTTTGGATCCCCAAATCCTGTTACAAATGTGGGGTAAATATGGCAGTCTGCTTGTAATGTCACTCCAGGAAAGTGGTGCTTGGGAATTACCAGAGCAAACTCGTTAGACAGACTAGCTCTATGGGCGAACTATACACTTTTTAGAAGCCCAGCCTCAAAAGCATAAGGCAATAATCAACTTTTAGCCTCCACAGACACATACATGCACAAATACATACACATAAAGAATAATTACAAGATAGGCTGGAGAGATGGCTCAGGAGTTAAGACTGCCTCACAGGCAGAAGATCCCGAGTTCAGATCCCAACATAAAAAAACGCCAGGCAGAGATAGTGGTGGCCTGCACATCCAGCCCTGGTGAACTGATCCTAGAAAATCCCAGAGTGAAGGAAAAAGGAGGTAAAAGCAATCCAGGATGATTCCTAAAGTCACTCTTGATCCTCCACAGGGACACACAGCACTCTCTGATATGCATGCACGAGAAAGAAAAAAGGAGAGAGGGGAGGGGAGAAGAAGGGAGGGGAGGGGAGAAGAAGGGAGGGGAGGAAGAGAGAGAGAGAAGAAAGAAAGAAAGAAAGAAAGAAAGAAAGAAAGAAAGAAAGAAAGAAAGAAAGAAAGAAAGAAAGAAAGAAAGAAAGGAAAGAGAAAGAGAAAGAGGAAGGAGAGGGAAGGAAAGAAAGAAAAGAAAAAAGAGAAAAGAAAGAAAAAGAAAAGAAAGAGAGAGAAAGAAAGAGAGACAGAAAGAAAGAGAGAGGGGGAAGAAAAAAAGGGAGGGAGAGAATTGTAATACTAAAAAAATGTATTTTTATTATAAAAATATATCCTGTCAATCTGTTGTTTATCGTATCTTTCCCAGTACCTAGCATGATGCCCAGATTATAGAAAGAGAGTAAGCTGCATCATTCCCATGTTATTTCTCACTGTTTCTCCCACTCCCTGGATTAATCTCATGTGAAGGATTATAATGCAATCTAACAATTCACTTTTAGTGAAAGAATTCACTCAGAGTCAAATTTATGAGAATCACAAGAACCAAAACTGGACCCAGATACAACAGGAGCAGCAAATGGTCTGCTCAAGGTTAGTCCTGTACCAAATCCATGGAGAAGAAATTCTCTTATTTCCTGAAACTGGTACAGTGAAATGAAGCCTAGCCTGGCTGACTTCTTTGATGGAGGGATCTATGAAAATCTAACATCAAAATACCAAAGTGCAACCTAGAGGTCAGAAAGCATAAAGCAAGCAACTTCAAGGCTAGTTCTACTACATTTCCTAATTTAGAAATACTGTAACATAGTCATACATAAAATCTTTTAAATTAAAATAGTAAGAAACGAAAGAGCTAAGTAGTAGTTCCCCACTCTATCACTTCCAATATTCCAATCATGCCTCCAGAAGCAGATGATCTTTCCACCCAACTATTTCTTCTAAAAGTACATCCCTATTTCCACGTAATTGCATTTAGACTTCTCTTTAAAATGATCAACTTAAGACCTAAGTTCCTGCTATAAAAGGTGGTTTACATTGTAAATTTACTCACATTTCCCACCTATGTCCAGAAATCTTACTGGGCTATTTTCATTAAACCAGTTAAGTTTAGCTTCATTAAAACTCCATAAATAGTACTCGTTGCAAAAATAAACGGTGTTAAGCCAAGTAGAGTAAAACACACTTGTAATCCCACACTTGGGAAATAGAGACAGAATGAGACCAGCCTCAGCTACTTATCAAGCTGCAAGTCATCCTCGGCCACAAGAAACACCATCTCAAAACACCAACAAGGTCTGGGGACATTACTCAGTAGTTAAAACCTTTGCCTTGCAAGGAAAAGAACCTCAGTCTGGATCCCCAAATCCCAGGTAAAGCTAGCCAGATATGAAGATAAAGCCTGAGAAACCCCAGAGCAAAGCAAAAAGGAGGTAGAGCAATCCAGGCTGATTTTTGATGTCACCCTTGGGTCTCCATAAGGACATATACTCAAATGCTCTCTTGTATACACATGTACATACACACATGTGCTTATGTACACACAAAAAGTATATGCTTACTTGATTTCTATCCACGATCAGTTTCCCCCAAAGATTGCTTAATATATCCTGCTATCACCTCATTCCAAGTTCTCACGGGTAATTTCACATTTCTACCTTTTCTACAGTAACTCTTCCTTCTAGAGTGTTCCATATTCCTGCTCTAATCCTTTTGTACTTGCCCTTACCTCCTTGGAAGTTCTCCTCATTGCTGTTTCCTAGATCACATATTCTTTTGCAAGAGTAGTGGCACACAATAAAAGGATACATATACGCAAATTCTGAGTCCTAAGAATATCTGAAAGGTTGACAGATAAGGAACATGCCCCACAAGCATGTGGACCAGAATTCAGATCCCCAGAACCCATCTAAAAGGCAGGCAGGCCTGGTGGTCACCTCTAGTGCTAGTCCTTAGGAAAATACAGACTGGGGATCCCCAGAAGAACCTGGCTAGCTAGCCTAGAGATGTGGTGAGCTCTGGGTTCAACTGAGAGACCCTGCCTTTTTAATAGAAGCTCAGTGCAACTCAAAACAACTGATGTCAACTTCAGGTTTCAAGACAATGCATGTTTTATTGCCCAGGTTTACAAAAATCCCTATACTGTCTCTCTCAAGTAGTTAGGATACAGGTTCTACCCCTGCAACCCTATCAATGAGTTGTGAGACTAGGACTGAGATTATTTATTTAAATAAAAAAACTGCACATCTATGTGCATAAGGATGCATGTGTGTGGGAACACAAGAACATGTACGAGTGAACATGTATGGAAACCTGAAGGTGACATCAGTTGTCTTAAGTTGTTCTGAGCTTTTAATATTATTAGCATGCTTCACATTAAGGATTTATTTTGTTAAGGATCTATTATTGTTCCATGATGACTAAAGTCAAGATTTAAGTTGTAACAAATGTATACCTTCCAATGCCATACTGTGAGTGTATCTTTCCACTCCTTCCCACTGTTCTAACATACTCTACCGGGACAGTGAAAATGTCAGTGTTCAACAACCTACCTCCCACATTAAGACTATATTTTACATACTTGTTGAACAAATAAAAAGAATTCTCCATAATAATTATCAAAATACAGTATTTCAAGTTGGGCACCCAACAGTATTGATGTTGATTCAAAATTAAGAAGCAATGTCATTATGATCCAAAGTTACAACAATGCTTTGAAGTTACAGAAGCATTTTAGTTCAGGTAAGTGCTTTTAACCAAGACTACATAAATACATCTATTTAATGATGTTACCAAAAGACCATCAGAATGAGAATCAAAAGTGTTCAAAGACCCATAAAAAAAACTTAAAGTAGGAGTTGGGGAGATGACTCAGTTACTTGCTGCACAAACTTGAGTTTGACCCCCAGAACCCACATAAAAAGTTGGACAATATGTGTGGCTGAGAATAGAGAAATCAGCCAGAAGCTCAGGAGCCTGCTAGCCCAAAGCAGTAGGCAGAAATACAAGAGAGACACTGCCTCAATATACTTCAAGGCTAGAGCCAAGTCCTGAACAGTGTCATGACTCTCACACACATGCATGAGCGTACACACACACACACACGCATACACACGCATACACACACACCATACATTCTACGCCAAACTGCTCTGTAAATAGCTATTATACCCACAGATTTGAAGAACACTTAACATTCAGCCTAGAAGTCTTCTACAGCGGAGGTAGAGGATCTCAACACCTTGACAGGACGCAGCCTAGGGCAACAGAAGATCAGTGAAGTGAACATCAAGGATACCAGTGACTCAGTAAGGTTCACCCAGAACAGGGCAACCTAATTTCTTCCCATCCTAAGGTTTTGGGAACCTTGCAGAAGAAGGGGAAGTGAGATTCTAAGAAACTAAAGATGGGAAGATTCACCACTGGACAAGACACTCCACTCAAGGCAGGACTGCTGCATCCAAGAACTCACTGCAGTGAGGCTTGTCCTTACCAGACCTGCATAATAACTGACATACCAACATTTGACCACAGACTAGGAGGAACTCAAGAAAGTAAGAACACACAGTGAAAACTTTGGGGACTAAAGCTGGATGAGTGAAAGGAAATGCCCCTATCAGTGGGGTGGCCTGAAGAGGCAATTTGGTTATGTCACTGAGACCTGAACCCCCACAAGCCAGAGGGAATCTTGGGGTCCATAGAAGCATACTGGCAGAAGGATGGGAGGGAGTAGAAGGGATTAATGAATGGAAGGGAAGGAATGGGAAGGAGAGAGGATGGAGGGAAGCAGGGATAGTACTCAATATGCTTGTAAAAGTAGAAAAATAAAATAAAATTCTAAAAAAGAACCTTAAACTAATGTGCTGCAGGAGCAATCATCTCAGAGAAAACTGATTCAACTCCTTCTATGTATTTACATCTTCCCATTGTAAAAACTGCATTTCTAAGCAAAGAAAAACAAAACTTCGTTGGGTAGAGGGAGGACCTGGCTCAGTGGTAATAATACCATCATGCAAACCAGCCCAGCTGAGTTCCTATGGTAGGAGAGAACCACTTCTGAAAGTTGTCCTCTGACCTTCCCACATCACAGTGCTCAAGCCTGCACTCCAGCTCCCTCAGTTTTTCTTGTGCTTTCTCCCTCCCTCACTGTCTTTCTAATATGAGGGAAGAAGAGAGAGGGAGGGAGGGAGAGAGGGAGGGAATTAAATTAAGTAGTAATGTGCTAGACACTTCTTAATGATCTAAAAGCTCAAGATGGTTAAGATTTTTATTGTATCTGGCTGCCTACTATCTGGAAAACTCAGATCCATATTTCCAATTACTTACTGTCTACCTGGATTCTTCTAGCAGCGCTTTTAAAAAAATTTTTTTGAGACAAAGTCTCATGTACCACTATTTGGACATGTATGTCCCTGAACTTTTAATCCTCCTATGTCTATCTCCCAAGTACTGAGATTATAGTCATGTACCATATCCAGTTTGATCAGTGTTGGGGATAAACCCAGAGCTTTGTGAGTGCTAAGCAACTGAGCTACAGGCATCTCAAGTCCCTCTCCTTTTATAAGTTATTTTTAATATATATTTCTATACATGCATGTGTCTGGAACATGCCCACATCTATGTAGGTATACACACTAAGGTACACACACTGAGGAGATCAGAGAGTACATCGGGTTTCCTGCTCTACTACGATCCATCTTACCTCTTGAGAAACGGACCCAGAACTAAGTTGGTGGTCAGTAAGCCCCATAATTCTGTCTCTGCCCACACAGTACTCAGAATGTAAGATGGAGACTTGAACTCAGGTCTTCACCTTGCTTAACAAGCATTCTTGCCCTCTGCACATTTCCCCAAGTCCCTCTCCTAGCACTTTTAACTTAGCAAAACTGACACCAAAGTTTCAAGGTTTCTCCTTTAAGTATCCCATGAGTTAACGCCATGCCTATCTGTCCATTTCTCAAGCCAGAAATTTGTTAACCTTGATTCCTTCCTCTTCCCTAATATAGAAAATAGTCACTAAATCCTGTTGATTCCTCCTTTAAAACTCTCAGCTATTTCCTACAACCATTAATGGACTTACTTCTCCATAATTATTAGCAAGTTTCAACTGATCTTCCTGTCCTTAGCTTCATGATTTATTTAATGTATCTTTTTATTTTGAAGGTGTTGAGGGTATAACCTATCCCTTGCACAATCTAAGCAAGCAATTTACTAAGCTATACTCTAAATGCACAGTGCATTTTTCAATTTGCAGTTAGTAAACCTACTTTAGTAACTGTTGTTCTGCATGTTCCTGATGAATTCATAACCAAATGGCTTAGGGGCTTTATTCTCACTTATGAACATATGGGCATATATCACTTAGTCTAGTTTGTCAGGAGAGTTCATACCAATACCAGGTGCAGAGGGAACAGGCCACACCATATCCACATAACTACCTAGGAAGGGACAATCCTCACTTGCCAGACCAACATGTCTGGCCAAGTAAACCAAAGAATGCCAATTCCCTTTATCAGCTCCTTCCATTTTTCCACTGCCCACAGAAAAGTCCTACCCTATATGGGGTGGACCTTCTCCATCGATTAGAAAATCTCCTGCAGGCTTGCTTAGGGCCTAACTCAATTATTAATTCTTTAGAAATGTGCCCAGAGCTCAAGCTTCAATGGTCAACTTGACACCTGTATCTAACTACCACAATAACTAACTTCTTCACCTAAAGAGCTAAAATAGATCCTAATATCTAAAGAGGCATTAACCAGGCCTGAAAGAGATGGCTCAGGCACTAAGACTCTAAGCAGAAGATTTAAGGTCAGATCACGTATCCCATGTAAAAACACCAGGCGGAAATGGCAGTGGCCTATACTTCTAGCTCTGAAAAGCACAGCCTGAAAAATCCCAGGTCAAAGCAAAAAAGAAGTTAGAAACAATCCAGGACGATTCCTGAAGTCACTCTCGGGCCTCTACAAGCACCTGAGTGCCCTCTCTCTCTCTCTCTCTTTCTCTCTCACATACACACAGAGAAAAATAAGAAGAGGAGCATTAACTAAAGGACATATAATTTTCACATTTTTAACTCAATGAAATTTAGGCCATATTTTAAACTGATGATGGCATCTTCTAGTCACTTACTGGCCAGTTGGCAGTACCAATGTGCTTACTGTCTCTAAAAATGTGGGTAATTACCAACAGCCATACACCAAATGGTTGTAAATCAGACATGTTTCCCAAGGTGAAAAACCAAAAGATTTGCTCTACCTAACTACAAACACATCAGAACTCAACTATAAGCATATTTTAATTCTTACACATTACTTTGAAAAACACTGTCACTGATATATATGGCACAAAAAAAATGATACTGTGAGAAAAAAAGTCTTCAAAATCAAAAAAATGATTCAACATTTCCACTCAAAACCCTACAAGAATAAGTGAATTTAACAAGGTTGCAAACTATAAGATCAATATACAAAAGTCAATTACATGTCCATACATTAGCAACCAAAAAAAAAACCCAGAAAATGAAATTAAGAAAAAGTCCATTTATAATAGTAGCACACAAATACACACATAGAAAATCCTTTCCAAATCAATCTATCAATCTACAGATTCAGTACAATTTTATAGTCTAAAAAAACCAATCTTGAGCCAAGCATGATGGAATACAACTGCAATCACGTCGCTTGGGAAGCTGAGACAGAAATGCTATGAATAAAATCTTTAAAAATAAATTTAACAATAAAAGCAAGATCAAGCAGGCATTATGGTACATGACACCTGCAATCCCAGCAGACTGAGTTACATGGAGAGGTCAAGGCCAGTCTGGAGTACACAAGATCCTTTCTCAAAAAGAATACTTATGAAAACTACATAAATGGGACATGATTAAGACCCTCTCAAAGGGTCAAGGAACATCTCCAAAGAGGGATCAGAAAGAATGTAGGAGCTGAAAGATGAGAAGGAGGGCTGTGAAATGCTGTCTTCTGAACATGACCTAGTTGTTGCACTCATGAACTCACAAAAGGTGAATAAAACCTGCACAGAACTGGAGAAATGGCTCAGTAGGTAAAACACTTGCCACACAGCATGAAGATCTAAGTTCAAATCTCTAAAGCCTATATAAAGCCAGACATAGAAGCACTCATTTGTTATTTCAGCAGTCCTATGGCAAGATGGGAGGGAGAGAGAGAGGAGAATCCTTGGAAACTGGTGGGCCAGCTAACTTAATACATACAGCAGGTAACAAGAAGAGACTATGTCTCAAGTAAGGTGAAGGCAAGGACTGAAACCTGACCCTCACAGTGTCAAGTGCATGTCCACAACCTCCCAGTAACATGTAGGTACACACATGCACACAGGCATGCACAAAGTAAGGGAGTGGAGGGCTGGAGAGGTGGCTCAGGGGTTAAGCCTCTGCCTTGCAGGCGGAAGGTCCTGAGTTCTGATCCTAGACCCCACGTATAGAAGGCCGGGCAGAAGCGGGGCGGCCTGCGTTTCTGGTCCTGGTAGGGCGGAGCCTGTGAATCCCGGGGCAGAGTAAACAAGGAGGAGGTGGAGGCGTCCATGGTGGTTCCCAAATTCGTCTGTGGTTCTACACGCACATATGCACACACGCATACACGCACAATTGAATAAATAATAATAATAATAATAATAATAATGTCAAAAAAAAAGATTTAAGGGAGTGGAGAGCAAAGAGATTGTTCAACATGTATAGGGACCTGCTTAAAGACCTTGGGACTTGAGTTCGATACAGCATGGAAAAAAAATTATGCACTATCCTGGGTATGCAGGTGCATTTGTACACTGTGCACACGTGGCAGAGACCATAAGTCAATCTTGGGTGTCATCTTCAGGAACATTCCGCCTCCTTAGAGACAAGATCTCTCATGGGTCTGGCACTCACATATTTGTCTAGACTATTTAGCCAGCAGGACCCCCAGGGAGCCTCCTGTCCCTGACTCCCTAGTGCTGGGATTACAAAAATTGCAAAAATCTGACTATACAAAATATTACTGGCTGAATTCCTTAAAAAGGGTACTTGTGTACTGTGTACATATAAAAAGATGGTAGGTGAATTATATCAAGAAAATATTAGTAGGATGGTAAATTTTAAAAATTGGCTGTATACTCTGATATACAAAATTTGCCTTAAAACTTTTAAAAATAAAAGTAAAGTGAGAAATGGGCAGAGGTAATAAAATGGACATATTCCTCATTATACTAATCTATTCACATGTTTGAATTTTTCCTTAAATTTTTAACTAATGCATAAAAATAAAGAACATTTTTACTTTTTTTTTCTTTTGTTTGACACAGGGATTCATGTATCCCTGGCTGGCCTCAAACTTGATATGTAACTGAGGATGACCTAGAACTTTCTATCCTCCTACCTCTATATCACTACATCCAGCTTCATGAAGTTCTGAGGACTGAACCCAGGACTTCCTGAACATTAAGCAAGTACTCGACCAACTGAGCAACATACTGAACTTCCCTCCCCCAAAAAAAAACACTTTTAAGAAGTAATGAAGTAAACTGTCGTCCACTTTTGAGGTTCTTTTAAAATAAAAAGCAAAATCTTGCATCTTTTTTAATTTGTGTGTGTGTGTGTGTGTGTGTGCGCGCGCGCGCGGCATGACACTATGTGTCCCTGTGACCAAGTGTGATGAATAAATTCAGTTAAACATCACCATGTGGCTACTGGCCACCATATAAGATAAAGAAGATATGGAACAATCCCATCACTGCAGAGAGTTTACTGAAGAATACTACTTCAGTACATAACCCTCGAAGAAACTTCTACCTTCCAATTTAAGGTACTATACTATAGATATTTCACTTCTATAAGCAAATTTTCTTGTAGAACAAAACAAACAAGTATCTAAATATTTACCCTGGGAATAGAGTTCATGTCAGTATAGACAAATTCTATTTTCACAACAACCACACAATAGATGCTGGCCTTGGCAACTCCTCAGAGGCAAATTTCTCCACCTGTTTAAACACTCATATTTCCAGTTTTGATTCAAATGTAAAGACTACAGTAAAATATGAATAAAAGTAGATCACATTTTCAAAAGGTCTACTTATAACCATAATACAACATTTCTTTCTGAACAGAGCTTTGAAGCAATATGCATAACAAGGGAATTATCAAAATACTTGCTTCATTTGGAAAAAAATTTACATCATTTCTACTTATCTAATTCTAACCCTGTATGTGCATTTCATGCTGATAGGCATAACCTCCCGTTGATGCCCAGTGACAAATACGTGTTATCAGGAAGCAGGTGCATTCTTAATTCAAATATTCAGAACATTTTTAGCACTTCAGAAGAAGATTGAAGGTGAGAAAATCTCAAATACAAATTCAAATACATTTTTATGCTTAGGAACGCAAAAGTTTTGCCCTGAATTCCCTCTCTCGGGCTATCACTGCAAATATTTGGGGGCGTGAATAACATTTTCAATAAAAAACAAAATGCTTTCTGTTAGGAAATTTAAAGTTAACTCTTGCGCCAGGGGTAGAGGCTCACACTGTAATCCAGCTCTCGTGAAGATGGCAGGATGACCAAGCTTTTGAGACTAGCCTGGGTTCAGAATGAGAGATCCCATCACACAACCCACACTAAATAAATGAACTCCTTGGCTAGAACTACGGGGCACCTAAAGTCTTGGTCAAAATGGCTCAATGCAAAACAATATCCAGCCTCTTATAAAAGCCTATAAGAATTTAAGTACATGTTATTTTACTCATATAACTTTGAAATTCACTCCCCAAAAAAGGAAATCCTCAGGAGAAAAAATGAAGACGTGGGAAATGAAATCAGTCTGAGGGCAATTATACAGATCGCATGAGATCGCTCAGGAGGAGAAAGTTATTACCAGAACAACTGGAGTCAAATGAACACTATTTACATATTTCTAGCCTTGCGCTGACCTCCAAGGGTATTTTTATGTTATTCACAAGCTAAACATGGATCTCAGATTTGAATTAGTATTACACGGTTTCTATCTCTAGGCAAAGCTGAATGTTTTTTAAAGAACACAATAGCATTCATAGCTCTTTTCCCATTGTTCACTAACTCTTAAATCATCCGATAAATCCATCTGTTCCTTCTACTTGCTTCCAAAGAAACATTCTAACAAACAAGGACAACCAGATTGTAAATCACAGTTAAAGAGTTCTGGCACTACGGGAATATGTTAAGAAATCTTGGCAAATTTGGCTAAATCCCTTAAGTAGTAATTACCTAAGCTGCAAAAACGAATGCAAATGAGTTACGTTTAATTTCTTGGGCAGAAGAATGCCTGCAAATAAAAGGTATCTGTCTCTCCCCCATCTCGATTGCACCACCTACCTCTCTCCTCGCTAAGCTTCCCGGCTCCTCCACTGCAGCGCTCCCCTTCATCCTGATCCCCTACCGGCAGCTCCCCCGAAACCCCTCACCCCGATTCCACCACCCTGTGCTTCCAAGCTACTTCCCTTGGTGCACCTTAAGGTGCCAGGCGGCCCCTTCATCTCCCTCGGACCCCATTTCCTAACGACTCCTCCCCTCGGCTCCCCACCCCCTCGTCCCCAGGTTCATCCTGCCCCTCCAACCGTCTCCGGCCCCCAGGTTCCTTCCTGCCCTCCGAACCAGCTTCCCCGTCTCAACGTTTCATCGCGTTCCTGCAACGGACGCCCCGGACGCTCCGCGCGTTCCTTCGGCCCCTCTTTTCTCCCACGCTCCACTGACGGCTCCTTCCCATCCGTTCTCTCTGCAGCGCCCCGAATGCAAAGGCGCCCACGGGCAGAACGCGACCCCATGCCCAGCCTCCATCTTCCCCCCGCACGCAGCTTCCTTTCTTCCCCTTCCCCCCACCCCAAGCTCCCCCGGAAGAGTCGCGTCCCGGGCCAAGGGCTCTCACCTCATTCGGTCACTTCAGTGGTGCCAACCGCTGCATACAGGAAAACACAACAACACGTCCCCGCGGGCGCTGCCCTGCGAGTCTGGGCACTCACTGGGCACCCGCCCCACCGGGAACCCCGCGCATACGCACGCACCGACCGAGATCCTCGGGGACGAGGGCCGGGGCTGGGGGGGAGAGGGAGCGTCCTCGCACCGGCCTCAGACACGGAGCACTTCGCTACGGCCCTTCGCCATTTTGGTTTCCCGCGGACTGCCGGTGCATTCTGGGAGCGCGGAGCGACTCCGGGGCCGAATGGCAGCTCTCCAGGGCCGCGGAGGGGCGGGGCCTGCGCGGCGAGCGCGGAGGAACACGGCGCCCTGCGTCCCCGACCTGGGATGAACAAAGAGGGACTCTTTAACGCGACGGTGGATCCAAGTCCTTCCGCTGCCGGAGCTGACACAATAGTGAGCGCTGCGGTGCCAGACGCTGGCGGGCGCTCGGCTGTGTCCCTAGTCCAGGTGTCCAGCCTTTACTGTGCATTTTTTTTCCTTCTGAGAATAGGACAGTGCTGAGAACATCTTGCTGAGCCGATTTCCTTTCTGTGCAGAAAAACCCCAACCAAAGCACGTTGGTTTTACCTTCGCCCGGGGCCTGTTCTTACAATCCCCCTTAACGCCAGGAGGAAACCCAGGGATGTCAAATGTCACCTAAAGATGACCCTGCAGATCCAAACTTCTTATTGGAATCCATAAGGAAAAGGTGTCCACACTTGTATTCCTCCCCCCGACAATAAAAGCGATTTTTTAAAAAAAAAATCTGTTAACCTGCTTTGCGATCTTTCCTAATTGTAATGAAATCTGAGCATACTATTCTGCAAAGCAATTAATTTGGAGAATCAGAACTTCCATTCTAAGACAGACTCTCAAACCTGCTGCCGACAGGAGTCCCAGATGATAAACTCTGAGAGCTCGCTTGATTCTGACTTATGTTTAGAAGCGACCCGGCACTTCTAACAAACAGCACAGGTGCCTTTACGATTTCGTGAAAATATTTTAGAATCCTTTTTATTCCAGAATTTTTTTTTTTTCTCTCTGACAAATTACCTATGGGGGCTGGCGAGATAGCACAGTGAGTAAGGTTCGTGCATGATAAACCTGGCAACCTGAGCTTGTTTGATCTCTGGCAGCCCACATGGAGAGAAGAGAGAATTGATTTCAGAAAATTGTCCACTGACCTCCACCTGTGCTCCATAGCATGCATGAGTCTCTCTCACTCTGGTAAATAAGTATTTTTAATTACCTCATGGTCTCAGCTCCTTTTGCATGTATTTAAAAGGGGAAGTTCCCTCTAATTATACTCTTGAAATTTGTCATATAAGCATGTTCATCCCAATTTTTTTGAGGCACTAATATGACTCAGGTTTGCCTTATATTTGCCACATAACAGGCCATGAACTTCTGATCTTTCTGCTTCTGCCTCAGTAGTGCTGTAATTACATATGCTGCTTCAGCACTATTAAAGATGGGCAATGAAAATGCATAAGGTCATTGTTACATAATTTAAACACAAAGAAAAATATTTTAAAAACTTTGATCGTACCCTTCCATTCTTTAGATTTTTCCTTTTACTTTAAGCTTCATTTCATTTGCTAATTTTCAAGTTTCCTTTTACTGGAACGACACTATAGCATCGGTCCTTGTTTTTGTTGTTGCTGCTATTTTGAGACAGGATCTCATGTAAACCAGGCTGATCTTGAACTACTGATCCTCCTACAACCATCTCTGAATGCTGGCATCACAGGCATGTGCCACCACTTGTTATGATATAGTTTCTTAGAAGTTTATCTTCAGGGTTGGAGAGATGGCTCAGAGGTTAAGACTCTGCCTCCCAAGCAGAAAGTCCTGAATTCTGATCCCAGGTCTCACGTAAAAACGCCAGGTACAAATGGCGGCAGCCTATATACCTCTGATTCTGGAAGGCAGAGCCTGGAAAAATCTGGAGTCAGGCAAGAAGGAGGTAGAAGCAATCCAGAATGATTCCCAAAGTCACTCTTGGTCCTCCACAGAGACACACAGTATCCTTTGATATACATATGTGCATATGTGCAAAAATAAATAAAGTTAAAAAACATTTATCTTCAATATTGGTCAAGGAAAGTTTTAAATTAAATTTTTAATAGATGCAGTCCAAAGTTAATTGAAGATACTATATGTTGCAGTTGGACTGCATTGTTGCTGATAAAATCATGGCAAAACAGCTTAAGGGAACAAGGGGTCTTAATTTTCTCTCATGACAATCCGGTTAAATTCTTTTTCCAGCTAAGTAGGAAAGCACATACCAACACCAAGGACCAAGGGAACTAGTCGCACCATATCCACATCCACGTAACAGCTGAGAGAGGGACAATCCTTACTTGCCAGACCAACATGTCTAGCCAAATATACAAAAGGACGCCCACTTTCTCAAACAGTTCTCTCCATTTTATTCACCTGCCTGGGGATTAGTTCCACCCACTATGGGTTGGGCCTTCCCCATCAACTAGACCATCTCCTGCAAGTTCACTCTGGGATTAACTCAACTACTAATTCTCTACAAATGTGCCCAGAGCTCAAACCCTCAGTCGTCAAGTTGACACTTGTATCTATGATACTGCACAAACCAGATTGTTTGCTATGCAGCCAAGTCTAATCAGTCTTGAAGAGGATTTGGTCTAAATTGTTCTCAACTCTTCTGTCAAGTGGCTATCAGGCCTCAACTTCAGCATATCCTGTGACCAAGTACCTCAGAGCAGCAATATCAATCTCAAAAACTCTAACACAGTGAGCCCTCTTATCCTCAGAGGGTTTGTTCCAAGATCACTAGTGGATATCTAAACGTCAAGTAGTAATGAACCTTTTATATGCTGTGAAGTTTTTTCTTGTGCAGGTACACTACAGAAATTAATTTATATATTAATTATAGAAAGATTAAAATTATTATAAAATTATCATCAAGTAAAAATCAGCCACATGTGGTATGGCTTATACTTGCCATTCCTGATAGTTAAAGACTGCAGTAGGAGGATTACTATGAGTCTGCTGTCAGTATGGGATAGTAAAGTGAATTCACCTTGGGCTGGAATGAGATCCTCAGTCAAAGAAAAAGCGGGGCAGGTGAGATGGGTCCATTGGTAGATGTAGATGCAAGCCTAAGGACCTCGGTTGATCCCCGAAACCCACATAAAAGTGGAAAGAGATAATTACTACATAAAGTTGTCCAATGACCTCTGTTGTAAGTGAAGACCCCTGGGTCAAAAATAGACACTCAAGAGACCAGGACATGGCCACAAGGCAAATGTTTACTTCTGCAGAAGGATGCCTAGCCTCTCTAAGAGGAGTTAGCACCTAATGGGCAGTTCTTTCCATCTTTTATATTTAACGCAGGGCTGGGTTTGTGTCCTTTCACCTCATTGGTTTGAGATTCGGATCACATTCTATTTGCGGTTTGCTAAGAAATAACATATTACTAGGGAGGGGTTAAGGAAGTTGGAAGGTCCCTTTATTTGAGTTTTGATAAACAAGAAGAAAAGTAAACAATTCTCAGAAATTTCCTGATGAAATGGGGACTGAAATTGAGACACTTTGGTCTGAGAGAAAAGATCTAATTTACCCATATCTCCACGTACATGTATACAGCATCTATACATGCACACTATATACACACCAAACAATTAGAAAAACAAAAATTACACGAATGTGGTTCCTTTCTTCATCACTCTACTCCCTATCCCCCTCAAATATTCTAGCGTACTAGAGATCTTAGCAAACTCAGCTTTTTTTCTTTCCTTATTAAATCGAAAACCTTTGTTTTCACTTTTGAGCTTCTCTTTGGGAGCCCAAATTGCAAGCAACACACCTCTTGCACTTTGGTGCCATTACTGGGTAGAATTAAAGTTACTTGAGGGCAAGTACTGCCATGCATGGCACCCAGTCTATGATGGAGACACTAAATGCTGCATAATGTGTTGGGTAGACTGCATGGACATACTGCATAAAGGGACAATTTCTATTCCAGGAGGGACAAAAAGGGACAGTGTGAGAGTTCATTATGCTACTTGTTTGTATCTGGAATTTTTTATTTAATATTTTCAGGCCACAGTTGACTTCAGGTAATTAAAACCTTAAGGGCTGGGGATGTAGTTTATTTGGTAGCATGCCTGCCTAGCATGAAGCTCTGAGTTCAGCCTCTAGCACCAAATAAACTTGGCACGGTGGTGCACACTTGTAATCACAGCATTAAGAAGTAGAGGCAACAAGATCAGAAGTTCAAGATCATGTCAGCTAGATAATGAATTTGAGGTCCATTATGGTTTGAATGTAAGTTGTCCCCACAGGTTCATGTGTTTGAGTCCTTAGCTGATGTTTGGGAGGGTTGGGGCAACTTCAGGTAATGGAGCCTTGCTGGAGGAGGACACATCACAGGAGATGAGTCTGGATATTGCTTAGCCCCACCACCCTGCTTTCCGGAGCAGTCGGCTCTAGCACTCTGCAGCTCTCAGCATCCTTGATGGACATAACTTAATCCACCTTCACTTTCTGTCTTCCAGCCATGCCTTTTCTGCCATAATGAACTGTATTTCCCCTCTGGGACCATGAGCCAAATAAATCTACCTTTCTCCCTTAGATCATGTTTGAGTCTCAATGGTTTCTCACAGCAGCAGAAAGAGTAACTGATACAGAAAATGGTGCTAGAGAAGTGGGAGTGCTCTCTGGGAAGGTAAGAGGATCTGGTACCATAAAGTGAAGTGTCTCATGAAACTGAGAGAAGTTGGTACTAGAAGTAAAGAAGTATGGCCATTGCTGGGACGAGGTGGATATATCTTTGGAATTTTGGGGGAGAAATATGGAGAATTTTAGGGCTTTGCACTGGGAAAGTCTTTGGGTCTTAGAGAAAGGCAGAAAGGGCCATTCTAGTAAGAGCTTGGAAGGAGTGAACCAACACTGTGAGAGATGCGGACAGTAGAAGCCCACTTTGTGATTGTCCACAGTGGAACAGACTGTATTGGGAACTGTACTAGGGGCAAATGGAGCACTGCTTTGCCTGAGAGTTTGGCAAAGTTTTGCCCTGATCCCAAAAGTTTTCCTGAAGTTAAATTCGAGTGCTTGGTGGAGGAAATTTCAAAGCAATGTAGCCTTGACAGTGTGGCAGTGTGACTACTTTTTAGTGCTCTTTTTCAGAGTTATAATGAAAAAGAACAAGGAATCAGGCAGAAAGAGATGAAAACTCTGAGGTTTGATGAGGAAAAATGTGATGGCCCACCTTAAGACTTGAACCTAAAAGAGGCAGAAAACAAAATGGTGGCTATCGTTAAAGAGATGATCTCCATTAGTGAACCAAAGCCTGATCTTCATTTGGATATATTCTGTGGGCAGCTGTGCTGGAGCAGAGACAATTTCAACAGAAGGTTCATCTGCTGTGCTTGGAGCTACAGGATTTGAAGACTCTCTTTCTGGTTTTTGGTCTTGTTACATTCCTGGATGAGCCCTCATTGCCTTTTAGAATAGGAATGTTTATTTTGTGCCATTGTATGTTGGAAGCATGGAATTTGGCTTTTGATTTTATAGGAGGCTTTGGACTTTGGACTGTTGGACTGTGTTGTGACTACTGATGTAGTCTATGTGACTCTTAAAGTTGAATTGTATGGTTTGCATAATAAGATGGCCATAAGCCTGTGGGGCCAGGGGAGGAGGTGTCATGGCTGGAATATAAGTTGTCCCCACAGGCTCATGTGTTTGAATTTTTAGTTGATGTTTGGGAGGGTTGGGGCAACTTTAGGAGATAGAGTCTTGCTAGAGGAAGGCACATCACAGGGGGTTGGCCTTGGGGTTGATTAGCACCGCCCTGCTTCTGGAGAAATCAGCACTAACAATTTACAGCTCTAGCCCTCCTTGATAGACGTGATTTCAGCCACCTCCAGCTTCCGCCAGCGAGCTATGCTGTTTCCACCATGAAGAACTGTATCTTCCCTTCGTTTTTTTCCTTAAATTGCTTGAGTCTGAGTGGTGTCTCATAGCAACAGAGAAGAGTAACTGCTACAGGGCCTATGATGGTTAATGATGGTTAACGTTAAATCAACTTGACAGGATCTAGAATCAACTAGGAACAAATCTCTTGGCATACATGTAAAGGAGAATCTAGGTGGGCTGGCCTCTGGACCTGCCTGCAGGGGATGATATTGATTGGATTAACTGAAATCCAACCTAAGAACAGGCGTGCCTTCCCTGGGTTTGGGTCCTGAATTGGATAAAAACAAGAAAGCATTTTCCTCTTCTTTCCCACTGCTCACATAGCGGAACCAGCTGCTTCCAGTTCCTGCTGCTTTGACTTGCCTACCATGACATACCGTACCTCAAACTATGAGCCAAAACAAGCTCTCTCCTTTCAATTGCTTTGTCAGAGTGTTTTACCCAAGCAATGGGAAAAATAAAGACAAGACTAGATCTGGGTTACATGAGACTCTGTGAAATTTAAAAAAAATAATAATAATAAAAAGACAACCTGTGAATGCGGGGGGTATAATTAGAAAATTCTTCCTTATAGATCTACAAACTGCTTTCCTATAATTTTCACTTATTAATCTAACTTTAGCCTCTTTGGCCACAAAATATATTTCAGTTCCTTATAAGCTACAAAAGACAATGTTGCTTCTTTTTTTTTTAAAGGGTTTTGCCTATATATGACACAGATATGAAATATTTAAATTTTTATTTGCTCGTGTGTGTGTGTGTGTGTGTGTGTGTGTGTGTGTGTGTGTGTGTGTATGTGTGTGTGTGTGTGTGTGTCTATGTCTGTGTCTGTGTGTCAGAGGGTTCAGTGTGTGCCTGTGGAGACCCAAGAGTGACTTCAAGAATCACCCTGGATTTTTCTACCTCCTCCTTGTTTTGTTCTGGAACTTCCAGGCTCTGCCTTCCAGGGTCAGAGATATAGGCTGCCACCATTTCCATCTGGTGTTTTTACGTGGGACCTGGGATCAGAACTCAGGACCTTCTGCTTGGGAGTCTTAATCCTTGAGTCATCTCTCCAGCCCCATACATTTAATTTGAAGAAACTGAAAGTTAGAGACTCAAAGATACTAAAAGAGTCACAGTAAAATATAATGAATCCCTATAACTGTGGTCTTTGAAATTTATTTTCATTAAGCAAAATGCAAGAGTAGTGCTTTAAGAAGAAACACATGTCAAATCCCTCAAAAGGATAAAATGAAGTAGTTATCAGCAGAGTAAATTGTGGATACAATCATGTTGTTGATTGTCAGATAGATTCTCTGTTTCTCTTCTCTTCGAGATATATTGTAAAAATCATACTTTCTTATACCTTTGAAGTTAGGCATGGCCATGTAACTCTGACAAAGGGGAGTAGAAATGATGCCTATCACCTCCTAGGTGATATGACACTACCCTGCTGTGGGATTCATGGAAACTTGTACTGCATAGAGTGTTGTTACTTTAGTTCCCTACTAGCTACAATAAGACTTGTGCAACTGTTACTTCAAGACAATTTTAAAACTTTTATACCCACGCCCCAATTTATTGCACTTATTTGAAATCAGTCCTCCTTAATTACTACTTCTTTCCATTCACAATCTGCTGTCTTCATAGATTTGCTCTTCTGGTAATTTCTATAAATGGGGCCATATATTACATAGCCTTTATATCTGGTTTCTTGTCCTCAGCATAATATTTAAGAATTCCATTCATGGGGCTGGAGAGGTGGCTCAGGGGTTAAGCCTCTGCCTTGCAGGCAGAAGGTCCTGAGTTCAGATACTAGATCCCACGTATAGACGCCGGGCGGAAGCAGGGGTGGCCTGCGCTTCTGGTCCTGGTAGGGCAGAGCCTGTGAATCCCAAGGCAGAGTAAATAAGGAAGAAGTGGAGGCATCCATGGTGGTTCCGGAATTCGTCTGTGGTTCTACACACATACATACACACACACGCACACATGCATACATGCACAATTGAATAAATAATAAAATAAAATAAATTTATATAAAAAAAAGAATTTCATTCACATTGAACCAGTCAGTTTTCTTTCCTTTTGGTTGCTATTAGAACTCCATTGTATGAATATACCACTTTTTTTTAATCCATTTATCAATTGAAGAACATGTCAATTGTTACCAATTTGTTGCCAATCATGAATATGCCTGCTATAGATGCTCTTGCATAAGTCTTTGTGTAGACATTTGTGAGTTTTTTTTTAATAGATTCCTATAATTGCTGAGTTGTGTGGTAAAGTTGTGCTTAACTTTTCAAAAATACTGCCAAACAGTCATGGAGCAATCCTGTAATCCCAGGACCTAGGAGATGGAGGCAAGAAGGTCAGGCCTTCTTGGTTGCATAACATGTTCAATGCCAGCATAGGCTATTTGAGAGCTTTCCTCAAAAGAAGGAGGAGGAGGAGGAAGAGAGAGAGAGAGAGCGAGAGAGAGAGAGAGGAGGGAGGGAGGAAAGGAAGGAGAAAAGAGGGAAGGAAGGAGGGATGAAAGGGAGGGAAGGAGGGAGGAAGGGAGGGAGGGAAGGAAGGAGGAAGGAAAGGAGGGAGGGAAGGAGGGAGGAAGGGAAGGAGGGAGGGAAGGACGGAGGAAGGGAGACAATAGTGATTTTTACTATGTAGTCAGTTCCAGACCAGACTGGGATACATGATACTCTGTCTCAAATAGTAGTAGTGTGGTGGTGGTGGTGGTGGTGATGGTAATGTCAGGCTGTTTTCCAAAGTGTGATTGTTACCATCTGTCATAGTTAAGCACAGGTGTCAACTTGACTGTTGCAGGTTTGAGCTCTGGGCACATTTGTGGTTATTAGTGGTTGAGTTGAGCCCAGAGCGAACCTGAAGGAGATTGTCTAGCTGCTGGGGAAGGCCCAGCCTGTGGGCCTATTCCAGGGATTAGGCCCTGGAATAAATCATGGAGAGCTGGTTGAGAGGGTTGGCATCCTTCAGTATACTTGGCCACACATGCTGGTCTGGCAAGTAAGGATTTTCTGTCTCTTAGCCATTATGTGGTGATGGTGTGGCCATTTCCCTCAGCCCTGGTGTTGGTGCGTGCTCTCCGTCAAGCTAGACTGAGAACTGTAACCAGTAATTGTAAGAGAGACTAAATCCCTTGTTCCCTTAAGCCATCAGGTCATTTATCAGCAGCCATGCATGCTGACTGCAACACCATCTATCTTTTACTCATGTATTAGAGTTAAAGTGGTTTCTCATTATAATTTCAATTGCCATTTTCTTAATGGCTAATAATATTGAGCAGTTTTTTCATGTGACTAGTAGTCTTTCTTCCATCTGCTTAGGTAAACTGAGACAATTTGTCTTCCTACATAAAGCTTAAGATTTCTTTATATACTTTCTGTGAAAGTTTGGTGACCTGACTTAAGAAAGACCACATGCTGAAAGGAGAGAACCAACTTATATGTTTGGTGCTTGCGTGTATGTGTACATACCAGAGGACACTTGAGTTTGTGTGCCTGGTGGAGGTCCAACTGTGATATCAGGAATCATCCTGGATTGCTCTAACTCCTACTACTTTGCTTTGGTATTTCCCAGACTGGGTCAAATTGCATGCGATTTCCACCCAACATTTTTTTTATTCTTATTACTTATTATATATGCAATTGTGCGTGTATGTGTGTGCGCGCATATATGTGTGTGTATGTGTGTGTGTGTGTGTAGAACCACGGACGAATTCGGGAACCACCATGGACCGCCTCCACCTCCTCCTTGTTTACTCCGCCCCAGGATTCACAGGCTCTGCCCTACCAGGACCCGAAACGCAGACCACCCCCGCTTCCACCCGGCGTCTATACATGGGGTCTAGGATCTGAACTAAGGACCTTCCGCCTGCAAGGCAGAGGCTTAACCCCTGAGCCACCTCTCCAGACCTCTCCACCCAACATTTTTGTGTGGGATCTGAGGATCTGAACTCAAGTCTTTTGCTTGTGAGATGCTTTTGTTTTTTTGAGATAGGTTTTCAAGTCTAGACTGGAGAGAGGGAGAAAGAGAGAGAGAGAGAGAGAGAGAAAGAGAGAGAGAGAATGAGGAAATGGGAAAAGAAGAAGAAGAGAGGGAAGTGAAGGAGAAGGGAGGAGAGGGGAGGGAAGATAAAAAAAAAAACTCACCAAGACAACCTTTTCTCTGCTTCTGATCTGACACAAAGAACAGTTTCCACGACATACTCCACAACTGTGATCTGCCCAAGCACATAGGACTGTACAGCTGTGGATTGAATTTCCTGAAACTGAGCCAAATACTCCCAAATTTTATAACTCCACAAATAGATTAATCCACTCATAGGGTAAGAGCCCACATGACCCAATCACTTCTAGAAGCTTCATCTACGAGCACTGCTATTAGGGCTAGATTTCAACACAAGAACTTAAAGGATACATTAAACATCCATTCAGCAAACTGCTTGGAGGATCTAAGTTCAGATTCAAAACATTTCCATGAAGAGTTGAGTAAACCCAGTGCTGGGGAGATGGAGGCAGAAGGATCAGAAATTTGAGGTCATCCTTGGCTACACAGCAAGCTTGACACCAGCTTGGAGTACATAAGACTCTGCCTCAAAAAAATAAACAAACAAATAAATAAAATAACCTGTTATACAATCAATCATAAATGAAGTCCTCAGGAATTTTAGTTTTGTTTTTATCCATACATATATAACTACTGTCTAAAACATGTCTTTTTGACTAGCGAGATGGCCGAGTGTGTCATGGTTCCTTTGTGCAAATCTGGTGAGCTGAGTTCAATCCTGGAGCCCACATAGTAAATAGAGAACCAACTTCCAAAAGTTATCTTTTGACCTCTGGCCTTCACATACACACCATGACACTTTAGTGCCTGCCCCCACCTTCCCTCTTTCTCAAAGAAATATTAATAAATAAATAATGCCTTCTTCGCAGCAACTAGTCCTTGCAACTGTGTCTGGCTGTGTTCACAAATCTACTATGCCTGTCACTTCTCTGGCCTGTCTGTCATTTTGTGAGCTTTGTTCTGTAAATTTTGTTTGCTAGAAGCAAATAAAGCCTTTTTCCCACTGCCATAACTGCTTCTGCTGCTAGACCCATCATAGCTGTTTTGGTTTTGTTGTTTGTCTAAAAAAATATTGGCTTCAACCAACTAAGAACAGATCTTCTGCCATTGAAATTCTTCCTTTCATGAGTCGCAACTTAAACATTGACTCTCATAATTGCCAAAATCATCACTTCAAAATAGGTTCTTCAATCATCACCACTGCCACCATATCCACCACCACCACCACAGTTGCCACCAAGGGCACTGAAGTCTCTTCCACAAAAAGGTTGTCATTGGCACCAAAACCAACTCGATGACCACCATCTAAAGTTTCCAGAACTGCTTCTGCCTCCTGGAGAGAGGAAGCACTAGCCAGCTCTTGCTTCAACAAGGACTTTGTTTACTTCTCTGCTGTGAGCATTCACAGTATGACAGTCTTCAATGGACATTTGCATGAGCCCATGCACTAGTATATACTAGTATATGTATATATGCACATGTGTGTTTGTGTGTGTGTGTGTGTGTGTGTGTAAGAGGACACTTGGGTGTATATGTCTGTGACAGCCCAAGTGGTGGGTAACATTAGGAATCATCCCGGATAGCTCTTTATTTCTTTGCTGTGGGCTTTCCTAGGCTCTGCCTTCTAGGGCTGGAAGTTCAGGCCACTGCCATTTCTGTCCAACCTGGGCTGCATAGTTCTGGGCCAGTCTGAGCTTTAGAATATGCACCTGGACCATCCCCATCCTGAAAGAAAAAGTTAATCAAGGAAGGATTATGATAAGCTAGGCTTGACTCACGTGCTCAGCCTGGATCTGATGCTATCACCAAGATGAGCTAACAGATTCCTCAAGTTGCATCAATACCCACCCTGTGGCTAGACACCTAGTCTTTTATTAGCTGCTTCCACAAGAAGCATACAGTTACACTACTTTAAACCTCGGCAAAAGCCCATAGCTGTGGGGGTTGTAGGCCCTAGGAGGGAATCTAGTGCTATTGTTTCACTAAATGGACACGTTGTCAAACTGCCTTCAACTATTCGTATTTCCACCCAGAGATGAGTGCTGCTCTCAGCCTTGGTCAGAGAAGTTGTTCTGCAGTGGGCAATGGTTAATGCAGAGAGACTCATGACTGGTCAGAGTGCTGAGAATAAGTGACTGCTGAGTTCACAGCTCTAATGGAACATCTGTATCAACCCCCAACACCTAAGACTCAGGGAACATTGCGAGAGGGGCAGAAAGAATGCGACAGTCAGAGGACAGGGGAGAGTTCTGGACACAACATGGCAAGTGTGGTTACCGGCAAAAGATCCGCACAAAATCAAGCCAGTGAACATTCCACTATGGATGGGGGAGGAATTCATGGTTGGGAGGGAGGGTCATTTTTCTTCAGGGGTGTAGCAGATGCCCCAGTGGACGATGCCACCCCCCATGTGCATACTGGTAGCACTAACTATGTTCAGTGGGTTTATATAAAGATAAAAAATAAAAAGAGCATGAAGATGAGAAGGGGTCCAGGGGATTGGGAGGGGGGAAAGAGGGTAGATATGACCAAGATACATTGACTATGTGTATGAAATTGTCGAAAAACAAATTATGTATATGAATATAATTGGAAATGAAGAGAAGCTATTTCTCCAATGAAAGGAGTCTGGCCATGCACAGTGTCCCAAGTCTGTAATTCCACTATGGAGGAGATAAATGTAGGAAGATCAGGACTTCAAGGCCAGCCTCAGCTACATAGCAAGTCTGAGGTTAGACTGAGCTATGTGAGACTCTTAAAAATAAAATAAGCTGGGGCTGGAGAGGTGGCTCAGGGGTTAAGCCTCTGCCTTGCAGGCAGAAAGTCCTGAGTTCAGATCCTAGACCTCACGTATAGACGCCGGGCAGAAGCAGGGGTGGCCTGTGTTTCTGGTCCTGGTAGGGCGGAGCCTGTGAATCCCGGAGCAGAGTAAACAAAGAGGAGGTGGAGGCATCCATGGTGGTTCCCGAATTCGTCCATGGTTCTACACACACACACATACATACACACTTGCACACACACGCATACATGCACAATTGAATAAATGGCCTGGAGAGAATGGCTCAAAGGTTAAAGTCTTAGTCTCCAAAGCAGAAGGACCTAAGTTTAGATCCCCAGATGCCTTGTAAAATATGCTGGGTGGGTATGTTGATGGCCAGTAATTCTGACCCTGGAAAGCAGAGACAGGAAAACCCTAAAGCAAAGCAATTAAAGTGGGCAATTAATCTTATACACACACACACACACACACACACACACATACACAGAAATGGTAATAGCCCGAGCATGGTGTCCCATTTCTGTAATCCCAGTGCATGGAAGAAGAAAGGAGGCGAATCATGAGTTCAAGATCTTTTTTTAGTTGCACATCGAGTTTGAAGCCAACCTGTGCTGCGTGAGACCCTGTCTCAAAAGTAAAAACAAACAAAAAATAAATATGTGTAGTAACACCAACTTTTTTTTTTTAGATTCTAGGGGCTTTTTTCAAGTTAAGGATAATCTAGAACTTCAGCCAGAGGGAGGGATTTTTAAAGCCAAGGAAAGTAAAGACAGTCACTATGAGCGTCGTGTATCTGGAGCTCAAGAAGGGAGAGACGTGGAGATGAAGATGTAGCTCAGTGGTGGGGCCTTCGCCTAAATATAGAAAGTTTTGAGTTCAATCTCTAGCAACAGAAAATAGTAATTTAAATCATTTATGAAAACTTTTGGTCTTGTGAGACCACAAAGGACTTAAACATTAGCTAGGGATTTTAAAGCTCTCTGGGGATTGTCAAAATCCCAGTATCTTTGGGGAGCTATCCAAGGTACTGACCGCCTCTGATGGGTGAACCAGATCTCTGAATGTTGCTCTTTGATCAGCTGCCTGTCACAACTAGTCCCGCCCCTTCTTCCCTTTCCTGTCTTCTCCTCTTTCTTTGTTTCTTTCTTTCTCTTTCTGTGCTGTGTGTCCACAATGCTTTGGCCCCACCAGGCAAAAGCTCCACCCTCATTGAGGAATCTTTGTCAAGTGATGATCATGTCTACAGAGAGATCTTCTTACCTCCCCAGACTTTCACTTTGATTACACAGTGAACTTTATGAGAGTGATGCATATATTAGATTTCATAATAATGAAAAGTGTCAGTCTTAATTTTTAGACACCAACTGCAGTGACATTTATCTCTATTTGAATCAAACAGTGAATAATGTCGAAAAGAACACATCAGAGCCAATAGTTCTTAAAATAAAAACCTCCCATGTATATATAGATGGTAGCAAGACTGACATGTAAACTCTAGATGCATAAATACCATAAGTACATATTCAGAGTTGTGAATAGGATGAAGTTTCCCACCATATTAACCTGCCTTCAACAACCATACAAATAAAGGGAGTGAAACACAATCTGCTGTATGTATAAAACAGTCTCAGTTTTTCACAACCTCAATTGCTGTAACATGAGAAATGGTCTTTTTAAAGGTAGAAACCCTCTGTTGCTTTTAAGCACAAAATCCATCAGTTCATAGCTGGAGGCTTCTATCCATTTAGAAGAATTAGTACTTTTTCCAACAATAGCCTCATAGTTTAATAGATTTTTGCATCCTTGAAAGTAAAGTGTTTTAAAGGACATAACTTTTGTTTTAGCCTTGATTTTTCTTTTGGTTCTTAGAAGCGTCTATAAAAGCATTCATTGTTTATACATATCAATTGCATTATAAATATGAATTTGTTTTTCCTATACATTTTCATAAAAGTAAAAAACTATGGCTAATCAGTTACACTTTAAATATTTTTATTATAATGTATTCATTTTGGGGGAGACAAAGAAGAGGATGTACTGGCCAGACAGTATAGTCAATCAGGGACCTCCATATTCAGTAAGAGATTCTGTCTCAAATACATGAGGTGCAGGGCCAGAAATATGACTCAGTAGGCAAAGACACCTGTGCACAAATCTGGAGACTTGAGTTCAATCCACAGAGCCAACATGATGGAAAGAGAGAACTACTTCTGAAAGTCATCCTCTGATATCCACATTCTCTCTCTCTCTCTCTATCTCTCCCTCTCTCTCAAATAAATAAAAAAATTTTAAATACAGCCATAACCATGAATGACATTGCTTGGTTTCAAGGAATGAAGGCATGAGACCTATAATGCCAACACTTGGGAGACTGAGCCAAGAGGGAAAAAAAATCAACTGAGTAATTTTCTTTTCTCCTTTATGCTGTCTTAAATCCTACTACCCTCCCCCACCAAAAAAAAAGTGAATTGTTGAGTTATTTAACCCCTTTCATCTGTCTAGGGAACAGATGGCCCTGTTCAAGGGCCTTATTCCCCAGGAGGAGTTGTGGTTGACTGAGAGAACAGAGAACAGTTGGATGTTGCTAGGAGCACGGCTGCAGGCAGGAGGGAACTGCAGCTAGCCCACGTGTGCATCAGGTGAAGAAGAAGAGATCCGATACCGCAGCACCCCACCTTCCAGCTTCCCAGAAGTACAGAAAAGCAGCAGAATAACTTATGAGAAAAGGAGCTTATAACTAAGATCAGAGATTGTGCTAGTAATGGCAATGTTTTAAATCATGCTTTCCATCTTCATCTCATTGAATGGCCTTAATAATAAAGGCTATCTGTACAGGTACAATAATTCCATTATCATTTATTCTATTGTAAAAAATGCCTGATAACATCCACTTCTCTTTCTAACACTGTACTGTATAATGATTATAAGTTTCCATATAGTCTTGGGACTTGTGCATCAATTCAAACTTGAAATCATGACATTACATCCAATTTTATTTTAATAATAAAATCATATCAATATTTTGAACATTTAACTCCCAGAATATATTGAGTATACTTAGGCTACTATTCACCAAGATTCTCCATTTCTGACCAACTAAGAAGACCTAATAAGTAAAGATTTCATTTATTTAATTCTAGATTCATTTTTTCTCGGCCTTTTGGCTACAATCAAGTGTTGTGTCCAGATTAAGATTTCAAAACCTGGAATAGTGATGCATGTCTGCAATCCCAGCACCTGGGAGACAGTCCTTGGAGAGACAGAAGACATCTGGAGAGTTTGAGACCAGCCTGGGCTACATAGCAAAACCCTGTCTCAAACAAACAAGCAAATGAAAAGCTTTTCAAACTTTTCTATGCATCATCAAAACCACATTTCTGCTTTAAAAATATTTCTATGTGGAACATTTATATCACCGCCTGGGAAAGCTTGGGGAATGTCACAGAAGAGGTAGCAGAAAGAAAGAGCTGAAGGAAGGGTGTTGCAAAATGTTATCCCCCAGGCATGACATGACCATTGTGCTCTGCTCTTAGATTATTCATTGTGCGTGTAGCATATAGGCACATGCTCATGTGGAGATGAGAGGAGAACTTGTAAGGGGTTCTGGAGCTTGAACTTGGGTCTTTAGGTCATCAGGTTTGAGGGCAAACCCCTTTACCCTCTGAATCCTCTTGCCAGGCCACCATTGCATTTTACTCTTGAACTCTCAACAGCGAAGATTGCCTTCACAAGGCTTGCCCAAGATCAAGCCTATCAGGGTCCATCAAGATAGCTCAGTAAGACATTTGCCTGAAAACCTGGTGCCTACGCTCAACCCCTGGAAGCCCACATGATGCTCAGTGGGTAAAGCGCCTGTTCTCAAACCTGACAACCAGAGTTTGATCCCCAGAAGCCAACGTGGCAGGAGAGAACTGACTTCTGAGAATTGTCCTCTCTCCACCTGTGTGCTATGGCATGCACGAACCTATCCTCCAGTCTCTTTCTCCAATAAACTAATTAAACATAAAAATCATTCATGAAGCCCTACCTATCCCTGAAGACCTACAGACGTCAATGGGAAGGAAGAAACATTTTCTTTCAGGGGTGTATATTCTCTGGTTCCATTGGAACAAGATCAGCAGGAATAGAAGGGAGACCTGAGAGATCAATAGAAGGTAATATGGTCAAAATATACTGTGTATTGCATAAAATGTTATAACAAAGCTCATTACTAGGTGTTATTAATATCTGCAAATAAAAATTTAAATTTTTCTTTTTAGTTTTCATCAGTGTCAAATCAATGTGTTTTTTTACCTCTTCCTTTTTGTGGTTATAATAAAACTTTTGCTGTCTTCTTGCATCATAAGCCTTGTTCTGAGAACCACTTAATCTCCTGACAGCCATAGGGCACAAGTGTAAATTTTATCCCTGTGCAGATGGCTGGGAAAGTACTGATTGGAAAAGGGGTTGGAAGCACGGGAAATACAATCTCAGGCCAATTTTCACCGCATTGTTCAAGCATAGAACAACCAGGCAGCCCACCTGGGATCTTCTACACCAAGAACTCGAGAAGCTGCATCGATCTGACCTTTTCAAAATGATGCTGTGTTCACCATGGTTGATATGTTTAGAAAACAACTCAACACCAGTAACAAATATTTTAGATGTTTCTCTCAAATAACCTTCCTGGTCATAACACTGTAGAAATTAGATCTTGTCCTATATCTGTTTTTCTATTTCTTTCACTTGATTTGAATCGATTCTCATGTCATTGGATTTGGTATTCCAGGAACTGCTTTATCATGGACATTAATCTTTCAAAGTTGTATTTATGAATCCTTTCATCTATGTGAATGAAATAAGCCTCACAGGGTATGTGGTGAGTTCTTGTAATTCTAGCATTTAGGAGATAGAGGCAGGACGTTCAAGGTCTACACAGAGAGTTTGAGACCAACCTGGGATGCATGAGACTGTGCCTCAAAAGAGAAAAAAGAATAAAGAAAAAGACAAAAGTGGACTAGAGATAGGACAAGAACAGGCATCTCACAGGCCTCTAGGACTTCCTAGAGCTAAATTAGGGAATTCCTGGGCAAAATTAGTAATACTGGCAGTTTTTTTTTGGGGGGGGGAGGGTGCATACATGTATGTGTATATTTATGTCTGTGTGTATGTGTCTTTGTGTGTGTGTGTGTATCAGAGGGCATAATTTGTCGCTGTGAAGGCCCAAGGGTGACACAGTGAGTCATCCTGGATTGCTCTACCTCCTTTTTTCTGGGGTTTCCTAGGCTCTGCCTTCCAGGCCCAGAAGTACAGGCTGCCATCATTTCTTTGGAGCATTTTACGTGGGATCCAGCATCCAAATTCAGGTCCTTCTGCTTGTGAGGCAGAGGCTTAACCTCTGAGCCATCTCTCCTGCTCTGGCAGTTTTATTTTAAACTGGCAGTATGTGCCAGGCACTGTGTGAAGAGCTCATACAATGTATTATCTTACCACACCTTCCCATGAGAAAGAATTCTTTATTAACACCATTTTATAGGCAGGGAAACTAAAGGTCAATTGCTCATGATCACACTACAGTAGATCCCCAGGCACCAAGGGTTTCTGACTCCAAAAGGCAGACTTGAACTGGTATTTGTCCTATGAAAACAGGCAGGTCAATTGTATTACATGTTGGCCATGTAGTGAGAGAAAGGAACAAAAATGGCATTGGACTCACCCACGGAGTCCAACCCCTACATATTCCACCTAGACAAAGCACCCCAGATTGAGCTCTATTGTTTTCCTGCCCCTGCCTCCATCTCATTTTCCTTCCCCCTCTGCCTCTTTGCCGGTTACTGATCTGGCAGTAGATCAGTAGCCACTGATCTGTAGCTTCTCTTTATCCACCCAAGTGCTTTGATCAAACGTGACATTTTGTGGTTAAAACACAAGCTTCACTCTGTGATGTTCGCGTTGCTTCTCTGAAACGGACACTTCTGCTTCTTGAGGAGCCCATTCATCCCTTTTCAGTTTGTGATGCCCCAGGTGTAGCCACCAGAACGCCAGATGTCGGGCAGCAGTTGATAGTGGGAAATGAAGTGAACATCAAATGCTTGCTCTCTCTCTCTCTCTCTCTCTTCTCTCTCTCTCTCTTCTTTCTCTGAGACAGTTTGATACACAGGTTCTCACACTGTAGCTCAGGCTACCTGGAACGCACTGTGTAGATCTGGCTGGCCTTGAAGTCTTACTAACCCTTCTGCCTCAGCTTCCCATGCGCTGGGACTATAGGCATTATGGTACACCCATTATACGGCCCTTAGTATAATTTTTGCAGAATGATATCAGGCTTCCTCACCATCTGTATCTGTGTCTCTATCTCTGCCTCCATCATCTTTATCTCTGTCACTCTATTACAAAGAGTCTCTTTATAGCAAGGATGAACTTGAAATTCTGATCTTCTCGCCTCAGCCTTCCAAGTGCTGAGATTACACTGGTTTATACAATGCTAGGAACTAAACCCAAGGCTTTATGTGGACTAGGCAAGCATTCTACCAACATTCCCATCCTTCCCGCTTCTTTTTTCTTTTGAGACAAGGTCGGGGTCCAGCAAGATAGCTCAATAGGTAAGACTTCTGCTCATGAGCCTGGCAATCTGAATTCAATCCCTAGAAGGTCACATGTAGAGAAAAGATCACTGACTTCTGAAAGTTGTCTTCTGACTTGTACCTGTGAGCCATGGAAACAGAGAGAGAGAGAGAGAGAGAGAGAGAGAAGGTCTCATGTAGCCAGGGCTTGGTCTCAACTCCTATTTGCTTTCAAAAGCCCCAGCTTTGCTATTTTCTGTAAGGGCTTCATGCTCTATAATCAATAGCATCTCTAAAGCTGGGAGCTAAAGAAGAGAAAGATGTAATAGTCAGACAGGTCAAGAACCAAATGTGTCTGGAGAATGCAGTTTAGCAGCCAACTCTACAGACCAACACAGCCACTCAGAGGTGACCCTCATGACTCTGGGGTCACTGGGTGATCCCTGTAAGCTCACGTGCATGTACACACACACACACACACACACACACACACACACACACACACATACAATTAACTAATTTAAGAAAGAATTATGCAAACCTGGAAGCTTATATTTGCATACATGATGTTTATAGAATTTATTACAGTGGCAGTTATTCCAGGTTAACCAGTGTTGCCTGAATCCCCTTGGGGACGGTCACAAGGAGAAAGGGAGGAAGTTCCAGTTATGGGTCTTATAGCTATAGCTCCCCGACCAACTTCTCAGTTAACTGTGTGTTTTAGATCTTCTGTGACAAGTAGTGTTAATTGTTGAGAACAAAAGATCAGGAGACTTGGATTTATTCTGGGTCTGACCTACATATCACCCCTCTTTCCTGTTCAAATCAACCCACCCAGATGTTGGCCTCCATTGTTTAAGGTAGTAGGTTTAGTATTTCTGATGAGATGAGACTCATACATCACAGAAGGAAGCTCTGCTTATAGGAATTTAAGAGAGACTATTTTGAGAAGTTTGAAGAGTATTTTTTCTTTTATTTTTTGGACTGCTATAGTTTCTTTGTTTCTATTCTTAACCTTAGTAATTTGGCCTTAGAACATAGAAGATCCTGGAACATTCTTTCTGAGGCATTCATGAGCGCATTTAAAAAAAATTAAGATAATTATGAAATAAGAGGGAATCAGCTTATTTCTGCCCTTCAGGGAATTCTCATGTCGAATAGGACAAAAAAAAGAGAAATAACCCCAACTAGATCATAACAGCTCCACTATGTCAGATTAATGTCAGATACTATGGGTAATTTCTTCGTGCCCATCAGTCCCGAGGGGCAGATGCACACAAGCCTGTGCAGTTGAGAAGACCCAGGTTCCAGAAGCTGCTTTTCTTTTCTTTCAGTTTGGCCTTTGGGCACTTTGCACACCTGCCTCTCCGATGTCTAATTTACTGTTCGCACTCTCAGCTAGATGCAACAGGAGTATAAGCTTTCAGGGCAAGCACCGCTCTGACATCTCTGTATCCCTGGCCACGGCTCACTGCCTTCCATGTAACTCAGGCTCAGTAAAGCTGTCTGATTGAATGAAATATGCCAGAGAAAGGATTTGATCACGTGCTCTGCTCCCATGGAGAGGGGCATCTTTATATTCCGAGTGCTGTGGGGGGGGTCACAGTGTACATGCGGAGGTCAGAGGACAACTTGCAGAAGGCGGTTCTCTCCTTCCACCATGTGGGTCCTGAGGTCTACTTCAGATCATCAGCCTTGATGGTAAACAGCTTCAGCTGCTGAGCCATCACCAGCCTGCACGCCATGTTGCGAAAAGAAATCTGCACACACGTGCTGCGCTGGTTACTCTTATCTGTTGCTGGGGGGAGAGCATTCAAAGTCAAGAAACTTAATGGGAGGAAGGGAGACTTATTCGACTTATGGTTCCAGAGGGGAGAAAGTCTTTCATGGCAGAGGTGACATGACTGATGGCTGAAGCTGGAAGCAGCTAAGTCACTGCAGACATCCTGGAGGCTCAGAGCTGCTCAGTCCCCAGGCCAGTGGGTGACGGCTGAAGGCTGGAGGATTCCTGGAGAGTCGAAGAAGCGAAGAAGCCAGGCAGCAGGAGGGAGGAGAGTTTTCTAGCACAGCTTCAGAGAGTGTCTCTTCAAAGTCTTCCGCTCTACAGTTCCTTTATCTGGTCTGCTAGTGGGAGGTTCCAATCAGATCTAGGGCTGGTCTTTGTATTATAAATGTGTTGATCTGGATCATCTCTTCAGGTACTTTGACAACTGATCTTAATTAATGCCAGGTGTGGTCAAGTTGACACCCAGGATTAACTACCACATATGCTATGAATGTAATTAATAGCTGAGCACATGCACACTATTAATGGTTTGTTTGGTTTGAATTAACTTTCTAGTCCATGTTGTACTGGAAGAGAATAAGGTTGATACCAGCAGATACTTACTAGTCTCAGTGTTTTAAGACGTGCCTAAACCCTCATTTTTTTCTGACATCCCTCAGGAAATGAAGGAGGACTATAAGGAGAGGATCAAGAGACATGCTCTCAGGGCAAAGCTGCCCACTGGACCAGAGGGTTAAGACAACGTGTTAGAAGGACAGACTGTGTTTGTTGCTCCCCCTCCCTGTGAAGCTTGCTACCTGGGGATGAAGTGCAGATGCTTTGGGCATATTAATCCACTTGCTTCTTAGATTGCTGGCTCTCTGAACAAAGCACAGCTTTATGTGATTCCTACCTGCTCCCCGGCCTTCCTGACAACTGACGTTACAAGCTCCAGTGTATCTGTAACACCAGCACCTTGCTCTTTGCCTGTTGGAAATTTGTCTCCCAACCTTCTAAGCACAACTATAGCAACACAAGCTATGGAGTCTTGAGAAATGACTCCAGTTATTTGGGTTGATTCCCGATGTCACCCTTGGGCCTTCACAGTCACTCATACTGAAGTGCCCTCTTGTGCACAGGCTTACACACGTATGTATACCCACACACACGCAAAACACATATGTATGCACAACAACCAGCAGAGAAAGAAGGAAAGAAAGGAAGGGAGGAAAAAGGAAGGAAGGAAAGAAGGAAGGAAGGAAAGGAGGAAGGGAGGAAGGGAGGAAGGGAGGAAGGGAGAAAGGGAGGGAGGGAGGAAGGGAGGGAGGGAGGGAAGGAAGGAAGGAAGGAAGGAGGAAGGAAGGAAGGAAGGAAGGAAGGAAGGAAGGGGGGAGGAGGAAGGAAGAGGGAAGGAAGAAGGGAGGGAGGGAAGGAGGGAAGGAGGGAAGGAAGGAAAAAGAAACTGTGGGAGCTCAAAAGAGAAAGCCACAACTGAACTAGCAGAAGGTGTTGTTTGGTTGGATCTTGAAGACACATGGTAATTTGTCAAGGGGAGAAAGCACTGTGGGAATCCATTTTGAAAACCAGCTCACCCACTTGAGAGAACAAGTTGTATTCAATTTATGAAAAATGGTAAAATAATAAAGTATAAACTAAAAGGGGCAAATGATAATAGATGGGATGAGAAACTTGGGGGACACTAGAATCTGAAGGGCCTTGTATACTATTTGAAGTAAATAGTTTGGGCAGTGAACTTTTTTATTCTTTGTACATGTATATGTTGTGTGTGTTCAGTGTGTGCTTACAAGAGTGTATTTGAGAGTGTGCATTTGAGTGTGGAGACCCAAGGGTGACACTGGGAATCATCCTGGATTGTTCTTCCACATTATTGCTTTGATTTAGGATTTCCCAGGCTCCACCTTCCAAGGTCAGAAGTGCAAGCCACAGCCATATCTGCCTGGCATTTTTACTGGGATCTGGGGGTACAATCTCAGGTCCTTTTGCTTGTGAGACAGAGGCTTAACCCCTCTATCCATCTTTCCATTTCTCCAGTCTTTCATTGATGATTTATAAACAGTTATCGTTTGGTAGAAAGAAGGACTTGAACTGGAAAACTGTTCAAGACCTAATTTTGTCACATTATGTGATCTTAAGGAGTCTCATGTCCTCAATTCACAAATGAAAGTAGGATATCTATACACACACACACACACACACACACACACACACACCCCTACACACCACCACCACCACCACAGTTCTCACCTCAAAGGGAATAGCAGATAGTCTGTCATAAAACCAAGTATGAGTGATCACACCCCAGAAACACACATTCAGGGTTTCCCCAAATATCATACTCTGATGTGGAGACAACTTCATGAGCTTCATATAATAAAATGACAGAACCAAAAAACAGTCATGAATTGAGACACTTCTCAAATACATTGATGGAAACAGCGGGAGGTAAATTGCAGAAAAGCAGGGAATCCTCTGGGATGAGCCTCAGCTACTCACTGCTGACATTCTTTGGTGGAAGGTATGAGTCTGTACCTTGCAAAAGGATTCCATGTGAAAGTCACAGGACATAGATAAAACACAGAGACAACGACTAGCCATGAGGGAATGAGGTACCCAAAATAATTTAGTTTTGAATCTGCCACATTCCAACTTTTCATTATCACAAAGTTTTAACTAACCAGAAAAATTTGCAGAATTTAACATACTTTCAAACATCTTTACCATGGCTCTTCTTCACAATAAGAAAAACAACAATACGTAAAACTTTCATAGAGTCTAGTTAAGGTAGTGCCAAATGAAAAATTCACAATATTTTCTGACCATTCCATCCAAATGGCCTTCTCCCATATCTCCACCCTTGAGGACTGAATCCCCTGGCAAGAAGCTGTGTAGGTAGAATTCATGTCTATGGCCAGAAGCAGTAAAACCATATCTAGCATCAACATCAGGCTGTGCAGCAAGTGCATTTACCCTCTGAGGCTTCTCACCAGCCCTTTTGTTTGGTTTTTGAGCGAGTCTTGTGGCCCTGGCTGGCCTTGAACCCCTGATCTTTCTATCCCCCGAATGTTGAGATTACAGATAAGCTCTGTCACACCTGGCAGCAGCTATTCTTTTTAGAAAAAAAGATTATGTTAGATTAAAAACCCCTTAGTCTTAAAAGGTCAGATTCTCTTCACACAATCCCAAGCTTTAATTGAAAGTAACTGAGCTGGAATTTAAGCACATTTCACATAGCTTGACAAATCTTTGTCAGTGAAGCATTCCAAGAAGAAGGTCTCTTCTAGACTAATCTTAAAGGTGCTGCAGCTGCATGTGCAATCTGAATTTATGCTCCAAATTACCACATTGAGATTCCACTCTCCACCTCACCATCTATTTTTTTTCAGTTTGCATGCAGATTCTGTTAAAGCAGGTGGTCCTAGCTTGCAATCGACAATACCTACCAGCTGTTAAATTTACACATGGCTCTAATTTAAATGCTTAATTGCTCTCAGAGCACACAATTCACAGCTCATAAACCCCTCCCAGATGGCCCCCAAACCTCTTTGCCTATGATAGATTCCGAAGTTAAATGAACCATTGTGTCCCTAGGTAGAAAAATAAAATATCTGAATACTCTTAAACTCTACAATGTTTATAATATTTGGCTAGAAAAAAATAACATCTGAGGGCTTTCTTGAAATTAGCAATGGAGAGGAAAAAAGCTTGGGTCCATTGTCCTATTGGTCCCTTAACACTCTTGCTCTTTGAAACACTCTTGTTCTGAAACATCTTGAATTTACAGTGTCCAGATTGAGCAAGGGAGATAAAGGCAGACTACCTCGCCCTGTGGACAGTACCAGGTCAACATTGTATGACGAGGAACATGGTGCTAATTCTGCCAACAGCAGGGAACCTCCCCAGCAGCAGCGGATGTCACAGCCCCGTGCCGAGTTCTTTGCAAAGACCTATCCACTCAGGTGAAGCCGCTCCTGGTTTATTAGGATTCTTAAGATTCTTGTAATGCCACAAAAAGAATTTCAACCCAGGTGTGGTGGCCTGTGCCTATAATCACAGCCCTCGGGAGGTGGGAGCAAGAGCATTGCTGTGAGTTTGAGGCCAGCCTGGATCATGTCCTAGAAAACAAACATACAAACAAACAAAACATCACCTTCACAGGAAGGAAGAAGGAGGGAAGGAAGGAGGGAAGGAAGGAAGGAGGGAAGGAAGGAGGGAAGGAAGGAGGGAGGGAGGGAAAAAGGAGGAGGGAGGAGGGAGGAGGAAGGAAGGAAGGAGGAGGAGGGCAGGTAGAAGGAGGAAGGAAGGGAGGGAAGAAGAAGGAGGGAAGAAGTGGAAGGAAGGAGTGAGGAGGGCGGCCTGGATGAAGGGGAGGAAAACGGAGGAGGGAGGAGGGAGGGATTGAATAGGAAGGATGGAAGGCGGAAGGAAGGAAGGAAGAGGAAGAGAGGGGGGAGAGTTAGGGAGAAGGAAAGAGGAGAAGAGGAGGAGCGGGAGAAAGGAAAGAAAAGAAAGAAAGAAGAAACATGAAGGAAAGCGGAGGCGGGAGGAAATGAGAAAGGGAAAGAAAGAAAAAAGGAAAAGAAAGAGAAAAAAAAGAAAGGCAAAAAAGAAAAGAAAAAAAAAAAAGACCTGAAAAGAAAGAAACAAGAAAAGAAAGAAAGAAAGAAAGAAAGAAAGAAGGAATTTAAAGACAGATTCTGTAGTTTATGCCCATGTTCTTAGCAGGAGGATCACATGACTCTGAAGTCAAACTGGGCTGCAGAATAAGACTCAGTCTCAAAAAATGTGACTAGTTGGCAATTAATTCAATTGGCAGAGCACTTGCTTACCAAGGCCTGAGGCCTGAGCTCCATCCCAGCACCATTAAACCAGGTGGATGCGCACGTCTGTAATTCCAGCACTCGGGGCAGGAGGATCAGAAGTGCAGGGCCAGCCTTGGCTTCACAGTGAATTCAAGGTCAGCCTGGGCTGTATGAGATGGTTTCTCAAAAATCGAACAAAACAAAACACCAAACTTATAAAAAGCAGTTTTTAATATACATTTTAAACATGGCCATTGGGAAAAGCAAACAGGCGTGACAGATAATCCCAGAACTCAGGATTCAAAGTCAGAGAATTCCCAGAACAAACTGGCCAGCTAGATTAGCTAATCGGTGAGCTCTGGGTTCAACTGTGAGACCCTGACTTAATAATACACATGGAGAGTGATGGAAGAACACATCCTATGTTAACTTCAGGCCTCCACACATGTGTACACATATGTATATGTGCACAAATATGTGTGCCCATACATGTGCAAAGCATGTATATTACACATATGACCCCACAAACACATAATATGCAAAAGAAAAAAAGTCAGATTTATGAGTCTCAAATTATATGTATGACCGTGGTTGCATTTTCAAAGGAATTAACATGTTTTGGTAACCCTTCTCTAAGGAGCTTTTCCTCAGTCAATGGGACCTTAAGTAGCTTCTGAAGTGCTGAGAAGACTGTGAACAAGTCTGTGATCTTGTTTGTGAGAGAAATACAGTCTTCCAGAGGAGGAAGGAGCTAGGTTAAACTCAGAAGTCATAGCCTGGTGTGTGGATACCTACAATCTCTGCACTTGGAGGCAAAGGTCAGAAGATCACTGTAAATTCAAGGCCAGCCAAGCCTGGTTGCAAGACCTTGGATAAAAAAGACAATCATAAAACAACAACCAAAACACAAATGTCATATGTGTTTTGATCTTAAGCATGATTCCTTGTGATTTTAATATTATTTTTTTGGACTTTGTGTGTGTGTGTGTGTCTGTGTGTGTGTGTGTGTGTGTGTGTGTGTACCAGTTAGATATAATTGCACCAACTTGATGACTGAGAATTGAACCTCTAGGCACACCTATGAAGAACTAGTAGTTAAAATAAGCCCCCTATGTTATGTCCGAAGTTTACAAATCCCAAAGAAACCACTGAAGTCGACCACCGATGCAATAATGTAAGAGTCCTTTACTGATTACAAGCTGGAGCAAGGGTTTACACAGTACCCAATGCAGTAGGCAAAGTAGAGCCCCAACCTGAGTTTTTGGAGGGTTTTTATACAATTTGAAATGGGTTTGGGGGCTTCTTCTATAGGGCTTAAGCGGATTGGTCAAAAGTTATATTTTTGTTAAGCAGGAAACTGGAAACCTTAAGAATCTTATCAGTCACCACCGGCCTCGACACAGTAACCATAAATCTTGTTGACTCAGTTACTTAAAAGAGTCATCTGAGTCTATCCCATTTCATCCGTCTGTGGCGCCTAAGACAACACAAAACAAAAAAGAAGGATTCTATCTCCGCTATCAAAAGTATTGTTGACATATAGATATTAGTCTGCTCCATAAACAGTTTCTAGCACCCTATTAGTCAGCTCCATAAATAGTTTCTAGCACCCCTTGGATTACTGGTGTGTATGTTTGGGGGTAGTTTCATGACTGGCTTCCACCTGCTCTGACCACAATTTGTCCTTGACAAAGTTGGTGAAATGTTACTGTAAAGGCTGCTCTTCCAGTTTGGGGGGCTCCCAGAACGTTAACCATTTCCTAATTTGGAGCTGACTGGTCATGGTTACAGTCACATACACAAATTGGGTCAAACAGTCTATGTCTAGCACGTCCGGTGTTTCACAGGGAGGGCAAGTGAACAAGTACAAAATGGAGACAAATATGTTCAGCTCCCACACCCCGAACAGTCCTGTAGGATTATCCACTTTAGGTGGGAAGACCCGACTAGAATGGTGAGACCACCCCTGGGCAGATGGATAAAATGAAGAAGGCTTGTTCAGTCCTTCGGCATACTGGCAAGGGAGAAAGTATGCTTCTCTTTCAACTGTTTGTGTGGATAGGGCGTGGCTGGCTCCCGCTCTTATTAATGTTGGCCTGAACTCTCCTGCTGACCCGTAACTGAGAATTGTAAGCTGGAATAGACCCTTGTTCCCCTAAAGTCCTAAATTATTGCGTTCCTTCATTCAGCAAGGGAAGATAAGATTAACACGGTGACGCAGTGTGTGTGTGTGTGTGTGTGTGTGTGTGTGTGTGTGTGTGTGTGTGTTTGGGGGTAGGTTTCATAGAACCCAGACAGGCTATGACCTCAATATATAGTCAAGTATGACCATGACCTGCCAGTCCTTCTTGCCATCCCTCCCAAGTGCTAGGATCATACGTGTTTGCCACCATGCCAGACCATTTTTTGCCTTTTTATGGAGAGGGGTCTCCGTTCTACAGCCTAGAACTCACTATGTGTCCCTAAAACCTGGACTTCATTAGGTACCCCAAACTGTCCTCAAACTCATGGAAATGCTCCTGCCTCGGCTTCCTGCATGCTGGGGTTATAGGCGTGCAGCGCCACACCCAGCTTTCTTTAACATTCTTATTTGCAGTTTCTCCATGAAGAAAGGACTCCTGGTGGGATGGTACAGCTGGCAAGTCCAACATCTGGACTGTGGAGGCAGGGGGTTCAGGAGTTCAAGACCAGTAGGGGCTACATTAGACCCTATCTCAGAAATACCAAAATGCAGGCAATCCTAGCTATTTTTTATGTTAGTTGATATTCTTGATTCTCAGTCAGCCAAGGACTTAAACTAGTAAGGGACTTCTTTCTGCTTTTGGTTGTGCATATGATACATGTATGTATGCATGCTTGCATGTGTAAGGACACATACGTGTGGGGGGTACGCCTGCATATGTATGCACATGCTTGGAGGCCCCAGGTTGATGTCAGATGTCTTTTCAGATTGCTCTCCACTTTAATTATGAGGCAGCGTCTGTCAGTGAACTCAGAGCTCTCCAATCAGCTACACCTGCTAGTCACTTGCCCTGTGGATTCCCTGTCTTTTGCCCCAGAGTGTCAGGCTTTTACATAAATTCTCAGGATTTGAACTCTGGTCTTCATGCTTGCTTGCAAGCACCTTATCCACTGAGCCATTTTGCCAGTCCTGGGTATTGCGAGACAGTCCCTTCCTTCATGGATCTCTTCGTGGTTACCAAATGATGCAAGAAGTCTTTCCTCTGTTCAAATGTCTCTTCTGGGTTACCGGATCTCACAGGATAGTCCCATGTGGGTCTCCAGATGATGCGGGAACATATGTCTCACCATATGTTACAGGGTCCCTGTTCGGGGGCCAAATGTTACAGGAACCATCGTTCGGGTGATGCAGGGTTCTTGTGTTCCAGAGTCGAAGACTGAAATAGAACACGTGTAAAGGATTAAAGTAGAGTTTATTAGAGGAGAGAAAGGCTGGAATTCGTGGACTCCAGACGTGGCGTGCCATAAGGGGTTCAGACGCCCCGGAGAACCATGGAGCTAGAAATGGATTCATGGCATCCTCAGTACCACGAGGGGCAGGTGCCCCGGAGAACTCATGAGAAGCAAGTAGCTGGAAAGAACTGATGGAATCCATGAGAAGCAGGCATGGAGCTAGAAACGGACTTATGGCACTAATGCCATGAGGGGCTAGGGCACCGGAGAACTCATGAGAAGCAGTTAGGTGGAAAAGAACTCATGGACCCTGGGCATGGAATCCATGAACAGCAAGGAACAAGAAGCCAGCAAGAACTCGTGGCTCAAGTGTCACGAGGGGCTAGGGCGCCAAAGATGGCTGCCAGGGCCAGGCATATTTATACACCTAGACAAGCCCGGGGAAACTGGCTTTTTCTCATTGGTTAGCTCCCACTGGGGCCAATCCAGTTGGTGGCAACTAGTGGCCTTGTTACTAACTTTGCAAATTAGTGCATTCTAAAGGTTATTTGTTTGTTTTGTTTTGTTTTGTTTGTTGTTGGTGTTTTGTAACAAGGTCTCAGACTCAACCCAAAGGTTTTACCTGATTGTCAAAAGCAAGTCAGGACAGACACAAATGTGGCTGATAATGGCTGGGAAGGGGATTAAAGATAGCCCGGGATTCTTGGTCTCTGGATTGCAGCATTCCAACTATGCACAGTCACAAAGTTCTAATCAATTAGCCTGTAGGATCTTTAACACAAGCTTGGCTTTTGCAGATCTTTTACTGTCTACCTGGGAAACTGAATGTTGATTTGGAAAGAGTTTATCCCATTGCTTTATGGATGAGGACCCACTCCATAAAAGTTTGTTTTTCTCAGCCAGTAAGTGTGGAGAACAGGGCGTGAATGCCAGGTAGCATCTTGAGCCCTTGACTTTTGTTACTTCCTTTTGTTACTCAACCACACCAGAGAGGGAAAGCGGGACACAGCGCACACACGCGCGCACACGCACACACACACACACACACACACACACTCACAAATTGATTTTTTATTTAACCAATGATACCAGCTAAACCACATATGAACGTAGAGATTTACACCGGACTAAATTACAGACTACTTCTTAGTTAAAAAGGATTCGCTATTGGGCTCCCTTAAGTATCTCGGTTCCCTGATGGATTTCTAAGTGAGCTTATGTGAGCTCAGGATATACTTACCATGTAAATTAAGGTACTTAGATATTTAGTCTGGTTAGCTAGTACCTAACACTGAGCCAGGTGCTATACAATTTTTTCTTTCTTTTTGCAGGCAGCGCTGAGGAGCAGATTCAGGCTCTGACATATGCTAGACAAATACCTCCCCCGACCAACTTTGTAAAATGATAGCTGCAGGTGGGGCACAGGCCTGCAGGCCCAGAAAGCAGAAGGTCTTTAAATTCAGTTTTCCACTTGTCTTTTTCCCTCTTTTTAATACATGCCCACACGTTGTCTGTAGTCTATATTCTTACACTTTTACACTTTTATTATATAGTAGTTTTTTTTTTTTTTCTTAAAGTTTGTTTTGTCCTGTGCTCACAGCTAAGATTCAAGTTACACGTTTATTTAGTTAGGCTTTTTTTTTTTTTTTTTTTTTTTTTTGAGACAAGGTCTTACTGTGTTGTTCCAGTTAACCTGGAGTTCACTAAGTAGACCAAGCTGGTCTGGAACCTGTAGTAACCCTCTTTCCTATCCTGTAGCAACCTTCTTGTCTATGACTCCCAAGGTTGGAATCACAGGCGTTCCACTATGCCCAGTTCAGATTTAAGCTTGTTTTGTTTTTGTTGTTGTTGTTTTATTTTTGCTCCTTTTGTTTCTTCTTTTTTTGTTTGTTTTGCATGCGTGTTGTATGTGTGTGTGTTTGTGTGTGTGTGTGTGCATATGTATGTGTATAAGAGGCACTTGAATGTTTATTCCCAAGGATGACATGGGAAATTGATGCAGGACAATCGGGACTGTCCCAACTGGGGTGCCAAATGTTGCAGGGACAGGAAACAACCGTCCCAATGTTGTAGGGTTTGTATTCCAGAGTCGAAGATTGAAACCAGAGCACGTGAAGAGGAATAAGGCAGAGTTTATTAGAGGAGAGAAAGGCTGGAAGTCATGGACTCCAGGCGTGGAGTGCCGTGAGGGGCTAGGATGCCCTGGAGAACTCATGGAGCTAGAAACGCTCTCATGGCACTCTGAGTGCCACGAGGGGCTAGGGCACCGGAGGACTCACGGACCCTAGGCAGGGAATCCCTGAGGAACAGGCAAGGAGCTAGAAAGAACTCGTGGCACAAGTGCTCTGAGGGGCTAGGGCAACTCCATGAGAAGCAAGCAGGCAAGAAACAGATTCATGGCACTATTGCCATGAGGGGCGAGGGCGCCAAAGATGGCTGCCAGTGCCAGGCATATTTATACAAGACGAGCCTGGATATCTAGACAAGTTATCTATATCTAGACAAGCCCGGGAAACTGGCTTTTTCTCATTGGTTAGCTCCCACTGGGGCCCAACCCAATTGCTCTTGGGCCCACGTGGGCTAGAGGTCAAGTTGTTTGATATGGAGAGATATGGGATTATCTCCATAATTCCTTCATAAGGAAGTTGGCCATCTTATCTCTGGGAGGACTGGAGTCAGTTCCTCAGCAGGGGTGTTCCTTCAGGATGATTCCAGCAGTGGGGGATGACCTTCAGGAATTCCAAAGACTTTCAAAGACCTTAGAGACCCATGCCAGCATGGCTGCTCTAATCCTGCCGTAGAATCATTCTGGACTGCCTTACCTCTTGATTGCTTTGCTCTGGGGTTTCCCAGGCTCTGCCTTCCGGGGCTGGAATTACAGGTCACTGACACATCTACCCAGCATTTTTACACGGGATCTGAACTCAGGTTCTTCTGCTTGTAGACAAAGCCTTTAACCCCTGAGCCTTTTGGGGAACATTTGAGATAGGGTGTCAGCCTCAAATTCACTACAGCTGAAAACTGCCGAGTCAGGTGCTGGGGTCACAGCCACATGTCTCTCCCCAGTTTATGCAGAGCTAGGGATTCAGCCCAGGGCTTCACGCCTGCTTGGCAAGCAGTCCACCAACTGAGCCCCCAGGCTTGAAATAATTTTATTTGTGTGCTTTTTCTGTTTGTTTATGGGCTAGTAAACAGGGTCTGGTTTAAAGTAATGCAGATAAGAAACTCTCAGGGGATCTTGCCCTGCAGTTCACAGAAAGAGCATTGGCCTCTTATGTGCCTGGCTCTGGGCTTGATCCTCAGTGCTGGAATAAAAACTAAAATGAGAAGTGATATACATACCCTGCAATCCCACCACTCTGAGGAAGAGGCAGGATCAAGACTCAGCCACTTAAAAAGTAATGGAGGGACTGGGACTCCATGGTTAAAGCCTGGCAAGCAAACTGACCTAAATTCAGATCCCCAAATCCAATGTAAAAATGTTAGACAGGTGCAACAGCCCACCTGTAATTCTAGCCCTGGAAGGCAGAGTCTGGGAATCCTCGGATCAAGCTGGCTAGACAGACTAGACCTAACGTCCTGTTCTGGGTTTATTTAGAGATCCTGGGTTCAAAGCAATAAAATGGAAAAGTGATGGAGAAAGCTTCCCAATATCTCTCTTAGACCTCCACAGCCACACACACTGAAGTGCACGAGTGTACATACATCCACACACATGTACACCCACCCACATGCAAACACCCACACATATATACGCATGCATGTACCCCATACACAGGTACATGAAAAAGAAAAGCGGGGCTGGAGAAGTGGCTCAGGGGTTAAGCCTCTGCCTTCCAGGCAGAAGGTCCTGAGTTCGAATCCTAGACCCCACGTATAGACGCCAGGCGGAAGTCGGGGAGACCTGCGTTTCCGGTCCTGGTAGGGCGGAGCCTGTGAATCCTGGGGCAGAGTAAACAAGGAGGAGGTGGAGGCGTCCATGTGGTTCCCGAATTCGTCTGTGATTCTACACACACATACATACACACGCACACACACTCACAATTGAATAAATAATAATAAAAAAAAATTAAAAAAAAAGAAAAAGAAAAGCGATGGAAACCAGACCGGGTTACATAAAACCATGCCTCAAAAAAAAAAAAAAAAATAAATAAATAAATAAATAAATAAATAGAAATAATAAATATTTTAGAATTAAGAAAATAAAAATTGAGAGAAACAGAGCAGAAAGACAGGGACTGTCATTCTAAAAATACAATCATTGTGCAGATGTTCTGGCTCAGTGTTTAGAGGCACTTTACCCCAAATCTGATGATCTAGTTAAATCTCTGGAACCCAAGCTGTGTGAAAGAGAACCGATCCCCCAAGTTGTCCTCTGACCACCTTACGAGCACACGTGTCTCCCCCTCGCATACACAACCACGTGTCTCCCCCTCGCATACACAACCGCCTTCAAGTTAAAAATACAATCATTAGACAGTTTGCAAGGGCTTTGTTGCCCTCTAGTGGCCAACAATGACAATAATACATGGCGGCACTCAGCAGTTGTATTTTGGTTTCTAATGACAAACACAGAGGACAAGAATTGAATTTAAAACTACTTTTCAGGGGCAGGAAGATAGCTCCTAAATCTATTGTATCCTGAGTTTGATGCCAGGAAGCCCACGTAGTGGGAGGAAATAGCAGAGTTCCAAAAGTTATCTCTGATATCCACAAATGTCTTTATCCCCCCTTCTCTCTCAAATAAGTAAATAAATATTAAGATAACTCATATAAAAACTAGTTCTCAAAACCGTCATTGCAAAAGAAACGCTGTGTAGGCTAATGGTTAAGCCCATCACCTCTGGAGACAGGCCGCCTTGATCCAAATAGAAGCTTTACCACTCGCCAGTTGTTTCAACCTGGCAGGTGTTGCTTGACCGTTTTATACCTCAGGCAACCACAGGGCTGGGAATGTGGCTAAGCAGTCCAGCTCTTGTCTAGCATGAAGGCCTAGATCCATTCTCACCATGGAAAAACGTGGGGGGAAATCGAGTTAGTATTTATAAGACACTTAGAATAGTACTTCCCACATAGCTTGTCAAATAAATAAGAACAGATTGCAACCAATGTTCAGTGTGGCTCAGTGGCTAAAGGTGCTTGCCAAGCAAACCTGATGACCTGGATTCTGTCCCCAGAACCCTCATCAAGATGGAAAGAGAAAACCGATTCCATAAAGTTGTCCTCTAACCTCCACACATGCATGCTACATTCATGTATATATGCATACTCACACAATTATAATAAAGTTTTTTAAAAATTTAAAAGTTACACTGAAGGCCTGGTATGGCAGCTCATGCCTGTAATTCTAGCACTTAAGAGCCTCACCCCTGGGAGTGTGAGGACAGCCTGGGCTACATGGTGAGTTCCCAGACAGCCTGAACTATGCAGTCACCTGTCTCAAAAATATAGATGACCAGTACAGTAAGTTACACTGATAATAACTTACATTGGCTAACTTGGAAAATTAACTTCTTTAGGTATCTTACTTAGGTTGGTGAGATGGCTCACTGGGTAAAGGTACCTGTGCAAAAACTTGGTGATTTGAGTTAAATTCCTGGAGTCCACATGTTGGAAGGAGAAAACTGACTTCTGAAAGTTGTCCTCTGACACATGAAGTGATATGTGTATGTTCGCTCTCTCTCTCTCTCTCTCTAATACCAGGAAAAATTTAAAAATGGATTTGGGGGCTGGACAGGTGGCTTGGGGGTTAAGCCTCTGCCTTGAAGGTGGAAGGTCCTGAGTTCGGATCCTAGACCCCACGTATAGACGCCGGGCGGAAGTGGGGGCGGCCTGCGCTTCTGGTCCTGGTAGGGCGGAGCCTGTGAATCCTGGGGCAGAGTAAACAGGGAGGAGGTGGAGCCGGTCCATGGTGGTTCTTGAATTCATCCGTGGTTCTACACACACACACATACATACACACACGCACACATGCACAATGGAATAAATAATAAAAAAAATTTAAAAATTAAAAATAAAAAAATAAAAATGGATTTTATTTTCTAAGACAATTAACATTCACAAGAAAATTATGAAGATAACAAAATTTCCATATACTGTTTCTCATTATTACCACCTGACATGAGTGCAGCTACATTATTAGCTAAAGTCCATAGTTAATAACATTGTACTAATATTCAGATTTAATTAGCCTCTGCCTAAAGTTCTCTTATTCAAAGATGGCATCCGGCTAAGGATGCAGCACCAGTGTCTGAGGGCATGGGCAGCCCACAGGAAGTACTGGGTTGGATCCAGCACTGCACCCCATAATCCCAACACTGGGGAGGTAGAGGCCAGAGCACCAGAATAAAAACAATCCCTTGCAGGTACCACATGACAGCTCGCAGTCCTGCTTATTTACCTCTTTCTCTGCTGACCTTCATAGTTCAGAGAGACATTGGTTTGTAAAAGTCTCTCAACTGAAACCTCTTGCTTTTCTCATATTGCCTTGGGGCGATGCAATTTGGGAAGGGAGATTAGCCTACAAAGAACCATTTTTATTGCACTGGTCAACTCGTATGCAATGCTCAGTGATTAACCATCTGGCTGAGGTTTTATGTGTGTGTCAGGTTTCTCCACTGTCAAGTCTCTCTTCCTCCTGTTAATGTTTTCAGAGATTAGTCACTACGTAAAGAGTGAGACTCAGGCTCCCTTGCCTTGAATACAAAGGATCTGCATACATTTATATAATTCTTCTCCATGGTCATATCTTCTCCCTCATTAATTTATCCAATTCATATCAATTCATAGGTTCTATGCAATGTTATCTTTATGTGTCTTGCTCAAATTCTACATTTTAGTCACTGGGCTCTCTCTCAGTTGACACTTCTGCCTCCTTGACACAGCCTCAATTGTCTATGATACTATATACAACATCTGTAGTAACACCTCACTACTTTTTCTTTTTTAATCTTTGTGTATGTGCATGTGTGTTTCTGTGAGCCATGTATGCGACACGGCTCTGCGTGCAGGCAGCCTTGGGTGTTCATCTCGTTGATTGTCACTGAGCAGGGTAGGCTAGATGGCCCATGAGCTGTTGGGGGGTCTCCTGTCTCCAACTCCCTCCCATCTTATAGTAGGAGTGATGGGATCATATGTATGAGTCTGACTTTACGTGTTCTCTAGCACTAAGAACCGAGGTCCTCCGGTTTGTACAGCAAGCGCTTTACCCTCTATACCTTCTCTCCAGCCCAACACTTGCTTACTCTCAAGCACCTAAATGTACCAGACCCATCTTCTCAGCTTGTATGTTCCTACCCAAACCCAGCCAGCCATTTCTCTAGAAGTCTTTTTTTTTTTTAATTTTTTTTTATTATTATTTATTCAACTGTGCGCATGTATGTGCGCGCGCGCGCGCGCGTGTGTGTGTGTGTGTGTGTGTGTGTGTGTGTGTGTGTGTAGAACCACGGACGAATTCGGGAACCACCATGGATGCCTCCACCTCCTTCTGCCCTGGGATTCACAGGCTCCGCCCTACCAGGACCAGAAGCGCAGGCCGTCCCCGCTTCCGCCTGGCGTCTATACGTGGGATCTGGGATCCGAACTCAGGACCTTCCGCCTGCAAGACGGAGGCTTAACCCCTGAGCCACCTCTCCAGCCCATTCTCTAGAAGTCTTAAGTTTTTGTTTTTTTTTAAAGAATAGTACTAGAAACCAAGAACTAGGCACAAGGTGTTTATCAGCAACAGGGAGCACACTAGTGCTTTTCATATTAATATCAAACAACTAGCATGTATACACATGTGTGTTTCTATTTATAACCATTCATATCTATGATAAGCTGGACATGAGTTCTTATTAATGATTAATGTTTTCAGCCAACTATAGTTGATCTTTGGACTTCTCTTAGTTTACTTTTGTTTTGTTTTGTTTTTTTGAGACAGGGTCAGGCTGGCCTTAAATTTGCTGACCTTCCTATTCCTTCCTAGGGGCTGGGATTATAGATGTGCACTACCATGTCCACCTTACGGGTCCTGGATCTAACACAGCTTTTTATTTATTTATTTATTTTTACAAGCACTCTGCTGCCTATACAGCATCCCCAGCCCAAGCAAGAGAAGGCTTGTCTGTAAATCCTCGTCCCAACAATGATAAAATATGCCTGTTGTCCATTGACTCCAGCTTGACGGAGAGCATGCACCAACACCAGGGCTGAGGGAACTGGCCACACCATCACCACATAATGGCTGAGAGAGGGACGATCCTCACTTGCCAGGCCAACATGTCTGGCCAAATATACAGAAGGATGCCAACTCTCTGTGATTTATTCCAGGGCCTAATCCCACCCACTGTGAGCTGGGCCGTCCCCCATCAGCTAGACAATCTCCTGCAGGTTTGCTCTGGACTTAACTCAACCACTAATTCTCTACAAATGTGCCCAGAGCTCAAACCCTCAACTGTCAGGTTGACACCTGTGCCCAACTATGACAGTCATCTTTCTGGCCTCAGCAGTATCAGAACTGTCGACCTCTACCCCAAGGGAACAGAATTCTATCCACTGAAGTGAGCGCTCATGGGCAGTTGCTTTTGTTTTGAGGCTCTGTGATTCCGTGAATTTCCAAAGTGACTTAAGGTCAGCATCTTCCCCCCACATCCTTCAGTGAGATCACTTCATACATTTTTAACAGCGTTAGATTTCACTGTCACGATCTGTTTTCTTCCCTGGAACTCTCCTACCTCCTAAATAATTCTATTTTAGTTGGCATACATTAAGTCTCACTCTTCATGTTTTATAGTTCTACAGGTTTTGACAAACGCCTGGCGTGTCATACAGAATAGTTTGGCTTGTCCAAATATCTCCTGCATTTTCTCTTCCCATCCGTCCTCATCCTAAACCCCTGGAAGCAATCCGAGTTGTTTTTGGCCTCTACAGTTTCATCTTTCTAGAATGTCACGCCATGGGGGCTGTACAGTATGTGGCTGTTACATACTTCCTTCTTGCACTTAGTAAACTGCATTGGAAGTTCCTCCATGTCTTTTTTGACGATGTCATAGCCCATTTCTATTTCGCTCTGAATACTATCTCAATAAGGTGAAATTATGGCTTATTCAGTTTAAACAATGCAGAGATAAAGAAATCATCCTCCCCACTAAAGATATTCCCAGTCATGCGTGGTACATGCGTGAAATATGTTCTCGTCTTACAGCATAGTAAGAACCACATGACACTCATGGCAGATTGCCATGGGCACCCACAGGAGATCATGGAGAATGACATGATCAGATACCAAACATAGGGACCCTGAGGATAGGGTAGGTATTTGATGTGGGGAAGTTGGGAAATGAACCCACCAATAAGTATGGCAAGAAGGTGACAGAGACTCCCTCGGGTCCAGAATGACAAGTCCATTTATTTCTCTCCTCTGCACATTTGGCCCCAGAGCTGGATCTGCAGGCAGATCTGAGACATGGCGGAGATTCTTCACTCCGATGAGCACAGCGACTCTCGCTGAGAATCTGCTAGTGTCCCAAGATGCCCTGGGGACTTCTCACATTTTTTCCCCTTTCAGAAATCAAATATGCAGCACACATCTACGCAAGGTGCCATCCCATCGTCTCATCCGCCACTGCTGATGAGCGGCAGCTGCCTTCTACCGGCCCAATCTTAGAAATGCTGCGCAGGGAGAGGATAGACTCGATGGCAGAGCCCTTTGCCTAGCACACACAGGCCTCCCGGGTTCAACCCATGCTTTACTGTCTGCCGCATGCCCAAAGGGTCACCTCTTCTGCCTTTTCTCTTGAAACTGCTGCTGCCTGGAGCCCCTCCTCTTCCTCCTTTTCTTTTTTGTTTGATTTTTTTGAGACAGAATCTTCTAGAATTTACTGCGTAACCAAGGCTGGCTTTGAAGTCTGATCCTCCTGCTCCACGTCCTGGGTGCTGAGATTACAGGCATGTAATAACACCCAGGTTATTCCATGCAGGGGACTGGAGCCCAGGCTTCTTGCAAGCATTCTACCCATGAGCCCTTACCCCGCACAGGTCAGCTTTCTTTAGACTCTGTCCTAAGTCTTCATCTCCTCCTCTTTCTCTTCCTTTTCTTCCTCTACCTTCTTGTCTCTCCGTCTTTTTGGTCTCTTTCCCCCCTTGAATTTCTGATCCTTCTGCCTCCACCTCCAAAGTGCTCAGATGGCAGGCATGTGCCACCACGCTTGACTTTATGCAGCGCTGTGTTTAAATCCAGGATTTCATTCATGATAGACAAGCACTCTATCAACTGAGTCCTCGACCTTTCACAGGTATAAATTTTTATCTTATTTAAACCATTGTCATTGCTGCCATTTAAACCTAATTCTAGGCCAGTGAGATAGCTAATAGATAAGGCACCTGCTCACAAACCTAGTGACCTGCATTCATTCCCTAGAAGTTCTTGCAGTGGAAAGAAAGAACTGACTCCTAAAAGTTACCCTCTGACCTTCACCCATGTGCTGTGGCATGCATACGCATGCCTCACACAGACACTGTCTCTCCCTCTCAAATAAATAAAACATAATTCTAGCCGATAAACCCCATAGTCTCCAACAGGCTAGCGCACCACCAGAGAAGAATATTTAGTCATAAATGTTCATTAGCCAATACTTTAGTCAGGGTTCTCTGGAGGAATAGGACTAAGAGAACAAATATATAATAAAGGGGAATTTATTAGCGTAGCTTACAGACACGGCCGGGTAGTCAATTCAACGACAGCCATCACCACACTGGAGAGGTGAGAACCCAGCAGCTGCTCAGGCCACACATCTGGACACCTCAGCTGTCCCAGTCTGGTGCTGAAGGCCTGGAGGATTCTGGGATGGCCACTGGTCTTTGGTCCACATTGGAAGCAGGAAGAAGCTGGGTTCTGATAGCAGTGAAGGAATGCAGCGGCGGTGGCAGCAGAAACGGTGTAGATGAATCACAGGTGGGGCAGCTGGACCTGCGAGCAAGACCCCAAGACAAGCAGAGAAAAGTGAAATGCTTCTTCCTCGGACTTCCTTTGGCTTGGTGCGGCTGATGTTTAGAGTGGGTCTTCCCACTTCAAAAAACCTAAGACAATCCCCCATAGGTATGGCCAGCAACTGGCCTATGAGCTTATTCCAGATCTAGCCAAGTTAGCAACCATGCGTTACTATTGTAAATTTGGGCCTTTTAAAAAATATTTATTTAATGTGTGTGTGTGTGTGTGTGAGTGTGTGTGTGTGTGTGTGTGTGTGTGTGTGTGTGTGTACCAGTAGCAGAGGGCATTTGTGAGATAGTCTTAATCCCTGAACCATCTCTCCAGTAAATGTGGGCCTTTTTAAAGATTACCTATCATCTTATCTATATTTTTGTGTGTGTGAGTGTGTGTATGTGAGGGAGGGTGTGTGTATGGTATGTATCAGAAGGCATTGTGTGTGCCTATGAAGGCCCAAGGGTGACTTTGGGGATCATCCTGGATTGCTTCTTCCTCCTTACTGCTTTGCTCTGGGGTTTCCCAGGCCCTACCTTCCAGGGCCGGAAGTTCAGGCCACTTCCATTTCTATCCAGTGTTTTTATGTGGATCTAGGATCCGAACTTAGGTCCTTCTGCTTGTGAGGCAGAGGCTTAACCCCCGAGCTCTCTCTTCAGCCCTCACCTATCTTTTTGGGGGAATGTATATGACTTTTGTTGGTACAGAAGTTTATTTGCTTAAAACAAGTTGATGGTGAGGTCATCTAAAACTGATGAACTCAAACGGTTCAAACAACCAGGAGACCATCAAGTGTCAGATCCATAAGAAAGGAAAGCTCAGAGGCGGCAGGGAGAGCTTGCGGCTAGAGATTGGGGCATCTGTCCATGGTTCAGAGGATAACACACCAAGTAACTTAGGGTCCGTGTCAGTTGTTTTCAACCTGGAGCAATTCTGGTGACATTGGTAAGATCTAGACACATCTTGAGATGTCACAAGCAGGGCTGGAGAGATGGCTCAGGGATTAAGGATATACTTTGCAAGCAGAAAGATCTGAGTTTGGATCCCAGATCCCATGTTTAAAAAAAAAAAAAAAAAAAAACACCAGGTGGAAATGGGAGCCACATGCACTATCGGCTCTGAAAGGCAGAGCCTGGGAAATCCCAGATTAAAGCAAAAGGGGGCTAGAAAGAATCCACGATAATTCCCAAAGTCACCCTTAGTCTTCCACAGGCATACATACACAGTGCCCTCTGATATACACAAATGCATGTCACAAACTCGAGAACATACATACATGCAAAAAAAAGATAGATGTCACAAGTGTTTGAGAAGAGAGTAGTGTTATGTGGAGCTGCTGGATGGAGGTCAGAGATGCTGCTAAAAATCTCATTATGCATCAAAGAGCCAGCTGGCCCAAGGTGCTGATTGTGCTCACTTGAAGAAGCCTTGGTTTCGAGGCCCTAACCATACAGGTGGGTTCTGCACTACTCTTGGAGTTCAGCCCAGTCGTGCGAGTGGATCATCCAGCCAGCCTGGGTAAGAGCTGGGAAACAGACAATCTAGACCTTCCTGGTCCTCATCATTAAGCATGTGCCCTCTGATACACACACGACCAATAGCTTATATTATATTAAATAGTATATGCCCTGGTGTTCTTATGATGGCACGAAGGTAATGATGGTGCCTTACCATCTGGGATATAAAACAGACATGCATGGGGGTCTGATGGTGTCAGAGAGAAAAAGAAAACTCGCTCAGACCTGGACTGGGGCAGGAAACTGACAAGCAGCTTCTCTTTCCACGTGTTCCGTCTGAATCCTCATGTGGGCATCATCCTTGCATCCCGAAGTCTGGGGCTTGTTCAGGAGAAGTCTCCGGCCAAAGGGGCCTGAGAGGGCAGATCTATTCTGGATTCTGCAATTGAGTTGCTGTTTGAACTGGAGTCGCTCTCTGACTTTCCCAAGCATCAATTTTTCTTATAATGTGAAAGTCAAAATTACCATAAGCTGGAGGCAAAGCCTGAGGGAAAGAGAGGAAGAGCGAAGTTGATTGAGCTGCCCAGGCTGCTAGGCCCTGTGTGCATAAATCAGCAACTCCAAGCCCCAGAATATCACTGTTTGGGGTGACAGGACTGTGGAAGAGAAGGTCTGTTTCTATTCCTGCATCTGTGTTATCAGATCTATATTTACTTTTTCCTCTTGGTTAGCTCACAACAGATAACTTTTTTTTTTTTGATAAAAGTTCCCCAAATTGCATCAAGTATTATTTGCATGTTGATTATTCCCAAAGCACGGTGCTTGAGAGTTATGTGGTTCCTGCCCCCCAAAAAGACTTCCTTTCCAATTGTAAAAGGGTCACACAAACAAATCACAACACAAGGGAAAAATAGTAGCATTATAACAGAGATATGAAGCACTAGGAGTTTAGCCAGAATGGAATAGTTGTGGGTTAGGTACAGGTGTTAACTTGATAATTGAAGGCTGAGTTCTAGGCACATCTATGAAGAATCAGTAGGCCTGAACAAGCCTGCAAGGAGATTGATATTGTAGCATTCAGCCCATAGTGTGGGATCATTCCCGGGGCAGGTGGATGAGATGGAGGAAGCTGGTTCAGAAACTCTGGCATGTTTCAGCATACGTTGCCAGCATTACGTCTGGCAAGCAAGATTTGCCTCTCTCCCAGTAATCCCTGGGGACATGGTGCGAGCGGTTCCCTCAGGTTCTGGTGTTGATATGAGCTCTCCTGCCAAGCTGGACTGAAAGCAATAGCTGAAAATTGTAAGAAAGAATAAAACTTCCTTGTTCCCCTTAGCATTTTAATCATGGACTTATTGGCAACATGCAGACAAACTAAGAGAGGTCACACTGGTATTTCTTTTCCTTTCCTTTTTTTTTTTTTTTTTTTTTTTTTTTTTGTTATTGAGACGGTTTCCTGTAGCCCAGACTGACTCAAACTTGCATGTGGCCAAGGATGGCCTTAAACTTCTGGTCATCCTTTCTCTACCTACACATGGTTTTATGAAGTACTGGGGTTTGAGTCCAGGGCTTTATGCATGCTAGATAAGCACACTATCAATTGAGCTATATTCCTGTGATGGTTTGAAATGGAATTGTCCCCCACAGGTTCATGTGTTTGAATCTTTAGTTGTTTGGGAAGGTCAGGGCACCTTTAGGAGGTGGAGCCTTCCTGGAGGAAGGCAGTCACGGGGGGTGGGCCTTGAGGTTGGTTAGCCCTGCCCTGCTTGAGTTAGTCTGTTTGCAGTTTGCGCTCTGAGTCTCCATGATGTCTTCAGTGACTTAGGCAGCCTCCAGCTTCTGCCAGCCAGCCATGCCTTTTCCACCACACTGGAGAGTAAACCCTCTAGAACTGTAAGCTGAATATGTCTCCCTTTTCTCCCCCTTAAGTTGTTTGAGAGAAACTGTACAATCACCAACTCAGAATTAGGTATAATTAATTTTTTAAAAACTTGTTAGTGTGTGTGTCGAATTGTAGGTGTTTTCCAACCCCCCTTTTTTTCCTGCTACCAATCCTTCTTCCCTACCAGTCTCCTTCCTAGTTCATGTTTTTTTGTTTTGTTTTGTTTTTGTTTTTTTTTTTGCATGTATGACCTATTGAGTTTCATCTGGGTTGTCTTTGATGGCATGTGCTTGAGCATTTGCTGGAACGTGAGTTATATATCAGTAGGTATATCATCCAGAAAAGCATCTTTCCCCTCTCCTCCATCCTTAATCCTCAACAGTCTCTCAGGCAAGTGTGAGGTCTCTTGAGATCTTTTCCCTTCCATGGTGAAATGTCGATAGAACAAATCCTGTGTAGTCTTGTAGGAATATACATAGTTGCAGTGAATTCACGGATACAACAACTCTGTCATGTCCAGAAGATAATGTCTACTTGCACCTCTGCCCCACTTCAGGCTCTTAACAATCTTACCACTTCCTCTTCCGCAATGTTCCCTGAGCCTTGGGGTTTGGAGGTGGCTTAGATGTCCTGCTCAGGGCCAAACAGTCTGCAGTCACTTATTTCCTGCATTTTACCCAGCTGCGATTTTCTGTGATAAACACCTTCCATTGCAAAAGGAAGCGTCAAAGTTGAGTGCTGGGTGTCCCTCCAATCTATAACGACTCATGTCCTTTTGCTTGTGAGGCAAAGGCTGTAACCTCTGAGTCATCTAACCCAGCCTTAATACACTTTATTATTAAGAACTGTTTAAGTTCGCAGCAAAATTTGGAAGTTATCTGTACCTGGCCCTGCCTATGTCTAGTCTCTTCCTTTTATCAATACAGGGAAGCTTTTGAATTGTCCATATATAATTGTGAAATTGTCTTAAGTAATCAGTTGGACTGCTTCCTTCACGGCCCTTGGCGAGGAATTTTCTTTAACAAGGAGAGAGGGATGGGAGCTTAATTTTAGCACCCAGAATCGATGTGAGGGAAGACATTTGTAGAGGGCTCTTTTTTCTCATGACAGAAACACAGATTAGGCAAAGAGGGGGCATTTTTTTTTTTTTTTGGCAGCTTAATTGCAGTAAGGGTATAGCTGGAATTCACAGCTATCTGGAACCAGGAGAGCTAGCTCACAACTATCTTTAGCATCTCCCCCCCCCCCACTTGTCTCAGCAGGAGGCCTTTCTCTCAACAAGGCTTCCTTTCCCGCAGCAAAGCACAAGGCTGTCACCAGGACTCAACAGCTCCCCTTGCCTCAGCCTCACCACTATAGAAGGTTGAATTTTCTTTCTAAGCTCTGAAGTTTAAAAAAAAAAAAAAACCTGGGCCTGCATGCATGCTTGACCCCGAGTGATGTCACCTAGCTGTGGCCAGTGTAAGACACGTGCTGTGGTCAGTGCGTGAAATACTTAGATAGGCCCAGTTTCCACCCACTTCATGTGACCAAAGAGCAGGTTTCACAGTGACTTGGCATGTGACTGCAGAAGGAAGAACATGCTAGAAGCACAAGGAGCTGCTCCCTAGGCGACCAGAACAGCTGGCTGGAAGACTGTGGCCTTGGGCGGTACGAGAAGACACAAAGGATTCAGACGGAGGCTTGAATGTGGCAAAAGCAAACTCCTTACAGTTTCAGATGTTTTCTAGGCGCTAGAAATATTAGCATCTGCCTCTCCCACCCCATACGCCAAGTCATCCATGGTTTATGTTCCTGAAATCATTACAAAGCATGCACTTAACTGAATTCCTGGGAGACCTTGTGCCTAGTCTGTTTAGACAGTTGGGGAGGGCAAGGAACCTAATTCTATGAGCATTTTCTTCCCAGAGAACAAGGTTATAAGATGAAGCAGAGTCTTATGCAGCCAAGACTTTTAAACTGTTGCCTTCCAAGTGCTGTGCCTGCGGCCATGCCCCAGCACACAGGGCTCTTTAGCACATCGATTTCATTGATTTACTTTGTATGTCCATATGCAAGCGCTTGCTACAGCACACACACATGGAGGTCAGGGACAAACTGCAGGAGTCATTGTTCTCCTTCCACTATGTGGATTTCAGAGATTGAACTCAGGTGGTCAGAGTTGGTAGCAAGTACCTTTACCGACTTGATATGTAGACATGGGTATCTAGGACTTGCTGGGTAGACCAGGCTGGTCTTGAAGGGATCTTCTTGCCATCACCTTGCAAATAATAGATTATAGACATGCACTACCAGGCCTGAGTTGAAGATACTGAGGACTGAACCTAGGGCATTACACATTTGATCTCTCACTGGTATATATCCTCTGCTTAGCCATTTTGAAAGAACAAGAGTTAGATGGAAATAGAGTGAGACAAAGACAGTGGGAAAAATATTTAACTACTATAAACACACAAAAACAAACCTAGAAGCAAGCATGCTGAAATTAATTTTCTGCAGTAGAAATACGTAACAGAAATTCTCCTCTTACTTTTCCACTCTCACTAAACAAAATATAATATGAAAACAAATTAATCATAAAAGTGGAAGATCAGAGCCTTCACCAAAAGGTTTTCATTGCACCAAACCAATGAGATTGCCATTGCTTCTTTCTGCAACACCAGACTCAGATTCCCTTTTGGCATGAGTGTGTGTGTGGTGGTGGTGGGGGGGTGAAATATTTTTCCTGGGGAGTCGCCACATAACCATCTTCCCACCCCAGGGAGAAGTTTCAAAATAAACCAAAGAAACGATTTCCCCAAGGTCTGATCTGACAAACCAACGAGTTTATGGGGCTTGCTTTACAAGAGCTGGGGTGAGGGTTACTGATAGGAGAAGGAACAGCCCATCACGGCCCCGCACCCCACCACAGCAGGGCTCACAGCTTCCTTAACTAATCTTCCTCAGTTATACACTCTAGGGCTTATGTACGCATATGCTCCCATCCTCACATGTGAGGGGCAAGTGGGCGGCACAGGCATGTGGACAGCACGTCCATGTGCAGACAGCCCCTCCCGGCCCTCACATGTACAGGCAGGTGGGCGGGCATCTCCATTCCAGCCCCTCTCAGCCCCACTGCCTCTGAGGGAACATCCATAGTCAACAGGTGTGATCTGAATAGTGTGGGGCAAAATGGTGGCTGCTGTTTGGAGGAACATGCCACACAACTGTGTGTGTGTGTGTGTGTGTGTGTGTGTGTGTGTGTGTGTGTGTGTGTGTGTGTGTCTGTGTGTCTGTGTGTGTGTGTGTGTGTGTCTGTGTGAGTGTCTGTGTGTGTCTGTGTGTGTGTCTGTGTGTCTGTGTGAGTGTCTGTGTGTGTCTGTGTGTGTCTGTGTGTGTGGTGTGTGTTGTGTGAGTGTCTGTGTGTGTCTGTGTGTGTGTCTGTGTGGGTGTCTGTGTGTGTGTGTGTGTGTGTCTGTGGTTGTGTGTTGTGTGTGTGTGTGGTTCTGTGTGTGTGTCTGTGTGTCTGTGTGTCTGTGTGTGTCTGTGTGTGGTGTGTGTGTGTCTGTGTGAGTGTCTGTGTGTGTGGTGCTGTGTGTGGTGTGTGTCTGTGAGTGTCTGTGTGAGTGTTGTGGTGTCTGTGTGAGTGTCTGTGTGTCTGTGTGTGTGTGTGTGTGTGTGTGTCTTGTGTCTGTGTGTGTGTCTGTGTCTGTGTGTGTGTCTGTGTGTGTGTGTCTGTGTGTTGTGTGTGTGGTGTGTGTCTGTGTGTCTATGTGTGTGTGTGTGTCTGTGTGTGTGTGTGTCTGTGTGTCTGTGTGTGTCTGTGTGTGTCTGTGGTGTGTGTGTGTCTGTGTGTGTGTGTGTCTGTGTGTGTGTGTGTCTGTGTGTGTGTGTCTGTGTGTGTGTGTGTCTGTGTGTGTGTGTGTCTGTGTGTGTGTGTCTGTGTGTGTGTGTCTGTGTGTGTGTGTGTATCTGTGTCTGTGTGTCTGTGTGTGTTTGTGTGTGTGTATCTGTGTCTGTGTGTCTGTGTGTGTGTGTCTGTGTGTGTCTGTGTGTCCGTGTGTGTCTGTGTGTCCGTGTCTGTGTGTCTGTGTGTGTGTGTCTGTGTGTGTGTCTGTGTGTCTGTGTCTGTGTGTCTGTGAGTGTCCGTGTGTGGTAGAGGGCACTGAATGTGTCTGTGTGTCTGTGTGTGGTAGAGGGCACTGAATGTGTGTCTGTGTCTGTGTGTCTGTGAGTGTCTGTGTGTGGTAGAGGGCACTGAATGTGTCTGTGTCTGTGTGTCTGTGAGTGTCTGTGTGTGGTAGAGGGCACTGAATGTGTGTGAGTGTCTGTGTGTGGTAGAGGGCACTGAATGTGTCTGTGTGTCTGTGTGTGGTAGAGGGCACTGAATGTGTGTGTGTGTCTGTGTGTCTGTGAGTGTCTGTGTGTGGTAGAGGGCACTGAATGTGTCTGTGTGTCTGTGTGTGGTAGAGGGCACTGAATGTGTGTGTGTGTCTGTGTGTGTCTGTGTCTGTGTCTGTGTGTCTGTGTGAGTGTCTGTGTGTGGTAGAGGGCACTGAATGTGTGTGTGTGTCTGTGTGTGTCTGTGTGTGTGTCTGTGTGTGTCTGTGTCTGTGTCTGTGTCTGTGTGTGTGTCTGTGTGAGTGTCTGTGTGTGGTAGAGGGCACTGAATGTGTCTGTGTGTCTGTGTGTGGTAGAGGGCACTGAATGTGTGTACCTCTGGAAGCCCAAGGTGTCATCAGGAATCTCCCTGGATTGCTCTAAATCCTTACAGTTTTGCCTTCTGGGCCAAAATTACAGGCTAGCGCCATTTCAACTCACATTTTTATGTGGGATCTGAACTCAGGTCCTTTTGCTTATGAGACAAAGGTTATAACCCTTGAGCTATCTCTCCAAACACAAACTCATATTCTTATATTTGTAGTTGCTGGGCCTCCAATGTATCTCTCCCTCTTTCTATTTTTAGACCACTTGCTTTCTAACACACTGATAATTCTGAAAATCCCTGGTGATGAAAAATGGGACTATAACCTTGTGTTAGGTCTGCATATCCAGAGTCATTTTAGATTCAGAACTGATTACATATTATCTCCAACTAGCAGAATGACTCAGGTCTCTGAAAGGATAGAATTTTAATATCTCTTTCTATTAATATCTTGCATTTTAATATGCTTTGTAGAGCCAATTAGCCTTAGACTCCACAAAATCTGTGGGAGCACATTTTTGATCACAGAGGACTTTGGTGGGTCCAGTGAACGCTCGATATGGCTTTTTCAATTTGTTTTTGTGCTGGATCCTGAGCCCGGGGCCTTGTGCACGCACAGCCTGTGCTCTGAGGCTGTACTTTGAGCGATCGCGAAAGCTGACATCTGAGCAGTAGAATGGTACTGGTCAGGGATTTTTGCCAGCTTTGTATTTTGCTAGGTATTTCCCTGGTTCCCAGTACAATAGATAGGGAGCACAGGAAATGAGTCCTGAATAACATAAACAGACTTGAAGCTTTTCACAAAAATTCTTGTGCAGGAGCTACATAGCCACGGACGTGCAGAGCCCTGGCCTTGACCACTAACACTGTAAGGAAAGAAAAGAGATTGAGAAGAGAAGGAAGGGAGAGGGAGTTAGAAGAGGGGAGGAGAGAGGAGAAAGGAAAGAGAAGGAGAGAAAGAGGGAGAGGGGAGGCAGGGTGGAGAGGACCCACAAAGGACAACCTGGATCCCACTAGGAAGTGACGAGGGGAAGGGGCTGTCACCAGACCCAAGAGGAGGCAGTCGCATGAGAGGGTGATCTTGAGACGAGCAGCCACGCTGGAGAAGCCAGGGAAGCACGAACCTCCCTTCTCGCCTGCCAGGGACAGGCCGGTGACTACTGAAGCTGAGAAGCAACTAGGCCAGGGCCATGTCTCACCCAGCACTGGGTTATTTCGTCAGTCCCCAGCGATGAGAGACCCTGCCTCAAAAAAACAAAACAGACAAACTGGGAAGAGAAAACAGAAGGAAAATGTTCTCAACTGTCAAAGCAGGCTCTCCTGCTGTCAGTTTGTGGTGTTGGTTGATTCGTTTTGTATTACACCGTCTCCTGTAGTCCAGGCTGGCCTCAAACTTGTAGGTAGTTGAGGATGACCCTCCTGCTTCTGCCTCCCAAGTGCTGAGATTACAGGCTTGAGCTACCACCAGCTGACTTATTTTTGCTCTTTTAAACCAAGCATAGTTTATACATTATAGATAAAATGTGTATACATTTGTAGTAAACAAAGCGCTCTTGTCTCCTTCCTGCTGGGGTCTCCACCTCCAGCTCAAGGCGAGGGTTAGACATTTGCACACACTATGAAATGGTAAATCCAACGAATTAGCTTACCCATCACCTCGCCTATCCCTTCTCATTGTGAGACCTTCCTTCACACGTTAACCAGGAGACTGAAACAATCTTTTTGGATCTGTAGCTTTTGGTAAAAAAACGTTTTTCAGAAGCGAAGGTTTTTAATCTTGAGGTTCAGAGGTAGGTATTACCTGTGAAGATCCTAGGACACTCTCCCTGGATTTTCAACACTGGGACCAAGAAATTCTAGCAAGGTCACAAAGTCATTCTGTGCGTTATGAATCCGAATCTCTTGGCACTCTGCCTCTGCCGTCCCCACCATTATCCAAGTCACAAGAACTACGTTTTTCTAAGCACATTGTCTTTTAAAAACCCATGCCCGACCATATGGAGAAACTGTCATTCTTGCTTTACATTCAGCGGATCTTCACATTTTCCATCTATGCCCAAGGGAAGCAGGTTAGACACACGTCTTGTTTCTTTGCCCTTTAAAATGTTATGATCCTGGAACATGCATTAGGTATTTTTCTTGATACCCACGGTTTCCACGGCAAGTTAACAATGATCATTGTTGCTCCCTTGGCACAGTACCAAAAACAGAAGCAAGGAAGACATTCTCGGCCAGAGAAGCTTAGCATCTAAGCCAGACATTCAGCTGAGAATCCAAATTTCTTTTTCTTCTATCCCTCCTCCCTCCCTTGAGCAGAAATGTCATCTGGCAGGTTCTTTGGTTCCCTAACTCCAAAAAGCCATTTGAGCCCAGTAATTCCCAAAAATGTCACAGTGCTTTCAAGCCAGGATGAATGTCGATCTGTTTTTCTTAAGGAGAATATTTGTCTTCGAGTTAAAATAAAGCAGTGTTTTCCCTCTATTTAGAAAGTCGAGTTTGAAGACATAGCCCAATGGCAGAGCACCTGCCCAGCATGTGTAGCCCTGGATATGAACTCCAGGATCATAAGAAAACAAAACAAAAACAGCAACAAACAAACAACAACAACAATAAAAAAACACGAAACAGGGTGGAATAGTATAGGCTGGTAATCATAGCACTCTGGAAGCCGAGGCCAGAGGATTGCTCTGAGTTCAAGGCCAACCTGGCTAAGTACCAATGCCCATCTCAAAACAAAGCACTGAAAAAATACTACTGATAAATACATATTTATGGATCTATTTATTTTGATACTGAAGATTGAACCAAAGGCTAAGCACATGTTCTACCACCAAACTCTACCTAGAGTCCTTTTAATTAATTAATTAATTAATTAAGGGCCGGTGAGACAGCTCAGTGGTAAACCCAGCTACCTGAGGTCAATCCCTGGAAGTCCACATGGTAGGAGAGAACTGACTTCCAAAAGTTGTCTCTAACCTCTACCACGTGCTAACGGGATGTGTGAGTTCTCTCTCATTCTCTCTCTCTTCCTCTTTGAAATAAATACATTATAGTGTGTGTGTATGTGTGGTGTGCATGTGCACACATGTTTGTGTGTGTTTGTATGTTTGTGTGTTCTTGTACATGTGGAGGTCGACATCATGTTCAACTTTCCAGTGGGTGCCAGAGATTGAACTTAGATCCTCGTGCTGAGTCATCTTCCCAGCCCTCCTTGTTTATTTTCTTTTTTTTAAAAATTATTTATTATTTATTCAATTGTGCATGCGTGCGTGTGTGTGCGTGTGTGTATGTATGTGTGCGTAGAACCATGGACGAATTCGGGAACTCTACCCCAAGATTCACAGGCTCCGCCCTACCAGGATCAGAAACGCGGGCCACCCCTGCTTCTTCCTGGTGTCTATCAGTGGGGTCTAGGATTCGAACTCAGGACCTTCCGCCTGCAAGGCAGAGGCTTAACCCCTGAGCCACCTCCCCAGCCCTGTTTATTTTCTTTTTAAAGAAGAGATCTCTACCTAGAACTTGGAACCTTAGGCACTTGTGAAGTCATGTTTCACTTCATAATCTTAGATTAGAATAGCTCTTGCCCCGCCATTTGGAGAGCATCATTGAAGAAACAACTGAAATCATATGGCTCAATCTCTCCAACTTCCAGATCATCTGGCATATTGCCACAACAGGTACAAAGGAGTAGGGGTTTTACTTTTAAAAAACGTGCTCAGTGGTTAACTCGCAAACAGGAGGTCCTGAGTTCGGATCCCAAGTCCCACATACAAATGCCAGGTGGAAGTAGTGGGTGAAACCTGGGAAATCCCGGATGATTCCCAAAGTCATCCTTGAGCCTCCACAGGGATACACAGTGTCCTCTAACACACACACACACACACACACACACACACACACACCATGCACACGCGCACATAAATAGATAAGATATTTTTTTAAAATGTGCACACATGGATGCAGGCCTGACGAAGTTAAACTGAAGCAGAGTTCTGTCCTTCTTTCGTATGCAGTCAACTTCAAGAAGTTGAGGGGAGCCTGCACACATCTTTAGCTTCTCTGAAATCTGAAGGTGTCCAGGCCTCTGCCTGCAAGTACAAATGAGGTGATACAGGCGGTTCACGTACACTCAGGTGCTCTTGAGCCCCACCTATCCATGACTTCACCCCCGACAAGGTCCTCCCTCACAGCCCTGCACAAATGTTTCTAGATGTGTCCTGTGAGTACTCAGGAATAAGTCTCTGGTTCTGGACTGCCACGTTCTGAGGGTGCCTCACAGGGACCCTTGCCTCAGTGCCGGGTGACCTCATACCACTCTTCTCTCTCCTAGAACCTCAGGCAGCTGTGTGATCATGTTGGCAAAGATATCACCGTTTGGGCTCTGCCCTTGGAAGGCCCAGGATAAGGTGAGGGTTCGGGAGGAGATGCCAGCTGGGGCAGGTCCCAGCGAAGGGGCTTGTGTCTGACTCTATTATGACAAGAGGATAAAGGAAACTTTTGTAGTTCCCTTTGGCTTCTAACACAGCTCAGGAAAGTAAAAAATGAGGTAGATTTGGTATTAAATTCTGGACCAAAGCCAGGGCTATTTGGCCTGGCTGCATCTCCTGGGTGTATAACTGTTGGGGTCTTATCAGAGCCGTGTAGCTAGACAGCAGGCCCCGAAGATTAAATACAACACAGCTGACTTTGTATGACTCTGCCAGAGATTCCCCTGAGAGAATAGATTTGACTTTCTTTTCCTTTATTTTGCTTTAAATTTCCAGTGAGAAACTCAGAACATGTGCATACTAATTCCTTCCACCGCAGAGTGAAGGCATATGAAAAGATGTTTTAAAGTAAAAAAAGAAAATTGTTTCCTGGGGACTGAGTCGTATGTATCCTAGTCTGTCTGGTGCTTGCTACACAGCTGAGGATGGTCTTGAACATCTGATCCTCCTGCCTGAGTGCTGAGATTGCAGTCATGTGTACCACGCTCAGTTTTATTTGATGTTGGCAATGAGCCCAGGACTGTTATGAATGCTACCCAAGCCCTCTACAAGCCAAGCTGTGTAGCCATACCCAAAATTAAAATTGTCTCTCCTGTGTGTGCTGTGGGTACCTATTCAGGAGCCAGTGGGTGTGCATCTGTGTGCGCATGCTTATAGAAGTCAAAGGTGACAGTGGGCATCTTCTGCATCACCACCCACCTTATTCTTTGAGGCAGGTTCTTGTATTGAACCTAGAGCTCACTGATTGGCCAGGTTGACTGGCCGCGTTCCCCTGATTCTTATGAATATTTTAGCAGTAGAATCATACTAATTGCTCATGACACTGGGGGCTCTGGTGGTAGCTCTTGATTGTTTACCTACCTCGTTTCTTGATTTTCTTGATCTTTGTTTTCTCTCTCTCTGTCTCTCTGTCTCTCTCTCTCTGTCTCTCTCTGTCTTTGTCTCTCTGTCTCTCTCTCTCTCTCCATAGGGTCTTACTCCGTAGTCCAAGCTGGCCTAGAAGTCACTGTGTAGTCCATCTGGGCTGCCTGAAACTCTCAGTAATCCTCCTGTTTCAACTCTGAGGGCTGGGATGATAGGCACGAGCTCAGGTGTTGCTTTTGCAGCTCTTGCTTGTCTATCAGATACCTGACCTCGCTGTGACCCCTGTTATATGTGGGTTGGACTCCCACATCCCATGAAGAAAGAGTGATCTGAATCCACAGCGAACAGCCCAGGCAGACGGACCTCTCCACAAGTCTGGAAACAAGAGACTAGAGGGTACATTCTAGAATCTAGTCCAAAACCAAGAGCCAGCTTAAACCAGCAATATCCAAACAGGTGACTGGGGCAAAGCGGCTCACTACTGGTTAAGTTGGATGGACTAAGAGGAGGGGGACTGGGAATGGCAGGTCTACAGAAGAGGACAGGATGAGTTTCAAAGAGTGATGCTTAGGAGATATTCGCACAGTTGGCAAAGTCTTGAACGGGCAGGTAACACCTGTGTGAGGCAGCATCGGAGAACAGACAGACACTGTTTTTCTGACTCTGTCCTTCCCTACTCATGCATTTTGCCAACTCAATCCAGCAAATCAACTTCTGGGAGGTTTTGGTTATTGCCTAACTACACTGAAACTCAATTTTCTCTTTTTTCAAATGAGAACAATGAGGTCACTGTGAGGATTATCTGAGACTTCGTGCATAAAACAAATAACATAGTGCCTAGAAGAGCAGATGCATTTCATTCCCCTTTCTTTCCAGCCCATTCTGTAGGGAGAAAATGAGGGAAGATGCTGTGGTTTTGTGCAAGTCTAAAGTTCTTCTTAATATCCCACCAAGAGGCGAAACAGGATTCTCTGGGCCGATAAGCCATCTAGTAACTGAAGTTTCTGGCAGCCGATGAGTCCTCTCTGTCTCCATCCCAGGATCAGGAATCATAGGAAAAGGAGTGGTGTCTGGCGATATCCAATACCGCTGGAACCTTCCAGTCAAATCTCAGTAGTGATGGCTTTGCAGTAGCCCTTTTCTTTTTTGTCTTGGCAAACTGTCATGGCCTAATTTTTAGAAAGGGCTTTGAATAAAAGAAGGAAAACCTTGAATATTAATCTGTTCTCAGGCTTATAAATAGCAGCAGAGTTAAAAACTGCCTGATGAAATTAATCAATTAACTGATTTTAAAAAACCCTTTCAAGCTGGGCTTGTGATATAAGTCTCCAACCCAACTATTTGGAAGGTTTGAGGTGGCAAGATTGAAAGCTTAAGGTGACCCTGGATAGCTTAGTGAGACCCTCTCTCAGAGTGAGAAGAGGGCTGGGAATTGTAACTCAGCAGGGTGGTCTTGCCTGGCATGCATGAAGCCTTGGGTTTGAGCCCAGCAACACCAAACAGATAAAATCAAAACAAAGCAAAATAATGTTGGAAAGGTCTTCTTTTTTTTTTTTATTTATTTATTCAATTGTGTGTGTGTGCGTATGTGTGTGTGCCCGCGCATGTGTCTGTGTGTGTGTATGTGTAGAACCACGGACGAATTCGCGAACCACCATGGACGCCTCTACTTCCTCGGTCCCGGGATTCACAGGCTCCGCCCTACCAGGACCAGAAGCGCAGGCCGCCCCCGCTTCCGCCTGGCGTCTATACGTGGGGTCTAAGGATCCGAACTCAGGATCTGAGTTATGATATAGAATCGATGGAGATAATCTCATGATTACATAGACACATCTGCTAGATGTCCAGTACCTGGAGAAAGTAGGGGAAAATGTGTGTTAGAAAACACCTGTGGTTGGTTTCAACAGCCAATCATCCCTCCAGGTTTCCTTGCAAAGATCTGCAAGGCAGAGGTTTAACCCCTGAGCCACCTCTCCAGCCCTGGAAAGGTCTTCTTTATAAACGCCAGTACTACTTAAAACAAGGAGACGAAAATCTTCAAAACCTCTTTCAGAGGCCTGCATGGCCATAAATACCCGGAGTCCCAGAACTCAGGAGAATCTGAAGCTCAGGGTCTTCCCTTGTTACAAAGCAAGGAGATATGTGAGATCATGTCTTAAAAAGGGGAGAGGGGTCCTTGATACCTACTAAGAAAAACTTTAAACAAACAAACAAACAAAAAACAAACAAACAAGGTCTCCTGTAACCTAGGCTGATTTCAAATCTGCTACATAGTCAGATATGGTCTTGAACTCATGTTCCTACTGAATATTCCTTTGCTGGAATTACCAATTACACAGTTCTGGGGATCAAATCTATGGTCACATGCGCGCTAGGAGGGATTCTACCAGCTAAGCTACATCCCCAGTCCCAAGAAAAACTTTTTATCTATCTATCTATCTATCTATCTATCTATCTGTCTGTCTGTCTGTCTGTCTGTCTGTCTGTCTGTCTGTTTGTTTATTATCAGAGGGCACTGTGTGTGCCTGTGGAACCCCAGGGGTGACTTAGGGAATCACCCTGGATTGCTCACCTCCTCTTTGCTTTGCTCTGAATTCTTCCAGGCTCCACCTTCCAGGATCTGAAATTGCAGGCAGCTGCAATTTCCTCCTAGCATTTTTATGTGGGATCCCGAATCCGAATTCAGGACCTTCTGCTTGCAAGGCAGAGGCTTAAACTCTGAGCCATTTCTCTGGTTCCAAGAAAAACTATTTTTAAAATCCAAACCAGAAAGTAAAGAGAAACTTATGCAAAGAATAAAAATAATTAAGGGGCTGATATCAAAGAGGATAAGTGGCTCTCATAGGTTAGTCCTGACTCAGGGGAAAACATTATGATATAGAATCGATGGAGATAATCTCATGATTACATAGACACATCTGCTAGATGTCCAGTACCTGGAGAAAGTAGGGGAAAATGTGTGTTAGAAAACACCTGTGGTTGGTTTCAACAGCCAATCATCCCTCCAGGTTTCCTTTGCAAAGATCATTCTTTTTTTTTTTTTTTTTTTTTGGAACTTAAGTGCTTTTATTGAATACAAATTGAAATTATAAATAAAACTGCTCATCTCAATTTAACAGGTCATTTAAACAGAAAGTATATTTAAGAATCTCAGATAGTAGCTAAGTGCATGTTACAACGCCTTTCTCAGTGATGTAGTGCATTATTGTTATTTTTAAGATGCTCACAGAAAGAATAGACTGTAAATACTAAAAGATAGATCATTCTTTTTTTAAATTTTTATTTTTTATTTTTTCCACTCATACAAACTTAATAGGTATTCCGGTCCCCTCTCTCCCTCCACCCCTCCCTAATCCCCTTGCTCCCTTCCCCCTTTTTCCCTTCCTTTCCCTCCCCTCCCTTCCTTTCTCCCAGTGCCCCCTTCCCCTCCATCCCTGGAGCATCTTTTAGTGTGCATGTCAAACTTCCCTCTGAGTCCTCCTCTCTGATGAGGTGTAAGGACTCAGTGGCATTGCCTAGAGCTCTTTCTTGTGTTCCCCTTTAGTATAGGAACACTATTGTGGCTGTTGCCTCTAAGGATCCTAGTGCCTGTGATCCATGCTAGACTTTGGGGGGAAAGATCATTCTTTTAGATAGGATCTCCTGCAGTCCCAGCTAGCCTTGAACTCCATATGTAGCCCAGAGGATGACCTTCAACTATTGATCATTTGCCTGCACCTCCCAAGTGCTGGGATTGGAGATAATGCACCATCCTGATACCTCTATGCAAAGACATTATTACAACACAGATTTCAGAAGTCACCAGGCTAAGTTTAATATCTTCATACATATCCAAATCCTTCTTCTAGAATATCTCTGATTTGAAATAACTGGGCTAATATTCACCTTCTTCCTTCCATAGACACCCCACACTCCTCTCTCTGAGATATAAGACATGTCTGGCTACATCAAACTAAAGGTTTAATGCTAGGGGAGGTCCACTGCTGGCCAGGTTATTCCACTCAAGACAGGACTGCTGCATCCAAAAATCCACTACAATGAGATTTATCCTTACCAGACCTGCACAATGACTGACATATCCACATCCCCCATAGACCCGTGAGGAACTCAGGAGAAATAACTACATGCAGTGGGATCTTTAGGGGCTGGGGCTAGTCAGGTGAAGGGGGATGTCCCTATGAGTGGGGTCTGCCCAAGGAAGGGCCACTTAATCTGCCACAAAAGCCTGAGCCCCTACTAGAGCAGACAACCCAAAGGGAACCCTTAGGGCCCACACAAGCAGACAGACAGACGGTGGCAGGGAGAGGGATTGTGATAGTTAAGCCTGGGTGTCAACTTGACACACCTGGTATTAACTAAGATCAGCTGAGACCACACCTGGAAGGATCAGCTGAGACCACCTGAAAGGATTATACCTGCCCTAAATTCCATGGAAACTTCCATAGATCCCATAGGAACCTCCCAGTAATGGACCATATAAAAGGGACCACAGAATATAGATGGAGAGACATTCTAGGAATGCTCAAGCTACATGGAGGTCTGCTGTGACTAAGCCACCCTGCCAGCCAGCCATGCCATCTCTGCCGTGAAAGATTATCTATTTCCTCTCTGGAACTGAAAGTTGAATAAATCTCCTTTTCTCCCATAAGTTGTTTGACTTTGAATGCTCTCTCACAGCAATGGTAAAGAGTAACTGTTACAGGGATGGATTGATGAAGGGAAGGGGAGCAAAAGAAAAAATAAAACAAAGTAAAAATTTAGTGAGATCCTCATATCCCAGGTTAAGAAACTATGTAAAATTTGGGGTTGGTGAAAGAGCTCAGCAGGTAAGCCACATGCAGATCTGTGACCTGGGTTTGATCTCCTGGAGCCTGAAGGTTGATCGGAGGGAACCGTGTGAAAATACCCTGACTAAAACTCAATTTAAAAAAAAAATTTTTTTTTTATTTCAGCTCATACAAACTTATTAGGTACACCAGTTCCCTCCCTCCCTCCTCCTCCCCCCGTACCCCCTGCTCCCCCTCCCCACCCCTCTCCCTTCCCATCCCCCAGTGCCTCCCACCCCAATTCCCAGAGAGTCCTTTCTTGTGCATGACTGATTTTCCTCTGGGCCCTCCTCTCCGATGACGTACAAGGACCCAGTGGCCTTTGCCGAACCCTTTCCCGTGTTCCCCTTAGGTATGTGGCTGCCAATTCTTTGCCTCCAAGGATCTTGGTGCCTTTAGCAGGTGCTAGACTTTGTGAGGTCAACAGTGTGTTGGACAATGCGCAGGGCATGCAAAGTCCAATTATGATTGCTTCAGCCCTAACTAGTATAGAGTATCTTACATATCATTGCTCCTCCCATCCTTATGCTCTTACACTCTTACCGCCCCCTCTTCCGCAAATTTCCCTGAGCTTCAAGATGGGGAGAGACTAAGCTGGCCTAGTTCTAGGTGGTTGATATAGAGTCTCTGAAGTTCTGGATTGTGGTTTGTTGATTTTCTTTTGCAGTTTTGCTGCTCCTGCAATGCCCTTCACTCCATCCTGGTGGGCATTGTATGTTACCCCCTGGCCAGAGACAAAAAGCTGTTAGAGTCTTGTGATAAAGCACATTCAAGGTAGATGTAATAAAAGTGGGAAACCACAGTGAGGGAGGGGTCTATCACCCATTTGCAAAATTGTTACTTTTTATCTGCCAGACTATATGCCCTCCTCTTCTGGTGAGATCACTCCCCCTCAGTAGTAAATGATCAGGAACAAGAGTCTGTGAACTTAATCAGATGTCTCATTACTTATTTGGGTCCTTGGTGGAGGCCTATTTTCCCTGCTGTAACATGGTCCCTTCTCTCCTTCTTTCTGGTGTGGCCCTCCTACCCCATCCCTCCTGTTCATAATCCTTGGAATTCCTGTCTCTAGGTGGGCTGGGTGGGTTTGGTACTAGGAGCCACCTATTAGGGAGTACATACGGCGCTTAATTTTCTGGGTCTGGGATACTTCACTTAATACAATTGTTTCTAATGACATCCATTTCCCGGCAAATTCCAGTAATTCATCATTTTTGATGGCTGAGTAGTACTCCATTGTATAGATGTACCACAGTTTCCTTATCCACTCGTCAACTGTTGGACATTTGGGCTGATTCCATGACTTTGCTATTATAAACAGTGCTGCTATGAACATGGTCGTGCTTGTGCTATCGAGGCGAACCTCTGCTGTATGGGGGGTTATTCCCAAAAGTGGAATAGCAGGGTCATATGGCATTTCAATCTTTAATTTCTTTAAGAATCTCCAGACGGCTCGCCAGAGTGGCTGTATGAGCCTGCATTCCCACCAGCAATGTAGGAGAGTTCCCCTCTCTCCACATCCTCTCCAGCATTTGTCGTTGTTAGTATTGTGGATTTTTGCCATCCTGACCGGGGTGAGATGATATCTCAGGGAAGTTTTGATTTGCATTTCCCTGATGGCTAAAGAAGTGGAGCATTTTTTCAGATATTTGTTAGACATTTTAATTTCATCCCTGGTAAAGTTTCTTTTAAGTTCCAGGGCCCATTTTTTAATTGGGCCATTGGTTTCCTTGGTGTTTAGTTTTCTAAGTTCTTTGTGCACTCTGGACAATAGAGCTCTATCAGATATGTGGTTAGTGAAGATTTTCTCCCATTCTGTGGGTTGCCTTTGAGCTGGCGTTACAATCTCTTTATCTGAACAGAAGCTCTTTAATTTCACAAGATCCCAACTGTTGAGAGTTGGTAGCAGTGACTGTGCCATTGGATGTCTGTTTAGGAACTGTTGACCTAGCCCAATCAGCTCGAGGGAGTTCCCTATCCTTTCAACTATGGTTTTTATAGTCTCTGGCCTGATATCAAGGTCCTTGATCCATTTGGAATTAAGTCTTGTACATGGTGACAAGTACGGGTCCAGCTTTAATCTTCTGCATGTGGAGATCCAGTTTTGCCAGCACCATTTGTTGAAGATGCTGTTCTTTTTCCATTGGATTCTTTGGGCCCCTTTGTCAAAGACCAAATGGCTGTAACTTTGTGGGTTTATATCTGGGTCTTCAATCCTTATCCATTGATCTGTGTGTCTATTTTGGAGCCAATACCAGGCTGTCTTTACAACTATGGATTTGTAGTATAGACTAAGGTTTGGTATGGTTATACCTCCAGCTGTGTTTTTGTTACTCAGGATTGTTTTTGCTATCCTGGGTCTTTTGTGCCTCCATATGAACTTTGAGATTGTTTGGTCAACTTCTTTGAAGAATTGCTTTGGGATTTTGATTGGTATAGCATTGAATCTGTATATTGCCTTTGGTAGGATGGTCATTTTCACGATGTTGATTCTGCCAATCCAGGAACAAGGGAGGTCTTTCCACCTTCTGGTGTCTTCGGCTATTTCTTTCTTTAGGGTTTTAAAGTTTTCATTGTAAAGGTCTTTTACCTCCTTAGTTAGGTTTATACCAAGGTATTTCATTTTTTTAGGGGCTATAATAAATGGTATTGTTTCTCTCAAGGCTTTTTCACTTCTTTCATTCTGGGCATATAGGAAGGCCTCTGATTTTTGCACATTTATTTTGTATCCTGCCACCCTGCTGAACTTCTCAATTAGTTCCAGGAGCTTCCTGGTGGAGTTTTTGGGATCACTCAGGTATAAGATCATGTCATCTGCAAATAGGGATAGCTTGACTTCTTCCTTGCCGATTTGAATCCCTCTTATGTCCCTTTCTTGTCTTATGGCTTCAGCTAAGACTTCAAGTACAATATTGAATAGAAGTGGTGAGAGTGGACAGCCTTGTCTAGTTCCTGATCGAAGTGGGAATGCTTCCAATTGTTCCCCATTGAGCATAATCCTTGCTGTGAGCTTGTTGTATATAGCTTTTATTATATTGATAAAGGTTCCTTCCATTCCTACTGTCTCTAGCGTTTTGATCATAAAAGGCTGTTGGATCTTGTCAAAAGCTTTTTCTGCATCTATCGAGAGTATCATGTGGTCTTGGACTTTGGACTGGTTTATATGATGAATTACATTTATTGATTTGCGTATGTTGAACCAACCTTGTGTGCCGGGGATGAAGCCTACTTGGTCCCCATGAATGATCTTTTTAATATGTTTTTGAATCCGATTTGCTAAGACTTTGTTGAGAATCTTTGCGTCTGTGTTCATCAGGGAGATCGGCCTATAGTTTTCTTTTTTAAGCGAATCTTTATTAGGTTTTGGGATTAAAACGATATTAGCTTCATAGAAGGAATTTGGTAGTGTTCCTTCCTTTGCTATTTGATGGAACATAAAACTCAATTTAAAGGAGAGAGGGTTTATTACAGTTCGCAATGTGAGGTATGATCAGTCCACTATGGCGGGAAGTCAAGGCAACAGGACCCCAAAGCAGCTGGTCATATTGCGTCCATCAGTCAGGCAAAGAGCTTGCACGCGTGCTTGCTAGTAGATTCAATTGCCCTCTTCACTTTGTACAGCCTAGGGGTCCTTTTCACAATAAGATGCGTCTTCCCATATCAAGTAATGTAGTCAAGATAACCCTCATGGATGCTCTCAGAGGCTAACCTTAGATAATGCCTTTCAGCTGTGTCCCATGCCCATCTCCTAGGTGACTTAATTGATAACTCTCAGAAAGGGCATCAAGTTTGGTTTGTCTCAGGATTTCGTTCCATCTGAACTGTGTGAACTCATAGTATAGGCAGCTTATAGAGGACACTGGTCTAAAATCATCGAGTACCTAGGATTAAGGAAGGGGTCAGAGGTATCTGTTCCAGATGACATGGTGCCCGATATGAGTCTGTGCCATTGGGATTAGTCTAAAACCACATTTGGGGTCTGGACACCACTCACTAAAGTATTTTGTTTTGTCGAGTTATTAGAGACCCATAGCAGAAGAGATTATATGATCCTGTCAGACACAAACAGAATTTACCTTCTCATATATTCTGTTTGCTCTGTAATCTTGTTTCTTCATTAGATAATATTAATGCGGAGAACAGTTAGTCATGATAACAGGAGCTCAAGGCAGCTTGACTGTGCCCTCAGTCAAGAGGTGGAAGGAAATGAATGCTTCTGTTCAGCTGCTGCCTTATGCAGCTCAAGAGCAAACCCAAAAAAAAGTGCCCCCACTTTTAGGACGAGTCTTTCTGCTTCGGGCGACTTAATCCAGATAATTCCTCACAGGCTTCCTTGGTGGTTCTAAATACTTTCAAATTGCTAATTAACAGTAATCATCACAAAGGGCGTGACTCCTAGGAGCGGAAACACAAGAAAGAACAGTGGAGAAGGGAGATGTTACCCACAGGCCCCCTGTCCTTCCCGCTGACCTCCAAGCACATTCTCTTCACCTGTTAAGCAAAATCAAAAAGTCCTGTTGCCTTCCTACAATCTTCTCCATCATGTCCAGCCATTATTCAATTTGATCATTCACTTATTCATTCAAATGCTCCCGTGCCTGCAACGGGCTATCATGATTTTCTCCTGAACGGTTATGCCATCCACATTTGTAGATATGAATATCAGTTACCATGCTCTTGCTATACGTCTATGAATTTGTTCCTGTGAATGCACTTGAGAAGACAAGCTAAGTCACTCACCAGTGCAGAATGAATGAATGATTGTGTTGTGCACATCTGGAATTCTTGTACTCAGGAGGCCGAGGCAGGAGAATCACAGCGTCAACATCGTCCTGGACAATATATAGAGAACATGACTTAAAAACTAAACAGTGAACATGGGACAATGGGATAAGAGAAGAAAAGTGGAGGGAAAAAAAAAGAAAGAAAAGAGGAGGAAGAATGATGAGTGCTAAGCAAATGATACAAACAAAGTGTTGTGGATAAATGTTACCATCAGGGAAGACTTCCTGGACATGCTTGGCCAACTAGTAGTCGGATGGAGAAAGGTCTACCAAAAGCTCAGAGGCACAAAGACTTGCATTGAGAAGGCAGATTAAAAACTGGGCACAGTGGCTTACTCCTGTAATCCCAGCTCCCAGGAGGCAGAGGCAGGAAGATTCCAAGACTTCCAAGCTAGCCTGACCTGCTGCAAACAAACACAGCCAATTCCAGGATAGCTAGAGATAAATAGCAAGGCTGTTTCTCAAAACAAACAAAAGATTAGGATGGATTATATACATCTAATGAGATTGTCAATGAACAAATCATGAATATGATATTCATGACTAAACAAGCATGTTGATGGGACAGAGATGCAACAAAACTGATCGAGATGCTTCCACCCAAAATCTCTGAGCGCTACAGCGCCACTCTAGTGGAGGGAATCGGGGTTCCTCTCTGCTTCCCTGCTAGGTCTCACTGCAGGTGAGGGCTGTGTCCTGAACCCCAGTTAAAAGTCAGCATCTTCCTTTACTAGCTCATTCCTGTCCTTTTGCTTTCCAAGGGCAGGTCCTGAATTTTGACTAGCTTTCCTTGAATGACATCCCTCTGCTTAGAATTTCTGAGAGATGAAATGCACATCAAGGGCGCCAGTGAATCTCATTAGCACAGTCTGCAAAAAAAAAGTCCCTTGGCCGTAAGCAATGCCGTTTGGTATTAATTGAGCAAGCTTATGTGTGATATTTTTGGCAGATGCGCAGAGGGTAAGAGTGATAGATTATCCAGAATAAATGTCTATCCCAGATGGATTATTAAATTGTTCTTTAGTAAAAGGTGCATGTAATGTAATCAACCTGCCACGTGGTGGCAGTCTTTTCATTCTGAGAATAGTTATGAATAGAGGCCACCAGTCATGTAGCCTTCAAAGCTCAAGGTCAGGCTGACATTTGGCAGTGACTGTAGCCAAATAAGGCCTGTGGAGGGGAAGACCGCATGAGTGAATAATTAACTGAAGTAGTTGGGGGAAAACCTGGCAATCACCAATGGATGATCTTGCTGTTGGTTATTCAGAACATTTTAACCTTCAAAGGTGTGTGTGTGTGTGTGTGTGTGTACGCGTGCTTGTGTGCTGGTACATGCACGCGTGTGCAAGCATGTGGAGATCAGAAGTCAATTGTTTTCTACCTTATCCTTTGAAGCAGGGTCTCTCACCGAACCAAGTGTTGGCTGCTGCTGCTGGCCAGCAACCCCCAGGGATCCATCCTGTGTCCACCTCCCCAATGCTGGCGTTGTAGATGTGCGCTTCAGCGCCCAGGTTTTCACATGGCATCGGGTCCTCCTGCTTGCGTGGGAAGCACTTTACTGACGGAGCTCTCTCCCGAATCCTTCAAAAATTGTTTTGATACTTATTCACAGGGGACATAAATACCCTCACTTTCAGGGTCATTCTAATATACTTGCTCACATACGTTTTCCCCTAAACCTTCAGCTACCACTTCCTTAATAGTCTGTTTTTCCTAATCTTCAATCATACCACCATATGCTTAGTCACTGTCCTTGAATTTATAGATCTCCATTTCAGCCCATCTCTCCTTTTTGGCAAATGGATCGTAAGATGTAGTGATTAAAGTTATGCTCAGTGGGAAGTCTCACATCTTTGTCTTTCAGGACACATCCAAGTTAGACTGCTGTCACAGCTCAATTTTCACTGCTACAGCACAGTGTGATATGTTATCTATAACCTAAAGTTGAATTTTTTTTGCGTGAGTGAGTCTGTATGTGTGTGTGTGTGTGTGTGTGTGTGTGTGTGTGTGTGTGTCACAGAGCACTGTGTGTGCCTGTGGAGACCCAATGGCGATTTCAAGAGTCAGTATGGATTGTTTCTACCTCCTTTTTGCTTCTGTCTGGGATTTCCCAGGCTCCAGCCGCCAGAGTCGAAAGTGCAGGCTGCCGCCATTTCTGCCCCGTGTTATTATGCTGGATCCAGGATCCAATTTCAGGTCCTTCTGCTTTTGAGGCAGAATCTTAACCCTAAAACATATCTCCAGGGTTGAATTTCTTGTCAACTGATGAAAAAGAACTTCCCAAAGGTATGGAACAAGTGTGAAAGAAGTAGACATAGTGTGAATGAGACCCATATGCTTGTGAAATTTACTTGGGTTTCCAGAAATTTCTTTACCTTTGCCTTATATGTTCCACTTTTCTTTGATGATGACGACATGCTGTGGGCTCAGACAATTGTCAGCTAATATAAGAAACTCACATATTGTTGTTAAGGCATGTCCCCCCCACAGGCCTCCCTGCCCCCCAGCTTATTACATGTATCTCATGCTTCAGTTTTGTCCTACCACACATCTTCATGACGATCTACAGTTTGGCAAGCTAGATTTAAAGACTCTCAGTTTAACTGCATCTTCAGATCTTCATCTTCTTATGAAGGTTCCCATGTCACATAAAAGATACTAAGTAAACGTGTATGCTCTTCTCTTGTTAATTAATCTCTGGTTACAGCGGCCCCAGAATGAACCTAAAATGGGAAAGGAAAATGCAATTTTCCCTCTTGTGATGGTTAACCTCAATATTTCATTTGATCTAGAATCATTCATCTGGGACAAGAGCCTACAGATATGTGTCTTGACTCCCTCCGCTGATGCCTCTGATTCATCCTAACTGGATAGGCCTTGGACTACGTTAAAATGGAGAGTGCAGGCTGGGCACCAGCAAGCAAGCATTAAGTCACTGCTCTCTGCTCCGGACTGCAGCGTCACGTGACCAGCACCTTCAGGTTCCTGCTGCTGTGACTTCGATGACATGACGGACTGGACCTGTAAGCCAGATACACCCTTCCTCCTTTAAGTTGCTTTTGTCAGAATATTTATCACAGCAACAGAAAAATAACTAAGACATTTCCCCTGTAAGAACATTATCTACCTACCGCAAAGTAGGAAATCTAATAGGCTCTTATTTTAATTACATTTATTTGCGTACGTGCACCGTGGAGCATTCTGGGGACCGAACTCAGGTCATCAGACTTGGCAGCATCAGGCTTTACCCACTGAGCCCAGCCTTCTGGTTCCCCCCATACTTTACACAGAGGTGTACTGAGCTGGGGATGTAGCACAGGGGAGTAGAGTCCTTGCACAAGGCCCCGGAAGAGCATGAACCTGGGTGCACACAGCCTGCTGTCCCAGGACTCAGGGAGCAGATGCAGAAGGGTCAGAAGCGCAGGGTCATGCTCAGATATGCGTCGAGCTGGAAGCCAACTAGGATACACGAAGTCCTGCTTCAAAAGCCATTGCGACCACTGCGGCCAACATGAAAGGTTTGCCTTTCTTCCTTCTGATGCAGGACAATCGGGACGGTCCCTTCGTGGTTGACAAATGATGCAGGGACAGGAAATGACCGCCCCAAGGTTGCAGGTTTCTTGTGTTTCGGAGTCCAAGATTGAAACCAGAACACATGTAGAAGATTAGGGTAGAGTTTATTAGAGGAGAGAAAGGTTGGAACTCACGGACTCCAGGCGTAAAGTGCCATGAGGGGCTAGGACGTCGGAGAACTCATGGCATGGAATCCATGAGGAGCAAGGAACAAGAAACATGGCACTCTAGTGCCATGAGGGGCTAGGGTGCCTCCATGAGAAGCAGGCAGGAAACAGAACTCATGACACTAATACCATGAGGGGCTAGAGTGCCAAAGATAGCTGCCAGGGCCAGGCATATTTATACACTTAGACAAGCCCGGGAGACTGGTTTTTTCTCATTGGTTAGCTCCCATTGGGGCCCAACCCAATTGTCCTTGGGCCCATGTGGGCTAAAGGTCAAGTTGTTTGATGTGCAGAGCTCATCTCCATAATCCCTTCATAGGGAAGGTGGCCATCTTATCTGTGGGAAGAGTGGAGTCAGTTCCTCAGCAGTGGTGTTCCTTCAGGGTGATTCCAGCAGTGGGGGACCTTCAAGAATTCCAAAGACTTTCAAAGACCTTGAAAGACCATTCCAGCGTAGCTGCTCTAATCTTTCCTTCCTTCCTTCCTTCCTTCCTTCCTTCCTTCCTTCCTCCCTCCTTCCTTCCTTCCTCTCCCTCCCTCCCTTCCCTCCCTCCCTCCCTCCTCCCTCCTTCCTTCCCCCTCCCTTCCTCCTCCTTCCTCCCTCCCTTCCTTCCTCCCTCCCTTCTTCCTCCCTCCCTTCCTTCTTCTTCCTTCCTTCTTTTCCTTCCTCCTTCTCTTGTTTCCTTCCTCCTTCCTTCCTTCCTTCCTTCCTTCCTTCCTT